>JAEIFM010000181.1:9360000-10560000 GCA_018901885.1 Zaprionus kolodkinae | reverse complement strand
AGCGTCTAGTTTATTTCGAAAAGTATTGCAATTTCCAAAAGGAAAACTACAAGCTTATATCATTTTATATTATATCTTTAATCTATACAAAAAAAAAAAAACTGTTTCAATTCGCTGCATATGAGCTCCATTAGAAAAGAAAGAGGGATACAGAGAAGCAGGAAAAGAAGATAAGGTTTAAAGACTTCCAAAGTCAGAGAGAAATCAATAAAAGAAGAGGAAATCGAAAGTTCTACTGTGCAGAACAGGAATATATATACAGTGCGTTACATACTGCATGACATAGTCAGTATACTCTATGCTGCAGCGTACACTGGTGAAATAAGAAGCAAAAACAAAGCAAAGCACTTGTTCAGCTGGATCTCTCTGTGGCTCAACAAAATCGACGACGACGACGGCGACGACGACGACAATGATGCCGGAACAGGCAGGGGAGGGGCTGGGCAGGGGCGTGGCGGAATTGAGGGCGCGGGCCCGGGCCCGGTTCTGAATGTGACCGGCTGTGAGTCTGAGACTGATTCAGGTTTTGCTTTTGGCGCAAAAAATTTGCTCAAAATTTTGCAGCAGGTACGATGGTGGTGGAAGAGAGAGGGGGAGAACGGGGGAGCAGCAGCAGCAGCAGCCGCACAAATTGGCGCAAAATTTACAGATGCCTCAAAGAGGCGCTGCCAGCAATGGGCAAAAGCGACGGCGACGGCAACTGCGACGGCAACTGCGACAGCGACAGCGACGTCTGCCCCTCTCAGCTCAACTCAGCTGTGCACAAAATTTATGATCTTTGCCATGTCAGAGAGTGGGAGAGAGGACTGCACTTTCCACTATAAATAGCTGCGCGGCGCGCCCTAATACATATTGCTTGTACAATATATACATATACATATAATATACATAAATGTATCTGCTAGATACATTCCCAGCGCACTGCATAAAGAGACGCATTCATGGTACACGGCATAAGGCACCCGGCACACACGTGCGCTACGTGCCCCATTCCCATACGCCACCCCGCCCCCACCCCCCAGCGAGGCGACAGAGACAGACGACACTGCGTATGGGACAGAGTGCAGCGGGGAATTCGTTTAATGAGCTCGTTTATTAATTAGCCGAACGTGACGTCAGCGCGCACAGCAGCAGCAGCAGCAGCAGCACGGCGACACAACCCTCGGCTCGGCACTGCTCGGCTCGGCTTAACCTTCCTCGCGTGCCATACTTGCCTTGCGTAGTCGCCCTCCCCACTCGCGCACTCTCTCGCTCTCTCCCTTTCTCCCTGTGTGTCCCTATATGGCTTTGTGGTACGTGTACCCATTTTGCCCAGTTCTGTGTACAAATCATAGTCATCATAGGCAAAAACAGCATGTGGTTTAGTGTCGCGCAAGCTGCTTTTAGCGGAAGTTGGCAGAAAAATAGCACAGCAGCAGACCGATCACGTACTAGAGCAGAGCAGAGAGAGAGCAGAGCAGAGCAGAGAGAGCAGAGCAGAGCGACAGCGATAGAGCCATTCACATGCACACGCGCGCACGCACAGAATCACAGCGAGCGCACTCACACACTCTCACGCACTCTCACTCTTTTTGAGTTCGTGCAGCGGGACGGTGACAGCGACACTGCAAATTGAAACGCATTTTCATGGAAATGACGCATCTGATTTGAAAACTCGGTTTTCACACATTTTCAAGAGCCGCTGGTTTTCTTTCTTTCCCTATTTTTTTTTGGCGCGAGGGTTGCGCTGCAGTGCAGAGCAGTGCAGGTTACCTGTACCAACCCCCAATACAATCACAACCCTTGGCTGCGCTGCAGGTACACAGTACGTACGTGTGTGTGTGTGTGTGTGTGTGTTTTCGCGCCAAAAGAGAACCGGACAGAGTGGGAGAGGCAGCGTGAAAGGCTTTAAACAAATTGAAATCCTTTTGCCAATAGGCGGCGGCGGCGGCGGCGGTTTCACTTGAATGATTCACTAATTCCAGGGAATTGGGCCTGGCCCTGTCTCTTTCCCTGCCCCTGGCCCTGGCCCTGGCCCAAAACCAGCTGTTGCAAGCTGTGACTCAGCAATATATTTAGCAAAAAAAAAAAATATATATATAATGCGCACATTTATGCATACACAAATGCATACTTACATACATATACGTACACTTTCTGTGTGTGTGTGTGTGTGTGTCTGCTAGTTTGACCGGCCGTCTAAGTCGCTTTCAAACTGTGTTTTCACTTTCGTTTTGCGGGTAACGCTTGAATGAGCGCGCCGCCGCCGCCAGCGCGAAAGTGTTTTTGTTATTGTTTTTGTTTTTGCCGTTTTTCTCTCTCTCTCTGCTGTTGTTGTACACGTCTGTCTAACCAATTAGGCCGTTAAATGCTGCATGAAACGCGCTCTGACCTTGGGCTAGGGCTAAAACATCATTAAAAAACATTAACCAACAGCAACAGTAAGTCTACTCACATACAAACATACATAGTTAGTTAGTTTTCTTGTAATATTTACATAAAACAAAATTAAATCTTACAACTTTCGAGTAACTGCCGCTGCGTGCGTACCCCGTTTTGATTCCACTGTTAAGTAACAGACTCTGGCGCATAACAGATTTCTGTTCACCAAAGAGAGTGAAAATGTGCGCGCACTCTCTTCGCCTTTTAACATTGCGCATGATTTTCATAGGGTATAATTGTGCAGATACGTTTCGCTGCTCTCACTGCGCAGTAAGTATTCTAGTCCAAATGATTTTCCAATAATCTATTTCTGCTGCACAATTTTTAATATTTTTAATAATGTGTATATTGTTTTGCTGTGCCAAATTAAGCTAAAATTATCATATATTTGCTCTTGTTTTATTCATATGACGTAACAGTTTTTAATGTAAAAAAAAAGAAGCAAATTGGAAACTGTGTACAGGTATCACTGCAATTACAAATATTCAGTTCTTTATTTCGATTTAAGAGAAAAAGTACTGCGCTCGCGCGCGCTCTTACTCTCTCACGCTCTCTCTCTCAGTCTCTCTCTCTGTCGTTGCACAGAGAGCAACCCACCACTGTTAACCACTGCCGCTCTCTGTATAAAAAGGCAATAGCAGCGCTGAAAAGTGTTATTCAAGTTCGAATATTCTTGCGGTGCAGATACATCTCTGTAGAGAGTCGTCAGTTAGTCGTGTATTTTAGGCGAATTGACAGCAGCAGCGCAGCAGAAATAAATAGTAGAAATTAAAAATACAAGAATTGTGCCAATATAAAATTGCAATTTGCAATGCTCTCGCAAATGCTACGTGACTCTGCTGCCGCTACTTAATTTCAAGCACCTTCGCGAGACGAGTGTGACAGTGTGTGTTTGTTTGTTTGTGTGTGTCTCTGTGCGCGCGCGCTCGTGGTTGTGTTTGGTTTAGCGCGAAAATTACACCAAAAAGAAAACTGTGTGTACGAAGTGAAAGCATACAAAACACACACACACACACACGCAGAGAGAGAGAGAGAGAGAAAAACAGAGCAAATCAAAAGAAAAACCCTAATTAAAGCAGGAGACAAGCAAAAAAAAAAAAGAGTGCAAAAAGATGTCGAACCTAGTGATGGTACAGCCAATGTTGCCAAAGGCCCCGCGATTGTGTCCCGACCGACCCGCAAGGGGTTCCCCGGCCGTGAGGGCAATCAGATGCAATCTATTTGATAGTAGCCCCGAGAAGAGCAATGTCGATACATTAATATTGGAGGAGAATGAGAAGAATTTACAATATGTTAAGTCACGATACAATATCGATTTGCGAAAATTGGAGGAAAAGTGCAATATAGCGATCTCTGTTAATCCTAAGCATGGCCAAAGATTTGCCAACACCCAGCCATATAATATACACCTACCGGGCCTTAAGGGTAAGTAAAAACAAAAAAAAAAACCCAGCACCCACCCTCCTGTACTCCCCCTCACAGCATCATCCCTTGTCACCTGATTTTATAAACATATACATATATTGTCGGCCGCAGCAACCCTCGTTGCAGCAGGCGAAAAAAAAAAAAAAAATACGACAACCCTCGCTGACGTCACATATGGTTTTTGTTTTTCTTTTTGGTTCTCTTCCATTTACATCTTCGCATTCAGGTGCAGTGCCCCATAAATTGACATACTTCACATCCCTCCGCTGCCGCCCCTTGCCGACAATTCAATAACCTCTGTGCTCTCTCGCTCACTCGCTCTCTCACTCAAGCTCAAGCTCAAACAATGCCCAATGCATAAAAGCTCAAACAAAAGCTTTCTTCCTTTTTGTCAGCCAATGTTCGCGCGCGCCTTTTCATTCACTCGAGTCTCGTGTTTTTGCATTTTTGTTTTGATAGACGTTTTTTTGTTTTTGCGTCGCTGTGTTTCATTTTTGCCTTCGCCTCTTTCGTAACCATTTTTGCGCTACGCAGTAATATAGTATATTTATTTACTCTCATTTGCGCTCGCTTCGCAAGTTGAATCGATCAAATACATCGATTGCACACACTCTCGCTCTCGCTCTCACTCTCACACGCTCTCGCTCTCAGCTGGAGCTGGAATTGCTTCCAGTGCGTTGTTTGTTATTATCGCTGCCCGTTTGTCACCAAACAAAAGGAAAATAACAGCAAACATGCAAAAGCAAATAAAAACTAAATCAGAGAGAGAGAGAGAGAGGGAGAGAGAGACTGAAAAAAAAGCGAAAACGAAAACGTAAAATAGCGAGCAAGATACAGATAAAAAAAAAGCGCGAAAGAAACGATTGAATAACAACATTGACGTCGCGATGCCGACGCCGATGACGATGCCGACGCTGACGCTGACGCCAACGCTGGCAGCAACATACATAGTTCAATTGACAAAATTTGTTTTCCCGCCAAAATAAAAATCTCTTATTTTGGGGTCCAGCAGTAATTTTAGCTTTTAGCACATAAAATACACAACAGCAGCGGCAGCGTAGCAGAGCGCAAGAATCGTTAGCTGATTGCGTCAGTGGGCGCAGCAGCAGCAGCGCAGCTGCAGCCCCTGCAGTTGGTTTGCAATTAATCGAGAGGCCTCAATTAAAATGGAAATCACTGTCAACGCGCTGTGCTGTTGTTGCTGCATGAATATGCATGTACGCACACACACACACACACACACACACACACACACACTCAAACACGCATACTGTGCATATGCACATACAAATGCAAGCAAATAATAAAATAAACGAATCAAAGAAGAAAACTTGGCACACGCCTCTGTGGAGCGACTGTACGTTTTGTATTTGTTGTTGCTGCCGCTGCCGCTGCTGCCGCCGCCGCCAACTCGGCCTCTGCCGCTGCCGCTGCCAGCCGCACCCACTGCGAGAATCGAAAACATCGTCGTCGTTGTTGTCGACTCTTATACGAACGCCTTGTCAGCCCACTCACACGCACGCACACAACGACAGGCCCTCGTGCAAACACACACACACACGCATACATGCGCACAACTACAGTGGCAGACAAACGGGCAGGCTAAACAGCAACGTCGTCGTCGTCGTCGTCGTCACAGGCTGATCGCGTTTTTTTTTTTGTTTTTGTGCTCTCCAAATGGGAGAGCAGCCACGAGAGAGAGCATGTTTGTTTCGCTCTTCACATTTTGTTTGTTTCCATTGGCACACGCTGCTGTTCATGCTATGAAATTGTTGTTTTCCTTACGTTTTGGCGCGAATTTGTGATTTTTATTTTTAGTTTGTCTTCGGCTGATAACGCGTGATTATGTGTGCGTAAAGCACATGCGCGCAAGTATGTGTGCGTGCGTGTGTGTGTGTGTGTGTATGCGTGTATGCGTGCTTTCATGTGCGTGTGCTCGTGTGTGTGTGTGTGCGTGTGGGCTGCGTAATACGTCGCCGCGACTGTATACGCGTAGTAGGCACGCATGTTGTTGATGTTGTTTTTCAAAACTCGTCGTGAAGGTCACGCACTCGTTATGCGTAAGTACAGCAGCGTCTGCGTTACGTTTGTAGCTTGTGGCAGGTCGAATTGTCGCCCCAAAAAAAAAAAGAGTGTTAGAAAATGCTAAGTTTTAAAATACTAAATTAATTATTGAAATGGAAATATGTATGTATGTTATTATTAGAATGCGCTTACATGCAAAGCGATGTTCAAAAAATAAATCTTAAATTTTTAAATAGATAAATTGTTCATAATATTATTATTTATGTATATATTTCTGCTATACTATAAATTCTTATAGCCAGATTTAGCGAGTCTAAAAAAATGAATCTTAAATTTTTAAATAGATAAATTGTTCATAATAAAAAATAAAATAATATATTTCTGAAATACTATTAAATCTTATAGGCATTCATAGGCGTTCAGAATTTTCTATTAGCACTAGAGTTACAGCTTTAGCAATCACTTCTCCAGTTTTTCGTATATACATATGTATGTTCATATATGTATAAATTCACGCACGATCTGAACGCGATATTGGCTTAACGAGATGTTTTGGCCACCACTGTACTTTACAGTTAGCGGCATTTGCCATGGTTTCTGTTTGTTTGTTTTGCTTTCTTCTTTTTGTGCTTTTTGTTTTGCTTTTGAGTTCTCTTTTTGTTTTTTTTTTGTTTTTTGTACCACGCCCCTACTTGGAGCTTGGGGGATCTTGACAGTGGCAGCCAAAGCTTATAATAATTATGTATGCAACAACTCTCATGGCCTCATAAATAGTGTGAGTGTGTGTGTGCGAGAGAGAGAGAGAGTTGTGTGTGAGTGTATAAATATTTATGTTATGTGTCGTCGTCGTCGTCGTCGTCATTCCTGTTTTCTTCGCAGTCACGCTACACACACATTTCGTAAACAAAACTTCGTATCAGGCGCGGATTTCGTAAGTTCTTTCACTGTGTTCTCTGTTTTCTATCTGCGTCTCTGTCTTTGTATTCGTTTCCATGTTTTTTTTTTTTTTTTTTTGCTTTCTGTGTTTTGTTTATGTTCTTGTTTGGGCTGTAGCTTTTCTCTTTGCATTCTTCGTTTGTTGTAGAAAGCGCTGTAACGCATAATGAATGGAAAAATCTTTCTTTCGTCGCAGCTCAACTAATGCGCAGCTGCGTGCCCATAACGGTATTATTACAAGGCTTTAAATGGAAGAGACAGAGACCCCCTTTGCCCCTTTCCCCACTCCCTCCCTCACTCCGTCTCTCGACTTGCCCACCCGCTTCACACAACAAGCACAACATACCAGCGCGTTCTTCTGCTCTACGTTGGCGTCGCGCATTCGCGTCTCTCTGACCGCTTTGCCGTTCTCTCTCTCTCTCTCTATCTCTCTGTTGTCGCCAGTCGTCTGGCTTATTATTATATTATTATTATTATTTTCTATAACTGTAAACTGCCTTACAACGCCGCTAGCGGGCTATTGTCTCATCAGCTAGAGCTGAGCGCGTGTTGGGACACGATATGTGTTTGTTTGTTTTTTTTTTTTTTTGATTTTGCAGTGTATTTTTAGAATTATAGAGCATGCGACACACTGGATTAGCTGTTTCTATTAGTTTTACCCTCTCAAAATGCTCAATTTGCAGTAAAGTTCATATTTTCTTTTAAAATATCATAGTTTTTCTATGCTTACTTTACGCAAATTTGTTTTATTGCCTTTAAATTTGCTTAAAAATATATAAATTAGAATTTCTTAACTTTCCACTCTTGAATGATTAATAAATTTGCTTCAATATGTATATATTTCCATTGAACATTTTTCAATGTGATATGTGTAAATAAATATTATCTTAAAAATTTATCATGCCTTCGCCTTCGCAATTTGTTTATATAAAAATATTTGACAATCGTTTTCCTGCATTATCAATAAGATATGACAATCCATTTCCATTGTGTGTTAAAGCATTTGCACTTGATTTGCGCTGCTCACGCGCTCATCTCTAACAATGCGTTGTTCATCTCTAACAATGCGATGCTCACCTCTAATGCTGTAAGCACAGCTTTTAGGTCAATGCGCAGCTGCGACGACGCCGACGACGACGACGACGACTGTGTGCGCTGGAAGCTTCCATTTGTCGCACATCTGTGCGCTGCGTAGATCTGCCGCTGCTCTCCCCCCTCTCCTCTCATACTCTCTCTCTATCTCTCTCTCAGCGGGTGACTAATTTGACAGATTAAGGCTAGACAAAGACACCGAAAATAGAAGAGAAAACAAATCGAATGCGTTTGTGTGTGTATGTGTGTGTGTTGGGACTGCACAAGAAAGCTTCAAATGTTTTTTTGCGGCTGCTGCTGCTGATAAGAGTGAAATGCACTCGACAATTTGCTGCTGCTTGGAGCAATTATCGGCCAGGTAATAGGCACACACATACACACACACACACACATTGAATACATTAAGTAAATATGTTTGTTGGTACAAAAATAAACATTAATTTCAATTTCAATATAAGTGAACCTACACACACAGCAGTCTGATAAGAGCGATGTGTATCTGTAGCTGTGCGTGTGTGTGTGCGTGTGTGTGTGTGTGTGTGTGTATTTGCATTTTATCGATGTTTGCGCTGTTACTGAGTGTCGCTGCCGCTGCAGCTTGTTTACTTTGCAATTGCGTTTTGTGTCAGCGTCACCGCCGCTTTCCCTTTTTTCGTTTCATTCTCCCTGTTTTGGACGCGTCACATTTTGAAGGTCAAATTGGCATTTGCACTTTTGCTTGAAACGCTCTCTCTCTCTCTCTCTCTCCCTCTCTCTGGCTACTTACACGCTGCACTGTGTCTAATTGCGTTCTACTCTTTTGTTCTTACATTTGCAGGTACTTATAAGGTGTGCAAAGGCAGCAAATACATATCACAGAAGCAGTGCATCAACAACAACAACAACTACAGCAGCAACAACAACAACAATAACAACAACAACAATATTAAGAAAAAAGACAACAACAATACTGCAGCTGATAGCCATAATAGCGAAATGGGGGCAAAAGGGCAACCAAATGAGAAGAAGAAGAAGGAGGAGACAGCAGCAGCAGCAGCAGAGGCAGAGGCAGCAGCAGAGACGCAAAAGGCAGCCGCAGCAGAGAAAGCAGCAGTGGCAGCAGAAGAACAAAGCGTCGTGCCAGCGACTGTGGGGGGCGCAGGAGAAGATGGAAAATAATTGGCGGCAATAATTGATATTTATATTATGTAGTAGAAGGAAACCCTTAATAATTTATGTTGTTTTTTATATGTATGTATGTATGTGTATATTTTTTTTGTTTTTGAACAAAAAGAAAATCCCTTTTGATTTGACTTGGTCGAGTCAAGCATAAAAGAAAAAAACAGAGAAAAAAAAAACGAAAAAAAAACAACAACAACAACAAGCGAGGAAAACTAATGCACAGTGGGTGATAAAATTATGAGAATTATACCATATTATATATAAAATGTAGTTTGTACTATGATTATGACGATGATCTTGATTAGAAAGAGACGTAAACGTAATATGTAATCCTAATTGTAACTGTTAAATTTGGCAATACGTAAAGTGTAATGACATTACTTAAAACACCGAAGCGAACTCCGTTCTGTTATTGAGTGGAAAATATTTAAATTATTTTTTTTTCAATCGCCCAAAAATGAAAAATAATTTATATATTTGCACTAATAGTAATATTATACAAGCGGCCCCCTACCCTCCCCCCCCACACACACACACACACACAAACACAAAACACACACAAACACAAAACACACACACAACACACACACACAACACACACACAAATTTCAAAACGTTCTCAGCGTGTTTCTGGCTTTTGCTGCGCGCCCGTGTGCCGAAAGAGTATTTACAATTGGTCATGATCTCATAAATCAATTTTAAATTATTATTTTTTTCCCTAAATGTAATTTGTAATTTAATTAAAAAAATGAAAAAAAAAAAACAACAAAAAATTAAAAAAAAAACATACAAACCAACACAAACTGTGCATATTTCCTTAAATGAAATTAAGAATATTGTAAAATCAACAACAAAAGAAAAGAAACCACAATGAAATTATGAGAAAACAAATTGTACTAAACTTAAACTTAACAACTTTTTATTGTATTTTTTTAGCAGAAAAAAAAAAAACCAGCAAAAAATTAAAAGAAAAAAAAATTTAACAAAAAAAAAAAAAAACAAAACAAAAAAAAAATAAAACAAAATACGAATGTCAAGAAAAATTGTAAAAGCTTTTTATTTGCTTAAGTGGTGAACGTCGGAACGGGGCCCCCATTGATGGTGTGATGTGAAGAAAAGCGAAAAAGAGAAAGAGAGAGACAGAGAGAGGCAGAGAGTAGGAGAAGAAAAACGGTGACTCAGCGAAACTTAATGCACGAACGAGTGGACTACACCTTCTCCCCGCCTTATAGGCAAGGGCAACACACATTTGGGTACAGTGAGGCAACCGTTAAGATGGTACGACGAAAACAAAAACAGGTACAATAAGCCAGCTGGGCCACCAGCTAACTGTGTAGATCTAAGCAAAATAACTGTTCTGCTGGCGCTTACAACAGGAAGTAAGTACATGTTGTAGATAATACTTAGCTAGAACTTTGTAACGAGAATTACTTATATATTATTTTAATGCAGTATTGGGTAACGGTGTTCAGATTAACACAAACAATTATTAAGAAGCTTTTTGAAATAATGAATATTGTGATTTCAAAAATTTTGACCTTCGGCATGTTTTTCATTTTTCCCCCTTGCTCGATTTCTGTACCCCTATAGAGGCTCTAGTATGGAAAACTTCGTCAAAAATCATCAGATTTCCTTAAAAGAGGACTTTTTATCCATTATTTGGCCTCTAGATTGATTCTACATTAAAAGATAATGCATTTTACGATTTCTAAAATTTCGACCTTTCATATGTGTTTTGTTTTATCTCCTTTCTCGATTTCTGTACCCCTATAGAGCCTCTAGTATGGAAAACTTCGTCAAAAATCATCAGATTTCCTTGAGAGAGGACTTTTTATCCATTATTCGGCCTCTAGATTGATTCTGCATCAAAAAATAATGCATTTTACGATTTCCAAAATTTCGACCTTTCGTATGTGTTTTATTTTATCTCCTTCCTCGATTTCTGAATTCCCCATAGAGCCTCTAGTATGGAAAACTTCGCCGAAAATCATTAGATTTCCCTGAGAGAGGACTTTTTATCCATTATTCGGCCTCTAGATTGATTCTGCATCAAAAAATAATGCATTTTACGATTTCCAAAATTTCGACCTTTCGTATGTGTTTTATTTTATCTCCTTTTCCGATTTCTGTACCGCTATAGAGCCTCTAGTATGGAAAACTTCGTCAAAAATCATCAGATTTCCTTGAGAGAGGACTTTTTATCCATTATTTTACCTCTATTTTGATTCTGCATCAAAAAATAATGAATTTTACATTTTCCAAAATTTCGACCTTTCGTATGTGTTTTATTTTATCTCCTTTCTCGATTTCTGTACCCCTATAGAGCCTCTAGTATGGAAAACTTCGTCAAAAATCATCAGATTTCCTTAAAAGAGGACTTTTTATCCAGTATTTGGCCTCTAGATTGATTCTACATTAAAAAATAATGCATTTTACGATTTCTAAAATTTCGACCTTTCATATGTGTTTTGTTTTATCTCCTTTCTCGATTTCTGTACCCCAATAGAGCCTCTAGTATGGAAAACTTCGTCAAAAATCATCAGATTTCCTTGAGAGAGGACTTTTTATCCATTATTCGGCCTCTAGATTGATTCTGCATCAAAAAATAATGCATTTTACGATTTCCAAAATTTCGACCTTTCGTATGTGTTTTATTTTATCTCCTTCCTCGATTTCTGAATTCCCCATTGAGCCTCTAGTATGGAAAACTTCGCCGAAAATCATTAGATTTCCCTGAGAGAGGACTTTTTATCCATTATTCGGCCTCTAGATTGATTCTGCATCAAAAAATAATGCATTTTACGATTTTCAAAATTTCGACCTTTCGTATGTGTTTTATTTTATCTCCTTTCTCGATTTCTGAACCCCTATAGAGCCTCTAGTATGGAAAACTTCGTAAAAAATCATCAGATTTCCTTGAGAGATGACTTTTTATCCATTATTCGGCCTCTATTTTGATTCTGCATCAAAAAATAATGCATTTTACGATTTCCAAAATGTCGACCTTTCGTATGTGTTTTATTTTATCTCCTTTCTCGATTTCTGAACCCCTATAGAGCCTCTAGTATGGAAAACTTCGTAAAAATCATCAGATTTCCTTGAGAGATAACTTTTTATTCATTATTCGGCCTCTAGATTGATTCTGCATCAAAAAATAATGCATTTTACGATTTTCAAAATTTCGACCTTTCGTATGTGTGTAATTTTACCCTTTTCTCGATTTCTGTACCCCTATAGAGCCTCTAGTATGGAAAACTTCGTAAAAAATCATCAGATTTCCTTGAGAGAGGACTTTTTATCTATTATTCGGCCTCTAGATTGATTCTGCATCAAAAAATAAGGCATTTTACGATTTCCAAAATGTCGACCTTTCGTATGTGTTTTATTTTATCTCCTTTCTCGATTTCTGAACCCCTATAGAGCCTCTAGTATGGAAAACTTCGTAAAAAATCATCAGATTTCCTTGAGAGATAACTTTTTATTCATTATTCGGCCTCTAGATTGATTCTGCATCAAAAAATAATGCATTTTACGATTTCTAAAATTTCGACCTTTCGTATGTGTTTTATTTTATCTCCTTTCTCGATTTCTGTACCCCTATAGAGCCTCTAGTATGGAAAAATTCGTCAAAAATCATCAGATTTCCTTGAGAGAGGACTTTTTATCTATTATTCGGCCTCTAGATTGATTCTTCATCAAAAAATAATGCATTTTACGATTTCCAAAATTTCGACCTTTCGTATGTGTTTTATTTTATCTCCTTTCTCGCTTTCTGTACTCCTATAGAGCCTCTAGATTGATTCTGCATCAAAAAATAACTTCTTGATGGAAAAAATGGGAAAATGGAATGGGGACAAACTTTTTTTTACTGATCATTCATAAGCGCAGTTCCACTGTAGAGCTGCACAAACGTACACACACACACACACACACTCACACACAACGATGACTGCAGACATTTGAGAAAATGCTTTCCAGTTGTAATGTGTAGCTTGTGGAGAGGGCACTTAACATTAGATTGGCTGTCACTTCCGGCAGGCCTTAGGCAAACGACGTCGGCATTTGGCGTCGGCGTCGGCTTCGGCTTGATGATGATTGATGCTGCTTCAGACTTGCGGCAGCCACTCGTAAACCATGTAGTACATACATATGTGCCCAATTTCCACACAATTCCAATTTATTGTGCTTTATATATGTTTGTATCACATATTGTGATAGAGGAATTTATTCCATGTACATGTGTGTGTGTGTGTGTAAGAAATATCAAAAACTAGAACAAAAGACTCGAATTTCAAGCATTTCATTGCAACAATGGAATTTGAAGCATTTGTAACTGCATTGCTTTTAATACCCTGCATTCCTTTCAATTGGCGATAAGCACAAAGAGTCGTAGATTTTTCAAAAAAATTTTAAATAAAATATATTTAAATAATATTTTTTAAACACATTTTAAATAAATTCGAAAACAGAATTAGATAAATATTTAACAACAATATACTATAAAATGCAGTATACTGCAGTCTTTTTCTCTAGCTGTCTGTCTGTATGAACGTCTAGATCTCAGGAACTAGTAGGGCAAGAGCTATCAAATTTTGTGCCCCTAAAGTAATTAGTTTAGAATTTGGCCACGCCCTCCTCCGCTAAGTATATTAAGGAAAATTATAGAAACACCTATTGTAGGGTATCTGTGTAGGCTATGCAGGCTTTTGCTGGTAAGTTGAGCTCGATTTATTTCCCCCTATTCAAAACAATAAGAACAAATTTTATAGGAATTTTTTTCAATTAAATCTTGCATAAGTATAGCCCGCCTTTGAAGAGGTAAACCCAATCGGGTGTGTGTGTGTGTGTGTGTGTGTGTGCATGCGTGGCTGCATACCTAGTAGGCAAACACACACACACACACAGTGCACACATTTGTACATTCGCATGTAATTACGGCATTCCGCAAAAGTAAATTACATGCTGTGCGTTTTGTAACAAGCATGTCCGACACTCACACACACACACACATATAGTATACCGTGCCCACTTAAAAGCTGCCTGCTATGGTTACTCGGCTTATTAGCATGTAATTTGAAGATTTTGAATGCCTCCCGTCACACACACGCACACACACACACTTGCCTGCATATTGCAGGCTCAATTTCAATAGAGCGCATGACAAAGAGAGCGCGTCACAGCCAGAGAGAGAGAGCGACTGCAGAGAGAGCGTAGCTTTGCACGCAGTCGCGTTGGCCGCATTTTTCGCTTGCTCTTTTTGGCTTTTTCTTTTTTCTTTCTTGTGTTGTTTTTGTTGTTGTTTTTTTTTTTTTGCATTCGTCTCGCAATAAATTCAAAGCGCATAGCAACAACTAACGACAGCAAGAACAATTTATGACGTTGACTTCGTTGATTTGTTGCCATCGCGCTTGGCGGCGTAACGGTAAAGTCAAGCTCTGGGTGCCATAAAAATTGTGCAGGCCGCAACACACACACACACACACACACCATCACACAGTTATTTTTCGCGCTTTGTTGTTGTCGCGTTTTCCTACGATTCGGCGGCTTTCACATTTTCGCAGCAGCAAAAACGGAATCTGCGCATAAAAGAAATCGCCATAAATTATGGCAAACACACACACACACACACACAGACACAGCAAAAGAGAGAAGCAAATTTTTATGGCTTTCGTATAGGCAGTTTCGTATTATCGCATTTATCATCGTTAATGTCACGGAGAGAGTGTGTGTGTGCGTGTGTGTGTGTGCGTGTGCATTGGCTGGAAAAGCGAGCCAAGGTTATGCAGGAAATCAATCAACCCTTTTTGCGCTGCAATTACTGAGATACCCTGTAACCCACAAAAACCCCAGACACAGCTCGCTCGCTCTCCCTCTCCCTCTCCCACTCTCGCGTGTGGTGCTCTACGTGAGGTCGTCGGGCTCAAAAGTGCAGCCAGCCAGCTGGCCCAGCGATTTGCTCTAATCTCTTGACCAAGTTGTGGCCAGCCGCTTCGCATGATTTACCCCTGGACTGGGACTGCGACTGGGACTGTCGTTTTGCAATTACGGAGAGCCAAAGCAATTTGCGGCAAATCAGCAGCAGCAACAACAACAGAAACAACAGAAACAACGCGAGCTTCGCACATGCAAAGCACTTTTCGTTCAGTTTTGCAGTTCGTTCAGTTTCGTTCATTTCGTTCATTTCGTTTTTTGATTGTTCCCACAATTTTCGTCATACTGTGCTGGAAAATGTACGAACGTGCGCGTTCGTTGTCCCCTTGGCTTTTATTGCTTCCACTTTGGCTACATATTTCTGCTCTCTCTCTTCTTCTTGCTTCTTGTTGTTACTGTAATTACCTAAAAAAAAAAAAACGAGGAGATATGAAACAAAAATGGGAAAAAATAAAAATAAAAAAAAAAACAGACTACAACGTGAAAATTCTTTTCAAATGGCAGCGTGTGGAACTGACAGACTTGAAAGATCTCTCAGAGATCTGAACGCACACACATATAGACACACACACACACACTGGGGTGTAGGAGGAAGATGTAGCATAAAAGATATGCCAGAAGATCACGTACATGTATCGCATGAATTGGGGGCGTCATTTACATGGGCGGGGGGTGGGGGGGGAGCTTAGAGCGTGAGCTCAACAACAGATTTTAGAGAGGAGAACAAACGAGTCAGGATCGTGAGCGTGTGAATCCAAAAATATCATACATACAATACATACATACATATACCCCTAAATACTCTTGAGATAGCGTAGCTGAATATGGAGTGCAACAGATCCAAGTATTAAAAGTACTTAGGCGATTCCTAAGATCGTTCCTAAGTGGCACGATCAAGAGAATTCAGAAGCGTGAGAGCTGCAGTATCCAGCTCCAAGAGGGGGATGCTCAAGAGCTGTAAGTGCTCTCTTTAATCTGCTGATAAACATAATGGAACATGATATATGGAATAGAGCTATGAAGAGCAAGAGTTTAGTATAGAGCGTAGAGTGTAGAGTATGTACCGTAGTACCGCTTGAGCTGAAACCCACTAGAATTACATATTGATATTTCTACTGCAAGAGCACGATAGTATACTAGTACAGAGATTTGTAGAGTACATATAGCACCGATTGAGCTGAAACCCACTAGAATTACTTATTGATATCTCTACTGCAAGAGCATGCTAGTATACTAGTTCATAGATATGTAGGGTATGTACCGATTGAGCTGAAACTCACTAGAATTACTTATTGATATCCCTACTGCAAGAGCAAGCTAGTATACTAGTACAGAGATTTGTAAAGTATGTATAGCACCGATTGAGCTGAAACCCACTAGAATTACTTATTGATATCTCTACTGCAAGAGCAAGCTAGTATATGTAGAGATATGTAGATTATGTGCACTACAGATTGAGCTGAAACCCACTAGAATAACTTATTGATATCTCTACTGCAAGAGCAAGCTAGTATACTAGTACAGAGATTTGTAGAGTATGTATAGCACCGATTGAGCTGAAACCCACTAGAATTACTTATTGATATCTCTACTGCAAGAGCATGCTAGTATACTAGTTCATAGATATGTAGGGTATGTACCGATTGAGCTGAAACTCACTAGAATTACTTATTGATATCCCTACTGCAAGAGCAAGCTAGTATACTAGTACAGAGATTTGTAGAGTATGTATAGCACCGATTGAGCTGAAACTCACTAGAATTACTTATTGATATCCCTACTGCAAGAGCATGATAGTATACTAGTACAGAGATTTGTAAAGTATGTATAGCACCGATTGAGCTGAAACCCACTAGAATTACTTATTGATATCTCTACTGCAAGAGCAAGCTAGTATATGTAGAGATATGTAGATTATGTGCACTACAGATTGAGCTGAAACCCACTAGAATAACTTATTGATATCTCTACTGCAAGAGCAAGCTAGTATACTAGTACAGAGATTTGTAGAGTATGTATAGCACCGATTGAGCTGAAACTCACTAGAATTACTTATTGATATCTCTACTTTATTATGCCTTAATCACTCCCAAGCTACATAGTTCTACTTCAGTGAAACTGACTCATAAATTTCTCAATATAATATAACAAGTTGTTCCCCTGGGATATCACGTACTACGTAATGCGCAAGCATATCCAATTCATTTTGTCAAATCAATACATTGTATAAATATTATCTTTAACAACAGCGTTTAGGTTCGAGAACAAACTTGGAAGAAGCAGAAACAAGAGACGCAGCGATGATGAAGAAGAAGAGGAAGCACCATGCACACGCTTATCATAATATTATGCCATTAGCCTAATGAACCCTTCAGATAAGTATCGAGGACGGGAGAGAGAGAGAGAGAGAGAGAGAGATTGGGGTATTGCGACCTTGACCAGGCAATACGAGTGCCGAGTGCTCCACAACAGGTAGACAGTTTTGTGCTCTATAAATATTACACCCAAGCAGCGCATCGCAACTCATCGCTTAGTCATGTTCGGAAGCCATCGTCCATCGCTGAGGGCCGGTACGGTTGCGGCTCGAATCTTGGAATACGGTAGCCGATATGCTCGCTTTGTGGGATTCATTTGGTTTGCCATCGATGCTAATCCCAAGGATGGATCGCTTGTGGCCAGGAATCGCTATTGGTACAAGTGGTTCTGCCTGCTGACACGCATTGTCATTTCATCTGTGGGCGTCTTGATGCGTCTGTCCCTGCTCAGGGAACTTCGCGATGAGCGCCTGATCATGTTCCTCTGGGTGCGCTTGTCCTGTTGCCTCATCTGCTGCATCATCATACTGATCATGCAGTTTTGGTGTGCACAGCGTATCCTGCGTGTGATCAATGATTTTTTGAGGCTATTTCGGCGGGTCCGAGCACTACCCGGTTGCCAGGACATGGCATTCGGTGGCAAACGTGAGCTTACTCTACTGATCTTCACGCTGCTCTGTTTGCTCTACGAATTCCTTTGCGAGCTACCGATATTGTTCTCCAGATTCGATCTTCGTTTCAATGTGGAAATCATCATTGATATCTATACGTTCACCAATGCATCACTGATCTCGCACAGCTGCTTTGTGGGTTTCCTCAGTTTGGGCGCACTGTATGATCAGATGAATCGTTATGTCCGGCATGAGTTGCGACGCCAGTTGCGATCCCTGGAACAACCCAATGCTGGACAGGCTGGTCGCAGGGAACTGAAGTCTGCTGCATATCGTCTAGACGAATGTCTGTCCATCTACGATGAGATACAACGTGTGGGGAGCTCATTCCTAAAGCTTATGGATCTACCCATTTGCCTAACCCTTCTGATACTGTTCCTCAGCTTAACCCTTGTCTCCTATCAGATAATGTGTAGCAATTTTCGGATTGTTAGTCTCTGGTTACTTGTGGTTAAGATCTTCTTCGATGTGGTGATGCTAACCTTGGCCGTACACGGTGCCTCCACAAGTTCGCGAGTGATCCGACGACTGAGCCTGGAGAATTGCTATGTGTGCGAACGAAACGATTGGAACATGAGGGTAAGAGAGAGATAGAGAGAGAGTAAGAGACTTAGACTATGGAACTACCTTCTTTCCCTATTTTCATTGCAGCTGGAAATGTTCCTAAGTCGCTTGAACTTCTACGAGTTTCGTGTACGTCCTTTGGGTCTTTTCGAAATATCCAATGAGCTTATATTGGTATTTCTATCGGGTCTAATCACTTACCTAACCTATATAATACAGTATGGCATGCAGTCTCATCAAATTTGAAAACCATATAGACATAGATGATAAGATCTCAAGCTCAACTTCTAGTCAAACCTTAATTAATTAAGTCTATAAATCTTGATGTGATGTGTGTAGTTGTTTATCATTAGTTTTTCATTAATGTAATGAGTTCCCAAGACGATTATCGGATGGGAGTGCAATGGGAGTTCTATTCATACTCATATAGTATGTAGAATTGATAAGGCATAACTCGGTTTCTGTAGGGTAACCACATCATCTCTCGCTTAGTCATGTTCGAAAGACGTTGTCGGCCGGTGTCGGTGAAGAAGGTCTCGGCCGGTGCGGTCTCGTCTCGCATCTTGAATTACTTTCGATACTATGTGCGTTTTGTGGGATTCTTTTGGTTCCGCATCGAACTAAATCGAGGTTCGCTTGTGGCACGTAGCCAGCTGTGGGACAAGTGGTTCTGTCTTTCGTTACGCCTTGTGGTGACTACGTTGTATCTCTATACGGAATTGCATCGTATCTGGGTGCTGAGTAACCAGTATATGATTACACTAACAGCGATCTATACGATCTGTACCATTATCTGTATACTCTTCCTACTGTTTATGCAGATCTGGTGCGGTCAGCGTGTGCTGGGTTTGGTCAATGATTTCTTGCGGTTGTTTCGACGGGTTGCAGCACTACCAGGATGTCAGGACATGGGTTTCGGTGGTAAACGAGAGCTGGTCTTGTTGATCATCAAGCTGATCAGTCTATGCTATGAGATACCTTTCCTGCTCTTCCGTTCCCATGAAGGTTTTGCAATAGTTTACCTCATCTATGCATCCATCAATTCTCAGATGATCACACACTGTTGCTTCATGGGTTTTCTCAGTTTGGGTGCCCTATACGATCAGATGAATCGTTATGTATGCCACGAGTTACGTCACCAGTTACGCTCCCTAGAGTCGCAACCCTATGATGGTGAGAAATGGGTTAGTCGACGACAATTGAATTCAGCTGAATATCGCTTGGATCAATGTGTGGCCATTTACGATGAGATACGACGGGTCAGTTACAGTTTTCAGAAGCTTATGGATCTACCCATTAGTATCGTCTTGCTGTTCCTTTTCGTGGGCCTAACTCTCATCTCGTACCTTGTCATGTTCAGCGAATTTATGGTTATTCAACTCTGGCTACTCCTGATCAAAATGTTCATTGATCTGGTAGTGCTCACCATGGCGGTACATGGTGCCTCCACCAGTTCGCAAGTGATTCAACGTCTTAGCCTGGAGAATTTTTATGTCTGCGATAGGAAAACCTGGCATATGCGGGTAAGTGACCATTAGGTTTAATGGGGTATGGTATGAGCGGGGGGTAACCATTAATAGATTTATCTCATTTCTTTAATCTCTCTCAATTCTCCTTCTTGCAGTTGGAAATGTTCTTCAGTCGTTTGAATTTTTACGAGTTTCGTGTACGTCCTTTGGGACTCTTTGAGATATCCAACGAATTAACATTGGTATTTATCTCCGCTCTGGTTACCTATCTAACCTATATAGCGCAGTTCGATATGCAGAGCCATCATGTTTGAACTACCTGATGACGGGAAACCTTATTGAGGTTAAAAGGAAATGAATAGAAACGTAGATGATCAACTTCCCGCTACATATAGAGGTTATTCGATGTCATATGCAAATTGCGGGCTTATCAATGAAAAACCAGAAAGCCAAGCTAACTTCGGCATGCCGAAGATTTTATACCCTCATTCTCATTTAGAGTTATATTTATTTTTAAGATATAAATCTTTTAAAAGTAAGAGTTTTCAAGCAACGCCCTTTCCTATATGTTATAGTGGTTCGATTCATATGAAATGTTGCAGAAATACTATATTGATTGATAAAAATTGATGTGGTAAGTTTGGAAACGATATCTTGAAAACTAACAAAAATCGGCTCATAGTTTGTATGGCAGCTATACGATATCTTGTTGCAATCTGGCTAGTTGCGACTTACTATATACAGGATGCAGCAATAAGCAGCATGTCTACCAAGTTTGATTAGGATAGTTCTAAAACTAAGTGACTAGATCGAGTTGTAACAGACGAGCGATGAGGATTAAGAATATATAATATAATATAATATATAAGGTGCTTTGAAAACTTCTGACCAAAAGGTATAATGAGACTTTGGGCTATACGTATTAATATTGTATTTGCTGTACTAATTGAATTAAATGAAATATATAGATGGGATCGAAAGTAATGGATTAATTTCTGCAGTTGATCCGCACATTAGCATAATTAATTGGCCCGATGATATCGTTGGGTAATTTGTAATTGGCACGTAGGGTGCCACTTCGATTGGTTCCCCAAGTTTCTGCATAATCTCGCGCTTAGTCATGTTCGGTAGTCGTCGTCGTCATCATCATCGTCGTCGTCTGAGCGCCTCCTCGCTTGCCGCAAGCATCTTGCGGCTCACTTGCCACTTTGCCACACTTCTGGGGATCGTCGGTTTTCGCGTGAAACGCAACGACGACGACGATCATCATCATCATCTTCTGGTTGTCGACGATCGCAAGTGGTTCAAGTGGTGCTCTCTGGTATTGCGCCTGGGAATGAGCTACTATTATGTGTATTTTTATTTGGGTTTATATTCCCAACTGAATTTCAATCATCTGACGATCCTACTCTGCATTCGGATCCTATCGAGTCAGATTTGTGCTGTGGTCATTGTGGTGATGCAATTCTGTTATGGCCGAAGGTTGTTGCGCTTGTTGAACGGTTTTATTGACCTATTTCATAGGGTTAACGGATTGCCAGGATGTCAGAATATGCAATATGGTGGAAGGCGTGAATTGTGTCTATTATTACTGGGAATGCTATGCCATATCTATCAGATGGGTTATCTATTGCCCATTCTATTCGATTATCCTAGCCTAAACCTTGCTTTTTCCATAATCGTCGAGGTCTTCTCCAGTTTAAGTTCCTCAATGATTTGTCATATTTGTTTTGTGGCTTATCTCAGTGTGGGTGCACTGTACGATCAGATGAATCGCTATGTGAGTGTAGAGTATCGGGAAGAATTGAAGAGAGTGGAACAACAACGTAGATCGGGTATGATCCAGAGAAGGCAATTGAAGGAACTCACATACCGCCTGGATGAGTGTTTGCACATTTACGAGGATATACAACGTATTGGAGCAGAGTTTGGACGACTCTTTGACATTCCTCTCTGTTTTGTGTTGATCTTCGGTTTCATCACAATGGCTCTGGTTGCATTCTTCCTTATCGCCAGTGAGTTCAATGGACTTGGATCGTTGTTGTTGGAGTTCAAGCTACTTTTGGATCTGATGTTACTTACGCTGGCCATACACGGTGCAGGCAGTAGCTCACGTGTGATCCGACGACTTAGTCTGGATAATTACTATATCACGGAGAACAAGAAGTGGCATAGCAAGGTGGGTAGAGCTCTAGGATAGAAGGATGATCGATTGATCGGTTGAGATCTCTCTCTCGAGAGAGTGTGGAAATTTGATACTAGACCCGCCCATTTCGTTCTAATCTTCTTGACAAATTCTTCTTCTTCTTCTTCTTGTTTCTTTCTCTCTTTCTTCTTCTCTTTACAGCTGGAGTTGTTCTACAATCGCCTGAACTATACCGAATTCTGTGTGCGTCCCTTGGGCCTATTTGAGGTTTCCAACGAGCTATTCTTGCTCTTTCTCTCGGCCCTCGTTAGCTACTTGACCTATGTCATACAGTACCGTATGCAAGCGCGTCTATTGTGAATCGTAATGCCGTCACGCTTGTACCGGGCACAATCCACCCTGCTTTCGGGTAGGGCGTCTACAGACGCACCTGTCCTGCTGCGGTTTGCACTGTTTCTCTTTGGTCTTACCCCTCCCTGCGTTGTGTCTACCTTAAATTATGATAATAAAAAAAAAAATCCGTTTTTCAGGACTTATTCCAATTTCCGCTTAACGCTTTAACGTTTTTCTTGTCCACTTTTCCCATGAAAGTTCTTGGCGCATAAATTACTCCCGCCATGGAGCAGAAAATTTATGCAACCGGACAGTTCACGCTGAAAAAGGTGCATAAAAACAAGGCCGAGGCCGTCGCTCTAATTAGCATACATACATGCACAGGTGAAGGTGCCAGAGGTAGGGTAGGGTAGGGTAGGGTAGGGCAGGGTAGGGTAGTTGTAGGGCAGAGGGTAAGGTAAGGTGCGCTGCACTTGTTCGGGAGAAAAAAAACAAAAAAAAAAAAACGGGTCTGGCTAGGAAGGAAAAACGAAATCTGTTGCAGCAGCTGGGGTTGCGGCTGGAACTGGAACCGGTACTGGTTCCAGGCACTGGAAATCTGCTCGTGCTTGTGCGTGTCGTGTCGTGTAAACACGGACAAGATCAGATCAGAAAACGTAGCTTTGGCATTGCTCAAATTATTGTACTTTATAGAGCAGGGGGAAGGGGGGGGGGGGACAAAAACAACGACAACGAAACAAAGTTCCACTCGGTTTTCCCATGATTGTTCTGATCCGACCGGCGACCGGAGTGCGGTAATTATGGGTCACCCGACTCTGCTCGCCTCTCGCTCTCGCTCTCTCTTTTCTTTTTTTCTTCTGCTTCTTCTTCTTCTGCAATTATCATACTCTCGCACACACACACATGTAGCGCATATTAAAGTTTCGACTTAAAGGCGAAAGATATAAAAAAATTAATGATGCTTTCAACATTTCACTAGACACACACATTCTTCTTCTTCTTCTTCTTCTTCTACTTCTTCATGTTCTTCCTTATGTTCAACTTGTACTCACTGTACAAGCTGGGTACCAAATGTACAGCTACTTGTACAGCGCCAAGCAGAATATACTGATAAAACAAACGGATGATGAAAATATCATCATTACCAGCAGCAGCTGAAAGCTGAAAGACTCTGTAAGTCAATCAAGATTATATGTGAGAGTTATTTTGCCTTTGGATACGATACGATAGCCCCGGTACCCAGTAGCCGTACCCAGTAGCCTCTGGCGGGCTCTTGCCACGAAGTGTGGAGATGCTGCAACATCCGACGGTTGAGCTCATTAGGCGAGAGAGCAGACGAAAAAAAAAAAAAAAAAAACGGAATGTGTTCGGGGGCTCTGCACCTGACCATACATATAGAGAGGTACCCTTTAAATTATCCGCTGTAACTTTTGCAGAAAGAAAAAAAAACGGAGCGAAAAGAACTCGCAGCACTGTGTAAGTAGTTAAGCACTTTACACAAATTAGCTTCCAAACGAGATTTCCTTCAATGTGGCATATTATAATGGGGGCCCGGTAACATTAATCATTACACCATATAATTTCTTAATTATCACAAAAAAAAGAAAAAAAAAACAGGGAAATAGAGATTAGAATAAATGTAATTTTTTGGCTAAAAAGGTTAATCCCCTCAAGGCAAGCCCAAAACAGTTATCTAGAGAATTTCAGACTATATATGTATGTAGCAGTATCTTATCAGATCTGTGAGTTACTAAATCAACTTTGCGTTTTATATTTTTTTTTGTATTCCAATTAGATGCGCTCATTATTTCAAGTACTTATAAGACAATCAGACACAAATTATGACCACGCACAAGTAATTTGTAAATTTTTTCATGTACAGATTTAAAAAAAAAAATCATGAACAAAACAAAAGAAAACAAAAAAAAATGATCAATTTGTTTGTAGCAAAAATAAACCAAGCGAAACTATAAATATCTTATGCGAATTTCAAGTTCATTCACGTATAAACATGCATAGATAGTATAGTAAATTTTGTTTTGTTTTGTTTATGTGGGGTGAAAAGAGAAAGTCGTGACTTGAAGAAATCACAGTAGTATGAAAACATTTCAAAATATTTGTTTGTTTGTTTTTTTAAATCTTATACTGTAATTTGTCATAAAATTAGCTGAAAAAAATATAATAAATATTTATATTTAATAAATTAATTTGCAAATTTTATTTCTTATAGTTATTAAATTAGTTATGCGTATGGCTTATTTTATGTTTATTGTGCAGAAACCTATACATATATCTTTATATACACTCTATACAAACTACATTCCCGTCTTGTCTTTATGGAAATAATTAAAAACGACTTTGATTAAATGCAAATGGATTTCGCCTTCTCTGCTCTCGGGCGACCTTCTAAGGCGCTCGCCAAAACCGCAAGCGATGGTATTTGTCTGTCTCTCACTGTACACGTACATACATATATTTATTTATTGGCAAATACATGGATTTGTGTGTGTGTGTGTGCATTTCATTTGTTTGTGTGATTTCTCATAAGAGAGAGAGAACGTTTTGTCGTCTCGCATGCAGCTGCAAGAGTCGAAACCTCAAACTCAAAGTCAACTCAAAGGCGACGCGGCAAAGAATTGGCACGAGCTGAGCACACGTCGCGACGTCGATGTTGCTGCTGCCGCTGCCGCTGGTGCTGCTGCTGCATGTGACTTGTACAGTTCTGGCGTATTTTATGGCTGCACATATGGCGAATGCTCGCCTGCCTCTGCCTGCCTCTGCCTGCCTGCCGCCTGGCGAACAAGGGGGAACTTGTTTTGTGGGCTGCATTGGGCGCGCGCGCGCGTAGGCGCAGCAGAGGGCAGAATATAGAGTGGGGGGCTGCACTGCTGCGCGCAGAGCATCAGTCTTAGCAGCAGCGGCAGCGACAGCGCGTGTGCGACGTGCCAACATCTGGAGCTGGACCAGTTTGAAGTCAGCGTCGATTGCACAGTAGCCAGCGGCAGTCCAGGTACACATTCGCACACACAAACACACACACACATAGGCACACATAAACACAAAACACACACACACACACACGCTGCGCTTGAGCCTGGGCGCAAGATAATCGATGTATACTAATTATTTGCTTTGCCTGCAACTGTTTGTCATGCTCCGCGCTGCGTTGCTCTCTTCGCTCTCTTCATCTCGCACATCGCGCACTGTGAGTTTGCATTGGCACCTCTCGCGGCCAGTCTCTGCGCCTGGGTACAGCAAAAACAAAAAGCACAACAGTAGCACAAGAACAGCAGAGCGGAGAGAGGAGAGAGAGAGAGCGTAAGAACACAGGACTGCGGACAGAGTGGACAGCGCGGCCTGAGTGCTGGCTGCAGTAATGGGCATCGACAGCAGCAGCAGTGGCAGCAGCAGTGGCAGCAGCAGTGGCAGCAGCAGCTAAGGGCTGCGCAGTCGCTGTTGTCGATGCTGCTGCTGCTGCTGCTTCTGTCTTGGGCAAGGTTACGGACGCTGCGGCACTCTGCTGCTGCGTCTGCTGCTGCACGGTAGTCAAGTTTAGACACCTTAAGTACACAGGAAAGCGTCATTTATGTGCTCGTTCCAAAAACGACAAGCACTAGGCGTGGCAGCAGTGCAGCAGCGCAGCGGGCAGCGGGCAGAGGCTGCAGGCTGCAGGCTACTACAGTGCAATATTAATTACATGGACCAGGTCTCACTTTAGGAACGCCTAAATTGCATATATGGCACATAAATACATGCAGCATACAAAGAGTCATACAGAGAGGGGGAGAAAGAGAGAGAGAGAGCGATTTATTTACATACATATTAACAATTTGTAACTGCTGTGATTGGGGCCACAAGGTCATGTTCTACAGCTGCGCAGAGTGCGAGAGAAGAGAGATGGAGAGATAGGGAGAGAGGGAGGGAGGGGGATGTTTTGTTCTGCAGAGATCGATTTCAATCAACACCCAAGCCAGAAAGCACGGCACAAAGCTCGCTCTACGACAACAACAAACAAGTTTTTGCGTTTTTCAAACAACAAAAAAATGGGTACAGTCACAAAGAGATTAACAACAACACAGCAAGCGACGGCGACGGCGACGGCGACGGCAGCGTCAGCCGCAGTTGACGTCAAGCTTTAAGGCCTGGACAGCAGCAGCAACAGCAGCAGCGGCAGCGGCAGCGCAGCGTTACGTTCAGCTTTTTTTTGATTTGCCTGAGACGTGTGGCAAGCTTCAAGTTTGGAACAGGTTTTGATTTTGGATTTTGGAGCTGTTGTGCAAAAAGTTCAACAACTGCGCTCCGGCTGAGCCTCAGCTCAGCTCAGCTGCAGATGGCTGGTTGTTGATCTCGTGCTGCCCGCTGCTCTCTCTCCCTCTCTCTCTCTCTGCCCGCCGCACGACGACGAGTGGAGCAACAAGAAGACAAGTAGCCAAACAGACAGCGACAAACGAGCGAGCGTTGCGTAAATTACAAGCAGCAAACATACGCACACACACACACACACACACACGACAAGCAGAGCAAACGTAAAGACAGGGAGAGAGAACATACAGACAGACAGAGATGAATAACAAAAGCAGCAACAACAAATTGATATTATTTTTCTTTACGACGCTGACGTCGGCCCCAATCTTTGTGTTTGCGAGCTCGCGCTCGCTGTCGCGCTCTCCCACGCTCACGCTCTCTCTTTCAGCTCGCTCTTTTCTAACGCCATTGTTTTGGTTTTTGTTGCTGTTGCTGCTTTTTGTGGATTCCATTTGCCATAAAGTGCGTTAATTTTGTGGAAAGTGGGTCAGCAGCAATTTCGGTTCATCGAACACACAAATAACAAAGCAACGCGCCGTTTGTGTGCGTGCTTGACGCCGCTGCCTCTGCCTCAGCCTCAGCCCCATCCTCTGCCACTGCCTCTGTCGCCCTGATCAGTGCGGCTCGTCGTCGGCCTTAGGCATCGCGTCGAAAATGACGCATTGATTTGGGGTCGCATACCTTGTGGAATACGCTGCAAATTGTCTGCAAGGCATGCGGCATGCGGCATACGGCATATGATTCATGCGATTATCGGACTGCAACAAAGTATCGAAAAGACATAAAAACAATCGCAAAAAACCCTCTTAACCACATTCCCTCTCGCTATATATCTCTCTATCTCTCTCTCTCTTTCTGCATCGCGCTTCGTTGTTTTATTCACATTGATTACGAAACCGTAAAGCCCATTGGGTTCTTAAGTCTCTTGCTCTGGTGATTTATGAGCGAATAGAAACAATTCGTTATCTATGAATATGGGCTAGGTTAATGGCAATTTATCTATTTTATGTGTGACTTCTGTTGTATAATAGAAGTTGAGTTATTTATGATCGAGTCGATATAGTTTTAAATTTTCACAAAGAAAAGGAATATACTTTTGGCATACCTACATACCTTGTAAGGAATTTTTTAGTTCTATTTATTTATTTATTTTATTAATTTTTCAAAAAAGTTCATATTTTTTCAGCAAAAATAAAAATACAAGAAATTCAACTAAGTAAAATCTTTCTTACTTAATATGCTACATGGCTTAAGAATTATCAAAAATGTAAAGTTCTTGTACAGTAGCTTTCGGTTTTTTTTTTCTTTAGCTTCTAATCAGTTTTTTTTTATCTTTTTCAGTTTTTCTTTAATTTCTATCAAGTTTTTTTTTTATCAAAGTTTTTCGGTTTTCTTTATTTTTTATCATGTGTTTTCCATTTGACATTCATTTTCCTTGTTGAATGCCACCTTAAATATATAGTTAGTATTTTCCCCCTGCCCCCCTCCCCCCCTTCACTGTGTGCTATCTACAGTTATCTTCGGGTTCGACCCATTTAACAAGTAGGTCATCAAAGATTCGTTCAAGACCGAAACGTTTGCATGCCCACTCGTTGACGCCTTGTGTATTTAGGCCAAAACGAGTATTGGCATTTGCTGTGCTTGGCTTGTTGTGGTAGTACGAGACAGAGAGTGGGAGAGAGGGAGGGAGGTAGGGGGTAGAGTGGGAGCCAGGCAGGTGTATAAGGAGGTTGGGGTCTTCATGTTCAACATGCTTATAGCATGCACGGCATTCGTTTTCGTATTCGTTTACCCACTCGATTTGCTATGCAGTTTGTACGGCATTTGTTATTATTTTCATTGGATATATACCATATATATATATATATATATATATAGAGTACCCCTACCTATACCATTTATAGCAGATATTACGTTCTCTCTTCGCTGTTCCAAATTAAGTTCAAACATTGTTTATTCCTTCTTTCTCACTGTCTGCCCCCACAGATCGCAGATCCCGAAGACCCAAGTAAATAATCTTATTCTCGAGAGAACGAGAGAGAGGGAGAGCGAAGCGAGAGCGAGAGAGATGACAAATAGAGTTGTTTGTTTGTGTCACGTTTACGAGCGCACACGATACAATGCCAGATGGGCCACTTGCTCTGCATATACTATACATAATACTATATGAGGTATTGTACCCGAAGACAACACGATTTTGTTTTTTTTTTTTTTCGGGTTTTCTATTTTGTTTCCGAGTATTCGCAAGTGAAAGTATCGCAAATTGAATGAAATAAACGAGAGTAGATGCTGCTGCTGCTGCTGCGGGGGGTAACTGATTTTTTTTATTGTTCATCATCAAGGTGTGAAATATGGATTATTAGAAAATGAAACTGGTACTGGATTGTCTGTTGATATGTATGCTATACCAAGAGAACTCAGTCTAAAGAAACGGAAACTTTTGTAAGCTTTTCCAAAGATTATAATAGGTTTCTTTGATGAATTTAAAATTGATGCTGAGCGTAGTTCATTGATTATCTTAAGATATAGTATAGTTTTAATAAAGTTAGAAATAATTGTTATATTTTAAACTGACTGAGAAATTACTTAAATAATGATTAATTATTTAAATTTTATATTTCATAAATTTATATATTTATTTAAATTTTTAATTTCAATCAATTTGTTGTTATTTCAACTCAGTTTACAAAAGTTCCAATTATTGTCGCATTATTGTAGAGTATTCTAGAGTATAAGTATGCAATTTCCCACAGATCTTAAGAGGTTTTTCGTAAGTACTTAAATATTAATAATTTTTGTAATCTAGAGGCATGTTAAGTAATATTGCACACTGTAGTACAGTTTTTCCAAACAAATATATGATAAATTTCCAAAGTAGGGACAGAAAATTCTCTACAAAAAGTCTCAATTAGATGTTGAGTGAATATTTATGGTTTGGATGCGGGTAAATTGATCTGGGTTCGGCATATTGGGCTGCAAATTTGCTTGTCATTGGAAAAGTTCTATATATTTATGATTATTTATAGAGGGATGACATGTAGTAAATTTGTAATAGGTTTACAAACTAAAAGGAGTAGGGGTTATTTTGAATTCCTAAATGCGGGAACTCGAAGTTGTTTTTTTTTTTTTACTCTGCAATGTAACTATGGCTACAATAATAGGGGCAGTTTTTTTTTCTTTGTTCAACTCTTGTGGGGTCGTAGGTCACAGGGCTGACAGTACCCTGTATATACTCCCTGCTGCTCCCTGTTGATAAGCAAGTGTGATGTCGTTGCATAGAATGCGTATTTAATTTGTGCCCTCAAAGTGCCGCTGCTTACGCACACAGAGGCAGAGGCAACCGCAGTGTTTAACCACAATGCAATGATTACTCAAGCAACTGGGAGCAGGCAGCTGGTAGTAACCCTCCGCCCCTTCCCCCTCCTCCACCTTGATGGGGGCCTTCTCTCTTATGGCGTGTGCGGCATCTTTCAACTGCAGCGCCGGCATGCGGTGCACAATGTAAGAACTACAACGTTTTTTTTTTAAAGCAGTTCCGTCATAGGCACCGCCCACCTGCCCCCTAACCGCTCCCCCCCCCTAAGAATTTTCGAGAGTCGAGCTAATTAAATACATTGCAAATATTTGAAATGCTGCGGCCGGACTTCGCCCTGTAGTGGAACTGGAACTGGAACCAGGAGTGGGGCAGAACCGGGGCAGGAAATCGCAACTGGCTAATGGGGCGGCTCGCCCAGAGGTTAAGACTGACGCGGGCCGGAAATATGCATGGCTTGCCTTCAGACCGGGCCAGGTCAGGGAGCGGTAGCGCAGCTCCAAATGGGCAAAAAAAAACAACAAATGCGGCAGAGGAAAGAAATTTGAATGCGCTCTGTCGGGAAGAATTGGGAGCTTTGTCGGACGGGCGGACGGGCGGCGTGTGCAGCAGACCAAAAAGCGAAAAATTTTACCTTGTTGCAATAACCTAGCTGATTTTTTCCGCTTATTTTCAGTTCACTTTCGGAGAGGGCATGATGGACTAGGGCTAACTCTTCTACTGCAAGTACTAACCTTACTGCTTCTAGGGTTAACTCTTCTTATACTCCAAATGCAACTCCTAACTCTTCTACTTCTACGGTAAACTCTCCTAACTCAACATCTAACCCTGCTACGTTTAGGGTTAACTCTCCGAATACTCCCAATACCACTTATAACTCTACTACATTTATGGTAAACTCTCCTAACACTCCTACTACAACTTCCAACCCTACAACTTCTACGGTTAACTCTGCTAATACTACTTCTAACCCTACTACATCTACGGTTAACTCTTCTATTACTCCTAATACTACTTCCAACCCTACTACTTCTAGGGTAAACTCTCCTAATATAACTTGTAACCCTACTACTTCTAGGCTTTAATTTCCTAATAGTCCTAATTCAACTTCTAACACTGCTACTTCTAAGGTTAACTCTCCTACAACAACCTTTAACCCTCCTACTTCTAGGGTTAACGCTTCTAATACTCCTAACTCTTCTACTTCTACGGTTGACTCTCCTAATACAACTTCTTACCCTACAACTTCTAGGGTTAACCCTCCTAATAGCCCTAATTCAACTTCTAACCTAACTACTTCTAGGCTTAGTGTTCCTAATTCAACTTATAATCCTACTACTTCCTAGGGTTAACTCTTCTAAAAGTCCTAATGCAACACCTATCTCTTCTACTTGTGCGGTAAACTCTTCTAATGCTTCTTATACAATTTCTAACCCTACTCCTTCTAGGGTTAACTTTTCTTGTACAACATCTTACCCTACTAGATCTACGGTTAACTCTTCTATTACTCCTACTACAACTTCTAACCCTACTAATCCCTCAGATAACTCTCCTACTACCCCAAGAACAACTACTACTTTCCTTTTCCTTCCCAAACCAACCTCTACTTCCGTTACAGCTTCATTTACGTCAAGGGTTTATTGTCTTTGCCATTGAAGTGCATTTCCCATAAAGCAGGGTATCTCAACAGCGGCACGCCCCACAACCCTCGTAATTCGCCAGTTTTATTTTGTGAAGTATTTTTTGTTTTTATTTTTTTTTGCCGTTTTGTTTGCTTTGTTCAGTGCACGAGTATTTTGCCAAGCGGATCACACACACCCCGCACACCCCGCACACGGGTCAGCAGCAAACGGTGCCGAGTTCAGGTTCAGCTGACGACACCGACGGGTAACCTCGCACATATGTACGTATTGTATAGTACTTGGTATACTATATATACCCTACACATACAAGGGGTTCGGTATAATAGGCGTGACAAGCGCGTTACGCTCGGCTGGCGCCCAAAAATAATCAAAGACAAAGACGCTTTTGTAGATGAGACGTACCCGATAGAGGTCCGGAACTTGTGCGGTGTGGGCGTTATTCGTTAGTTGTACTCAGAGAGAGAGGAACTGACAAGCCAGAGCTATGATAATTACATCGTGTTAGCTTCGAATTCTGTTCTGTTCTACGTCTACGTCTAACGAGCTCCGAGCTACCCCCAGCACCACCCAACTGTCTATCAGTATCAGAACATACAAATACAATATACAATACATATACATCTCTAGATTTACGTAGACGATGCACAACATAATGAACGATAATATGGGGCGGCATTAATTCGGAAATTTCACACAGAGTGAAAGATGAAGGCGAACTTGGAAAAATTTTCGGGTTGAGAAAGCGTTTTCTTTTTTTTTTATCATCTTCCTCCATTCTGTGTTAGTCATAGCTCATAAAACCCCAGACTCGTGTAGAGACTGTAGCAACATTGTATGGTATGTTATGTAGCTGCAGCGCTTCTCCATGGGTTCCTAAGTCATTAGCATAGCAGAGTAAGTGAAAAACAATTTCAATTTAACGATTTTCATTTCCTCTAAGCAGTTAGACCCCATCCTATTATAAGCTCATTGACCCACATCCTACATATGTAGCATTTTTATTAGAACCTCAACCGAAATCAAAAGTATTATATCATAAAAAATTTTCTATTCGCTGCCGAGTGTAATATTTCGTTTCACAATTTCCTCGGCAATCTCGAAACCTCCCGTATAACCGAATTGTATCAAAATAAAAAGATATGTCATTATAGCTGATATTATGACGGGTATGAAAGCGTTGTTCAGCTCAAGTATGCCCAAAACTTTGATCTCCAGAGACTGCGTTTGCAGCTGGCAGAGAAAGGTCTCCACCTAAGTTAAGGAAAAGAAAACAATATTAACTAATCAATAGAGCAAGATCTCTTCCAATAACATACACTCTGATCCCAGCGATGATCTATGTCCGAACAGACTATATCGAGGGGCAGAAGTTGTGGCAGCTGGGACTTGCTGATCGTATAATCGGCGCACATGATCAATAATACAATGTTGGCCATCTTGATGCAGATCATCACAATGGGCACCAGTTCAGCATGCTCGTCCTCCAGATAATTCCAGATATATTCGTATAGCATAAGCATTAATACAATAAAATTATAGTAGATATAGAAAAGGATCTGTAATTGAAAGATGCGACGAAAACAGAGTGTAACATTGTACAGTTCGCTATAGATGGCGCCACATGTGTCCAGCTCATCGGCACGATCGCAGAGATAGCACATACGTTGATAGCGACTCAGACGCACTACACTTCCCTCCACCTCATGATCCTCATCACAATCCTGATCGATGCGATGCCGCATACATTGTAACATTGCGGCAATATGTGCCCCCATCTGCTCGTACAGCAAACCGAAGACAAGGAAACCCAGGAAACATGCATCGAGCAGAAAGAGTGTACCCAGCCACATATAGATACCGATCAGTCCAGAGATCAAACGTTGCCAATGCCATGCGAGCACATATCGCAATGGCAACAATTGTGGCAACTCGTAGAGACAACCGCAGAGGGTTAGCAAAAGTTTCAGAGCGTAGAACCCAATGAATTTGCTGGTGAAGAGTTCCTCACTTCGACGCAGACGACAGATACGTCCGTACAGGGCAATATAACGATTCACTATGGCCAGAAATCGCGATTCGGCTGTAACCTGTGCCAGGAATGAGGCCACCGCGAACAGGCTAACCGATATGGTCTGCACCTTGACAAAGATATCGGCATAACTGCGTATGGATCGTGCCTTGATAAAGATTTCCGGCATTATGGTGCCATAGAGATTCACAAGCAGACTGCGCCACAGGATGATCAATAGACGATTACACTGACGACGTGGCGCCCGCAATTGAATCCCTGGCTGGCCATCATCATGGATGAGGCGACACGAGAGTAGAGATAGCCAACGTGCTGCCTGATAGAGTGCGGCGAGTAGACGTCTCGAATTCCGCTCCACGCGACCAACTGTCGCCCAATAGGGCGCGTACATGGTCCGGCTGGAACTGACCAGCTCTCGTCCAGCTCAATGTCGGAATGTTCCGTTCTGTCTCTCTCTCTGTCTCCTGTTGATTTCATTAATTGAATGCGCGTAGATATCGGCAATTGCGTTTCACGCTTCGCTGACTCGTTGACTGATTAACCAGAGCCCAGAGCTGAGTACCAGCCCTGTCCCAGCTCAATCCCAACCCAGTTTCAGTTCCAGCCCCACTCGCAGTGCCAGTTTTACTCCAACCCATCCCTACTACATAATACGATTGATGGACAGGCGCAGCTATTGTAGGAGTAGGAGAGATCTCCCCTCCCCCCCCTTGGTGCCACGCACATTGGAGCAGATGTTACACAAAACTGGGCGTAAAATAATATTTTGTCGTGAATACGTGGAAACGAAACTGAAACCAAAAAAAAAAAGAAAACAGAAAACAGAAATAGAAACAGAAAACGGAAACATCGCGTGCAAGTGAATTTTATGCGCTGTGAACTAAGCTAATGCCATGGCATAGACTTAGCCCCGATTATATATATATAAACATATATACAGAGATTGTATATGCATTATCGTAATTGAAATGCAAAAACCTATTGTGCTGTAACAATTTCAGTGTGATTTGATAACGTATTGTTAACTAATTTGATGCAAATTGCAGACTGGAAAAATATACTATCTATAGGTTATCGAAATTAGGTAGATTAGGGGAGATTTTCACAAAAGAAAAACGTTTTTCTTATTATAGTATTTAACATTTATAAGAAATCTTCTTTTTAATATTAAGTTTTTTAAATTTAATAAGAGTATTGAAACTTTCAAACACAAACATCATAAATTAAGAGCAAGAAATATTTAAATCAAAAAAAAAAAAACATAATATTATAATATGTATGACAAAATTGTATATACCATATTATATATGAATATATTTGCAATATAAAACTTAAAATTAATCATTAATTATGAAAAATCATATGAGTTTTTGAATATTTAAATTTTAAAATATCATATCATACTTTTTTTTTTTATCAGCTGTTTGTTCCCAAAGCTAATGAATATGTATTTGACTTATAAACCTGGGAGCAAAAAAAAAAAAATCACATGTCAAATAACTGAATTTCCGGTTAAATAACTAGGCTAAGAGACTGACAAAATTTCAAATTTAATTCAAAACGGGTTTAGGAGTTAGAGAAAAAAAAAACAAAATCTTGAGAAATGCAGTGTCAGCAAAAACAAAAAAACAAGTTTGATAATTTGGCAACCCTAACAAAAAAGAATTTAAACTAAAGATTGCTGTACATTTTATTATAATGTTAGTATGCAAGTTAACCCTTGCTTCCCTGCCTCCCCCTTTTTGCTGCATCTGGTCCCAATGTGCAATAATGTTTTTTTTTTGTGATATGCCTCAATACGTCGTATTTCATTACAATTTTCAATTCAGCGCGCAGGCAATTATAATAGAGTTGATTGTTTATGCAGTTGTTGTGGGAGGAGGAGTAGCAGCAGGAGGAGTAGGAGGAGTACCTCCTGAAGTAGGAGGCCTCGCACACCCACTGTAGCCAAGTTGCTAAACACGTTTGCTGGACATTAGAATGTGACGCGGTTCAATGAACTGCAGCGTGTAGTACACACACATATACCCTATCCCCCCCAACCCAGGCAGCAATAGGAGGAAGTGTTACGGCTGTCTAGAGTGTGCGGGGAGGGGGGTGAAGAAGTGTGCCCAAAGACGGGCAATAGAAAAAAGCAAGTCAATAGCCTTTCGCCTCGCCGGGAACAGGCACAACAACATCGTCGACGACGACAACATGCAGCAACAGCAACAGCAACAGGTCTAGGCAGGCTGTGTGTTGTTGCTGCCCCTGCTGCCTGCTGCCTGCTCCTGGGGCATGATCATCATTTTCCTTGCCTGTCCCTCCTCCTGCTCGAAAAACTGGTTTTTCCGCTGTGCGAAAAGCTTGCGGCGCAAGCCCAGCCCCAGCCCCAGCTCCAGTCCCAGTCCCAGTCGAGGCATAGATAGATAGATAGTGTTGCCCCCACTTGCAGCCGAAGACAGCGCAGAGCTAGAGCTGGAGCTAGGCTAGAGCAGCAGCATCATCATCATGATCTTCTAGCAGGATGCTGCTGCTGCTGCTGCTGCAACCAGTTTACGTACAGTGCGACTCTTTTGCAACTTTTGACTACTCATCGCAAGCGGCTCTCCGTGTTATTGCAGCTCGCGTACATGAAGTAATTGCACTGCCTCCTCCTGCTGATGACGGAGAGCTGACCCCAGCCGTGATGCTGCTGCTGCTGCTGCTGCTGGCGGCCAATGAACCGCCCAGCCCCATGATGGAAAAGACAATAGCAACGGGCTGGGGGCTGCAGCTGCAGCTTCAGCTTCAGCTTCAATGTTGTTGCTGCTAAATTGGAAATAATTGCAGAGCAGCAGCAGCAGCAGAGGAGAAGGAGGCAGTAGGAGCAGGCAGTAGGAGCAGCAGCAGCAGCAGAGGCCAAGGGAGCAGCAGAGCAGGCAGTGGAGGAGGCAGAATGCACGTGTGCAATTGTTGCTGCTGTCGCTGCTGCTGCTGTTGTTGCTGCTGCTGCTGTTGTTATCGTTCTGATCAGTTGTTGCTTCTACTACGATGACATAAAATACGCGACAGAGATAATGCCAGGGCAGCATCGGTCGTAGTAGTACTAGTCGGCGTTGCAGGCAGCGACGTCGGCAGCGCAGTGGGCAGAACAAGGGCAACAACATGCGCAAAATAACAATGCAAAGAATAATAATAATAACAATAACAATAATAAAAAACAATAATAAAAGCGAGCAAAGTGCGCTATATATAGAGTGTGCGTTGAGGAAAGGTTCAATGACATTAGAAGATTAGAGAGAGAGAGGTAGAGAGAGGGAGAGAGCAGCAGCAGCAGCAGCAACAACAATGCTGGAGCGGCACATGCACATTTGAATGTGGCTCTATCAGAGTGTGTGTGCGAGTGTGCGTGTGTGTGTGTGTGTGCGTGTGTGCCTGTGTGTGTGTGCTGCTTGGAGAGATTCATCGAAGCACAGGGAAAACAAAAAAGTCATCGACATCATATGGATTTTTTTTATTATGTTGTGTGTTTGTGGCAGGAGGCAGGGGTCGGGGGCAGCAGGCAGCAGGAGCAGGGCAGGCAGAGAGTGCAGGGGCAGAGAGTAGAGGCAGAGCGAACTGAGGTAGTCAGGCAAGAGCAGGGAAAGCAGCAGGAATAGATGCAGGGGCGGCAGCGGAGACAGGAACAAAGCGGGCAACAGGGAGGCAAAGGCTAAAAGGGGCAAGGGCAGAGGCAGGGGCAAAGGCAGGGGCAGAGGCAGGGGCAGAGGCAGGGACAGGGGCAGGGGGCAGAAGCAGGAACAGGGGCAGAGACTGGGGCTGAGGCAGAGGCAGGGACAGAAGCAGGGATTGAAGCAGTGGCAGGGGCAGAGGCGGAGCCAGAGGGAGACAGAGGGAGAGCGGGGCCAGAGGTTGACTGCCGTGCAAGATCGAAGAGAGAGAGAGAGAGAGAGAAAGAGAGGGAGAGAGAGCGGCGGAGGGAAAACAAGAACGTCGCCACTGACAGGAAAATGTTTTTCATTGTGTTGGAAAAGCCGACAATCCGACGTTGAGGTAGCCCGAGAGGTGTGGGGAGGGGAGAGATGCACGCAGAGGGAGAGGAGGGGGAGGAGCAGAAATGGAGCTGGCAGCCGACGCAGACGCAGATGGAGACAAAGTCGCAGTAGGCTGGCATTGGAGTCATTAGAGTTGCGGGAGACATGCCCCATGCGTTTGCATAAACAACAACAGCAGCAGCAGCAGCAGCAACAACAGCAGCAGCAGCAACAACAGCAGCAGCAACAACAACAGCAGCAACAAAAACAACCGGGAAGGCATGATGAGTCGCGTTGTTGTCCCCGGGGGCACCGCCCCCTTGTCTGGCCCCATCGAACTGCACATTTTGGCGTGTGTTGCTTGAAATGCCACACTTGGTTGCATGTTGCTGTTGCTGTTGCTGCTGCTGCTGTTGCAAGTGGCAATGCTGCCTCTCGCTATTTACAGCTACGAATGCGATGCAACCCCTACATAGCGATGCGATGCATTCACTTGTTTTGAATGCGCATTCAGATACAGATACGAATCGAAAATATTTCATAATGCACAGAGATGCTGCAAGGGGGAGGGGGGAAGAGGCAGCTGCAACTCCACTTCGAGATACTTTTCTAGCTACTAATGCAGCAGCAAGAGAGATAGAGATAGATGGATGAGCAGATTGAGCTGTAGATGCAAATGATGTAGATACTACAGATGAAAGATACTTTTTGAGCAATATTTAGAGCTACAGATACATAGGCAGCAGATACATTAGCTTGAAGATACTTCGAGAGCAATATATATGGCTTAAGATACAAATGCTGTAGATACTTATGCTTGAAGATACATATAGAACAAAATCCATGGCTAAAGATACAACTGCAGTAGATACTTAAGCTTGAAGATACTTCGAGAGCAATATCGATGGCTTAAGATGTACTTTAGATACTTTAGCAGTAGATACTTTAGCTTAAAACTTTGAGAGCAATATAAAGTAGATACTTTAACTTGTATACATCTCAAACAATATCTATGATTGTAGATACAAGTGCAGTAGATACTTTAGCTTATAGATACTTTGAGATCAATATCTATGGGCAAAGATACAACTGCAGTAGATACTTCAGCTTACAGATACTATTTAAAACAATGTGTATAGCTTAAGATACACGTGCAGTAGATACTTCAGCTACGAGATACTGCTAGAGAAATATCTATAACATAAGACATAGAGTAAAGCTAGAGATCAATGCAGCTAAAGATACAGATATTTATTTATAGAAATAGATATAGGCTTAAGCTATAGCTAAAGATGAAGATATATGATCTGTAGAAAGAGCTAAAAGTACAGCTTTAGTTTCCCAGACTATCATTAAAAGACACAAGTCAAAAAAAAAATGGTATATAGAACTCTAGAACTCCAGACAGTCCTGAGTCCTCTACAAAATACATAGCTTCTACTACAGATAAAAAAAAAGAATCTTAAGTTTCCCAGAAGAACCAAAGATTTTAATCAAATCAAAGTCCCAATACTCTAAAAAAGAGTATAAAATAAAGTTTAAACTTATTTTTACAATAATTGATAGCCAACTTAAGATCAACTTATTCTGTTTACTTTGCAAGCATTTACCCGAAAAAGTAAAACGAACAAACCTATTTAAAAGTCAATTTGGCAAAGAACACTAAGATCATGCTCCACGAAACTTGGTATACATGTTATTTATAGTATTTTATGATGTTTACACTGGGTCAACGAAGTTTATGTTCCGTTTAATTATAGAGTAAATTATATTTATTACTTTATTATTATATACTTCAGTTCATTTCTTAAAACAGCTGTTTAAATCGCATACAGTTTATTATAATTGCTTTAATTCACGTTAATTGTATTGTAGAGAAATATTTGTAGACTCTACGTAATTGTAGATGAGTTATATGAGTTTTAGAGATCAATTAAGCAGCAGAAGCTAATGGAGCATGCAAATGGATGATCAGTCAAGTTGAATTCGGGAAAAATAATCATACAAAATATGACAAAATATTAAAAAAAGAAAAGAAGCTAAACTTAAGATATTTTTGGAACAATATTAAGAATTTCAGCTTCGAATCAATATACCCGCTTGGCTAAGGGGTATAATACAGCGAGATGCTGCAGCGAGTCTGCTCAATTTGATTAGGTTTTCGAAAATCGATTCCCAAACTCGACGTTGTTTTTTTTTTTTTTTTTGTTTTTTATCGACTTGGTGAGAAAATAAACATGCTGCTTAGGGGGAATTGGTATAAAGGGGAACCAAGGAGGGGTATGAGGGATGGAGTAGGGTTTTTGTTACCATCTCACTGTTTATGGGGTTTGGACCTTTCTTTCATTGCGTCTCGCCTTTGTTTGTTATCACTTGAAGTTTGAGCATTTTTAACGAATTGATTAAGTCGCCGTTTGTTTACAAGCAGGTAAACAGAGAGGCCAGCCAAGACAGAGATAGAGAGGAAGAGAGAAAGACAGAGAGAGAGAGGGAGATAGAGCTGCCGTTTTAATGCTTTTACAGTTTGTTCTGCGACGCGACGCGACGCGACTCTGCGCTCATTAAGCAAACCATGACGAATAACTGCAACGTTGCTGCTGCCGACGTTGACGCTGACGTTGACGCCGACGTTGACGCTGGCACACCTGACAATTTGTTAATGAGAGCAACAGGTTCAGTGGCGACGGCGACAGGAAGCGAAGCGATAAAACCGAAAAACCAAAGCAAGCGCGACGGACACAACGCATCGCGCGCGGATGACGGATGTCCTGCTAAAGAACGCAGAGAAAGAGAGAGAGAAAGAACACAGACAGAACAATAACAGGCCAAACAGTGGGGCACAGGGTGCACAGGGGAGCAGCCAACAGGGGCACTCGCTTGTGCAGTAAAAAAAATGTAAATAATGCAAAACATTTTCTCACCACGTTCCGCTCCTCAGATCGTGGCACTTTTTAGGCTTCCCCATTCGCTTTGCCACTTTGCCGGATGCATGGGAAATGATATGTAAGAAATGTGTGAGAGAGAGAGAGAGAAAGAAGAGCAAAGCACAGAGAGGGGGAACCTCAAGCGAGCTGCTGCTTTCCAACCATGTCTCTATAGAAACCACTTTAAACATATATCGTATGTATAACAATGTTTCAGTTTTCCCAATCGATTCGATACGGTTTTTTCCAAAAGGAAAAACCAATGAATAGGGAAAACCGCCTGGCATGACCTTTAACCCCGACAAAAAAGTCAATAACCGACAAAACAAAAGGGTCTCTCATACCATATTATAATCAATGTATAGCTGTTTTCCATAAGGCGATTGCTTTTGTTTTTCGATGAGAAATAAAATTCCCCATTCGTATATTGAAAAGTTTTCGAAATATTCTAAAGATTTTCCAAATACCCATAGAAAAGTAATTTTTAAGATTTGACAGCAAAGGAAATCATAATTTAACTCGCATGTCTTTTGCCTAAAGAGGTTCAAATTTAAGTAGGAAAAGATTATACAGAGCATTCGAAAAGTTCTTAAATATTCTTGGGAATTTGTGAAGATAATATGGGATTTTTAGACTGCTAATTGCTCTCATATATGAGTAGAATCTAGGGATATTAGATCAAAAATAGTGAGAAATTTGATATTTATACATAAAATATTTAAGCATCTTAAACTTTAACTTATAGAACACTTAAAATATTACTAAAAAAATAATAATATATAATATAATATAATAAAATATATATAACACAATATATAATATATATAATATAATATTAATAATATATAATAAGATTTTCACATTTATATGACAAATTAATTTGTATATAACTTTTTTCTTTCCTGAAGAATTTCTGCCAATAATCTTTCTATAACTTAGGAATTAAATGTATTTTTTTCGATATTTATAAGACGTTTAATTACTGCTATCTATAAGAAATCTTAACAAAAATTTCTTTACTTTAAAGAAAGATATGTGCAATATGAAAGAGGGAAATTTATATTAAAATTTCTATCGAAAACTGTACAACTATTAAATTTCTCTCCAATGAAACTATAAAACAAGCAATTTCTCACACTGTCCATCACATACTACCAACAACATGCCATATATCATGTTCATGCAGAGAGAGAGGAAGAAAGGGAGAGAGAGATCCGTCTATATTGGCAGCTAATGAGCATGTCTGCCTGTGCATGACAGACAAAATATCAGCTGGGGGAGGGAGGGAGGTAGGTATAGAGGTATATGAATATCTTAGAGCAAAGTCGCATATTATAATCGCCATATGGCGATAGGGAAGTGATATGACCTTTTTGTTTTCCCCCAACCCAAAAATATGCATACATTGGTTGTGCGTGTGTGTGAGTGTGCGTGTGTGTGTGTGTGAGTGAGTGCTGCCCAACCCATTTGTAGTGAAATTTAATCAAGCGTTTAATGCCAAGGTGGAACGTCAGCGAACATAATACCAGAGGGGGAGGTTACGCCCGGTCGCAAGGGCCGATTGAGTGAGAAGTTCTTTGTTAGGGTAGGGTGAGAGAGGGGTTGAGAGAGGGCGAGAGAGGGTGAGAGTTCGATGTTGAGGGCGTTCTTCTATGCACTCGGAGTCTGAGCCTGATCTGGGCCTGTCCAGTTCCCCCCGTCCCGTCCCCGTGCTTGATGCCTGTCATATGTCAGTCTCTGTCTGCGTCTGGCTCTCACCTACGACGACGACGAGGCTGGTTAATGACATCCCGAGTTAATTGCCGACCCGCCATATGGGCCACGGTCAGGGCCGTGAAGAAGAAGCAGGAGAAGAAGGAACCGAGAGTCAGCGTATCTGGCGGGTATCTACGGTAAATGAATATGCGTTTCTGATGCATTTCCAGGCAACGTAATTTGACTACATACATCAAATATAGCAAAAGGTACAAGACGGTATGGTACCCAGTGTAGGGAGGGGGAGGCAGAGCAGGGGCAGGGGCAGCATATGTCGCTTAAGAGGGGGCGTAGCAAAATGGGATCTGCTCAAGCTGATGATGCTGTGCCAGATGATCGATTCCCGTTGATCCGTTAACGAAACCGAAAAAAAAAACCGATATTAAGTACAAGTTTTGGGATCAACGAAATGAAATTTGAGATGTACAGGAACTTAAGTCTTATAAAAATGACATGTACTTAGTTAACTGCACTTACGTAAATTGGGATTGGGATGGGAAAGACCGTGTTGTATAAACTGCGAATTTTTAAGGCAAATAAGTAATGCTATATGAGAGTTACGCATAGTAAAAATCGTATATATAACATTATTTATATGCATACTTTGAAAATACTAGGGAAAACTTCAGAATTTCAGAAATCTTTTTAAAGAAAATATGATTAATTATAAATATTTGTTTTTTATTTTTGTTTTAATTATTTTATATTATTCATTAGTAATTTCTTTCTTTCTGCTAAGAACTTCGTCTCTATATTATTTGAGAGTTATGCATAGTACTAACCCTTTATATAGCTGTATTTATATGCATACTAAAGCTATGCAAAGCTTCAGATTTTCAGAACCATTTTTTTTTTTAACTTTTTAACGAAAATGTATTCATAATTTTTTTTTTTAATTATTTGATATTATTTATTTCTTATTTCTTTCTTTATTATTTATTATTATTTCTTTCCTTTGTTAAGAACTTAAGTTGCAGCTTACGTAGCCTTATGATATTATCTCATTGTAATCTACATAAGATTTCGCCTCTATTCGCCATTTAGCGAGATTCCTAGTACAAATACTGGCAGTTCTATAGGAAAATATCAAAAGTAGTCCAAATATTCTATATATCCAAATTTTAGCAAGTTTTTTTTAAGGATTTATATCACACAAGTATAGAATTACATATAAAAAATAAATATAAATGTATTATAAATAAATAAAAAATAAAATCCTAAGTATTTGAAGTGATATTTCAAGCTGACTATGCATTTTATATCTTTTATTTTATTAATACATATATCTTTTTTGAAAGCAAAATCTCTTCATGTGCATGAAATCGATCTGCCACAAAAAGATTGTAAATATTTATAGATCTAGCTATGGTACAGGTACGTACGTGTCTTTTATAGGGTTTCTTCCACTAGCTAGTTCCAGCTAGTTATGCATTTCGTAATCGTAATCTTTAAGTATTTCTTCTTTGCTCTGCACGTACAATAAACTCATGTATTTTATCGTTGATCTGCAACTATATACGGAACTATACACACACACATACAAAGTACTCGAATTACCTCCACACACACACACGCACATTGACACATAATCTATTGTTATTATTATTGCATCAGCAGCAGCCGCAGCAGCAGCATCAACAGCAGCAGAGGCTGCGCTGCGCTGCCCTCGCTCGTTTGACGCGTTTTTTTTTTGTTTTGATTTTTTTATTTCTTCTCCAACCCGGCAGCTTGTTACAGGTAATATCCTAGAGCAGGACAGCAACAACAACAACAACAACAACAGGAATCGCTGTCAAGTGGGCAGGTACACAGCGTAGGCAAAGGCAGAGGCGCAGGCGCAGGCAGAGGCGCAGACACAGGCAGAGATGCGGGCGCGGGCGCTGGCGCAGACGCAGGCAACGTCGACGTTACGTCGCCCGTCCATGCGTAGGACGCGTAACCGGCAATATATATATATATTGGCAGCAAACCAGTTTTTATAATGTCAATTCGAATCCTACACGTTCACGTTCACGTCCATGTCCAATCCACACGCATTAAGCGCGACAGTCGCAAGTCTCGACGCGTCCAAATAATGACGACAACGACAACCGCAATCGCTGGCAGCGGGCAGGCAGAGGGCAAGCAGCGTGCAGGCAGCAGGCAAGCAGGCAACAAGGGATGAGACGTTGACGCCAACGCCGACGCCGACGCTGACGACAACAATTCTCGTTGGCGTTGAATTTGATTTTGATTTCACCTGAGTGGCTGCGGTTCTGCCTGCCCGCCTGCCTGCCCGCCTGCGATCTGTCTCTCCCTTTGCCTTTTGCCAGTTCTCTCCCTCACTCTCCCTCGCTCTCACGACGCTCTCTTATTGCCTATTGCCTGTGCTCCTTTTCCCTTTTGTCAACCAACGCACAAAGCAAAACACAACTGCATGGCGCGACCTACGGTTTCTCCCCTTCTTCTTCTTCTTCTTTTACTAGTTGTTGTTGTTCCTCTGCTTCTGCTGTTGTTCTTGCTGTTTTCTTTTGTTGTTGTTGCCGTTCGAGGCTTGTGTAATTGATGATGTTTATGTTTGGGGGACCCTCTCGGCTTTTGCCTGCGTTTTGTATACGCAGTTGATTTAAAGATTACGCACCTTTTGTGCCTGTGTGTGTGTGTGTGTGCGTGTGTGTGTGCGTGGGTTTCGGCGCGTTCCCGTGACCGGCATATTAATTCTGAAGTCTTAATATATTTTTCTAATAGGTTTATTAAATGGGCTTAAGGCATTTAATGCCTAATAGGAAATGCAAAGTACTGTGAAAGCCGGCAGACGCGCGTCTGTATTTGTTTACAATATTTAAGTGTATTTGTTTTTCCGTTTTTATTAAATATTCCCTGATGCACTTTAAAAGAAACTGTAAAAGTTGCTGTTAAATGAACAGCAGCAGCAACTGTTAAGTGCGCTGTTAATTAACAGCGAGCCAGAGTAATCTAAGAACATAACATAAATAACATGTAAATGGTAAGGAAATTACAATAAGAAATGTAACTAAACTACTTTCCAATTAAAATCTATGTGAATAATTTAATTATTTTCTTTCTCAATAATTTTCAAATTGTAATCCAATTGGGTTGAAACCAATTGGGCTTGGCGCGCACACAGTGCTGCCACATCACTGAAAACACATTATTGTTTACATTTGAACGCCTGCAATCTGCAGACTGGCAACCCTTGGGCGATTTGTTGTTATGCTGCCACTTGACTACCGCCGCACAACGTTGAACGTTCACGATAAACGAACAAGTGTGGCAGCTCCAGTTCTTTTCACCGTGAACCAGTTCAGTTGTAACCAGTTCTTTGCCAATCAATTTACGGGCCGTGTTTGTTTTAAGTTAAAAAAAAATAAATTAATAAATAGGCGAATATTAAATGAATTAGAATATTTAATTAATGTGCACAACAAGCGAGTGATACGTCTACCAGTAAAAGGCCACAAATGTATGAACATGTCACAGGTTGAAATCTAAAATTCTGTGCAAAAAAATCGGGTGTGCGGCGATATGATTGGAGAGGGGTTTGTACCTACACACAAAAAAAAAACACGAAATATACGAGTGTGTGTGTGTGTGAATTGGGGGCGGATGAGGTGGATGGGAGGCAGGCAGCGGCTGAGCAATGCAAATCCTTTGTAAAAATACTAGACAAAGAATCAATTTCTTAATTGTGAAGGCGGTGGCACTTGTCGCGACAGGCAAAGTTTCCAGTGAGCCTGTGTGTGTGTGTGCTATGTGTGTGTGTGTGAGTATGTGGTAAGGTCGCCTAGTTGAAAGTGTCAAGGAATTTTACAACAGCAGCGGCAGCGGCAGCGGCGGCACACGACGAGCAAGGTAAAACCTTCGCCCGAGCCCCGAGCCATACCGCGCCCATTGCGCGCTCTGTGTGTGGCATTAAATATGAATGTGTCCTTGCTGATCCTGTGTCGGTCTGTGTGCCCAGAGAGCGAGAGAGAGTTAGTACGAGAGAGAGAGAGAGCGAAAGAGAGAGAGAGTGAGAGAGCGAGAGAGCGCGCGGCAGCGAGGGAGTTGCAGCAGAGTGCAACGTAAATTGTTGCACATTCGCAGAAATCACTCTCCCCCTCCCCCCCTCCTCCCAACCTGGCATGTGCGTAGTCCTGCCCGGATATGTCCTGCTCCCATGTCATGGATATGCGCTGCGTTATGCCTTATTAGTTCGTTTCCCAACATTTTTTTGTTGCCTCTCCCCTTCCCCCTTTCACTTACAATTTTTGGGCTTTTTGCTTTGCGCCTGCGTTCGCTCTTCGTTTGCTGCTCTCTGCCGACACGTTTGCTGCTCTCTCTCTCTCTCTCTCCCACTTTGGAGTGCCAAACGGAGAGCGAGCGAACGTCCGTATACGTGTGTGTGTGCGTGTGAGTGTGTGTGCGTGTCCGGTTGTGTGTGTGCGTGCGACTTGAAGTATGCTACGGGAAGTAAAAACTTGGGACACTATTTAGGAGCTCATTGTTTATCCTGGGACAACGCACAGACGCAACTGTGTCGGACAGTGTAGAGAGTGTCTTGTTTACCTTTTTTTGTTGTATTTGTTTGAGGGGAAGGCAGGGGGGACGCAGAGAGGGGCTCGAACCGCAGGAAACCATTTCCGTTTTGGCGAAATTCACAAATTCAAATTCGAATCTGAATGTGACTCTCCGACTCCGACTCTGAATCCTCCGCATCGTTCACAGTGTTGACAGTGAAACTTCCTGCTTTGGTCCAGGCGAAGGCATTTTGTGGCTGTAATTGATTTGGGTGCGTTTGTTTCGGGGGAACGACCCAATCGCCATCGCCGCCACCTGTGATTGACACGTTGCCAATTGGGAGCGATGGAATGTGTAAGTGAGTGAGTCAGTGAGTGAGTGAGTGGATGAGTGAGTGTATGAGTGTATGACAGTGTATAAGTGGGTGGAATGGGTGTTAGTGTGTGTGTTCGTCCTAATGAATGCCTATTTCAATTTCCGTTTATTCTAGATTTCACTGTTTATTGCATTAAAAAGTTTTCTGTGTCATTTTTCAGGCTACAAGTGACGAAATGAATCTTTAAACGGAGCAGGAGGAGCAGCAGCAGCAATCAATTACAACGAAGCAACACTTAGCAAGAAACAGAGAGAGACTTGCAGGCAGGAGGGAGGAAGAGGGAAGAGACACTTACAAGCACAAAAAGAGCAAAAGTTGTTGCAGGTGGAGCAGCAGGAGGAGTAGGAGCAGGCAGGAGGAGTAGCAGGAGCAGGCAGCAGGAGTAGCAGGAGCAGGCAGGAGGAGTAGCTGGAGCAGGCAGCAGGAGCAACAGCAGCCGGTTGCAGATCATCAATATTCGAGAAAGCAATTGAGCCAGACGGGCACAGGCATTAATTCATCAATTATTCAAAATGACCGAAGACGAAATTCTCTTTGACGATGTTTACGAACTCTGCGAGGTCATTGGCAAGTAAGTTTCCCCCTTGGACAGAGGCATAGGCCGAGCGAGGCGGCACAGGCTCAGGCTCCGGCTCCGGCTCCGGCTCCGACTCATTATGCGTTTTACGCTTTTACGCACTAAATCATCATCTGTCGACGAGTTGATGTGGCCAAGCTGGTCGAGTGGGTCAAGAGAGAGAGACAGAGAGAGAGAGAGAGAGAGAGAGAGAGAGAGAGAGAGAGAGAGAGAGAGAGAGAGAGAGAGGGTCTGTGGCTGCGGAAAGTTGGCCAACAAGTTTCGGTGTCGAGTGCTACATTATGCATTAATATTTATGCGTTTTCTCGACATACTATCAACGCCGACGCCAACGCCGACGCCGACGCCAACGCGAACGCTTTAGGGCCAATCCTTTGTTGCCGCCCTAAGAAGGGTCAAAGGGCGAGAGTGCTTGTTAACTTTGCAGCATCTTTACTAATAACTCCCTCTCTTTTTCTTTCCCATCACGCAGAGGACCCTTCTCGATTGTGCGACGTTGCATACACAGGGAGTCGAACCAGCAGTTTGCTGTCAAAATCGTCGATGTGGCCAAATTTACGGCCAGTCCGGGACTGAGCACAGCGGGTAAGTTACCAAACATCAACTTGACCTTGCCAGGGACTTGGCTGCCTGGCTGCCTGGCTGCTTGTCTGCCCGCCCCTCCCTCTAGGCGTGAATAAATTATAATTAATCTGGGCAAATTATACACAATTTGCTGTAACTAATTGCATGGTGGGATGGGGGACAGTTCCTGCTCCCGTTACAACAGGCTCCAATTGGCCAATTAAAAAGAAATTGCTCAAAATGCAATGGCTGCGAGTATTGACTAAATGATATATGGCAGACAGGCAGCTGGGCAGCTGGGCACATAAGTCATGCGCTAAATCCATTAGAGCACGCTGGGCAGCTGGTGTCAGACATTTTGGGCAGCATCTTAAGGGGTTGGCACCCATATATAATATATATGTATATATACAAATGTTACGCATTCTAATAACACACAACTAATTGCCGCCATTTCAGATCTGAAACGCGAAGCCACAATATGTCACATGCTGAAGCATCCGCACATTGTCGAGCTGCTGGAGACCTACAGTTCCGAGGGCATGCTCTACATGGTCTTTGAATTGTAAGTGACACACCCACCCAGCACACACACAGAGTAATCTACACACACACACACACACCTCCCTTTCTATGTATACAATTGTATTTAGGCCACTTAAATATTTCCTTTTTGCTTGCAGCATGGAAGGCTCCGATTTGTGCTTTGAGGTTGTGCGTCGCGCCGTTGCAGGTTTTGTCTACAGCGAGGCGGTGGCCTGGTAAGCGACCATGGCAACCGACCAATTGCCAATTATATTACAATATCATTTTATGTTTAATTTATTGCACAAATTGTTTGGAAATTAAAGAAATATGCAGGTTATGAATGATGTAGTAGCAGCAATAGGGCAATAGCTTGTCTGCTCTCGAGATTCAATTTGTAAATAAGTTAAGAAATAATTTTAAAGTATATGTATGAGACAGGACTTTGTGATGTATATTGTATATGTTATATTTAGGCTGGTAAATGTCTTGTAATTAGGGCTATATTTGCTATATTTTTTACAATTTCGATAGGAAACACTTTTGAAATGGATTTTTATGCTAATTATGAGTTGCCTAATCAATTTTGGTTAAAAAACGGGGTTCTTAAATTTTTGAAAAAAATTTAAATTTTTGTAAGGGGTTAGCATGGATTTTTTTTCGAAAAAATAAGTTCTTCGAAATCTTTTAAATTTGTATGCAGAATCAAACTAGAAGATAAACCATTAAAAAAATGACTAACCCGAACAAAATCGGCTGAATATTGATGGAGTTAGGCAGGTTGACAGTGCGAAAATATGCTTAAGGGATATGTTCCAAGGAAAAATTCATGATAATAGAATTATGATAGCTTTAAGGTGTATAATAATGTGTTTAAGTGATATGCAGCCATTTTAAAGGTTCCACCTTTAATATTCTAAACTATTCACACTGTAAACTGTTGCATTCATATGTCAGTATTTTAAATATTTGAATAGAGTTCTAAATAGTAGCAGATCCCACAGAGTAATTAAGAAGCTTTTGTTTTGGTATTGTACCGCTTCAATTTCACGTAAATTGCATTTAAAAGAATATTCTCAACATTCCATATCGTGCGTAATTATGAATTCGAAATAGTTTGTAATTCTCTTTTGCGTACCTGCCCCCGATATGGAGTCGAAGCGAGTGCAAACAATGTCGATGATATATTAAATTCTTAATTCAAGCTACTAATTAGTTGCTTTTCATTTTCATTACGATTTGCTGTGCATTATTAATTTACCATGTTTCCTATTTTTGCAGTCACTATATGCGTCAAATACTGGAGGCATTACGCTATTGCCATGAGAACGATATACTGCATAGGGATGTGAGGCCAGCGTGTGCTCTGCTGGCCACCGTGGACAATTCGGCGCCGGTTAAACTGGGCGGCTTTGGTTCGGCAATACAATTGCCAGGGACACGTGAAACCATAGAAACACACGGACGTGTCGGGTGTCCGCACTATATGGCGCCGGAAGTGGTCACTAGGCGTCTATATGGCAAGGGTTGTGATGTTTGGGGTGCTGGTGTTATGTTGCATGTGCTATTGTCGGGACGTCTGCCATTCTTGGGCTCCGGTGTGCGGCTGCAACAGTCGATAGCACGCGGCAGGCTGTCGGTGAGTGTGGAATCTGCAGTTTACTATATATATATAATATATTAAATATATTTCCTTTTCTTTTCTGCAGTTTGAGGCGCCCGAGTGGAAATCAATATCGGCAAATGCCAAAGATCTAGTCATGAAAATGTTGGCTGCAAATCCACATCATAGACTCTCGATAACCGAGGTGCTAGAGCATCCCTGGATACGTGATCGTGATAAATTGCAGCGTACACATCTAGCAGAAACTGTAGAGGAATTGAAGCGTTATAATGCGCGACGCAAGCTGAAGGGCGCTGTGCAGGCCATAGCAGGTGGCACCAATATGGATCCGCTGTATGCCAGCGATGCGGACAGTAAGTCTAACTATACACTCTCTATATATATATCCAATTAATAAATCTTTGTTCTGCCTGCAGTGCCCATTGCAGGCGCTCCGGATGAATGGGCCGACGAGGAGGCTGGCATTGAGGCAGTGCAACGTATATTGGATTGCTTGGATGATATCTATTCGCTGCAGGATGCGCATGTCGATGCGGATGTGTTGCGTGATATGCTGCGAGATGGTCGTTTGCAACAATTCCTTCAGCTCTTCGATCGCATCAGTTCGTCGGTTATAACAACAAATGGTCGAGCTCCCACAGCAGAGGCTGTGGCGCGCAGTCGCGATGTGCTGGAGCTGCTGTCATCGGTGACTGTCGGTGGTGGCGGTGTGGGCAATAAGTATGCCAAGGATGAGCTGATGCAGCTGCTCGCTGCGCCGCACTTGCAGGTGAGTGGGGGTACTCCCTTTATTGTATTTGTATTTGTATATATATATATATATATGTATGTACTGCTTGCCTATGTATTTGTGGCTTTATTTTGTGGCAAGCTGTAAGCTCTCTCAAGCACATGATTGTCCATGATTGTAACTGCGCTGTGGCCATGTGGTCATATCAATCTATGTGTGTGTGTGGTTCTCGTTTTAGCATAAGCCAAAACAAATTTGAAATGTATTTAGTGCCGGCAAACACACAGAGGCAGCCGTAACTGGGCAAACAAACAGCGCCAGCACTTTTAACTCAACAGAGTGCTAGGCCAGGCCAGTCCAGTCCAGGCCAGCAGTCACTAATCCTTCGGCCAAACTGTGAGACACACAGCAGGGAATACACAAGCACACACACACACAGACACACACACAGCGAATACAAACAAACTGCGCCTGCTAATGCAACCAAAATACAAACAATTTAATCAGAATAAACCTAAATGAAATTCGGATGTCGTTGCTGCTGCTCTTCGCCAACGGCTCAACAGCAGTGGCAGCAGTGGAAGCAATGGCAGCAGCAGCAGCAGCAGCAGCAGCAGCGGCAGCAGCAGCGTGGGCAGCAGCTGCGCCTGTGGTTCCTCCCCAAAGGCTTTTTGCGCAGAAAAGTATGCTAGAGTTTGCTCAAGTGTCGCCGGCCGCGGCGTGTGCCACACACACACACACACACACACAAGCATGTAAAGGGGCAGAAAAACATTTAACGATACTGAGAGAGAGAGAAAAAGAGAATGAGAGAGAGAAAAATATGCATAGCCTTAAGCCTGAACGAAGTGCAGATACTCTGCCTCAAGCAAGCTCAAAATAATAATAAAAAAAAAAAAAAAAAAAATGAAAATAAAAATATAAAATATAGAAATCAATAGAAATTTAATTTAAAAAGTTTTTTTTTTATTTTATTTAATTTATTCAGACCAGCACTCAATTTGTGCTATAATAATATATTATATTATAATAAACAGTCGGAACAAGCTACAATATAATTTATATAATATAAATAATATATAATAATATAATAAGTACAAAAAAAACCCACCTATATCTATAGTTTATCATATACCTGCAATTAGCTACAACTGCAGGGTATACCAGGGCTTGGCTACTTTTGTACATCTGCCCTACACACGCCTGGCTGTGTGTGATATGAAAGCCATAACTCTCTGCCATCCACTGTCGTTAATTGCTCCTTGAAGCTGAATACACTTTTTGCTGCCCGCCAGCAGCGCAGAGCTTTATGCCTTCGCCTCCTCTCCCCTCCCCCATGTATACCCTATACACAGTCAGCATGTGCCCTGCATTGGGGCCCTGGCAAGGGTGTTTAGCTATTTATTTATTCAACAATTCAACTGGCTTATGCAACAATAGAGTGCTTCCTATGGACATATGTATAGGATAAATCCGTTGTACTTAATAAATATATTAGTGGACTACTTTGTTGTCGGCTTTGTTGGGTTAAGAAAACTAGAAAAAAATCGTAGGCTTAGAAATGATCAATAGATGAAGATGATGATAAAGTTAGTAGAGGGGTTAGACTAAGCATGTTATTTATTTTATAGTGAGTATTGTTGAAGGATTGAAGTAACTTAAATATGTAATATTTATTAACTAAGTTATTTTTGATTTTTTTTTTTTCTATTTATCAAATATGGTCAGCTTAATTTACAGAAATATAACTTTTTTGACAAAAACAATCTGCAGAAATGTGTATAATTATACTGTAATAATATAAAGCCAGTTATAGGTTTTTATACCCTTCGACCATTGAAAATGGTCAAAAAAGGGTATACTAACTTTGTGCAAAATGTATGTAACAGGCATAAGGAGGCGTGGCAGACCCCATAAAGTATATATATTCTTACTCAGGATCACTAGCCGAGTCGATTGAGACATGTCCGTCTGTCTGTCCGTCTGTCCGTCTGTCCGTCTGTCCGTCTGTCCGTCTGTCCGTCTGTTTGTTTGAGACAACAGATCTTCGCTATTAAAAAAGCTAGAGACACCAAATTTGGAATGAAGGTTCCTATATATTCGGGGCAGGTGAAGTTTATGTCAAATGTTTGATGCCACGCCCACCGCCCCCGCAAATCGGTTATTTACGATTATTAAGCAAAGTAATGAACCTATTAAGTTATGCTTTGGTATGTATAAAGCTGAATGCAATATGAACATATTCTCCAAATTACAATCCGATCGGACCAATAACACAGAAGTTATTAAGATCGACGTTTTCAGTACAAATGTTCGGTACGAGCGGCAGCCGACGCGCTGCTTTGAGCAGTTGACGCCGACGTCGACGTTGCGTCGTGCCGCTTTACTCTTTACGCGCGTCGCTGTGTGAGTGCGAGCGAGTAAGCTATATGTAGTAGAAGTATTTATGCAGAATTCTCTGTTTGAAACTATGAAAGTGGTTACACGTTTGTAACGGATTTAGAAAATTGGGAGAAGGGTATCTTACTGTCGGGCGCCCGACTGTAGCCTTACCCACTTGTTTTAGTATTATTAATTTTATAACATTAATTTTATTTTGCAGGGTATTAACTAGTCAGACCCCGAGACTTTCCACAAGCTTATTTTGTAGACTATTGCAATGTGCCAAACGCTTTCTTCTTCATCTATCAATTGCATAGCTTGTACCACTGTGCCACACAGACACTGTCCAAGTGTCCCACTGTCCAGCAGTCTTGCACTCTCCCTCCCTCTCCCTCTCTCTCTCTCTCTCTATCTCTCTCTGGCACGCTTTGTGTGACGCAAGCTGCGACTCATTTTCATAAATTCATGGCACACAAAAAAATATATGACTGAGCAGAGTAGGCAGGCAGGGCTGGGAAAGGGGTAGAGGTGTAAGGGGTGTAGGGTGTGTAAGGGGTGTAGGGGGTGTAGGGGGTGTAGTAGAAAAAACTGGCAAAGAAGACGCATAAAAATGACAGACGATATGAACAACTACACAAAACGCAGGCTCGGCTAGAGCAATGAGCGAATGTGTTAATGCTGTGTACATAGTAAGGAGAGAGAGAGGTAGAGAGGAGTGAGGGAGAGGAAAGGGCTATAGGCTGCAGTGGGTGCGTGGGCGGTGGGCGTTAGTTCACTACAGCAACTATTGTAAAGGCCTCGGCCGCAGTCCAAGCAATCTCTCCCACTCTCTCTCTCTCTCTCTATCACTTATACGCTCTGTTGCACTCACTCACACAGTTGCATAGGCAGCTAGTCTCTCTTCTTGCCATCTCTCTCGCTCCCTCTCTCTCTCTCTCTCTCTCTGGCTGTTGGCGTCTCTCTTTCTTGACTCTGCGCTGCAAAGTGCAGCGAGCGCAATCGTTGGCCAAAGTGTTGCTGCAGGGGCAAATGCAAATACATATACACACACAGCGGCAGTAAGCGTGTTGAAGTGTGTGTGAAGTGTGTGTGTAGTGTGTGTGTGTGTGTGTGTCTGCCTGTGTGTGTGCTCCAACCGAGCATCCGTGATTGACTTAAACAAAAAAGCGCGCACAAATTTCAGTTTAGTTTGCGGCGCAGTCGCCGCAAGGAGGACGACAACAACGCAGCGTGGCACGACGCAGGTTGGAGTTAGCTACCGAAGCAGTACCAGGACGCAGGAGCACAATCCGCCAGCGAGTTGGATTTATTTGACAATTGCCAAGTGATGTGTAAAAGAGGCGCCTAACGAGCGAACTACGACTGCTCCTCCCCCCGCCCACCCATTTCTCGAAAGGATTGCCTAAACAAAGCTCAGGGAATACGCCAAGAAACCTTCGTCAAGCTCGAGACAAGGCAGGCCTAGGCTCGCGTCGCGTCGCGCTGCGTGTCTGCATTTCTCAAGTGATTCACCGCCGCGTCGCTCCATTCGCTTGACCCAATTAGAGAGAGAGAGAGAATGCAGATGCGAACGAACCAGCACGGTTGTAAATGCGCCAAGCTGTCTCTGGAGGAGTGTGTATAGTGTAGTGTAGTGTAGTGTCGTGTCAGTGTGCCAATTACGCGCGAATTTCCGCAGTAACCTCCAGTGGCAGAGACGCAGAGAGGGAGAGAGATTGGAGTGGAGCAGCGCGGAGGCCACGTGTTTGGCGGCAAAAGCCACCAGGGAGCAATTGACAAAAGGGCAACTGCTGCTGTCGCTCTGTCCCGCCTCCCCGCCAGCTGCTGTCATTGGCGGCTCATAAATTGGGCAATGGCGGCGTCTATAACTCAATTTAAATTCAAATGTGGCGCACTATAAAAAAAAAAAAAAAAAAAAAACAAAATAAAAGCCAAGAAATTATAAAACGGCTAAAAAAGGGAGGACGAAATTAGCATAGAATTTCGTCGTCTACAGTGTGTGTGTGTGAGAGTGGGTGTGCGTGGGTGTGTGTGTGGGTGTGCTGAATGGCGATGGACGTCGTCGTATTGCTCGAGGATGAGGATGAGGAGCATGAGGATGCTTGTTGTTGCGGCTGCTGCTGCTGCGATGACAGTGTATCCACAACAACATGGGCAACAGCAGCAACAACAACAGCAGCAGCAGCAGCGGCAGCAGCAGCAACCACAGCGACAACAACAACAACATCAGCACAATTTAGCGTCTTTCAATGGATTGGACTGGAAACTGCAGAACTTTTGCCCCCGCATATCACGCGATATTACAACAATTTACATCAGCAGGTAAATTATTAGCCTGCAGCAGCAAATAAACCTTATAAACAGATATACACATACTATATAACATTTATAGATATAGCTGCTCTTCTCAAAAAATAAACTACAGATACTACTATATATAAATAGATATAGCTGCACTTCTTCAGAAATAAACTCTCATCTGTTATGAATGAATGCGCATTTGACGTGGTTTCTTTTTCCCTGCATTTTTCTCTGAGAATTCGAAGTCTCTTTCTCTCTCTCTAAGCATACTTAAGTCCAATAAAACTGTGTTTATGCCTTGAGAAGTTTGCTTTATGTAATTGTTTTCGAGTGTCGAGAGCAGAGGGCAGTAGGTAGGTAGTTGGGGGAGGGAGAGCGAAACCCTTTTACGCTCTCAAGTACTTGTACTAAACATAAGCAAAGCAAAAAGTTACTCAAACTCAAAACTTGCCTCTTGACTTTCCTTTTTTTTACCCAACATTTACAGAACTTTGTAATATGTTATGCAAAGCAGGCAGTTGCTCTGTCTTTAAAGCTATGTATAGTAAGTTTATAGGACTCAAACACTCCATACCTAATTGAAAGGCTTATTACACTCGCTTTGTTCCACTCGCATCTTATTGAGCACAATTCACAGCTGGCATATACCATAAATAAAATGCTGGAAATACAAAGAAACAATAGAGTTCCCCTTTTTGCTTGCTTGTCCACTATATTATTGTCGCCTTGGTTACTTGTTCTGAGATATTATCTGCTAAGCGGACTTGGTGTAAATGAAGTAAAGAAGAAGAAGAAGCGGAGATGAAAGCGGACTTCAAACAAACAAGAATGAGAAAAAAAAGCGCAAAGAAGAGAAGTCACTAATAAAAAAAAAAAGGGATGACTTGGGTGGATTGGGAGTCTGTTGTTATGCTAAGAAATAGACCAATGATAGACAATGATTGATGCAAAGCAAAAAAAGGGTTAAGAACAACTGGCTAAAGGCTAGAAAAAAAAAACCAGTAAGTTAAGAACCTTAAAAAATTGATATTGGTTTAAGAACTTATGTCGTACAACCTAGTCTAGAGTTTTGTTTTGTTTTGTTTTGAGAGCAATCATCGACAGACAGCTTAGGCTAGGGATTAAAGAACAATTCTTGGTATAATACAAGCTTCAGACGCAGAGTAACAGGCAGCAGTAGCAGTATGCCATATCATAGTTAATCTGCAACAGCTGTAGAGTCTTTAAAAGTATTTTTGTCTGTATGAACGCCTAAATCTCGAGACTTATAAGAGCTAGAGTCAAATAATTTGGGCATAGCATTTATATGTAATGCGGGAACATGATGTTTGTATTATAATGTGACTACACCCCTTTTTGGGTATAAGAAGTGATAAAAAATGAATAAAAATTCACAGATCTCTGAAAGCTGTAGTTATGAAATTATGCGAGCATACTCATATCTATTACATTGACTTGGATTTTATTTTAAAGTGCAGCCACGCCTTTTTTTGCGCTTAATAATTGTTAAAAATACTATGCAAATGCACAGATCTCTGGTATTATGCATGGTAAAGTCATGAAATTATGTGAGCATACTCATATCTATTGCATTGACTTGGATTTTATTTTAAAGTGCAGCCACGCCTTTTTTTGCGCTTAATAATTGTTAAAAATACTATGCAAATGCACAGATCTCTGGTATTATGCATGGTAAAGTCATGAAATTATGTGAGCATACTCATATCTATTGCATTGACTTGGATTTTATTTTAAAGTGCAGCCACGCCTTTTTTTGCGCTTAATAATTGTTAAAAATACTATGCAAATGCACAGATCTCTGGTATTATGCATGGTAAAGTCATGAAATTATGTGAGCATACTCATATCTATTGCATTGACTTGGATTTTATTTTGAAGTGCAGCCACGCCTCTTTTTGCGCCCATCAATTGATAAAAATGTTATGAAAATGCACAGATCTCTGGTATTATGCAAGCTGTACTTATGAAATTTTGTGAGCTTACTCATATGTATTGCACGGACTAGGATTTTTTTTTAAGTGCCGCCACGCCCACTTGCGCCTTCTTAAAAAGTTGAAATCGAAGAAAAACAATTGAAAATTGAATTGCCTTAAATCTAGACATGAAAATTTACTTAAAACTTTTATAATATGCAGATATATGGTATATATACTTGGCATAATTAATTGACACTGCGATAAGCAGGGCCTGCCCCTCTGTAATGTGTCTGCAAACTTACTTTTTTCTTCTTCACACTAATCGAAATAAAATTGCACAACTCGTCGCATAAACTTGGCTAAGATATGTGTATTACAAGGGGGAGGTAATTGGGAAGTGTTTGTTTGCCTGTTTGGCTGTTGCTGTTGTTGTTGTTGCTGTCCTGCTGATGCCAAAATCAATTTACAAATGGCCATTGAATTTGCATTTATTCGGCCTGACGACGACTGTCTGGGCCCACGGGCCAAGCCAGGCCAAAACACAGGCCAGAACGGGCCCCCCCTTTCCCCTTGCGCCACTGCACGCCATCAGCTTTATTACGTTGCTGGCTTTGACTTGTTTCTCTCTCTCTCTCTCTGTTTATGTATGTGTGCGATTTGGCCAAAAGAAATATGCGTGTGTGTGTGTGTGAGCCGACATTTAAACGTGTCAACAAGCAAGCAGGCTAACTGCCTCACAGCCCTTACCTGACGTGAATTGGCCCGGACACATGGCTTGGCTCCGGCTCCGGCCCCGGCCCGGCCCACTGACACATTAACACACACACACACACACACACACACACACACGCACACAAATGTCGCCATGTCTGTGCTGAGTGTAACGGTAATCGTTGCCATTGCAAGTGAATTCAATTGGCAGCGATGACACTTTGTTACCAAATTGCACTTTGACCGAGCTTTATGTTAATGGTTTATGGGACTAGTAAGACGACACCACTGCCCCCTCCCCCCCCGCCTGCTAGTGCCATGTAGCATGTGCTCAGGCCTTGACCTACACTGTGAGAAACAGCAGCTGGCGGAGGAGGAGGAGCAGAGCAAACCTTGAGCTCCAAATGTATGCGCCACTCGACGCGGAACAACACGCCGCACTGCACTTTATTGTGCATTAATTAAAAGCCTGTTATGTTGCGCATTAAACGTGACAGCTGCGTGGGTGGGAGAGGGGAGGGGGAAGGGAGAGGGAAGTAGGGCGGTAAGCGTGCTTGTTGTCCTTGTAAATCAATCGATTGTCTGTCTAACTGTCTGTCTGTCTCTCAGCGCGCACAACAAACATGCCATAATTATTTGCCCTGTTTCAGCACAGATTCCATGGCTCAGCAGGGGGCGAAGCAGGAGGAGCAGGAGAGGGAGGATGAGGAGGAGGCAGCAGAGGAGCTGGCTCTGGCTATCTGTGTGTCTGTTTGCACATTCCTGCCGCAACTGGGCAGCTTAGACCACAAGTAATTAGGTTGCGGCATTCGGCATTCTTTCATTTTTGGCCATGATTCCCTTTCAGCAGCAGCAGCAGCAGCAACAGCAAAAGCAGCAACAGCAACAGCAGCAACATTGTATGGTTTTTGCTAGTAGAGCTGCCCGCATGCGGTTGTCAAATAAGAAGTGCCTCTTTCTCTCTCTCTATTTCCTCTTTCTGGCTCTCCCTTTGTCTCTCTGTGGACACAAGTCACCTACTTTAGTTTGGACCCTGCCCGTGCTGGCATGATTTAGCAATGCGACCACAGGCAGCAGCAGCAACACAGGCAGCAGCAACAGCACAGCACCAGCAACATCTACAGCAACTGCCTAGGCAGCTGGGCAACTCGTTGATGCTGCCACTGAGCAGGCTGATGAGGCTGATGCTCAGCCTGATAATGATGATGATGCTGCTGTTGCTGCCTGTGTTGCTGCTGTGACTGCCTGTGCTGCTGCTGTGACTGCCTGTGCTGCTGCTGTTGCTAGAGTTGCTGCTTGTCTTGCTGCTGCTGCCTGAAGTTGTTGCTGTTGTTGCTGCTGCTGCTTATGTTGCTGCCTGTCTTGCTGTTGTTGCTGCCTTTGCTGCTGCTGCTCCTCATGTTGCTGTTGCTGCTGGCTGTGTTGCTGCTGCTGCTGCTGCTGATGACGATGATGACGGCGCAATGCCGGCGATGATTGGGTTAACGACTACGTGGCGCAGACATTGCGCCATAAATTACGAATATTTTCGCCAAGCCCTCCCATTCCTCTCTACCCCCCGCCCCCCCTCTGCCTCCTGCTCACCCTGCACCTTGCTGCCTTTGCTAGACAAATAGCAGCGCTGTTGGCGTCGACGCAGGCAGCGCATGCCTATAGTACGCTGCCTACAAGAAAAGCAATGAAAAGAAAGAAAAGAAGAAGAACACACACACACACACACGCATACACGCACAGTGTGACGCATAGTGTGTGTCACTGCGCATGTGCTGCACAGCAGCCTGCACAGATTCAGCAGCAGCAGCAGCAGCGCAGCAGCAGAGGTAGCAGCGCAGCAGCAGCATTTACTCTACATCAGCGCAGCATCTGCCACCCACTCGCTCTCTCTCCCTCTCTCTCGCTCTCTTTTTCTCTCCTCTCTGCGCGCAGCTTAAAATTGTGTCAGTATAGTCATCTCGCTCGCACGCACGCATAAAGCTGCCATCTGCACCGGAAATTGATTGCTAGGTGAAAAGCTGCCGCTGCTGCTGCTGCTGCTCTGCTGCTGCTGCTCTGCTGCTGCTGCTGCTCTGCTGACTGTCATATTCAGCTGGGGAGAGCTTTGTGCGGCTGCTGCTGATAACTGACAGTTTAGTCTATAATTGTGCACCTTGCTGGCTGGAACTGTGGCAGTATAACGCGAGCCCTTGCCTGGATAGGACGGGTACACAACGAGAGCAGCAGCAGCAGCAGCAGCGGCAGCAACACAAACAGCAGCAGCAGCAGCATACAGTACGAGCAGCGTGTGTGTGTGTGTGTGTGAGTGTGTGAGCCACATATCGTGCTCATCCTCATGCCATGGTCTCTCCTCCTGGTCGTCGTTGTTGTCGTCGTCGTCCTCGCTTTGCCATACGGCGCTAACTAAAAAAAAAAAAGAAAAACTGTGCGAAGGAAAAACCGTGATGGAAAATTGCGAGAATGAAAAACAAGCGAGCGAGAAAAACTTTTTAATTTTAAACAGCAAGTGCACAAAACTGCTACGCAGCAAGTGCGAGAGAGAGCGAGAGAGAAAGACAGAGAGCAAGTGAGAGCGAGAGCGAGCGACAAATAGTTACTCAACTGCAGCGGCCCCAAAAAGTAGGCAATAGTTATTCAACTGCAGCTGCCCGAATAAGTAGGCAACAAAAAAAATGTGAAGCGTCGAAAGTTTTCAAACTCAAATTGATTTTTACACATGGCCAAAGGGAAGGAGAGAGACACAAAAAAAAACAGATAAAAAAAAAACAGAGCAAAATCGCAACTCAAGGCAAATCGTTGTCAAGGCACGCACGCACACACACACGCACACAAACTCGCTCGCACACACACCCGGCCCTTTGGCGACTTTTTCATGCCATTGAATTTTAGCTCGCTGCCTGCTGCCACTGCTGCTGCTGCTGCTGATTTTTTGCATATTGTCAGAAAACCGGAGTTGTTGTGCGTGTGTGTGCCTGTGTGTGTGTGTGCCTGTGTGTGTATGTGTGGGAGTTGCTCGTACAGCGAGCGGCACGATTTGCACTCGCGCGCGTCGAGCCACGAGCTACGAGCCAAGTGCTCGCTGGCTGTGCTCTGCTCTGCCTGCCTCTCGTGTCTCGTGTCATTGACGGCTTCGTGCCTTGAAAGCAACAACCGCAGCAGCAGCAGCAGCAGCAGCAGCAGCAGCAGCGGCAGCAGCTTCACTGCTGCCATTGCTGCCGCCGCTGCTAACCAGGCTAAGCAAGCAGGCTGCAAATCGAACCGCAATTCGCAAAATCGATTTGACCGAAAATGATTATCAATGATTTTCATTCCCACACACACACACACACACGCGACACACACACATACACACACACACACACATGCAGCACACACGCGACACACACGGCGAGGCAAGCTGCGGGCTGAGGCTGTGGCAAGCCTGAAACGTGCTGCAAATTGAATCAAATTAATCGTGTTTGTCTCGCTCGTGTGTGTGTGTGTGTGTGTGTGTGCGAGTGTGTGTGTGTCGCGTGTGTGTGAGTGCCTGAAATCGGATTAAGCTGCGGCAGCTGGCTTATTTATTCACACTGTGCGGTCTATGCAATTGCAGCAAGTGCAAAACTGTCGAGTAACCCTCGCTGAAAAGCTGAAGAACTGAAAAGAAAATAATAAAAATAAATAAAAAATAAAAAAAAACTGTAAAAACTGCAAAACTGCTAAAACAACAACAGCAACAACTGCAAATACTTTCAACAACATCAGCAACAACAGCAGCAACAGCAGCAGCAACAACGAGTTACAAACGCACAGCAGCAGCAGCAACAAAACAAACAAATAAAATAGCAATAAATACAACAACAACAGCAGCAGTAGCAACAAGAGCAACAACAGTCACAACAGCAACAGCAGCAACAACAGCAACAACAACAGTCATAACAGCAGCAGCAACAGCAACAACTTTGCAGTAAGTACGAGCAGCAGGCCGACTCCAGCTAGCCGTAGCAACCCCCGTTACACCTGCTGACCCCCTGACCCCCCCGCTCCCACAACCGTACACTCTACAGACGTGTCCTTCCCCTCGCCCTCCCTCTCCGCTTAGCTGCCACCTCCCAGTCCCATCTGAGCCATCGCTCTCTCTCACACTCGCTCTCTATACACTCCACAAATTTCGTTCACTTCACTGCCTTGGCTCAAGCACAGCAGCAGCAGCAGCTGCCTCCCCTCCACCTCCCCCCTGTACGCTCTGCCACCCCCTTGCTGTAGCAGCTGCCTTTCACTCCCTCCCCCCCTGGCAACATTGCCTGCCTTCAGCCTGCCTCCGTTTCCTATGCCATTTCCGTCTACGTTTGCCTTATCAAAAAATGTGTGTATATACACCTATACAGGCGCACACACACACACACACACCTATACCAGGCACACATACACACACACCTATACCAGGCACACACACACACACACCTATACACACACACACACACTGAGAAAAGAGCACACTGCACAAATACACATAAAGTGTTTGGTATCATTTACTTGGCCTTAGCCCAACTGCAATAACCACCCACACACACACATATACACATACACACACTCTTACAACACGCACACACACACACACACACTGAGACAGACAAACACAGAGATTGCCGTCTCTTCAGCCTGCGAGCAACATTTTCTTCTGTTCTTTTGCTTAAGTTCTTTTTTGAGTTGCTGTAGGGGAGGGGGAAGGGAAAATTTCTGTACATTTTGCTTGTTTCTTCTGCTGTTGTTCTTATTTTTGTTTTTGTCTTTGTTGTACTACGCCTTCTTCATTTTTATTTTTGGTATTTTTATTTTTATTTGTTCTGTTTTTTTTGTCGTTGAATATTTTATGAATTGAATTTGGTTATTTTATTCGCGTATGTTGCGCTGCAAAGCTGTTACCCCTCCCTCCTGCCCCTACTTCTGCCCTAGGCTCGAGGCAAACTTCTCCCCTCCCCCTGGCTGAGGTGAGAGCCTCATCTCCTCAGACACGTTTGTCTCTCTGCCATTCAATTAAGGTGCGGAAGCGACAGGGTCTTACTTCTTCACATTAGCATTCCCAAAACGGAAGCGCGAAGGCGAAATAACAAACATTTTCGGCACCTTTGTGTGCCCTACTCCCTACTTTTCCCTACTCCTCTTTCTCCGCTTCTATTTGCCCTACAACTCTGTAGATGTTCTATATATATAGCGTGCGCTTTGCCCCAAGCATTATTTTTTTCCACAATTCCCGTTTAATTTAATTCGACAAAGTCGCTGGAAACTATTTAGCATAAATACTAGTAGCATTTTATAAGGGGTGGCTGCTCAATTTTCGTCTATTTTTTTTCTGTTTCTTTTTTTTTATATTTATTTTTTTGAGTGCCTTTTTCCCTAACGTTTTGGTAACTGGTCGCTCTCAACCAATTTAGATAGCGCTCATCCCATGGGTATTTTCGGTTATTATTTTGTTGTTTTCTGCCTCTCCCCCTTCCCCCTCTTTCTCTTCGTGCTGTCCCCTTGCTTATCTCTTTTGGGCACAAAGTTAAGCGCATAAAATTAAAATTTTTGCTGTTGATTTAATTAAAAAGACGCGTATTGTAGGCACTTTGTGTATTATTTCTGCCTTTCATTTTATTTTATTTTTATTTTTTATTTTCTTTGCTCTTGAGTCTGGCTAAAAGATGAACATATTGTGCCCTTTTCCTACTCTTCCTAACCGCCCCGCCCCGCCCCCCATTACTCTCCACACATTCCTCTATAGATTTCGTTTAATTTTGAGCTTCTCAATGATTTTCTTTTGCAGAACTCGCATGCTATAAAAAAAGAAACCCAAACAAAAAAATAAGAAAATCAACTCAAAATTTGCAAACTAAATTCAAGCGAAACTAAATAGTGAAATTTACACAATAATTAAACAAATTAAATAAAAGAAAAAAACAAAACGAGCACAGCAATTAAACACAGTTAAATAAAGTAAACAAATGTTATATAAAATTAATTATTAAATACAAATCAATAATATAAATTAAATAAAAAACCAATTGTGATGTTTAACGAGTAAAAAACCAACAACAAAAACAACAACAACAACAACAATATTAATAATAAATAATTAAACAAAATAAACAAACACTGCACAGCAAGGGAACACAAAGAGAGAGAGAGAGAGAAAGAGAGGGATATAGTAAAAGAGCGAGAGAGCGAAACACACATAAATCAATTAAAGGAAACAATAATTTTGAGCTGCACAACAGCACGCTATAAATTTTATAGCAAGTGCCATAAACTATCACAATACACATACACACACACACACGTGCACATGCAGCAGCGTGCGTGTGTGTGTGCGTGTGAGTGAGTGAGGGATAAGAAAGAGAGATGCCACTAGAGTTGCCCCAGCTCAGTCACAGCATACGCAACTACCCGAAGCAGCAAGGCAACCCTAGCAGGAGCAGCAACTGGAGCAGCAGCAGCAGCAGCTGGAGCAGTGATCCCGGCAGCATATCAAATCCACGCTAAGCGCCAACATCACGTGGAACGGACAACAACATTTATTCGCGCCAATCCTCGCCACCGCCACCGCATCGATTGCAATGCTCTGGTAGCCAAGACAGTTTTACCGTGGATCACTACTGTGGCGGCGGCGGAGGCGGTGACACACAGGCTGCAGCAGCGGCAGCGGCGGCGGCGTCTGGAGCAGCAGCAGCAGCGGCAGCATCGTCACGGGAATGGTCTGGAGCGAGCGTGACACCATCGGCGGGCATTGTTGGGGGCATGTGCCAGCATCATGGGCTAACATCACAATCGTTGATGTCCGGTGGCTGCGGTTCGCACATGTCACTCTTGGGGGGCAGCGGCGGCGGTGGCGGTGGCGGTGGCAGCGGGAGTGTCATCGGCGGTGGCAGCAGCGGGAGCAGCGGCATGAGCGGCAGCGGTGTCGGAAGCAGCGGTCAGGGTATACCAATCACAGCGGGACAGTGTTCGGCTGCTGATGTTGCCATGCTCGGTGCGGGCGTCGGCGGCGGGCATTGTCGCAGCATGAGCGGCCTCAGTTCGCTGAGCATGTCGGCGCCGCCATGCCCACCACCGCCGGCGCTCTTCAATCCCTGCAGCTCAGCTCTGTCGTTGCAACAGGCCGCCGCCGCTGCTGCCGCCTCATCGCGCTGGGGACCGCGCACCTCCTGCCCCGTGCATAGTCCGTTTCGTGTGCGTGTGCCCAATGGTTCCATATGCTCGGGACATCAGGTGAGAAACAGGCAGAGAAGCCAAGACTGCAAGATGCAAGGTCGATCTTAAGATACAGCTAAACTATATGTATTACTATGTGTGTGTGTGTGTGTGTGTGTCTAAAATCCGTTAACTAATTGCATTTCCTTAAAAAAAAAGCAGCTTGCCACAAAAATGTTTTTTGCGCCTCTTTTTTAGTTAATTTTTAGCTTACTTAATGCGTGCGATTATATTCCAGTTTATATTTAGTATATATACCAACTTGGCAACTACTTAACTAATCCAAGCATGTCTCTTCTCTCTCTCTCTCTCTTCCTATGCAAACCATCATGTGGCACCTCATCCACAGGTAAGCAAATCCAACTGGAGAAGCCTCCCCCTCCAGACATTTTTCGGGGGCAGAAATGTGTCAACGACATGTAAGATTATTTCATTTGGCTGTTGCACGCACGCACGCCGTGTGCCACATGTGGCATGCCACAGCGCGCTCTGTGGGGGAATCAAATTGGCAGGCAGGCAGGCAGATATGGCGTGTGTTCAATAAATTATTAGTCTAGAGTTCAGGCCTAGGGGGAGGAAAGGGAAGCTTTACGATTTGTTAAGACACTGAAATCAATAAGTAATGCAACAGCAGGGAGGGGGAAATCTTATAGCCAAGATATTATAGCCTTATAAAGCCTTTTCTGGCTGTCTAGCTGCCTAATTGTAGGTCTAACTGTTTTTTCTGTTTGTATGAACGCTTATATCTCACAGATGCAAAGAGCTAGAGCCATTAAATTTTGTGTCTACACTCGTCTGTATTGTACTATACAGAAAAAGGTTCTTAAAATTAGCCACGCCCCTTTACGCCTTCACAAAATTAATAAAAATCGCATTAGAAGGTTACTTTTAAAGTAAGCTCCTTTTTTTTTGGTGTGTACTTCACAAATTATATCTGAAATCGCTTACGATTTTATAACAAACAGAGGAGTTATAAATATATTGCAAATCTATAGCCCTATATAGTTAAAACTTGACTCTAGGCGTTCTTACTGGCTTAAAAATTAAAAAAAATAGGTCGTTATACCTATGATGTCATAGTAACCCATAGTTTTCTTTTACAAAGCTGAAAACAATCAATTTATTATATTATATTATATTATAATTTGAAGCATTTTATTTCTTCCGCAAGTCAAAATGTAAATTGACCAAAATCAATACACTTTATTTAATTTTATGTGGGGCTCCTAAAAAGTGAAACTCTAGAACATTTAGGGGGAAATGGAAATGTGTGTCTCGGAAGGGGACACACACGTAAATGTAGTGACTCGCATAGTTTTTGCAAATTATAAAGAGCTCGATTCACATGATTGCCCAAGCCCGACGGTACGACGGGACTACCCAAACCTTTTGGGTCAGGAATCATATACGGTTATATCGTCCATATACCGCGCACTCCATGACCCATGTCCCATGTCCCATGTCCCCTTATATTTAGTTCGTATCCCAAATCAGAGGCAGGCATGGGATTTGGTTGACTGCGCCTGAAAGTAGGCAACACAGCGCACAAAGCAAAAGGGGGGCGCAAAATAAAAAGGGCGAAAGGGAAATCAACAACCATCTCTATAGGATGGCTGGATGGGTTCGGTCGCTTGAAAACCTAAACCAAAACCGAAACAGCAGCAGAAACTAAAATAAAATGGAGAAGAGAGAGAGAGAGAGAAGGGGAAAACTGCTGTGTTTTTTCTCTCTTTCTTTGCCGTTTGCTTTTGCTCTTTGCTCTGCTCCCGGCGTCAAATTGAACGTCACTAATGCAATTAGTTCACACAAAATAATTCTCTTCCACTCGATTATAGCGCCTAATATGCCTGATGTCATTTGTATACACACAGATACAAACACAAAACTGTGTGTACAGTGTGTACACATAATGAACAATTTCCAAATGCACACACACAAAGGCAGCAGCAGGCAGAAAGAGAGAGAGAGAGAGAGAGAGGGAGAGCGAGAGAGAGAGAGAGAGAGTAGCTTCGTCATATGCAAAGTAGGCTGGCGCAACAAACCATTACGCCTTTCAATTTTTTATCACGGGGCGGGGCAACATTTACATAAATATTACACAAGCAACAGAGGCAACAAAACAAGGACATCGCTAGACTCAGGGGCAGCATTGCAAATAGGCTCGTTATGGCGGCGCACAGTGTGGCAAGTTAATTTCAAGGCACTCTTGGCCTTCTTCTCTCTCTCTCTCTCGCTCTCTCGCAGAGATCAAACTACTAGCAAAAGGTGTGGTCCACCAACTTGCCCCATCAAATTGAGTTTAAAGCTAACGATGTCTGTTCTGTCTATGCTCTGAAACATTTTTTTTATGGCATTTTCCCAGCAAGATTGGCCCAAAGTTTTAATGTCAGTGTAGGAGGTGGGAATTGAGTATTTCCAGTCTCTCTCTCTTCTCTCCTTTTCGCCTGCATAATGAAAATTTTATCTTGATGATGATTATGGCACAATTTCGCATAGTTATTTTGATATATTCGATATCATTTTGGGCTCGCATTTTCACGCAATCTAAGGGAATCATCCATAACATTAAGATTGTATAGTGTGTGAAGCTTAGAATATTTATAATAATTATGCAGTTTCTTTATGATATTTTATTATAATAATTTGCATAAAATAAACCTTAAAATTCTTTCTTGATATTTCTTTGACCTTTTGTGTAAATTTTGTTATAATATTATTACGATTATAAATCTACAATATATTCAATATTGTTAGAAGAACCTAAAGTTTGCTAGAGTCTGAAATGGTAATATTTATTAAAAATATTTATAGAGCTTTCTATGATATATTCTTTAAATATTGAAGTATACCATAATTACTTACAAATATTTTTGCAAAGACTTTCAAATTTTATTCATCTTAAAATATATCTGTTTCTTCGTAACATATCTCTGTTTCTTCAAATGAATTCTTTCACATTTTGTTTTAATGATTTGTCTTGTTATTTATTTATTATAATCCCAAGTTTTTTCCCTCATACATTTCCAATGAAATATTTGCTGATATATAGCTTCGACTTTTAGCTGACTCTTAATGCGCTTAGCGCGCTCTTTGCTTCGTTACTTAAAAGAATATTGGAAGAAAAAAGAAAAATATTTTAACGACACTTTGCAGATTTGCAAAGAATTCCCTCTACGCGTTGTACTTATAGGTCAGAACTTTTTAATGGCGCCACGTTGGCCAAAAATTATAATCAGTCCCGTAAGCCTCTACTTTTCTGTGTTTTCCGGATTTTTTTTTTCGGATTTTTTTTGTTTTTTAAATGCACTTAGAGCTGTGCAATATTCCGTTTGAGAGAAAGCGGGAGAGAGAGAGAGAGAGCAGCCATTTTAACTAGCTGCAAAAAGTTTTCGCCCGAAAACTGAAGTTGCTAATGGAGAAGGAAAGAGCAGAGCAGAGAGAGAGAGAGAGAGAGAGAGAGAGAGGGACAGTGGGACAGACAGGCAGCTTGGCAGCTCGCCTTGACACTCTTCATTTGTGAATGCGTTAATTGCGCCAGGCGCAAGGCGAAAGACAAGACAAGCACTTGTATGTGTGTGTAAGAGTGTGTACACAACACATATGTAGATGTGTGTACACACGTACAGGCTGTTGATGATGATGATGAACAAGGCAGCATGAACAAGCAGTTAGAGGCAGCAACAACATACAAACAACAATGGCGATTACAACGCCAAGTGTGTACATTATTTTGCAATTTAGCAGAGCACACGCACACACAGACAGAGTGTGAGAGAGAAAGGAATAGCTGCTGCGTGTGTGTGTGTTTGTGAAAAAAAGTCAAGAAATAATTAGTTTACTTGTTAGAAAACTGAGTTATGGCAGCCTTTGTGCCGTTGCGTATGTTGTTTCTCTAGTTGAAATTGAATGAAAATATATATGTATGTGTAGTATATAGACAGACATATATCAAATGCAACAAAGCCAAGCCGCAAACACACACACACACACACTGACACTGCGCCAAAGTGTTGAGTGTGTGATATAATAATAAAATGTTGTAAAAAGCTAAGAAAATCTGTGCAAAAAAAAAAAAAAAAAAAAAAAAGAAAAGTGTTGCCCAACCAGCAGCAGGCGCAGGCAGGCAGAGAGCGGCAGAGAGCGCGAGAGAGGGAAACAAAGATGGCTGGCAGTGAGCATGAGATATTGCTGCCTATGTGTGTGGATTGTATGTGTGTGCTTGTGGGCTGCGTGTGGGTTTCGTTTGCGCTGCTGCTGCGGCTCGACTTGATTTCTATGCCTGCCCCCCCGCCCCCACTCGCTTGTTTATTGAGCAACAGGAAGAAGTTGACGCACCGCAGATAGATGGCGCTGATAAGTGCATAATGTAGACAGAGAGAGAGAGCGAAAGAGAGGGAGAGAGGGAGGGAGAGTGACAGCGGAAATTTGTGGTACGTGTGCGGTTTGGCCAAAATAATAAGCTGATTTGCAAGCAACGAAGCGAATGTTTTTGCTGCCTTTTTTGGCCATTGTTCGAAATTTTGTAGTTTTCTTTTTTTTTGCTTTGCTGCTTCTTCTGCTCTAGTCTGTTTACGGCTGTGTGCGTGTGTGTGGGACTGTGTGCGTGTGTTTGGGTCTGCGCTTTTTTTGGGGCATCAAAAATTGAATGATTTGCGCTTGACAGCATCGTGTATAGGGGACAAGATAGATGGCTGCACATTACAAGGTACAACCGGTACAGTCTACCACACCCCGCTCAGCCCCTTTACCTCACAGGATCTATGTATATGGTAGATGACAACGACAAAACATGGCGCCGCTGCCATTGTGCAAACTGATAAGACTTTCGCTCAGGAACATATTACCCGCGTCAATCAATATGCAGGTGGCCGGCGAAGGATGGCAGGACATGGAGCAGGGGGTAGAGGCTGCTGGGGAGCAGGCTAACTAGCAGACAGGAAGTGCCGCCATCAGCAAGCGAAGGATGCCCAAAAAGAGAGTGAAGATGAAGGCGAAGGAACGCTCAATTACCGTGACATAGTCGTACGGTGAATGTTGTGTATTGGAGTCCAATGTTAACTGTAAGACTGTGTCTCGGTGCTTGTCAGCTAAGCAACAGTTATGGCCCCCGCACCCCAAAAGTGAAATGCGATATCTCGCATCTTGTAAATAAGTTTTGGCCGCGTGTAAAATGAGTGTAAAACTTGTGTGTGTCTGTGTGTGTGTGTGTGTGAGATTTTCCCCCATTTTCTTTTTGCACCTTCTGTGTGTGTGTGTGTGTCTGCCAGCTTATCAGACGTCACAAGCAGACAAGACAGCAGCTTGGAGACGGACGAAGGAGGAGCAGGAGGAGGAGGAGGAGGCTGAGCTCAAACTGACAGCTTGACAGGCGACGCTGCTGCTGCTGTTACTGCGGCAAAAACACAACCTGGAGAAACATTTCATTCCACGAATTAATCATGCATATGATGCCTGCTCATTAGTCCATGTGGTTTAGGGGGTGTATCGTATTGGCAGCGGGATGGGGGGCAGTCACTGACATATGTTTACCGCAGCTACCAGCTCGACCAAAACTTGCGCCTGGCTGCGTTTTTAAGCCTGCTGCAAGAATGCTGATAAGGCGCCAAGTGTCAAAACTATGTGCAGGCAGGAGGAGGAGGAGCAGGCAGGAGGAGTAGTCAGGAGCAGGCGGGAGCAGGCAGGGAGGAGGCAGGAGCAGGCAGGCAGGAGGAGCAGGAGCAGGCGGGCAGGAGGAGACAGGCAGGAGCAGGAGGCGGCGTGCCGAGCTTCGTGCCGGAAGCGTAGGGCAACTCAAAACGTGCGGGCGAAAACCAAAAGATTAACTCACTCGTTGGCTGTACGTCTCTTTCTCTCTCCCTCCCTCTCTCTCCCTGTCTCCCTCTCTCTATCTGTCTCTGTTGCCGTCTGTTTGCTCGTTCATCCTGCCTGCACGTTGTACTAATTAAAATTCGGCATTAATCCAGATGATTCAGCTGTCAACGTGTTCGCTCTCTCCTCCCCTCCCACACGCTCTCTGGCTAATGGAGCTTGCCTGCTGCTGCTGCTCCCACTGCCACTTCCACTCCTGCTCCTGGCCAGTCCGTCAGTCTCAGCTCGCAGTTGGCCATTACCAACGTGTGTAATTGAAGTCTGGCCTGGCATATTAAAGAGCGCAATATCACAGTAACCACTGATGTTGCCGCTGCTCTCCCTCTCTCTCTGTCTCTCTCTCTCTCTCTCCTTCTCTCTCTGCCTCTGCCCCTGCTATGTAATTATTAAAACCAACAAATAAGGTTCATGTGGTTCATGGGTTGTGGGTAGGGACAGTGGGGGAGTGGCTTGTTGTGGGCTTGTCGTTAGTTAGTTCGTGGCTTCCCTGGCTCGCCGACAGTTGCCGTTGACTGGCTTAGCGCAAAACTGATAAAAGCAGCCGCAGACCAGGCAAGGAATAGTAGCAGCAGGAGCAGCAGCAGGAGCAGGAGCCACATGCCCTGCATGGACAACAATACCCACAAAGACAGACAGAAAGAGAGAAATAGAGAGAGAGAGAGATAGAGATACGTAGACAGCCAGTAAAAGAGTCTACAGTCTGCACATTTGTCCTTTTATTTGCCAGTTCTGATTGTTTATTTATACACTCGATAAACAGAATATAGAGTGGGCATTTCATAGCTTAATTACTGCAGGAAAACAAGTTTGAAAATTTTTGAAATTTGCTGTCTTCTTGCCCCTTAATGCACATGTTGTTTAAAGATCTGAGAAACCCATCCAGACTTTCAAGAACCTCCATTACTTTGTCAAAATATCTCAGACTCACGTTTGCAACTTTTCGATTGAGACCACATTCAAAACGAAGGCTGTTTATAGGGTCGAATATCTATTTCAATGCGCTGCTATAAGGTTACAATGCAAAAAAGAAAAATCGTTAGTTCAGAAGGAACTGAACGATTCCTGGGAAATATAATAACAACAAATACCTATTAATTTAAAGAAATATTTCATAGCATTATTTTAGGCGCAATTGTATCTTAAAGATAGCTAAAAGAAATTTTCCCGAATTTGTTTTTCATTGCAACGCAATGTAGACTTTACATGTCTGTATGAACTCTTATATCTCAGAGACTGTAAGAGCTAGAGCTATCAAATTTGTGAAAATACTCATATATAATATATTAAATCAGCGTTTCAAACTTTAAGCACATATTAATACTCCCTCTCTATAAGCTACAAATTGAGTATTTTATTAATATATATTCATACCTTAACTTGGCTTATCCATTACTAAGCTGTCTCTCTCCCTCCCAACTCATTCTAATACCAAACAAAATATATTCGGGTAAATTTAAACTCGCATTCCATGTATCATAATCAATCAAAATTCCTCTGTTCATTTTTTTTCATAAAATACACACTTAGTTCTTCGTTATATAAACTCAAAACTGAACTATGGCCCACAGGGTATTATGGGTATTATCAACGAGTGTCACTGTCTGACATTTAAGTCCACTTTGAGTTAAAGCCTTCGCTTTCTCTCTTTTCCCCTCTCTCTGTCTCGCTCTCTTTCTCCCTCTGTCTCACTCTCTCTGCTTTGTGTATGGAAATGACTTAAGCTGACTTTCCCATAGCCAACACTGTGTGTGTTGACCAACACTGTTGTTCGTGCTTAGCAATATCTTGAGGCGTGCTTGGCAGTTTGTTGCTGCCTCAGCAGGGTTAACACAGAGAGAGAGAGGAAGAGAAAGACGTAGAGAGAGAGAGAGAGGAGGAGAGGGGTAAACAGGCAGCGATTGTTTAGGATCAGGGTAAACTAACATCTGCATATTTTGCGCCTGGCCAGCAATGTGATGCTATCCGCCATGGCAGAAGGGTGTCAGCTGTGTGGGTGTATGCGAGTGTGTGTGTGTGGGAGAGGCAGGGGGTGGGGGGAAACTTTAACAAGCACTTAAGTATTAATCATGGAAATCAAAGTCAGCTGCGGGCCAGGCACACGTAGCAGGCAAATATGTTTGCCAGCCCTGCCCTGCCCTGTGTGTTGTGGCTTATTACTGTGTGTGTGTGTGTGTGCGGGTCCCTGTGTGTGTGTGTGTGTGTGGCATCATTTGCTTGGCCAGAAAAGTTTGCTCGACAACCACGACGACGACGCTGGCTATCAATGTCACAAGCTCCTCGAATATGCTGATCCTGTGGCCAGGCGCAAAAGGGCCAAGACAGCGAAAGAGAGAGAGAGATGAAGGAGTGGGAGTGGGAGGAGTAAGAGGGCGTGGTAAGGGGAGGGAGGGGGGAGCGACGACTAATGAGGCATTAAACTTAACTGCTCAACTTTTCGCCTGTCAAGCGTTTATTAAATTTACCGTTTTATTGGACCAACAACTTGGTGTTAACTATGGCCTGTCGCTTGGTCAATGGGCGTATGCCCAGAGGCGTGCCCAGGCAGGCAGGCAGCCAGGCAGGGGAGTAACTGAAATCAGATTACGTTGTTTACCGCTTACTTCCGGCGGCTGCACAGCTAACCGATTCCTTTCCTCCCCTGCCTGCCATATTTAAATAGTTGCCAAGTTCAGCAAATTTTATTCCAAGTACATAATTTCGTTTTCGGAAATTGTATTAGCCATTTATTTAGTCCGGAATCCGTGGGCGGGTAGGGGAGTAGGGGGCGTTACCTACCCACCTTACTGAAAACGCAGCTGAAACTGGATAGTATTTCTTTCGGCAACTGCTGCCGCTGCCGCTGCTGTCTAAAAGTTTTTGATAATTGAATCGCCAAAAAAAGTTCGACAGCGCGCATACTATACTATACTATACCATAGTTGGAATGATGCCAGCGGCACTAATTGCGTAATACAAGAGTCGAAAATCTAAAAATGGGAACAATATGTAGGTAGTTAAGCCAACAGAGGGAAAATTTGTACTAAGCCGCAGGAAATTTTTGATTGTCTAAACGAGACGATTTGTAACTTTTTTTACAAGTGTTTCTCTTAAGCAAATAATGTGAGAGTAATATATAATATATAATATATAATAATATAGTATAGTATTTTTCATATTTTATTTTGTATATTATCACAATGTTTCGTATATAATAGACAAGAGTATAGGGGTAAAGCCAACATTTATTATATTTATTCATATAACAAAACATGAACAAAAATATTGCATACTTCTTTGCGTGTTTTCTAAGAGCTGGAATTTTGAATAATCTCAGGATTTCGTTTACCCTGGAATTTTAAATAATCTCAGGATTAAGTTTACCCAACAGTAAGAAGAAACAATCTGCATAAACTAAATATATATTTTCTTAAACAGCATCAACAGTGAGATTGCTCTGAGTCTACATGTCTGTATGAACATCTATATCTCGGGGATTATAAGAGTTAAAGGCATAAAATTTGTTATATAAACTTGCAGTGTATTCCAGTGTCTTAAGATGTGTTTTGTAATTCAGCCACGCCCCTTACGCCCACGTAAATTATTATTACTGCATGGGAAAGCGTGTTCTTGAAGCTACAATATTTATTTTCAGTGTGTCACAAGAATTCCAATTAAATTTAACTGTGAGAGCTGCTTAGCGTTACATAATCACTGCATATACTATGTGGTATATATATTGGATATATAGACCAATATATAATATGTTTATGTAGGCTCGACCACATCGATTAGCCTGGCAAATCCGCAAAATTCAATCAAAGTGGCGAGGTGAGTGCAGTGAGAGCGTGCTCGACCACATGCCAAATACACACACCCACACACAGACACACACACACACATATATCTGTATACATATATATAATCTGTATATGATATATATATGTTATTTTTCTGATTTACTTCTGTGGCCAACAAACAAATCGCTGTATGTTAAAAGCATTATGAAATATTTATATGCACAGCATTGCGGATATTTAGTCGAAGAAGTGAATGCCAAGTGAGTGCCACAGCGAGTGAGTGTGTGAGTAAGTGAGTGTATGAGTGAGTGTATGAGTGTGTTTGAAATCAGCTTAGCAGCTTGCAGTAGTTGGCAGAAAAAAAGAAAGACGTGAAATTGGTAAAAAGACGCAGAGCGAGAGTAGAAAAAGCCAATTTACTTTTAAGCTGCGCCCAAAATGGAGCGCAAACGAAAAGTGCTGTCAGGCTAGTGTACACCCTGCCTCCCCTCCCCCACTCCCCCCCCTCTTGGTGGCTGCCTGTCAGCAAGTGGCATAGCAAACTAGTGACAGGAGGAGACCAACTAAAAAAAAAAAAAAAAAAGGCAATGGCGCGCTGACTTGCTTTGTGTCGTCGGCGGCGTCGTCTGTGGCGGAAATGAAACGTGCAACTGTGCGAGCGAGATGGCAAGCGAGTACTCACTCACACACACACTCCCTACTCCCTGTGCGTGTGTGTCTGTGTGTGTTTGTGGCATTGAGTAATCATCAACGTTGAAAATTGCGTTTTTTATGGAGCACAAAAGCGCTGACATGGCCCTGCCTTGGCTGCCCCCCGCCTGCCCCTGCCTGCCTAGTCCTGCTTAGCATATGTATAGTATGCGTATTTATATATATACCTACATTAATGTGCCAGCGTGTGTACGTGCGTGTGTATGTGTGTGTAAGGGTCTATGCGTGTGTGTGGCGGCCACAAGTGACACAGCATGGGCACGCAGTAAAATCCTTTTTTATGGCCCACAGTGCGTATGAGTGCGACACTGGGTTTGCTTGCCTTGGGTTGCCCTGCCCCGCCTGCCCCTGCCCCCGCCTCCGCCTGCCTTGTCTTGCGGTTTGTCGAGGCGCCGCACAAATTAATTTCACAGCATATTCAAAGTGTTATTAAACATAATTTATTAAAAACGAAATTGTATAAAGTCAAGCCAAGCCAAGTCGAGTCGAGGCAAGTCGAGTCGAGTCGAGTCAAGCCCAGCCAAGTCGAGTCGAGGAGTCGAACCGAGGGTACTCAGTCTGCGGCTGAGGTTCATTGGGGTTGCAGGAGAGGCTGCTGCTGCTGCGGCTGCTGCTGCACTTGAGAGGTCGTAATAAATTTTTGTGATTTTTCGTAGCCGGAGAACCGCAGGCAGCTCCTCTCCAGCTTTTTTTTGGAGGGAGGAATATGTGACATGGGGTTTCTGTGTGTACAAATGTTGCCAGTTAATGTTGTAAACAAGTAGAGGGAGGGCTGGTGGCGGATTTAGGGTCTTATGATATATGAGTCTGGAGCATGGCGAATCGGAAATTTAATTTCCACAGCAAGTGGCTTTTTTTTTTGGGCATAATAATAACTGGGGCAGCTTAATTGCTGGCCATAATTTATCGTAGCACAACTCTAACTGGCGGTTTTTGGGGCTGCCCTCTCCCTCTCTCTCTCCCCCTCTCTCTCACTCTCTCGCAGGCATTGCTGCACACACACGACGTTGTCGCACGGGATGTCTATGGCGAGGAGGCGCTGCGTGTCACACCGCCACCCATGGTGCCATATCTCAATGGCGATGAGCTGGACAATGTTGAGGGCGGTGAGCTGCAGCATGTGACACGTGTTCGTCTTGTGCAGTTCCAGAAGAACACAGATGAACCGATGGTAAGTCTGAAGGAATGTGCTTGCTGAACTGCTCCTTCGACTGATTCCTGCCTTCTCCTCCTGCCTGCATCCCCTCAGGGCATCACGCTGAAAATGACCGAGGATGGACGCTGCATTGTGGCACGCATCATGCACGGCGGCATGATACACAGACAGGCCACGCTGCATGTGGGCGATGAGATACGCGAAATCAATGGGCAACCGGTGCAACATCAGTCCGTGGGTCAATTGCAACGAATGCTGGTAAGTCTCGCTCGCTCTCCCTTTCTCTCTCTCACTATCTCACTCACTCTCATTTGTTGCTTTTCTCCTGCAGCGCGAGGCACGCGGTTCCGTTACCTTTAAAATAGTTCCTTCTTACCGCAGCGCACCGCCGCCCTGTGAGGTAAGTTCTCGTTCAGCGTATACAAAGTGAAATATTTTTTGGTTTTTCCTTTTTTTTTTTTTTGTTTTCCCACTTCATTTCATTTTATTTTATTGCTCGATTCTTTGGCATTCAACTCATACAGCGATAATTAAAAAATAGTTATCAAATATCTATCGATTCGGCATTTTTCAATTATTTTCGTGCGGAATTTCGGCAAACAAAAAAAGATTAAAACATAAAAATATTTTATGCTGGCAAAAATTTCAATAATTGACTTTTTCTCTCATAGAATGGTATTCACTTTTGATTTGTTCAATTAGGGTTCTTAGTTTTGCTTGTTTTTCGATTAATAATATTGAAAATCAGAAAAAAGCAAAGCTACCATCGGCACGCCGAATATTATGTACCCTTGCAGAGATTTTTTGTTTGAGGTTAAATCCAATCAAAAAACTCTATTTTTCACAAAAAGGCTTGTGAGAGAGGATTGATAACCAAGGAAAATCAATAAAATATGCATAATTTACACATTTTCTGTCCTAATGGGCTGGGGATTCGATTTTTATGTTAGTTTTAAATATCCTAATCCATTTTAAGCAAAAAATCAAAATACAATTTTTTGAAAATATTTCGAAATTTTTGCAAGGGGGTTGCATGGAAAAATTTGAAAAAAATCGAAGTTCCCAAATCGATTAAATTGAAATGCAGAATTAATTTAGGAACAATAAAGTAATCAAAAAGTCATACCCGAGTTAAATCAAATGATTTTTGGCAAAACTGTAAGTGAAAAACGAGCAAAAAACTCTATTTTTCACAAAAAGCTTTGTGAGAGAGAATAGACAACCCTGGAAAATCAATAAAATATGCATAGCTTACACATTTTCAGTCCTAATCAGCTGGGGATTCGATTTTTATGTTAGTTTTGAATATCCTAATCGACTTTAAGCAAAAAATCAGAACGCAATTTTTTGATAAAATTTCGAAATTTTTGCAAGGGGGTTGCATGGAAAAATTTGAAAAATATCGAAGTTCCCAAATCGATCAAATTGATATGCAGAATCAATTTAGAAACAATAAAGTAATCAAAAAGTCATACCCGAGTTAAATCAAATGAGTTTTGGCAAAATTGTGAGTGAAAAACGATTAAAAAACTCTTTTTTCACAAAAGGGTTTGTGGGAGAGGACAGGCAACCCTGGAAAATCAATAAAATATGCATAGCTTACACATTTTCTGTCCTAATAAGCTGGGGATTCGATTTTTATGTTAGTTTTGAATATCCTAATCGATTTTAAGCAAAAAATCAAAATACTATTTTTTGAAAAAATTTCGAAATTTTTGCAAGGGGGTTGCATGGAAAAAGTGCAAAAAAATCAAAGTTCCCAAATTGATCAAATTGAAATGCAGAATGAATTTAGGCACAATACTGTAATCAAAAAGTCTTACCCGAGTTAAATCAAATGATTTTTGGCAATGTTATGCGTGATTGAGCCAAAAAAAAACCAAAAAATCGCGGCGTTGCCATTTACTAATTAACTGTGTTAAGTTGTTCATGAACTGTCGCATAGTACGTGTATTCATGCATTTTGTGCTTAGTTCATGAAATGATTGCCAAGGAAATGAGCTTAAAGTAACAGATTATAATTAAATTTGAGTGTATTAAACAAACACACGTGTCTCACGAGCATAAACGTAGTTGTAGTTTGTAATCGATAAACTAAATTCTGTTTTAGTATTTTAATTGAACGTAATTTGAGTAAATTTGCAAATCTAAAGCTCTCATAGCGTTCCATTTTACTCACACACACACTCAAACATACACACACACACACACGCACTGTAACATTGTGTGTTGTAGTTGAAAAACCATTATGTAATTATTTTGTTGCCTCATTAAAATGACTCCAACTCGCTCTCTCTCTCTCTCTCACTCGTCCCTCGTTTCACCTCCTCCCTCTCCCTCACGCATACGAAACATGCAGCTTTTCAGGATAAGACCCGCTCCAGTGCTTGTAAGTATCAGATTCGAGCGAATGCATTCGTGAATCATAATTATCCGAAACAGACACACACATACTCGCACACACACACACACACATACATACGTCGTACATGTATGCGTGTCCATTTACAACATTCGAAATAGGCTTTGCTCATTAGAAATCAACGCGAAATTCTCACTAATTAATATCCCCGTGTCTGGGCCCCATCAAGCTGAATGTATGCAGGAACAATCAAATGCGTTTTGGTTGTTCCAGCGCAAAACCGTTGATGGGGAATACACACACACACACACACACACTATCACACACTCGCACTCTTGCAGTATCAGCAACTAAAAGATTTTCCTTCTTTCTCTCTCTCTCTCTCTGTTTTCGCAGATTTTTGTTCGTGCACAATTCGATTATAATCCGCTGGATGACGAGCTTATACCCTGCGCCCAGGCAGGCATTGCATTCCAAGTCGGCGATATACTGCAGGTAGGCACATCCTATCTATCCTTAGGCAATCTCATAGTAAACTAATGACTCTACCCTTAGATCATTAGCAAGGACGATCATCACTGGTGGCAGGCGAGACTCGATACGGTGGGCGGTTCGGCGGGCCTGATACCATCACCGGAACTGCAGGAATGGCGGATTGCCTGTCAGACCGTTGATAAGACCAAACAGGAGCAGGGTATGTTATGCATTTGCTTGTCTCTCAGTGCGTCACACTCTCTCTCTCTTTCTGTCTATCTGTCAGTCCTACTCTATCTCTCTATCTCAGTCTTTCTCAATCTCTCTCGCTGTCTCTTATTAATACATTTACATACATAAGATACATGATATATGTATACAAACTATGTGTGTGCTATTTATATGTGTAATTGGATGCAAAATATAATCGTATGCTTTATAATTCTATCATATATTGGAAAGTGTGTGATGAATTCGTAGCTTAAAACAGATAACAATCATGACAGCGCCTTCTATACTCTACACACACACACACACGCACACACACACACACACACACACACAGTTCACACACATGTACACTAGTCTAAGCGAGTTGCATGTCAAAAAGTAGTTCCAAAAAGTTGCCGAAATTTCGTGAAAAAATGCTATAAGCAGATGCTCATAAACACAACCCCCAACTCACCAAAGAAACACTCCCCCCCTTAATATAACTCACAGACACACAGACAGACATACCTATGTGTAGGTCAGACGTATCTATATTTAACTCAATATCGTGAATCAATCACACACACACACCCACACCCATACACACTCACATGCTATATAAATATATAAATATATATATGTATAATGTAATGTAATGCAGGAGAGCCGGGTGCTGGATGTTCCGCTCACGCAGATGGGTGTGATGGATCAGCAGGTAGCTAATACTCCTAATAGACCCCACTAAAAATAAAAAAAAAACAAAATAAATAAATTTAAAACGTACTTGACAACAAATCGACATTTTAACCGTTTCTTCTCTTGAGTTTTGTGTTTTTCTCGAATTTCGAATTTTTCTATAATCACCCAAAAGTAGCAAAGCTCATTAAAAACGGCACCCCTACACTATCCCATGAAAAATGAAAAAAAAAACTCTACACAAGTCCATAGTCAACTAACATTGCGTTAGTTTCGGGCACACCGAATTGCCTATACCCTTGCAGAGGCGAATAATTATTAACTCTAGTTTATACTCTGCAAGCGTATCGCATATTGAAAAGTATCATCAAGTGCACAAACGATTGAATACCCTGTACAATGCTTTTAGTAATTTGTATTAAATATCATCAAAGTATCGAATAGAGCTTACTTTTGACATCACATCCTGTAACTGTACATACTACGTAGACGCGTCTTTTAATAGAATGCCACAGTTCATCCAGAACATCATCATAATCATCATCAGCTTTAGTATCATGTCGTTTTACGCGCATGTCACATCATTGCAGTGAGGTATACTATAAGTATATAATATATACAATATATATATATGGAATTGCTTTGGGTTGGTTGGATTAATAATGCAGAAATAAATTAAAATAAATCAAGCGTCATGTGAATTTTAAATATGCATTTTACCTTGAATTGAGAGCATGCTATGCCTGTTATACATATCGTATATCTATAAGTAAATTAATTGTAAATCAACCGAGAAATTCGCAGATTTTTCAACACTGTTTTTTGCTCACAAATCACACTCTATGTACATATATCCCCACAGTTAACTGTTCCATCTTCGGGCGCAAGAAGAAGCAATGTCGGGACAAATATTTGGCCAAACATAATGCCATATTCGATACGCTCGATGTGGTCACATATGAAGAGGTTGTTAAAGTGCCAGGTAAGAAAGAGAACATATATAATTATGCTATGGATATATATATATATTTCTATCTTTTATTTTCAGTGGGTGATCCCAATTTCCAGCGCAAGACATTGGTGCTATTAGGCGCACATGGCGTGGGTCGGCGGCATATAAAGAATACTTTAATATCAAAGTATCCCGATAAGTATGCCTATCCCATACCGCGTAAGTATCTACATACTCTGTGATTATCTATAGATATATGCTAATCTATTCTATGCACTTTGCAGATACAACGAGACCTGCTAAGCCCGAGGAGGAGAACGGACGCAGCTATTACTTTGTGTCACATGACGAAATGATGGCCGATATCGGTGCCAATGAGTATTTGGAATATGGTATACTATATATATATATATTTCAAGCTGAATAGTTGCTTTAACAAACTCTCTGGGCAGGCACTCATGAGGACGCCATGTATGGCACCAAACTGGACACCATAAGACGCATACATACTGATGGTAAAATGGCCATACTTGATGTGGAGCCGCAGGCGCTGAAAATACTGCGAACAGCTGAATTCACACCCTACGTGGTGTTCATAGCGGCTCCTTCACTGCAGAATATAGCGGACGTAAGTCAAGCGAATCCTTCTTTTTCAAGGCTTTTTGTTGACATTTCTTCTTGGGAAATTGGTTTCTTTTCGCATGTTCAGTACGATGGCAGCCTGGAGCGTCTGGCCAAAGAATCGGATATGCTGCGTCAACTGTATGGACATTTCTTTGACTTGACCATTGTGAACAACGATATTAGCGAGACGATTGCCACACTGGAGACGGCCATTGAGCGTGTACATACCACACCACAATGGGTGCCGGTCTCATGGCTCTACTGACAAGACAGTGAGCTGGAATGCCCCGATTGTCTCGATGGCTGCGATTGTGAGTGGGATGCGTATACACAGGCCTCCAATGTGGCGCTCTACTGAGCACATACACAGAAGACACCATTAAAGTATTAACAAGGCACAAATACAACACACACACAGAGGCGCTTGGCGCCTCTAACACAGACATCTAAACATACATACATATATAGAATGGGTATTATGGGAAGAACTGCAGTCGCAACGCAAAGACAGACAAATGTTAATTTCAAATTATGTGTATCTGTAAGATTTCTATGTTATAGATGATATTCTATTGTATTTTTTGCCATTCCAGTTAAGCTGCCCCAGTGCAGACTGTGTTTATTGTTTATACATATTATTATTATTATCGTGATTATGTTATTTTGTTTTACGTATGTTTATCTTGTTTAACATTTCCTTTGCCAGGCAGCATTAAACGCTTATGTAAATCCTGCACTTGTTAGTTAGATTAAGTTAAAGGCAATAACAAAAAAAAAAAAAATATTAACAACAGCAACAACAACAAAGCACTCCAGCATGAAAATTATATAAAGATATATGTAAAATGTTTACCATATTTATTTGCAAGTATGAAAGTCTTTTGAAAAGCGAGCGTCAAACGAGTTAGTAAATTATAGTAAACTACGTAATTAAATTTAACTAACATAGAACAAGTAACAAAAACGAAATACACAAAAAAAAACAAAAACTCATTATAACAACAAGAACAACAGCAGCGTTAGCAGAAGAATGATGAAAACAAAGTATGATGTGAGCAATTTCAAGTGTTTCAAACAAGTTAAAACAATTAAATACACATTAAAAAGTAAAGAGAAAAAAACGAAAACATAAAGTATTTAAAAACAAAAAAAATGGGAATACGAAAATTACGAAAACGAAAAATGGAACATTTAAAGAATATAACTCAAAATGTGCACGGTTTTAAATGCAATAAATGAAATACATAATTAAAAATAAACAAACAAATGATTACACTTACACATACACACAAAATGCGAAATGCGAAAAGCGATAAGCGATAGCGAAAGTGAATAAAATTGTTGAAGTTGAATTAATTTAATTAAGAACTTAAAAGGAAATGCAATCAAACAATATAAGCATCATTTACTTGCCACAACGTTATCATAATAAACGACACTTGAACAAGGGCAAATTTGAATAAAAGCAAAATAAAAAAACAAAACAAAACAAAAATAAAAACATAGAGTGAGCACAAAAAAACACACAAACATTAACACACACACACACACACAATAACTAATAACAACAATAAGAATTAACGCAAGGCAAACGGTAAAGTGAAATACCTTATGAACCACTATTTAGTAAAAAAGAAAAACAAAAAACAAAAAAGGTAAAGGGCAAACACACGCGTATATATTAACAAAAAAAAAAAAAAATATACACATATATATTTTTGAACAACTCAAACTCAGGTTGGATACATTGAAAATCAGACAAGTTGAATAAGATTAATATAGCGAGCGCTTCCTTTTAACCCACAGCCAATAAGCAACAACAAGAGAAACACAACAAACACACAGAAAGCAAATCAAGGAACCCAGAGAAAGAAAAAAGAGAAATTAAAAAAATTGCAAAAAGAACCACCCGATAGCGTCGCAGCTTTAAGTTTTTAATGCTATATTATGTACAATGTATGATGATGATGATCGCGTAGAACTATGAATACATTGAGGTTGCAGGAAAACAAAATGAAAAAATACAGAAAAAAAAGAAATAATGCAGCTCATGAGTTTTTACAGGTCGATAACCGCTAAGGCAGGCGCCTGCTTTTAAAAAAGAGTGGAAAATGCGCTCGTTTTGTTTTTCAGTTCAGTTTTTTTTTTAATTGAAACTCTCTTCTAAATCTTGAGTGTCGTAGATAATGCAGAGCTCCAAACTTTACGGATCACCAACTTCAATTGACCCGTACAATCAGAGAACGAAATCAGTGTAGTAGCAGATCGAATCGGGATGGAGGGCAGGCAGTTGGTTTCCTAATGCTACGTGGAACACTCTTACTTTAGGCCAACATAATAGCGCCAAAACAACACAATACAGAACAAGAACAACAGCAACCACATATTTGCGAACACTTTGATTCTTACAATTAGACTTAATTAATAAGTGAAATAATGAAAAGATAACGAAAAGAAAAAAGAAGAAGAGAAAGTAAAAGATTTAAATTTTTAGAATCATGCAGCACATTTTTGATGGCAGTCAGCGAGTTGTGCCCCCCCAATTCCCACAATTTAAACCACCCAAAAACCGAACCCTCTAACAGAGCCGGAGCTTATTTTTGAACAACCAGATCCGATCCACACACACACACCAAACGCACACAATAGTCGACTTGGAGTTACCCTATCTGTACACAAGAACTATATACTACACGATAAATTCTATGGTTTCAAGATGGTTGAGAACAATTTACACCGCGCTGGTCTATCAAATTTTCCTTTAGTTGTTCTGAGCGCAGCAGAAAGACAGCAGAGAGTTGGAAAGAAAGAGAGGAGAGAAGAGGGAGAGAGAGCAATGTAAATCATAGATGTATTCCCAAAAATGAAGCAGAAGAACCTACCCAAACAAGAAGAACTAAACTACCTACTACCCACGACAAACGCAGCCGAGTGGCCAAATTAACTAAGTAGTACTTATACCTAAATACCTAGAAAGTGTATTTGTATTGTATTGTATGTATATTTTTCGCAGCCCCCCCTAGTCGGCTGGGTGTGCCACAACACCAATGCTCAAATCAAAATCTTATATTTTACGATTATATTGGCTAATAATACCTACCGTATGTATGTATGATGAATGATGAACGCGGGCCCCTTCCGGCTATATAGAATGAATAGATGAATAATGTCGATTGTTTTTTTTTTTATTTATCAAAAATGTTTTTTTTATTTTTTCGAGAATTCTTGTGACTTTTGTTTCCTAGCGAATGCGAGCAAATTGTAGCTGTATAAATAAGAGAGATAATTTCACATTAAATTTAAGTATAAAATTTATTGTTGATATTACATAAATGAAATGAGAAATGAGAAAAATAATAGCAAAAAAAAATAAATCGATGGTAAACGAAACCAAACAAACAATATAAGAATAAATGAAAAACAAATGACAACCCGAGTGAATTAGAATTTTTCTCTAATTTCCAGAGAGTTGACAAAGTTGAATGGCATAAGAAAGGATATAATGATGATGTAGTCTGTACTCATTATGATGATACTCATGATGAGCATAACGAGGGTAAAATGATAAAGATGATGATGATACTTATGATCCCCAATGTCAATATAAGTAATTAGATTGGCACTATTCGAGCTATTTGAGTGAATTGTTATTTAAATATAAATGGAATAAGATCGATATGTGCAAATAGTTGAGAAGTTAGTAAATATCATTTGAAATGAATGATGAAAATGACATTATATATACATAGTTTAAACATGGGATTAAAAATAAATAAAAAATTGAAACGAATGGGAATGCGAATTCAAAATCAATAAAACAAAAAAAAAAAAAAAAAAAAAAAAAAAACAAAACAAAACACAAAACCCAAAAAGGAAATAAACACTCAATATCGAATTTTAAATCACTTTTGAATAAATCGTGCTAACTGGACAGGTACCATAAAAACAAAAAACAGAAAACAGAAACTTGGATGAAGAAGAAGAAAAAAAAACAACATATATATACAAAGTAAGTATAACAAGAATTGCAATGAGGCAAAAACTGAATCGGATACATATGTAAATTCGTTTGTACAAGGGAGACAAAATTCAACCAGTTTTTTTTACGGTGCTTTTCGGAAATGGCTACGCCGAAAAAAAAGCTAAAAAAAAAAAATTGGAGAAAGAACAGCCGTTCTTAGAAGCTCCCTGAGAGACGGTGGAGAATTCAACGAATTGCGCAAACGATCGTGACAATTCATTGCGATGGAGTTCGAGTTTCGTTTGGGGCTTCTAATTGAAACATTATATATATTATTTATAGTATATATAGCGTCATATTTCCGTTGCCTTAATTTCGTAAAAATTCGATAAAAACAACATTATTCTGCGGGCTTTCAAAGATTGTGTGATATTATGACGTTACTTGTGTCGTTACCCCGAAAAAACTGCTTTAAATTTGACCTAAATTGGTTTTGCATATTTTTCAAGGTAATGCAAATTTGATACTTTCAGTTTTTATTTTTTTCGTTTCTTATCTTTTCTTATTTTTTTTTTCGTTGCTGTGGAGTGTGTTGACCGGCACCGGCAGCGTCGGAAAGGTTTAAATTTCATACAGTTGCTCCACAAAATTCTATCGAAGTCTTGCGCAAGTTATCCACAGTTAAAGTGCAATCATTTCAATTTGTTTCGCACACAGCACGACGACGACGACAATTACTTTCAGAGGTCCCAGAGAGATGCCAGAGTTCCATGGATGTAGGTATTAGTATGCCAATGTGGTGGAAGTGTGAGACGTGCCGGGAAATATTAATAGGCGGAAAAGCTGTGGGGGGGACTAACTGGCCATAGAGCATAGACCGCAGTTGTGCCTACTGTCCAGAGATATGGGCAGAGAGATATGCAGAGATATTTAGACATTTATGTCATGTGCTATTACCGTTGTTGCACCCCACTGTGTGTATAAGTCGTACGTTCTGTACGTGTGTGTGTCTGTGTGTGTGTTTGCCTCAGTTGGGCGGGCGTGGCAGTGGCAGGCGAGCAGAACATCTGCCCGGCAGTCAATGAACTGCAGATGCAGCACAGTGGTTCAGAAAGCTACGGTAGCATGTGAAAAATTATGCATGTAATAATATACGATGGGAATAGCATAGAAAAAATGATTTAAAATATTGAAAAATATGCATATAATAATATTCAATGGTTATGGTATAAAAAAAAATGATTTACAATTTTGAAAATATATGCATATTATAATATTCAATGGGTATGGTATACAAAAAAATCATTTAAAATATTTAATAACTTTTAAAACAAAAAAATAAATAAAATATGAAAACTACAACTACTCCTGCCAATTTTCCTAATTGTCTTTACTAAAAAGATTTTCAGCTAAATTAAAATTCAAGTAAAAAACGTTTTAGTATTATTTCAGTTAACTTTCTGCCATACACACACGTTCCTAAGGTCATAAAGCCTTAAACAAAAAAATGATGTAACCTATTAATATCCACGGTAATAGAAATATTTGAAGTGCCTAACCTCATAAGTTTAAAGTACAGAAAAGGTAATAAAGCGCATGCCAGTGAGTGAGTACGAGTACGAATAAACTATAATACTTTGCTTAATTTATAGACAGGTGCAAATTCATTGCGCCGCAAATAGCGCAGTTCTAGGCCACTGTGCGCTGGAGCGACGCGCAGCGAGGCGACGCCACAGTCGGCTTATTCTCTCAAGCGATCGAGTTTTGGTAGCTGCCCGTCGCCGCTCTTCGAGTCGTCGCAGTCGCTGCTGCTACCGCTGCTGCTGCTGCTGCCGTTGCTGCTGCTGCTGGCGCTGATGGTGGCCGTCGCACCGGCTGCCAGTTTCAGTTTTGTTTCGAGTCTGCGCGGTGTAAGTCGTCTCCGCGTCCGATCGTCATCGTCGTCGTCGTCTCTCTCGCTCACGAATTTTTGTGTGTGGTTTTGTGCTCGCTCGTGTAAGTTGCCTTAGAGAAGTTGCCAGTCGCAAAAGATTCCGGCTTTTAATTGCAATTGGGAAGGCACACACACGTGCATGTGTGTGTGTGCGAGTGTGTGTGTGTGTGCAGGCAGCCGGAATTTCAGTATTGCCGAAACCCAAAAAATAAAAACAACTATCTCTCAGTACGAAATTACTAAATATCGCTTATCAAAATTATACGAAGAATTGTACAAAAAATAAAACGATCTGCTGCCGTCTTGCCTTCAGAATGCGCGATTGACCTTTACCACTGTGCGGCTGTGTGTGTGTGTGTGTGTGTGTGTGTGTGTGTAGCACATAATGATGCTAAACGCGCCTGGCGCATTTGCCCCTGGTGTCGTGCGATAAGGCAAACAAGTCAAGTCGCAGAGCAACTTGTTCGAAAAAAAAAACAAAAAAAAAAATAATATAATATAATAATAATTCTCTGCCCTGTCCAATCGTTGTGCTGCTGCGATAAGCTTTGAGATCTCTTACCTAATGTGGTTTCGTGAATTCTAGTTGTGCAGCGGCAGCAACGAAAATCTGAGCTCATCTTTTGTCAAGGAAACGATTATAAACAGAGACTTATGCATAACAAATACATGTGTGTGTCTCTGTGTGTGTGTGTGTGCGGGCACTTATAAAACCATAAACTGCAGACCTTATGCGTGCCCTTCGCTGAAACGGACCCAGACCAAGACCAGGCCAGACCAGACCAGACCAGACCAGAGCACAGCCAGTCCAGCGCATAAAGAATCTCCAATTGACGCTGATGATGACTGCGTCTGCGCTCTGACGATCTGCTTGGCTGACTGACAAGGCACAGATACACTCACAAACACACTCACAGACACACTCACACTGATACTCAGAGTAACACTCACAGTCACACTCACACTCGCAGTCACTGTGGAAGTCGCAATCGTCAACTTTGCGCGCGCATTGAATTTTTGATTCATTTGCACGCCCACTGTATGTGTATGAGTGTGTGAGTGTATTTGTGAGTCTCTTTCAATTTCGGTTTCGGTTCGATTTTTGGGTTTTTGGGTTTTTGGTCTTTTTGCACAAGGTTACGCGTATTGTAAATGCCTATATACCATCATACCCTGCGAGACCCACATATCATTATAATGCATAACAAGCACACACACACAAGTTCACATTGTCTAAGCCAGCTTAAGCTTTTCGAAAATACAGAAAAAAATAAGAGTATCGCTGAGCCGGAACAAAATACAAAAAAAAGGGGGTACTCGCTTTCCATCCCATAGCCCCCATAACTCACTCGAATGGCATTCATAAAGCGCAAATCATCTCGTTCTAATGTCGTGTACCTAATGACAAGCATTACGGCGCGATTAAATGCAATTAAATTTGATATTTCGGTCGAGTATAGAGCATTCTCGACGAGTTTAATTCGCCCACCAAAATACAAAAAAATACCCTCTCAAATTCCTAGAAATTGCATATGCATTAATTTGATTCTGCGGGATTCCCTTTTTTTTCTATTTCTATTCTGTTGATAAGGAAGTGTTTTTTTTTCAAAAGCTTTTAATATGCAGCATAAGCTGATAGAGGCGGAATCTATTTTTTACCAGATGCTGATAAGGAATATATATATATGTATATATTTTCTATATCAATGCGGATGCTCTGACTTGGCTTATCTCTTTAAGTAGCATAGATCATTGTTTTATTGCTGCTACAGGGCTGTGCGTGTACAAATCCAAGCTCATGCCGATTGATAATGAATCTATAAATATATATAAATATATACATACATTCTATAATTGCTCTATCTTTCTCTTTCTCTCGCTGATGCTCTCTCTCTATCTTAATCTTCCTATTTATTTCTTAAGCTCAGCATAGGTTCCCTTTTTTTCTATCATTTTTTCAGACTGATAATGAATATATAAATATATATCTACAATGTAGATTCTACATATATACTTACTATAAATGCTTTCTCTCTTTCTCTTGCTCTCTCTCTGTCTATCTTAATCTTCCTATTGATTTCTTTAGCTCAGCATAGATTCATTTTTTTCTATGTTTTTTTCAGACTGATTAGAAATATATATAAATATATATCTCTCTCTTTCTCTTTTTCTCTCTGTCTCTCTCTACGCATAACTTAAGCTTAGCATAGCTGCCCTATTTCTCTTGCTGTCCCAGGGTATACATGCGTAAATCTCACATTCTGAACAGACTGATAGAAAATAACTAACTATAAAAATGCAGAAATATAGATTCCCCATTGCTCTCGCTACTACAGGGTATTCATGAGCAAATCTTACATCATACGACAGGCTGATAAACAGATATGCGCGTAAAACAAGTTCACGTTTAGTTTGTGTTTGCGAATTATTAAGTTGGCTTCTTTTCTCTTTCCTCTTTTTTTTTGTTTTGTGCTGATTTGAGCTGATTGATTCAAGTATTCAATACACAAAAGTCGCAACTCATTCAATCTGTGTGTGTGTGTGTGTGAGTGTGCCTTTCACAATCTGCATGCTCATTCTGTTATGCTTTGGATGGATGGATGGATGGATGAGGATGAGAAGGAGGGGACATTGCACGGCCACAACGACCAATGTTGTCACCTACATAAGGTACATGGCACGCTTGGCTGCAGTTACTCGAGTTTTGACCGTCATCATTGGCGCTGATGGGGATGTTGTTGTTGTTGTTGTTGTGGATGTTGCTGCTGTTGTTGTGTATGTTGCTGCTGCTCTTTGGCCAGCAGCGTTACGCTTGAGCGCACTGCTGGCGGCAACGGCAACGGCGACGGCAGGTGTGACTCACAGAAGCTGGCTAACACCCGTGTGCGGCTTTATGTGTTTGGCTTTAACCTTTACGTTTTGACCGCTTCAACACGTCTGCCTCTTTGGCCAAATGAGGTTGATAACAACGCGTCGGTAATTCTAAGCAGCTTTTGCGCAACAAGTTGCAATGCGGTTAATTCGTTTCATATTCCCACTGTGCCAGTTTAAAGCTCGATCCGCTGCTGCTGCTGCGGCTTCCTCCTCCCGCTGGCCAGAGGGAGAGAGGTAGAGCGATCGAACCGGTTTAAAGTGGTGCGCCAAACTGTTATAACACTTAAGTGAGCAGCACAAAAATAAAAAAAAGTAAAAAAAAAAAAAATTGCGATCTTAAGGAAATCATTTGCATGGAAAGAGACAACGGCGACAGGTTGTGCTGGCTTCTTCGTGCTTAAGTAGCTCATCGCGTTGCAAGCGTCTCCCTCTCTCTCTCTCCTTCACTCTCTCTCTCTCTCTTGTTTTTTCTTTGTTTTTTGTTTCTTGTTTCTTTTTTTTACCTTGTTGCGGTTCAAGTTCAACGCGGCAACACGCTGCCGCCGGTTCACGGTCAATTAGAGCGCGCAGCTCGTATAAATTATCTGCGCGCTCGGGCTAAATGAAAACGTGTATAGGGTATAGTTTAGTGTGCATTTAATTGGCTTGGCTACTGGCGATAAAACAAGTGTCTCTCTCCTCTCTCTTTGCAGTCTCTCCCCCCGCACCCACCACTTTGCATGCCGTTGGAACCACAGCTGAGCTGAGATGAGTCCGCGCCAGCGCCCTCGAACGAGCATAGAGCCCAGCTCGTGCCACTGCCCTTGCCCTTGCCCTCGCCCTTCCTCTGCCAGCACTTACACCTGTCCACCCCGGCCAGTTGGGCAGGGTCTCTGCCTCTGGCTATGGCTGCTCACACTGTCGCTGCTCGTGCTCACAGTCGGCGGCAAATCGGAGTCACAGCTGCGCATTGGTAAAGCCATCAATATATTTCTACGCTACGGCTATCTAGGCATATCGATGCGTGTGATACCCTACAATGATAGTGCCGAAACGGAGCAGTGGATTTTCAAGGAGCCCACCAGAAGTATTTATAAGGTGAGTGTGGAATAAAAAAAAAAAGAAAAATTTTAATTTACAACTTATATCATCTAAAATATGTGTTAGTTTGCTACAGTTATAAAAAGAATTTCCGTTAGCATAATCTTTCATTAAAGATCTTCAAACTAGTTTGCGCTTGAGCTGCATACAAGGCTAAACAATAATATATATTTTCTAAGGTTTTTTTTTCTTCAAAGAAATCAGTCATAATGACATTTGACTTCAAGCTATTATAGGATTTCCGGTAGAGATAGGCGAAGATTATGTTTCTATTAATAAAACTAATCATTATCATTTATATATAAAAGTTTAACATTAAGAAGCATATAATAGATTTGAAAATTTAAATAAAAAAATAATATAATAAATAATAAATTTTTATTTATGCAAATAAATGTTAGATTATATTTATTTATTTATTTAACGTCAACTAAGGCAGTCGACCTGAAAATTAATTTTTATCTTAAAATTAAAATAAGTTATAATTAAAATAAAAAAAAGAAAATAATTAAAGTTTAAAATTTTGTTTTTAGAATTGAATTTTTTAAAAAAAAAAAAAGTATAAATTAATTAAAAATATATTTATATTTTAAAATTTAGGCTATATCTTCTATATATATCTTACTATATCTTCTTGCTTGCAGAACATAAGCGCCCTGACTGAGAGTCGTGAGGATGATACGCCCGGCATATTTCATGGGGATTTTCACATGGAATTCTGTGAGAATCGTCGCCAACTGTTTCAGGCATATTTCCGTGACTTTACCATAGATCGTTTGGATAAGCCATGGGAGGCTTTCACAGGCGGTTGGTTCCCGAATAATGCGGCCAAGAAATTGGGTATAAACACATCGTTTATACAGGGTGACTACTCGTATGTGTTGGTGCGTGTGGTGCGTTTTCGTGAGACTGGAAAATTGAATACGGAAATTCCAATAAATCAACCACTGCAAGCGGATATACGTACACGTTTGCAGGATTTTCAAGTGGGTAACCTGACATCGGCCACCCAGTTTATGGATTCGTCGGGCACCCACTACGTCAACTCATACACGACGGGAAATTCACTGTATCAGGTGTTCGTATATAGTCGCAAGAACTATAAGATGATCAAGGAACGCATCAAGAGCAAAGGCCTGAATGGACTCTCCAAATTGGATCTCTACAATTACTTTGCACCATGGTTTGCCGAACATCTTGGCCAGATACGCTCGGCCAGTGCCAATGCGACGGTGGAGCGTTGGGCACGTCGCAAACTGCAGTACGAGTACTATGTGGTCAAATATGTGACCCTGTTGAAGCTGCATGGGAACAGTACGCTGCTGCGATCGCTGGATACGCTGCTGGGCAACGATGCCATATTGCAGCTGGATCTGAAGGCACTCGATGTGGTGTTTCGCGATCAGCCCGAGAAGGAGAGCTGGTTCCATGAGGTGCTCGATAATCAATTGAAATTGTGGGAGGTCAATATGCCACTGAATCATCCGAGTCGATAAGTGGATTGGGGTCGGTCCCGCATTGGGATCACTTTGGGCTACTCAAAAAGTTCCTAGTTCCTCTCTCTCTCTCTCGCTCATTTCGTGTAGTATATGTACTATACTAATTGTAACTCATTAGTTAGGACTCTAGTGCGTAATTACTGTTCTGCCTGTGATAGTTTTTAGTTAGTTTAATTAAACAATGGAGCGTACTTTGACCCTTTTTTAGCGTAGTGTAAATATATTTTTGTAAAATTGACTCGAATTAAATTGTTTTTTATATGCTAAAATTGATGAACTGCCTTATAAAGTTACTATATAATAAATATTTACTTAAATAATTGAAAAACAATTTTAAATTATTGAACTATTTGAGAGCAATTGCTTCAAACTTGGCTGTGTTTACAGTTTGAGGCAGACTAAAGTAAGAACTTGGCTGCTTGGTTGTTAGCTGCACTAACTGTTCCCAGCCAGTTGTTTTTAGCCAATTCTCAAACCTTGTTTGCCCATAGCTTGTGTTTAAGTCAAGGAAAAACCGGTGGTTTTGCAGCCCTGCAGTGGGTGTGTGTCTTGGCTTGCTGGCGCATTGGGTGTTTGTCTTTGCTCATGGTTTGATTTAAAAAACCTTTATTTTTAAGTGGTTTCTTTTTATAGGCAATGAAAATACTTGTTTATGGTACAAAATAATAATAGTTATAATATGACAATATCTTTTCTATATATTAACTCATTAATATTAATTTTATGAATTAGTATAACTATGGAATATAAAAAACAACGCTCAAAACCAACCCACTTTTTAAATCCCAAAAACTACTTGGCCACCTCTGATCAAGTCGAGCTCCGCCTCTGTCTCCGACTCCATCTCCGATTGCGGCTCCCTCATCGGGATTCGATTTCGTACAGCTAGCGGCAGGCAAAGGCAATCAGCCCAGCTGGCTACGCATGTGAAATCGAATGTAGTGCAGTGAGAGAAAGAGATAGAGCGAAAGGAGAAGGGAGGAGGCAGAGAGGGGGAGGGGAGCCAGAGGGAGATGCGAGAGCGATGCGATGTCGACTACGCTGTTGATAAACTCATCCATCTCCAATCCACTTACGAGCGCAAATATTTACACAATTTACTCGAAAACGGAGGTATGAGCATATAATATTTCCAAAAACGATGGCAAACACACACACGCAGACAAGCAGCCTGTGTGTGTGTGTGTGTGTGTGTGAGTGTGTATATGGCCGAATGTTTGGTAGTTAGGCTGAGAGCACAACAGCAACAAACCTCATCATTAGACAGTGGGACAGGCAGACAGACAGACAGACAGACAGAGGGAATGGATGGACAGGCAGATATTTCGAGCATTGCAAATCAATCGAAGTTGGATGAGTCGAGCGGGACGTATATATAGTTCTGTAGATGAATGAAATCGCAAGCGCCGTTACTTCTGCATATGAAATGCGCCGTGTGTGTTAGTGTGTGTGTGTGTGTGTGCGAGTGTGTGTATGTGAGTATTCAAAAACTGAGCGAGCAGCAAGCAAATCAACTATGCACATAATACACATAAAGTATGTGGGAATACAGGGTTGGATTGCGGGGAGGGGGAGTAGTATATACCCACTGCACACACATATGTATATATATACCTTATATGGCATACGCAGATCGTAGGCAGCTTAAATATAATGGCTGCCTGCCAGCATTTTGTCTGCCCTTCCCCCATTCGCACTGGTCAGCCCCAATGTCCATGCTACTACGGAGGCTACTCAACCAAATTGGATATGCCATGCAGGGCAGCAGGGGGAGGGCAGGCGAGGATTGCCAGCCAGCTAGGTAGGGTGGAATTGGTTGGAATTGGAGCTGGGCTGAGCTCTGGGTTGATTGGTGGTCAATGCCAAACATCAATAATAATTCCATAAATGTAATTTGGGTGAGGCAGCAGCAGCAGTCGCAGTCACTTTGATTGAGCTCTTAATTGCACTGCATTCGCCGAGCCTTAAGTTCGAGACCCATCATGACCATCTCTAGCCCCTCCTTCCTGGCCTGATACGCTGAGCTGTTTCATTAGTTGAAGTGCAAACCTAATTACAAAGGCTTTCGATCTGTTTGCATTGGGTGCGAAAACTTCACTGATATATTAGCTGATTCTGATGACAAGGAAGAGAGAGAGAGAGAGAGAGAGAGCACTATTGTATTATATTTATATCTTAAGTTTTAGATATGTGTGAGATGATATTGGCTAATCAATCGGAAATGTTTCATAGATCTGCTTTGTGTTGCTGAGCAAGGATCATTTATTTACTGTTCACTTTTGTACTTTAAAATTTTAATATTAATATTTTTAATTAAATTTAATAATTAGTAAGGAAGTATATAGGGTATAATTTATAGATCTTAAGTTATATATATGTGTAGCATAATATAGGGAATTAAGCTACCAATTTTCAGAGGTTTGAGACTAGATGCTGACTGAGGATCGTGCATTTTCTGTTTACACCATGCTTCTGCGATATATATCTAATTAAGAAATTTTTTTAAGTATTTATTAAGCACATATAATAGTAGTACATATATACCTTAAGTCACTTACATATATGCAGCACCATATGAGGTAACCAACTAGCAAAGTTAATCGTTTTTCTCATGAGGGATCTCATTGCTAACTTCACGTACTTCCGGCATCCGTTGCACTAATCCCGGCTACACATGCGCTCGGCGAACGTTGCATAAATATTTGGCCAAAAGAGTCAAGCCTAAACAAAAATACCCATTCTGGATTTGGCTACGGGAACGAAGGGAAAATTTTGGAAAATCCTGCAAATAAGCTGAAAAACACGTTGAAAAGTCAAAAGTCCCGCTTATGCTTAAGCGCAATTAGCGTTAATTACTCGGCACAAGATGGAGAACAACGGCAGCAATTACAACAACAATGGCTGTATGGCAAAAACAACAACAACAGCATTTCCCACAGTCAACACACACACACACACACACACATGCAGCGAGGTTGCAGGCAGAGGACCTGCTGCCTCTGCCGCTGCCTCTGCCGCACGCAACATTGCGGCCACTTGAAGTTTAATTTAATTTTTTCTTGCGGCTGCTGCCGCACAGCGTCGCCAGCTTGAAGTGCCTGCGCCCAGGGATTGGCTGTTGATTGGCGGGTCATTTGCTGGGTGGTCTCCCCCTTTTTCTCTCCCCCCTTTAAGCCCACTACTAGTTGCCAGCGAAATCATCATCATCATCATCATCGTCATCGTCGTGGCCTGACATCGTTATCATCGACACAGCGCCAATGCCATCGACGTTCGTCAAGCTCGTGTCGCAACTTGCGATGATTGATGGTGCGTAATTTGGAAAATAAGACGAGGGCAGAGAGAGAGAGAGAGAAAAAACAGGGGGAGAAAGGGAGAGGTAGCACGCCAGAGCGACCCACTTTGCCCAGGATATTGAGGCACATGCGAAAAGGGCTGGTGCTGCTGCTGCTGCTGGTGGTGCGTTTTTCCTGCCTTTCACTTATTTTTATTTTGGGCCACCCTGTGCTAATGTTGTTGGCACAACAAGGTGTGTCCCGCTGCCGCGTGTCTCCTGCTCTGCGCTGTGTTCTGGCGCGTGGCGCGTCGACCGACAAAGTTGCGCCTGGTTATTAGAAAACAATTTAATTAAATATTCACTTGAAACACACAACAACAACAACAACAAGAGGACAACAACAACAACAGCAACACAATGGGAAACTCTGGCATCACCTTTGGCCATCAATATTAAACGATGTCGCTTCTCCGTGCTTCCATTCCCTGCTCCTCCACTCATCCATGATGTAATGTGAGAAAGTTTTTCTGTTTTATTTTCCTCGGCTTGTGGGCGGTAACGAAATTAAGTGTACCCTTTCGGAGGCGAGAAAGGGGGTATGCCTTTGATCTAGTTTCCCATTGTAAAAATTGTAGAACTCTCAGTTATATCATCGTGTGTTCTGTTTAATTCATTTATATTCATGAGTCAACGACATGAGCCTGCGAATTAATTAATTGAGATGTTCAAACATCGCTAAAAAGAAAAGGAAGGAGAGAAAGAGAGAGCTGTCTGGGATCTATAATATTTGTCAAAAATTACTGGTATAGAATAATGAAAATTAAATAAAGCAGACATTTTTAGGCCATCTGCAATACTGTAGACTGTGCATACTCCCAGGCAAGTCTCTAAAGCACTATATGTCTGTATGAACGTCAATATCTCAGAGACCAGCAAAGCTAGAGTTACCAATTTTGGTAGAAGTATTGCTAGTTGCATGCAGTTTGATTTAGAATTCCGCTACGACACCCTCCCCGACTTTTAACTGCTTATAATTGAGTCTGAGTATGCCAAATGCCATTCAAAAAGGTGTCACAAAGTCTATTCGAAACTCATTTGAGCGCATTTTGCTCTCACCTGGAAAACACAGCTTTGCATGGCACACTGCATCCGGACAATACCTGAGCACACGCAGCACGCACCCGCACCCGTATATATACCTCCTACCTCCCCCTCCCCCCAGTTCTACTACTGAGCTGAGAAGTCATGGCAGGACAATGGCAAAGTCGTTGCCAGTTCTAATTGCATCATCGTCGCCCTCAATGGCCACGCGTACGGGCGCGTCTCACCTGCAATTAAACTGTCACATTAGGAATACGCAGGAGTAGGCAGCGAGTCCGGGATGCGATGACACTGTTCAAAAAGCGATTCAAGCCGAAAGGGGGTGGCACACACGTGCCGGCAAGTTGGACTAAGCCACAGTAGCAGCATGGGCAGAAGGGAAGCAGCAGGAGTAGCGCAGCCCAAAAGTTTTGCTTTGGGATTAGCAGCAGCTCAGGGAGAGAGAGAGAAAGATCGTGGATGCTTTTGCCTTTTTGCACTGGTTTCAGCCATTTCCATTTCCATTGTGTGTTGTTTACAGTTACATTTGCACCCGGCAAGCCAACTAATGAAAGCAAATCTCCGCATTAATTTCAAACGAATTTGTTTTGATGCCGTGATAAGCCGGCAAAGACCGGCAAGACCCGCAGTGCGGGAGAGGGTAACAAAATAGAGAAGCGTTTGCCATTTGGGTGGCTGCGCCACCGCCGCCGCCGAGAGCTCAGCCGCGCTGAGGCCCGTTTTGATTTCTGTCAATAGCCCTGCGGGTCGCCACTTGAGCGTCCTCATCTTCATCGCCGTGAACCGAAACTGAATTTTGCAATGCGCCAGCGGCGCCCCCCTCTGCACCACACACACACTCCCCACTCGCACACTTTGCATTACAATTGCGGTGCGGCACGCCCCGCAACCAGCTGCACCCCCTTGCCACATTTAAGCTTCTATGCCGCCGGCTTGCTACAGTTATTAATCTCAAAATACACTGTGCAGCATGGTAAGGTAACTATGTAACTATTTCTATTTGAAACGGGAGATTACTTAAACATTGGCAGTAAATTTAAGATATATGTTTCCACTATTTAAATATGTATTTGCATTTAATTAATTTATATTTAATATTATATTATATTATATACAATATTATATCATATTATAATATTGTATTTATTATATATTATTTCAATATTTTTTTTTATTGAGCAGCGTAAATCAAAATTGTCCGATGCCTTTTTCTCTCAAAGAACGTGTATTGCCAATCGCTGGAACACCACCCGACCAGAAATCGACGTATAGCGTATAAATATATAGTTAAACCCTAGGGAGGAATACTGTAATCTTATGTCCAATAAACACTCTTTCTCTGTCACATGTTTATCATCTAGTTTATAACCTAGTTTGACCACTTTAATGGGTTCTGCAAGGTATGCTTCCTGTTCACGTTCAGTTGAGTCAAAAATTGAGTTTGAACGCAAATATCTCAGAGATTATAATAGCAAGAGCTACCAAATTTGGCAATAAGGTTGATCTATACTGGCTCAAGCATAAACTTATTTTAAATGTTGGCAGTCATATTCAGCGCCCTCGAAAATCTATAAAAACCATAGTCAACTTGTTCCTTAGCTACACCCTCAAATCTAAATAGATACGCTGAATCAATAGTGAGAAAAAGGCTAGAATACACTGAACTGTTTAGCAAATTGGTATATAGGGAGATTAATTTAAGATATATTAATTTAAAATAAATTTGAAGGCGAATCAAGTAAAGAATTCTGTAAGACTTTTAAACAAAAAGGCGGCATACTTTTTGGAGCGCATTTAAAATGCCAAATAAACTGATAAGGTTCGAAGTGATTAACAAAATTTAAGGGTAAAAGTTTACAACCCTCTCGTAATTGTGTAGGAGAGTGTAATGCGCGGCGTGTGCCTGCCAGCTAAATGTGTAATTAAAGTAGTTGCGGTTAGGCATGTTGTCGATATGTTGAGCATGTTGTCGATGAGGATGAGAATGTTGTTGCTGCTGATGATGATGATGATGACGATGAGCTGCACTTGTCCTGGGAATCCTCTAGTGCAGCGGGCATTGCGTGCCGGCACTTGTCGAGAGGCCGCGTGTGCTGCACGTGAGTCGAGTGTCCTTTTCGGATAATGATCTCTCTATCTCTCTCACGTGCACTTGTTCGTAATACTCCACTGATAAATACTGTGAGAAGAACTTGAGAGAATGAATATATACGATACAATTGTGGCCTATGGCCAAATTATTGATTGTCGGCAATTAAGCGAGCCGATACACAATAAAAAAGTGATACAGCTGATATATCTCTATATACATATTGTATATTATATTTTGTATTGTATTGTCTCTTGTCTCAATGTCAAGATTAATCGCCAGCTGTGACGAGGTTAGCAGGCAGGTAATATGTATGTGATGACGACTTCTATATAACAATGAGATATTGTGCGCATAAAAATAATATATATATTTTTTTTTTTCTTTTTTTTTTATATTCAAGTTCGGCAGCTTGTCAAGTGCCACTTGTCGTCGATGGAACGTCACGGCGTTCGGGCCACTTTGTCAATTCAAGTGAAATTTTTATTAATTTCGTCTTTAAACTGCAGACAGAGAGCGAGAGACAGAGAGAGAGAGAGGGAGAGAGAGGGAGAGAAGTACCTGAGGGATGGATGTTCTCATCGCTTGACGAAACCAGTTGAAAATTAGTTTGTTGTTTAATGCTAACAAATTGCATGCAATTCATCACCGGCTCCCTAAAAATCAACAGCAACTGCGCTGCTGACAGAGACAGAGAGAGGGAGAGGCAGAGAGAGAGAGAGAGAGAGACTGCGTCGGCGGTATCTTTTGTTTGACCTGCATCCTTATACCATCCCATCCCATGGCTTTGGATGTATCTGTATCTGTTGCTGTTGCTGTTGCTTTGTTGCCAATTGACAGTTGTAAATGTTTGTTGTAAATTGTGCTTTAAAGGTGCTAATAGAGTGCCACCGCGGTGCGCGTTTCCCAACATATATTTTGATTGAGTTACCTCTCTGTCTCCCTCTGTATCTCCCTCTCGCTCTACCAAAGCGAACCCAAAATCAATGAACTCCACAAGACGCACAGAATTTATGATGCTTTTGCTCGAAGACGACTCAACATCGACTCGTCTCCATCTCCATCTCCATTCCCGTCTTCTCTTTGATTGAATACCGACCAAATGCGAGTGATTCACAAGAACTTCACACCGCATTCCCCCAGTGTGTGGAGAGTGTAGTGTAGTGTTGGGTCCAGTGCCAAGAGCTGCAGTAGCTGCTGCTGTGTGTTCGCACCATTTATAAGGCCTGAGAAACTCTGTTTGTCTAGCAAATTAATGCGGTCGCCAATAAAACGCCCTAGAAGACAGCTCTAGACTTTGCCAAGATCTTGCAGCTCTTGGAGCTACCTCTTCGATATGCATCGATTTCTATATTCATTACAAAACAAGTTATTAACCCAAGCTAGCTAATCATATCGTATGTAGTTGGAATTAACTGAAATCACTTAGTTATGCTTACCAAGTACTTGCCTAATACCTTAATAAAATCTATTTTCAATTATTATACCTTGCAGATGGTATATTCTCCTGGTATATTCTCCTCCCATATCGGATTTTTTTTTAAGTTCAATCACTCATAACTCTTCCAAAAATCATTTGATTTAACTCGGGTAAGACTTTTTGATCCCGGTATTGTGCCTAAAATAATTCTGCATTTCAATTTGATCGATTTGGGAACTTCGATTTTTTTTTGCATTTTTTCCATGCAACCCCCTTGTAAAAATATCAAAATTTTTCAAAAATTGAATATATTAATTTTTTGTTTAAAATCGATTGCGATATTCAAAACTATCACAAAAATCGAATCCACAGTTGATTCGGGCAGAAAATGTGTAAACTATGCAAATTTTTCTAATTTTTCAGGGTTGTCTTTCGTCTATTTAAGGAAAAAAGTATTTATAATCATAATATTGTTCTTAATACATTAACCAATTTGGTTCACGTATTATAAGCCTGCTGTCTTTATAGATACCACAAACTTCAGCATGTCTGGCCCATTGTGAGAGTTCCTTCCTTTCGTTCTGGGCGCCTTTTATCGATTGAATTTTACTTTCGTTTTTTACCATGTTTTTTTTTCTGTCTTTTTTTTTATAGACTCTGCCTCGATATTTGTTTGCTTCGATGTCATTGACTTTGTAGCTTTGACTTTGGTGCAGCCGAGTGTAACAATTACGGATAGACAACACCAGCAACAACAACAACAGCAACAACAACAGCAACAACAACAGCAACAACAACAGCAACAACAACAACAACAACAACAGCAACAGCAGCAACAACAGCAACAACAAAAACAAGAACAGCAACAAACACACCTACAGCAACTGTCAAATTTCGATTTCATATTGCAGCAAATTATTATTATGAGACTCGACTTTTATTTTTGGCCATTATTAAATTAACGCTTTGCCAACGGACTGCTGCGTCATCGGGGCTGGGAGGGGGTAAAAGGAGCAGAGCAGAGCCAGGCCCGAGCCAGGCCCGGAGCAGGCCGTTATGCGTCGAAGGATGTTGCGACTGAGGCGACGACGGCTCCGACAGCGGCTAACAAGGGTGCCGCATGTCCAGTTTTGAAATGCCAATGACTTGGCCATTTTCAATGGCACTTGGCGCGTCAGCCTCAGCCTCAGCCCCGAGTCCGTGCCAGTGCGTCAGCCTCATGTCATGCGTATGGCCAACCAGCCAGGCAGCCAGCCAGGGAAGACCACAGACATTCCACATGGGCACAGCCACAGCTGGACACGTGTGCTGGGCACAGAGCGAAGGCCAGGCCTGGGCAGCTTCCAAAATTTTCCTTATCAAAGCTGATGCGGAGACCACACACGTTGCTGCTGATGTTGTGTTGCACCTTGCGGCGCTGCTTTTAACAACTCCATGGCTAACACGTTCTTATCAGCTCAGGGCTCTCTCCCTCTCTCTCTCTTTCTCGCTGGTGCCTCCAAGATGACTCTACAAAATATGGTTGAGGCTGAGAACGAGTCCAAGAACGTTCAGACTGAGATGGAGACGAAGCCGGAGAGGCAGACTGTCTCTGTCTCTGGCTAAGACTGTGGCGCAGTCGAAGCTGCGACTCTGGCTGGAGTTGGGGCTGGAGCTGGAGCTGAAGCTGGCTGAGCTGAAGGTGCTGCTGCTGCTGGTGCTGGTGCTGCTTGTTGGCTGCGCACGCATCGTCATGTAAGCGCCACTTATGTCACTTGTGTCGGTTGATGTAGAGATGGCGATGGCAAAGGAGATGGAGTTGGAGATGGAGCCACGAGAGCACACTCAGTCCCATATGCAGCTCCAGTTTCTAAGCTGCTGCTGCTGCTGTTGCTATTGTTGCTACTTCATGATGTGCCGTGCTCGATGGGATTAACACAAACGGGCAACACATCTCAAGCATCTAAAGTTGTGTGTGCCAGAGAAGTTGCGCTTGCGTTTTTTTTCTACACAGTCATCACGACGTTGAACGGCCCCAACAAACGGGCTGCTCTTCAGTCAGCTCTGTCAAGTCTCTCTACGCGCTCTCTCTATCTCTCTCCGCACTCTCTCTGCACTCTCTCTCCCTCTCCCTCTCTCTCTCTCTGTGCGTTGGCTCAAGTGCCAATTTGCTTGTCAGTCGAAGTCTCCAAGTTTATGAATGATAGCCTCGAACCGGTTCGCCTGTGTGTATACCCTGTAATTATGGTTTAATACTCCCGCTGTCCCGCTCTCTCTCTCTCTCTTATCAATTAGTCTCCTATCTAGCTGGCTATCTAAGGTTCCCATTGGTCATTGTGTTTTCGGAAGTAATTAAGACTCGACCAGTGCAAACAGAACTTTAATCATATTTGCTTAGGCGTTTCGACACTCCAAAAATCACGCACGATGCGATAAGTCCGCGCTTTGCCCAAGTGGACAACGCTCTGATAGCCCCCTGATAGTGTACGCTTGTAAATCAATAACTACCGAAAACCCCAGTGGGTCCCCCTCGTAACCCCCTTCCCCCTGCCTGCTCACGTTGACAGAATTTCGGTGTGTACAACAATTAATTGAATTGTTTATATCAGCAGCGCCTACATGTGTAGATACAAATGTATCTGCAGTTGCTAGTTCCCCCCTCTCTCTCCCTCTCTTTCTCTCTCTATCGCTCTCTCTCTCTCTCTCTCTCCCGCAGTCTATGAATGTGAACAAGGCCACTCAATAACATGAAGCACGATAAAAAACAAAAAACTTTTCGACAATTTGACAGCTTTCGAGCTGCCGAGCTCCCATCGTGTTGCTGCCTTTTGATAGTAACATATATGTATATGTATATAGTAGGAACCGTAGGCTCCCAACTTACCGGCGATCATATTGTCGCCGTGTTCGCAGCTCGAAAGTTAATTTTTCAGGCAACGAATAAGTAATTAGCGGACATGTGTTAACTACCATGAGCATTTCTAGCATGGGGAGACACAACTAAAGGCGAGAATCTATGGTGTATGTGAACTATGGTGATACCCTGTAATAAGATTATCGATTTCCCGCTATTTTCAAAAACAAAAATATCGTTTTGTATCGTTTATATCGCTTTTCTTTTAACTAACCCTTTACTTTTTGTATTTACAGCTTACTTCAAATGTTTTTAGGCCTAAAAAAACGCGCTAAAAAATAATCGATAGTTAGGAGTTACAATCGATGTATTGAGAAGATTTTTTAACTATCGATACTATCGATTGTAGTACGTGCTTTTTTCAGCATTTGCTTTAAATGATGTGAATTTAAAAATAATTAAATCAATACCCAAGATTTTCCATGAATATCTAAACAGTTGTCGGGGAATCTACATACTTGAAGAGTAGAAAAGCCCGCTAAGTCTAAATGCTTCCAGTGCATACTTGAAAAATAAAAACAAATAACTTCAAGATACATTTTTCTATATTTTTCTATATTTTTCGATAGTTTTTTTTTTGCATTGAATCGTAAACAAACTATAAACTAAAACGTATTGTACCTGTAGCCTCTACACTTTAGTGGGGTAATTTACGTAGATAAGTCTTAAATTATTCTGGAAATTGCGCACAGAGAAATCTACACTATAAACTATATATGTATATATACTGCAGTTCCGAGAAATGACGTATTATTCGCTGGAATCAAAGTATGTGGTAGTTAGATAGTGATGATACCACTCAGGGGAATCGCAACGACTTTGCGTTGTTTATTTAGCAATAATATCAGTTTACATTCAACTCAATTTCAATGAGTACTATCATATACTATACATATATGTAATATACTATATAGTCCGGAATTCCAATCGATGCAATCGAACCGAATACAGGGTATTTTTACTATGACGGTGAGAAACTGAGAATCGAATCGAACAAATTCTTGTTTCGCATCATCAATTTGGGCAGAGTTGCCTCTCTCTCACGTTGTTAGGGTTGTTGTAGTGTGGAAAAGCGATGCAGAACCGGTTGGAAATTAGAATCAATTATAAAAAAGGAAAATATTACAGAATGTTTACCGAAGAGTTTCGTAAAACAATTAAGCGAAATTCGTAAAGAAATTAAATATTTAGTATGCCATATAGCATATACGACCATATATGGTATATACAGATTAAAGACTGTATTTGCCAGAAAACGAAATTGGAGCACACTGCCTGCCCCACACAGAGGGCAGGGGCGGGCAGGCAGGGGAGCTGCGTGTTTTTTAATTAAAATGAAATGCGAATAAAAAAAAAAAGACAAAGTTCTCTTTATACAGAAAATATGTATAAGAAATAAGGTCGGTCGGGTCTTAAAGCGTTGCCTTTGCCGTGTTTGCACAAAGATAAAAAAAAAAAAAAAAAACTGAAACAGAAACAGAAACAACTTTATGGCCAACCGCAGTGTGTAGATAAAATGTGGAAATAATAAGGCGAAAACTGCGACTAGGCTGTGATTTATACGATTTGAATGTCGTAGTCGCTTTTGGGCTTGCTGATAAGCCCAAAGCAGCCCCCCCCCCCCCCCCCCCCTCCCTGCTTATCAGAGGCGACGCTGTCTGCAGTGCAGAAGGTCTTGGAAAATGCAGTTTTCAATATAAGAGATGAGTGTACAACAGGGACAGAGAGAGGGAGAGGAAGAGAGCGCAGAGTTGAGGCGCGAGAAAATGGCGCGCCAAAATTGATAAGAAAACAAAGAACGAATCACATGTGAAAGTGGAAAAGTGGGAAAATTCCCAAAAAATGAAGAAAACTGAAAACCGAAACAGACGAGACTCGAGTGCGAGCAGGGGCAGACACACACACACACACACACACAGATATATATACGTGTATCTGAAGGTAGAAAATAAAGGTAAGACACGGCTGCGTGCAAACACTCCGCAGATAAATTGTGAAACGGAAATGAAACACCTACGCAAATACCGTACAGGCGACTCGTAGACACAGGCGCAAACAAACAACATCCTAATTTAGATAAGAGTCGCCAGGCAGCAGCAGCACCAGAGACCGGCAGCACCAGAGAGCACTACCAGAGCAGTACCAGAGCCGCGGTAGAGCCGTAGTATAGCCGTACCAGAGAGCAGCAGTACGAGAGCCTCAGCCGAGGCATCGCAGCATTTTATGTGGCAAAGCAAGAAAGTAACCGCCGCCGCCGCCGTCGCCGCCCTGCAACCCGCTGACCATTGCGTGCTCTAATTAATGCGCGATGGCGACCCCGTTCCCAGAGAGCGGGCGAGCGCGAAATCAACCCGTGTAAACACGCTCTCGATTACCCTTCTCCCTCTCTATCTCTCTCCCTCTCCCTCTCTCTCTCTATGCCTGGCCTGGCTCGCCACGGCAAATGATTGAGATTCGGATTCCCTTTTGGGTTTGCTCTAGTTCTTCTTCAGCTTGTTGTCACCTCTGCCGTGTCTGGCCGGGATGCTGTGCCGGGATACTCTGTGCTGCGGCTCGACTGGCCATAAAATTGTCCATTGTTGTCTATGGCAAACACGCGCGCACTGTGCGGTCGTAAAACAAAAGACGCTTTTATGGCCAGGCTCATTACGACAAACACACGCAACAGATACGCAGGCAGAGACAGCAGAGAGAGAGGGAGAGAGAGAGAGAAAGAGAGAGAGAGAGAGAGAGCAGCTTGAGGTTCAAATTTGCAGCTAGAAATGGCCTAATCAAGCTGATTCTTTGGCCAAGAGAAAAATAAAATATCATATTAAAAACTAAAACCGGTTGCTACGATGACGCAAATCAAAGAATTTAGCTAATCGATGAAGCAGAGAAAAGCACAGTTAATTAATTGTGTACAGTTTTGCACAGTACTCTCAAATATCTTTAAAGTTCAACTTAGAGTTCTGAAGTCTGAAAACACCTTAGACACTTTAAATAAGTTTTATTTTCGGGTAAATTAAATTAGCAACAGTCTAAAATTAGAACTGTGTAAATTGTGTTGTCGGACAGAAATAACCTACAACTTTTTCTATGGGTTGCCCAAAAAGAAATTAATTAAGATAAGCTGAAATTTATTTTTTATGGGGTATATTTATATTTATTTTCATAGTTTTAAGGCTAAAATATTTTTAAAACTGAATTTAATAAAAAATGTTCTACTGTTTTATGGATTTGAAGCTGCAAATAAATATGAATATATTTCTTTTAAATTTGAAATACTTTTAAAGGGCTTAAGGTATGACTTAAGTGGAAAATATTTAAAAATTCTAAGTTTAAAATATGTAAAATTAAAGAAAAAGATAAAAATGTGCCTTGTTAAAATATTTATATATTTTTTAAAGAAGTTATGAGTGTTTTATGCTCCTAAAATGTGGTATATGCTTTTATTTCGTAATATAATAATATACCCTCTGTTTATGCTCATACAGGATATTCCCATGGTATTTCCAGAAGATGTGTAAATTATGAACTTGATGCCGAATAAACAGAATACTCAGTTTAAACTGGGAATCGGAATCCGAATCGGAGCTCTCGCCCGACTTTTGTTTGCGTCGCGTGTTAGAAGGTTCGCTCTGTGCGCATCTTGGGGCAGTATGCGAAATTTGCCAAACAATTAAATACTCACTAATGAGCTGCGATAATTGGGTTAAGAAAAAAATAAAAATATGTGAAAGAGAGAGAGAGAGCGACACAGAGAGAGAGGGAAAAGCACGTGTGTCGGCATTGACGTCGCCGGCGCTGGCAACGAGTCGGCAAAGTATTTTAATTTGTGTGAAAATATTGTACAAACAAATAAATCAACAATAACAAATAGTAATAATAAAAATATAAATAAATATTGTACATTTTATATCGTGTCGATACACACACACACAACTTCATTTAACTGTGAAAACTTGGTCAAAATGGACAAAGTCAACGCAGCACAGCGCATGCGCTCTGAAAAAAAAAACAAAAAAGCGCAACATTTTAAAGACTAAAAAAAAATAATAAATAAAAACCATAAATAAAACACGTCGCTGCTGTCTGGCAAATTTATTGAACTCGTGGGCGTGCGATTGTAACTAATTAAAAGGTTTAGACAAGCCCCAAAAAACGAAACGAATCGCAGACGAATCGCAAACGAATCGCAGAAACGAATCCAAATCGTATCCGTAGTGACCCGTAGCGATCCGAAAGTGGCGCGCTTTAAAAGCAAATAAATAAATAGATAAATTACTAAAAGGTAAATAAATACACAACGCGTATTCGGATTCCCTTTTTCGACTGAGTACTCGCACTGGCACTCGCACTCGCACTCGCATTCGTATTTACTCTACGTCATCGGGCCAACAAACATTAATGAGTTGAGAGCCGGGAAATACGCGTACAATAAAAATATTAAATATTTAAGCACATTATTAGAACTGTTTGTATCTCCTAGCTGTATATGTATCTGTTTTTGTAAATATAACTCAATGATCTCTGCACAGTTCTGCATCATTAAAACATTCACACACACACCCCTTTTGCAAATTGTATTTACATGTTGAATTATTCACTTGATTTAGGAGTAACAAACTCAGAACTGTCTTCAAATATCTCTCACTCAGTAGACGAAACTAGGTTAGACTATAGATAGAGCGAAAGAGAAAGCAATATTACAGTTAGCTGTGTTGGTAGGAGGGAACTATATAGTATAATGATATCGTTTGTTCGAAATTTGCGCTTTAAGAAATTGAAAAATGATAAAAGCGAATTACTTCGATGTTTCCTCTTTTTAAGATTTACTTTTTTGTACATTTCCCTATAAAAACTAAAGAGTTAGGATAAGAATACTCATTGTACACATCAAATATGCATGTTCTATCCGAAACAATAAGGCTAGTAATGCGATTTTTATTGATTTATGGGGGCGTAAGGGGTGGGACAAAATTTATTATTACATTTTGATATACTGTGAGAACTGTCCCGAAATTTGAGAAGTCTGGCTTTCATATTCTCTGAGATCTCGGTGGTCATACAGACAAAAGGGTCTAAAAATCGAATAACTTTGTAATTTTCATGAGTTTCTTAAGTTTTATGAGAAAAAACATATATTACCATAATATTACTAACAACACAGAAACTCATTCGATGGTAAAACTCAATGAAAATGTTTATCAGTATTCAACTTGTTGTCAGGCGCGTAGTAAATCTCATTTGAATACCCCAAGAAAGTCGATGGGGACACATGAGTGTGATATGAATAAGCTGTGCGATCAGATGGGGATTAACCAGGCGACGACTTGGAAAACTGCAGTGAAAGCTTTGCAAACTCAATACGACACGCGGCACATGTGGAAATTCCGTGTGCGTTTTTCCACTTTCAGGTAAAAATATAATTGAGTAAAAATTTTCATTGAAAACTGCGAGGAAAAGGGAGAGGGACGGAGGGAGACGGAAACGCGAATGTAATTGCCCTGGCCATAAAGCAGTTATGGCCGTGATGATGATGAGTGAGTACAAACACTGCACACACACGCACACACAGCAGGTACACACACACACACACACACTCACACAGAGAGACACTCATAGACACTTTAAGAGCGAAAGGGTTAAACGGAATGCACAATGAAAGGCGTCAAGCGAAAATTACTGCAAGTTTTGTATAACCGAAATTAAAATGCGTTTTATCCATCCATCCATCCATGGGCCATAAACAACGGTCGGTTTGGTCCATCCAGGAAGTAGTCCATGTGCACGCGTGCAGCATCAATGAAACGAGACGAAACGCTGCACTCTGCTGCTGCTTCAGGTAGGCAGGCAGGCAGGGCTGGGCAGACAGCCGGGCCAGAACTGGGTCACTTTCGCAATGACTTGCCAAAAAGGAAAGATGCGGACGCTGCTGCTGCTGTGCTGCTGCTGCTCGCGATGCCCCGCAACGAATGTGAATGAATGAGTGTGACATTGGCGTACCTTAACCTCAAATGTGCAAGCTTTAAAAAAGGAAGAAAACATACAAACACACTCCCCACACACACACACACACACACTTGTATTAATGTCTTGCTTCTTTGGCGCAAAGCATTCTTTTTGTTGCTGTCAAAAAACGCCGCCGTTGCCGTCGCCGTCGTCGCCGTCAACATTCTCTGGCTAAACATAGCGTCGTCTCTGCTGGCGCTGCGTCTCTGCTTCTCTGCGCCTGTAAGCGGGAGCGGGAGCACGCGATTATTGATCGCATTAGAGAAAATCGTTAACTGTAACATGGCGTCGCTCACACAACGACGAAACAACGGCAGCGGCGGCGGCGACGACACACGGCGAAGCGGCGACACGGCGACAAGCTGCATTAAGTTCGCTCTCAATGCAAGCACAACTCTCTCAGTACTCTCTCTCTCTGTAGTGTGCCCACACTCTTGCTTGGTATGCATGTCGCTCTCTCAGTTGTTCTGTCGGCTTGGCTGGCTGTCTCTCACTATGTGTGCATGTGTGTGTGCATGCGCCTGTCTCTCACTGCGTGCGCGTGTGTGTGTGTGTGTGCATGAGCCTGTCTCTCTGTGTATATGCATAAGCCTGTCTATCACTGCGTGTGCGTATGTGTGTGTGTGTGCATGAGCCTGTCTCTCTGTCAGTGTGTACGTGTGTATTGCAGGCAGCTGCACGACAGACACAATAGAGGGCGTTGCTCGCTCGCTCACTCGCTGCCGCTGCCGCTGCCTCTGCCGTCGCTTGGCTCCGCCCATTTGTTGTCTTGGCAACCAGAGGCAAACCGCGCTGCTCTGTTGATAGAAGAGGCCGCTGGCCAATGCGCTTGCGCTGCTCGCGCTGTGTACGTAAGAGAAGCGCTCGCTGTCATTGGCAAGACCGACCAAACCGGTGGTTAATTGTCTGCGCCGACAGCTGCCGCTGCCAGCGTGTGTGTGTGCGTGTATGTGCGTTTATGTGTGCCCGTGTGAGAGGGTAACCAGGCATCAGACCATGTGCCAGAGCGAGTCAGAGCGCTGGTTTTCTTCTCGTCGCTGCCGCTGCGTCGCTGTCGACGGCAACGGCGACGACGGCGGCACTTGAGCGCGGCTCGAACAATATTTGTTGGCAGCAAGCGCAAGCCAAATAGTAGACAAGCGTTCCCCTCTGCAAACAGTCACATTCAAGAGCTCAAGCCAAAGAGACACTCGAGCGGACCAGCAGCAGCAGCAGCAGCACTGGGAGCAGCAGCAGCAGCAGCAGCACTGTCAGCGTCAGCGGCAACCTCAGACTCAGTCTCAGCCTCAGACTCAACTCAACTCAGTGGCCAAAAAGCAAGGCAACAATTCACGTTCGTGCGTCGGTTCGTTGCGGCGCGGCGCGCATTAAAATAGAGTCATATTTGCCACGTTATTTTATTTCCAAATTTGCACAAGGCATCAGCAGCAGCAGCGACGGCGACGGTGCACACTCACACACACACACACTCGCACACACAAATAAATTAATCAAAGTGTTTAGCTTGAAGTGCTTGAACAAGCCGGGCCAAGAGCAGTGGCAGTGGCAACAAGCTTAGAACTTGCAACAAGCCAAAAGCCAAGCGACAAGTGACAAGTGCAGTGCACCACAAAAATGCAACAACAACAACAACAGCAACAACGACAACAACAAATATTGCAATTAATTAACGCAGTGACAGTGCATTGAACAACAATCGAAAAGCAAGCTAAAAAGCAAGCTAAAAAATAAAGCTAGAAAGCAAGCTAAAACAAATTTCAGTTTTCGCCGCGTTTTCTGTTTTTCGCCTCAAAACCGCAACACGTTGAGAATTTTAAGACGCGTCGTTGGAGCGCGTTGAGAATTAGTGGACGCGTCGCTTGAACGCGTTGAGAATTATTAGATTTTTTGTAATATCTTGGAAACGCAGCGCGTTAGCACAGCCGGCAACATAACGGCGCAACTATTGAACAGCTTTCTCAAGGGTAGTCCCCACCAGACCACCATAGACATCATGCAGAAGCTGTACGCGGAGCCGCCGCCCAGCAGCGCTCCCGTCAGCATGTCCAGCAATGGAGCCGGCGGTGGCGGTGGCGGTGGCAGTGGCGGATTAGGTGGTCCCCCGCCGAGCGGTATTGGCGCTGTGCCCACCAGTAATCCCAACAATCCTAATCCCACCTCAAATGGCGGCAGCATGAGCCCACTGGCCCGTTCCGCATACACCATGAACAGCATGGGATTGACAGTGGGTGGCATGTCCTCGGTGTCACCACAAGCCGCCGCAACCTTTGGCTCCAGTGTACTGGACTCTGCTGCGGCGGTGGCCAGCATGAGTGGCAGCATGGGTGCAGCAGCGGCAATGAATTCCATGGGCGGCAACTGTATGACACCCAGTTCGATGAGCTATGCCAGCATGGGATCACCGCTGGGCAATATGGGCGGATGCATGGCCATGTCTGCGGCCAGCATGTCGGCGGCGGGTCTGGGCGGTAGCTATGGCTCAATGCCACCGGGTCCCAGGGATATGGAAACAGGTTCACCCAATTCGTTGGGCCGACGGGGCGTGGATAAGCCCACAACGTATCGACGCAGCTATACACATGCCAAGCCGCCATATAGCTACATCTCACTGATCACCATGGCCATACAGAACAATCCCACACGGATGCTCACACTCTCGGAGATCTATCAGTTCATCATGGATCTGTTTCCGTTCTACAGACAGAATCAACAGCGTTGGCAGAACTCAATCCGACACTCGTTGAGCTTCAACGATTGCTTCGTGAAGATACCCCGCACACCGGATAAGCCCGGCAAGGGATCATTCTGGACACTGCATCCGGATTCGGGCAACATGTTCGAGAATGGTTGCTACTTGCGGCGACAGAAACGCTTCAAGGATGAGAAGAAGGAAGCGATCAGGCAGCTGCACAAGAGTCCATCGCATAGTAGTCTGGAGGCGACCAGTCCGGGCAAGAAGGATCATGAGGATTCACATCATATGCATCATCATCATCATCATACGAGTCGGCTGGAGCATCATCAGCATCACAAGGAATCGGCTGGGGGTGGTGGTGGTGGCGGCGGCGTTGGCGGCGGCGGCGGTGGTGTTGGCGGTCTTGGTGGAGGCGTTGCCTTGGCCGGTGTGAATGTTCTGAGTGCAGCGCATAGCAAGGATGCTGAGGCGCTGGCCATGCTGCATGCCAATGCGGAGCTGTGTCTCGGCCAGCAGCCACAGCATGTGCCCACGCATCATCATCATCAGCACCATCAGCTGCAGCAGGAGGAACTGTCGGCCATGATGGCCAATCGCTGTCATCCATCGCTGATCAGCGACTATCACTCCTCGATGCATCCACTGAAACAGGAACCCTCCGGCTATACGCCCTCCAGCCATCCGTTCTCCATCAATCGCCTGCTGCCCACGGAGTCCAAGGCGGACATTAAGATGTACGACATGAGCCAATACGCTGGCTATAACGCGCTCAGTCCGCTCACCAATTCACACGCTGCCTTAGGCCAGGATTCATACTATCAGAGTCTCGGCTACCATGCGCCCGCCGGCACCACCAGCTTGTGACATCATCAGTATCCGCTGGCTTAAGGGCGCGCGGAACAGATGCTGCGCTTTAGCACCGGCAGCAGCAGCAGCAGCGGCGGCGGCGGCGGCGCTGGTGGCGCAGGTGGTGGCGTTGGCGGCGCAGGTGGTGGCAGCGCCAGTTCGCAACACCATCATCATCATCACCATCAGCAGCAGCAGCAGCAGCAACAGCAGCAGCACCAGCAGCAGCAGCAGCAACAACAGCAGCAACACTTGCAGCAGCAGCAGCAACAACAGCAGCAACAGCAGCAGCAGCTGGCAGCAGCAGCAGCAGCAGCGGCGCAGCAACTGACATCCGCTACAAATACAACAACAACAGCAAAGGCCAAGCCAGCGGTGGCCGTCAATTACTCACAGAAATTGGCAGCAACAGTGCAACAGCAGCAACAGCAGCAACAACAGCAGCAACAACAGCAGCAACAACAGCAGCAACAACAGCAGCAGCAACAGCAACAACAGCAGCAGCAGCAACAGTTGCTGCACAGTCAACTCTCTGCCGAACTGCAGGAGGATTCCTCCAACATAACCAGCGACCTCAGCGAGGAGCAACTGCAGCAGCATCAGGCTGCACAGCAGCAACTCTACAACAACTATCAGCAATATGCCGCGGCGGCCAGTTACCGCAACTGGAATCACAGTTTGACCTTCAATAGCGCCGCCGCGCTGCAGAATCTGCTGTAGCCCAGCGGCAGCAGCACAAGGCGCGGCTTTGTGTAGCTCTTGGCCCGGGACGGGTACGGTGCAGGGGCAGGGGCAGGGGTCAATATCGATCCCGATCCCGGGCTAATTAGCAAGCGGCGGCTGTTCAATGGCTTTTAGCACCTGAGCGCGCATCCTTTGAGGCAGAGAGAGAGAGAGAGAGAGTGAGAATAGAGGGAGATAGTGAGAGAGGGAGAGCGAGCGCGCACGTGAGTACGGCTCCTGCATGTATATAGTACTATATATATATATATTAGTTCGATCCACACTCTACGGCAAGCACTCGCTTCGTTTTTGCCTTTCCATCTTTGTCTTTTGTTGAGGAATTCAAGTAAAATGAGTAAAAATTAAAAAGTGATGTAGTTGTAAGCGACGGCCACATGTACCATAATTATTGATTAATGCTATAAATAATTATAATAATAATAATAATACTATAATTAATTTCAACATTTAGCATCGCTAAGCAACGATCTTTGTTAACATTTATGTTTTGCTATAAAACCAGAAATTCCGTGCCATTTGTTTATTCTCAAAAAGTAAGCAATAACAATCAAATCGGTTCAGCATTTTAAATGTGTGTGTTAGAGAGAGAAAGCGTATCTCTAGCTAGAGTGAGATAGAGAGAGAGAGAGTGAAAGAGTGTGAGTGATAGCGGGATTGTGTGTAATGTTCATTGTAAACAAATCCTTTCATCCAAAGGCAATCGAATTCGAATCGCAAATGATCAAAAACCAAAAAAAGAAAAGAAAACAAAAAACAAAACTTAAAGAAAAACATAAACAAAAAAAACCCAAGAAATCTTATCCAACACTACAACAACCCTAAGAATCTTCAAGCTGTACATCAATTTGGCCATGCACAATTTTATAATTTACCATATATCGTTTATCATTGTTTCGTTTACCAAAATATTCAAGAATTGTGCGTTTTTTTATTATGTTCGCTTAGGCTTAAGCACCCTGTATATATTTAGTCTATATGAATATGAAAATATATGCTATATATATATATATGTACAGATCATACATATGTGTAGTCTATATAGAAATGTATAATAATAAGTCAGCTAAAATTAAACCCCCCCAAAAAAAAGAAAAGATCACAGAAATTTTTAAACTAACTTGAGAATTAATCAAATTGTATGCTACACAACAAACACATTAACAAAAATACTGTATAGCATTTACCGTTTAATTAGCGTAAATAAAAATAATAAAAAAAAAACGAAAACAACAAAAAAAAAAACAAATGAATGATGAATGGGATGAGAGAGAAACTGCAATTATTATTCAATAATTTTTAATATTAATTTTATTATTGTGTGCGCAAACAAATCACACGCAAATGCGCATTTTTACATTGAGCTAAGCTAATTGATTAAACTTAATAAGAAAAAATAAAAAGTAAATAATAGTTAAAATACGAAAGCAAACCCAATAAAATATAATGTAAAATACACAAAACTAAAACTCTTCATCAATGTCGACAGCAGCAAATCAACGTAAAATGCGAATCCAAAATCTAAAGCTAGTTAAATCTAATATAATATAATATTATTATAAATCATGCGAAACTAAACAAAAAAAAAAAGACTATTTTAATGTTTGAAATATAAAAAAATGAGAAAAAACACACACAATATGCAATATCAAGTCGTTTGTTTCCCTTTCTGTTTTTTTTTTATTTTTTTTTTATTTAGATATTTTTAATCAAAGCGTCGTCTTTGTTGACTCAAACAACTGACCTCCAACAAGCACTTCTACATTGATTGGGCTGGGTGGGCCCCATCATCATACCAACATCGTAACATCGTAAATGAACGACCGATAGTGCTCGATAAGGAGGTGGCATGGTCTTCCTTTCCAACTCATCGAGCGATTCCAAGAGTTCTCGTTTAGTTTTTTTTTTTTTTTTATCTTATCGGATGCAGTGCAGTGCAGTTTTCCACTAGTTCTGCCCGATTTTTCCCCTTGCAGCGATAAGGCTTATCGCGCCTGCACTCGTAAATTGCAACGAAACAAGGTAAACAAGCCAAGTGACAGTCCTGACTAACCCAACAACAGTTCCAGCCCGACTCTGAGTCGCAGTCGCAGTCGCAGTGCCCTATCCCAAGCGCTATCCCTGTATGTTTGCTTTCGGGTAATATACATATGACACCTAGAACTGACTGACTGACTGACGAACTGACAGACTGACTCTGCCTATCTGCGCTGCCTTCTTATCTCTTGCAATATAAACACGAACAGTGACTGATCCCAACTCGAATGCACTCACACATACCTACACAATATTATAACATATATATATGGTTTATATAGTGGGCAGTACTACCCATAGTTGTGTGTGCTTATCTTTGTGATTCATTTAAAAAAATCTAGAAATACTACGAGACTACCTGGCCAGTGGAGGTGCTGGTGCTGGTGCCCTGCCCTGCCTGGTGTCCACTTATCTGTACCCACTGTGCCACCTGGACCCCGGTCATGTTTAACAAGCAGTTGTCTTTTTAATTAACCAGTACCCGGGAAGGTCAAATTCTCTCTCTCTCTATATAGCACGATTTCTATGAGCGCTTTTTATAGTCAGTTTACCCAACGAGTTGCTCGTTAAAGCGATGGAAAATGGCGTACGATTTCGATTTTTCCCCCTTTTGTCAAAAGGTTTTCCTTGACATTGTGACTGCCAGTCGAAGTTGGGAGACAGAGCCGGAGACCGAGACGTAGACATAGAGTTTCTTCATTTTTACTGTTTGCTGCTGGCGGGGCGAGCAACCCCATATGAATTGAACTGGGTTTCGAAATCTGTGCTTTGGGGTTGCTTCACTCGAACCATCCCCCTAGCGCGTGAGCCACCCAGCAATTTTATTCACATTCCATCTATGTCGTTGTGCCTTTTCCCATCCCCACTCTCGTTCTCTCTCTCTTTCTCTCTTTCGCTGACAGACATGCGCGCTGCAAAGACGTTCCGTCCCGGGGGTTTCTGAGCTATCCAGGCGTATCAGGCTGCTGTCGGGTATGTCTGTCAGTCTGTCAGTATGTCCGCCTGTCCGCCTGTCTGTCCCCCTGGCTGCTATCTATTCATAACTGGCAAAGCCAAAGCCAAAGCCAAAGCTGCTTTGCCTGTGCATGCGATCAATATGTAAGTATTTCGCATATGACAAGCAAGTCGAGGCTTCGGGCTTTTCGACATGTTTCCATATAAAATTCTATTAAAAAAAAGTTTGAACTTTTTACTTAGTCCCCTCTCCCCCCCCTCCCTGTCACAATACAATTACAAAAATTGTCATGACATTTTGTAGGGCATTAAAAATGCATGTGATTGTGCTGAATAAGAGGGGGGCAGAGAGAGACAGAGAGAGAGAGACCTGGAGGAGTTGTATTTAACTGTTTCCGAAATAAACGGGCTCTTTGATATCATATCTTTGGGTTATATCATCGTTATTTGGGTTATACTGTCCTATAAAGTATTTCCTGAATTGTTTTTAAGGTTTTCTTATAAAATATATAAATAGGTCGTTTTACAATAGGTTGTTTTGTATTATTTGCTGTCTATTAAGGATAGTTAGACTTCCTATAGACTATTTTACATATAAGGCAATCCCTAAAATGGTATTTATTTTATTGTAAGACTAAGGTATTACTCATTACTTAAATCTCGAAATAGGTCGTTTCACAATAGGTTGTTTTGTTTAATTTGCTGTTATATCTATGAGGAATAATCTTATAGACTATTTTTAATTAAAGGCAATCCCTCGTATGGTATTGAGTTTATTGTGAATCTTAACTCATTACTTAAATCTCGAATTAGGTTGTTCCACAATAGGTTGTTTTGTCTCATTTGCTCTCACATTTATTGAGGATAGTTATACTTCTTATGGAGTACTTTTTATGTAAGGTTTTTCCCCTTATATTCTTGACTTTATTATTAACCCCAACTATGGTGAAGCTCATCAAATAAATCTTTAAATACGCGCTTTTATATATACCTCTAAAAAAAAATGATAATTCATTTTATATCACCAGGCAAAGTAAATTTGAGCTTAGTCCTGCCGAGTCTGGGGGCCAAAGAGCAGGCATCCAATTAGCTGGTAAGCTGGATAGCTGCTCCTTCTCGTGCTCCTCCAGCTGTAGCTGCAGCTGCTAAAAAACCACAATCTTGTAGTAATTTTCTAATGGAATATTTAATTTCAAAACGAGACACAGCGAGCAAGCTAACCAGGCAGCCCGACGAGGAGGCAGCTAGGGATGGGAATGGTAATGTGAGTGGAGATGGGAGGTCAGGTCTACCTCGGCTCGGCTTGTGGGGAGACATGAAAGAGCTGCTGCCATAAAAATGGCAGGCTGAGCCAACCCTTTCGTTTGTGCCCACCATTCTCCCTCTTCGACGGCACACGGCGCCAGCTTATACCGGATGGATACACAGGAAGTAGTGCGGCACAGAGCTCCAGAGCACCTTCTCCCCCAGCTCTCTCTCTCTCCTGCCCAAGTAACCCAAGCACAGAGCCGGCGCAAAGACACAGCGCACGTAGCAATGGCGGAGGCAACATCATCCTGCTGGGCGTCCTCCTCATCGTCGTCGTCGTCGTGTAGTCACCGCACTTTTTATTTAGCTGCAGGGGCAGAGTAGAGAAAGAGGAAGCTCGCCCGGCTTGGCTGGTTGGCTGTGCTCCCCCATTCCCCTCTCTTGTCCCCCCGCTCGCTTTGTGCACTGCTTTTTCATTATAATAATACTTTGTAATTAGGTTTTCGAAAGTTAATTAAAATTCGGTTATGAAAGCGGAAACTTTCCCATGAACGCTTCCGGTAACGGTAAAATGAAAACGCATGATGGCGGATGGGCTGGGTAGGGGGCGTGGCTCTGCAACTGTATCTAGATTTGGGTCTAGGCGGAAGCGTATAAAATGCAGAAAAGAAAAAAAAGGTTTGTAATTTTTCCCCCACTCTTGCTTTGTGTTTTCCCCCATTTTCCTGCGCACAGAGACAAACGGAGTTGGAAAATTCGTAAGAGCAAGAGAGAGAGAGAGGGGGTAAGGGAGAGGGAGAGGGAGAGACAACGCACATGAAGCTCAACTTTGTTTCGAGAAAATTTTTGTGCAAACATTTCAGTTAAATTAAAAAATACATATTATATTTTAATGAGCAAAATGGCGGCGGCCATGGCGGCTCTTGACGCTGACGCTTTGACGCTGGCGTCGCTGCCGCGCCGCAACGTATGCTACACTTTTTTTGTTGCTGTTGTCACGTTTAATGCGCGCACAAGGTTGGGCGAACATGGCGAACGGGATAATTAAAATGATGACTTGAAAATAAATTGCCGTTATCTTTGACCAACAGGCTGGCTGTGAGGGGGGGAGGAGGAGTTGCCTCTCTGCCTCTGCCTGCCCCCGTTTCCCACTGTGCTGTCGATGACGCGTCGATGTTGACGGTCGCCACATCATTATGCCGCTGTTGCTGCCCCCTGTGCCTGCCCTGCTCCTGCTCCTGCCTGCCTGCTCCTGCTCCTCCCTAGCTGGCACTCTCTGCCAGTGTGTGTGTGTGTGCTCTATCAGCGCCTGCCGCCGCTGCGTGCCTGTGAGCGACACTTACGGATTAGGCCAGAGCCAGAGCAACAGCCAGGGCAGCAAAACAACAACTGAGTGTGCCCGACTCCGGCTGACAAGTGCCCGTCGTTGTGCCCGTCGTCTTTGTCGGGTTGTCCTTTTTGCGCCGCTGCAGCGTTGCAGCGTTCTGTGTTTTGTTTATCTTAAGCATTCCACACATAATTAGCAGCAAATCCGAGCAGCCCCTGCGCTGCCTTCGCCTCTTCGCCTCGAAGGATTCTGCTGCAAATTGAAATTAATCCGTGAAACCTTACGTCGTCGAAATGCGGGCACGTGTCCCACAGAATCACGTAGTGGACACGGCACGCGGCAACCTTTTGCTGGCAATCAAAACACAACAAATCGCGTGGGAGATGGAGAGAGAGACAGAGAGAAAACTGCGATAAAGGGGGAGAAGTGCAGAGCGAGGGAGAAGTGGGGTGTGAATAATGCAGGGTATTAATGTGCCATAAGTTTTGGCATGTAGAACGTCTCGTATCGCGGCATCTTTAGCCTGCGCTGCGTATCTCTAGCTCCATGTGCAGTGGGCAACGCATTAATCACATTCGGATGTGGGTGGGAGAGGGTGGCAGGCGGGCAGACGAGTGGGTGAGCTGTTGCCCATTTGTGGTTGGCTCGTTCCAGCGCTGACAGTGACTGATGTGCCGGCAGCGGAGCAGCAGAGGCCGCTTATCGATTGGCGAGCGCAACACACCTTTATCGAGCTACGCTGGATTGGATGGAAATGCGAGACGATGCCAGGCGAAACGTTCCTAATAACCAAATTGTGTTTTGACAGCCAAACCGGAGAGAGAGAGAGAGAGGGAGAGGAACGTCTCGGAAATCATTAGAATATGATAAATGTACGTACTGCTCTCCATGTTTGTCCGCCAATCGCCCTATGGAAAACCATCAGCAATATTGTGCGTATATTTATGATATGAGAGCGAGCGAGCGCTCATGAATAATTATATCAATATCCGCAAATTGACAGAGATGATGGCAAAATGGGCACTAAAACGACGACAACGACGACGACGACGGCCAGCGTCAAGTTCGATAAGGATTATCGCCCCCAAAGTTGACTGTAGGCAAAATGGATGGTAAATTGTTTATTAAATGACAACAAATTGCATACAAATACATATGCATAAATAATACATTTGTTATAATAATTGAATATGTAATTAGGCAGGCAGTCGAGAGAGAGCAGGAAATTGCTAAATAAATAATTGAAATATTGTGTGCTTTTTTTCAGTTATAAAAAAAAGAAAATGTTTTCTTATATATATGTATAATTTAAAATTAAAATTTATTACTTGTAAACACTTTAATAGGTTGCTAGATTTAAAATAGGTCGTTAAGCTTTAAAAACAAAATTTTATTATCAAAAATTATGAATAAAATTAATAAGAAAATTTAGTTGTACTGCAAATAGGCTTTATCTATATAATATATTTAAATTATCTGCAGAAACTGCTTTAAAATTCAATATACATACTTTTATGCTCTTAAATAGGTCAGTTTCTTATATAGGTCGTTTAGTATGGAAATGATGATATATTATCAAAAACAGCGTAAGAAAGTTAACTTGTACTGCAGATAGGCTTTATCTATATAATATATAATTACACGCCTGTCGATATAGCAGAAGTTGTATTAGAAATCAAATTAAATACTTTTATGCTTTGAAATAGGTCTTTAGTTTTGAAAATAGGTCGTTCAGTAATGAATTGATGAAATATTATCAAAAACTGCGTTACTTTAATACAATAAATAATATAGTCCCTGTCAAAATAATCGAAATTTTGAAATAGTTTCATTTAATTTCCATATAGCATATTCAATTGATTCGTTTGAATTTTAATTAAAGTTCGAGTCATAAGTCCATCACACTTGACAGAGGCGCAATTAAAAAGCAATTTAGTTAATTTTGCGGGTCTCTGTGTGCGATAATAAAATAGGACCGATTGCAGGACCCAGCAGAGGAGGAGGAGATTGAGGGGGATTGGTGGATTGAATAAATGTTTAGCATGTTTGGCAGATAAGTCAAAGCCAAATGCGATGCGTGCTCGTTAAATGAATTTAATTCAATTTATTTGAAAATCTATTTGCACACGCAGCCCAAATTAATGCGATATAATCAACAACAACAACAGCAGCAGCAGCGGCAGCAACAAAAACAAAATGGAGGCATGAAACCAAATACCGTAGGGCATTGGGCAATGGCTGACGACCGCTTCCGGTGCGAACAACGCCAGCGGAAACGGACATGGTCAATGACGCAGTTGTGCCAGCTGGAGCAGCAGCTGGAATAGGAGCAGAGGCAGGAATAGGAAGGAGGCAGAAGGAGGCAGATGGAGGCAGCAGCTGGAATAGGAGCAGAGGCAGAAGTAGGAAGGAGGCAGGAGCAGGCAGGAGCAGGCAGCAGGAGGCAGCTGGAGGCAGGAGAAGCAGCAGCAGGAACTGTCGCTGGCGCTGAATGTTTGCGCAGAACGCTTCACTGCATAAATGAATGAATGCGCAAGTGAGTGAGTGACTGACTGACTGACTGACTGACTGAATGACTGACTGACTGTACGACTAACTGAATGAGTGAATGACTCACTGAATGAGAAACTGACTGACTGACTGCCTGTTTGACTGCTGCTCCACACGAGTGACAACAACAGCAGCAGCCCCGACAACAAATTGATTCAATCTAATTCACAATTAATGGCAAATTCCCTGCCACTTACGAGCTGCTCTGCCTCTGCCTCTGCCTCTGTGTGTGCGTGTGTGAAAATATTTGCACAATAATTAATTGAATAATGTCAATAAATTTTCAACACATTTCCACATGTGCACAGCCGGCACAGCAGCAGCAACAGCAGCAGAGGATGCACACGCTCCTCGTCGAGTTAAACTTTCCTCGCACAGGACAAACACATTTGCGTACGGCCCGTAGCTGCCTGTCGAGCCCTGCCCTGCCACGTCCCTGCCCTGTCCTGTCCGGTTGGGATCGGTCCAGTGTTGGGACAGCACAATACGCAAACTGGACAAGTTTGTCTGCAAGCGGGCCTGGTCTACGACGCCTCCGCCTCGTCCGCCTCCTCCGCCTTCGCCTGGCAGCTAGCTGACTCTGATGGTGGTGGTGCGATTAGGCGAAACGAATCAACAAATCAACACACTCAGCAAATTCGTCAGCAGGATGCGGTTGCCAGCGCCATACCCTGCTCCGCCCCCTACTCCCCCTCCTGCTGCTCCTCTCTATCCCGCTGCACATTGTGTCTCATTTCCATTTCCACACAGACAACGTCGACTGCTTAAAAGTTTGTCTTTCAATTTCGAAAATGGTATTTGTCAAGTGGGTGGACCCCTTCCCTCCCCTCTCCTGCCTCCCACTGCAGCCTGTCAGTCTGTTGGGCTTTTGGATTTGCATAGCTCAGCAGCAACAATCGCAGCAGCAGCAGCAGCAGCAACCACAGCCAGCAGCGGCAGCGGCAGCGGCAGCGGCAATGGCTGTGGCAACACTGTTCCAAACAATGCTCACGTCTGACCGTAGGGATCCATGTAGGGTCCATGTGTTGCCTCTCTCTCTCTATGTGTGTGTGTGTGTGTGTCCTTCAAATGGCTCAAGTGCTCTAGAAGAGCAGTCACTGCCATTGGCAGCCATGTGCCATGTCCTGACACACAAACCGCCTGCCCCAATTCGAAAGAGAGAGGGAGAGAGAGAGTGAGAGAGCATTTTGATAGCCCTATGCCATGTGGCATGTTTTCAGGATCTGACTTTATAGAGGAAATAAGGCAGCAAGTGTTGTTTAATCCCTTTTTTGGGCAAAGTAACAGAACTCTTCGCCTAGCAGAGCTATGTAGAACTATCTAAGGCAAGCGAGTCTTATCTAATTCTAGTTTTAAATTTAATTTGTCTGTATGAACACGCATATCTCAGAGACTATAAGAGCTAGAGCTATCATATTTTGTAGAAATACTTAAGACTCTATTGACAAGACTTTAAAATTTAGATACCTCTATTTTTGCACCCCTTAGTATGATTAAAATCTTGTTGTAGGCGTAGTTCTAAGTCTAGAATGTCTCTGCTTTAGCTATAGCTATGATATCTAAAACTCTCTTTGCAGTTACAAAATAAAAGTAAGTTATGCATTCAATCCATTTATTCTATCAACCTTTAAGCCAATTGCATGATATAAAGAATGAAAATCGATCCTGCAACATAATCTTCCGCATCCCAAGGCGCTAGATCGCAACTCAAGCGTTGTTAAGTATCCCAAACTATCAGATACATTGAGAGACAGCTCAGAAAAGACGAAGCCTGCCTTAGGCACGACAAACTGCACGATGCATTTCATCAATGAGTTCTAGAGATCTTTGAGCACATGAGAGCCGACTGCAGATCGAACCTCGTCTCGAACCTCGTTTTTGTTTGTGTGGCTAAGCCAGGGAAAACAAAGCGAAGATTTGGCAACACAAAACGGGTATCTTTAACCAATAAAGAAAACAGGATAAGCCAGCATTTCCGAATTGGCAAGTCAAAAGGATCTAAGTAGGCGGAATTCCCCTCACCTTCCCCGCACCCCCAATACAAAGCGGTGTGCAGAAACGGAAAAGAGCAGCGCAGCGCAGGTCAGAGTTCATAGTGCAAAAGACGTACGGGAAATGCACTTTGTAGTCATCTGTTTGAGTGCGTGCTCAAACAGTTTTTCTGGCCAATTGAGCAGGCACAACAACACAAAGGTTAACAAGGCAGGGGGAGGGGAAGGCTACCCCTCCCACACACACACACCAAAGCTTTGCCGCAAACACATGTAAATGTCAGCAGGGAGGGGGAAGGGAACCAGCAAATCCAGCATAATTGATCGATGCACGGAGCGAAGCTTAGCGACTGTCGCCGCGGGTGCAAACCCAATAAAAATCGGCTCCGTCTCCGGCTGCGACGGCGGCTTAAGTACCTGCCCGCCTGCCTACACACTCACAATGCTCACAATGGGCACCCATTCATTCATTCGTGCATTCATTTGGCCGACAAGCCGACTGAGTGTCAATCAAAGGCATAGGCAAAGCAGACACAGATAGAGACAGAGAAGGAGAAGGAGACGGAGCAACCCCCAAGGCGTAGCAAATGCTGCCAGATGCTCTATGATTTTCAAAAAGTTTTTATTTATTTTCAAAACTAGAGCAGGGGCGGGGGGCAGGAGAAGGGGTAGCAGCACGACAGGTGCATAACCCAAGGAGTTTTTTGGCCGCAAGTCAAGTAGAGTCTAAAAATGCTAACAGCAGGTCAAAAGGTTGTAGCCTACTGCCAATTCCACTCTCCCACTCCCACTCCCTTTGTAGTGCCTCCAGGTGCGGGTGTTATCTCTGGCCAATATTATCAACATGTTAAAACATGTCATGTCTCTTTTCAGGCTCTCCGGCAATGACAACTGAATTAAGCCATTTGTCGCAGCTTATTTTCACATATGTTGCCATTTAGCACGCAGGTTTGCTGGCATCCGGACAGAGGAGACAGAAGAGACGCAGTGCGTCCGCGAGGCGGTGGTTGTTGTTGTTGCTCTTGATTGGAAATATTTGCGTGGTTGTTTGGGCACTTGGCGCGCGGGCGCGAGGCGTATTAGAATAACAACAACATAAATCCAATGAAAACAACAAACGCCCATCAACACCCTCGAAATAAATTGCCAGGGCTGGAGCAGGGGGAGGAGCAGGGGCAGGAGCAGGGGCAAGCGAATGGACCCAGGGCAGAGGCAGGAGCAGAGGCAGAGGCAGGAGCAGGGATAGAGCAGGGATAGAGCCAACTTGGCTGGCAAAAGTTGTTGCTGTCGCTGCTGCTGTTGTTATTGTTGCCTTATTGAGGCTGAGGCGGAGGCTCATCCTCCTGCTCCTGCTCCTGCCCGTTCTCCCTGTTGTTTCTTCACTCTCCATGTTGTTGTTCTTGTGCCTGTTCCCGTAGCCCCCATTTGCAGCAACATTTAATTGAAATGGGCGCGCATTTGTTTCTGCATTTTATGCTCACTATACCGCATTAAAGTGCTAATGCATTGTTGTTTTTCTTGTTGTTGTTTCTGTGCCTCTGCCACAACTACATGGAACACTTTGTGCACGGGCAATCTGTCCTGTGGCAACCCCTAACTGCTCGTAAAGACCTTCACTCACCCATTCACATCGTGAACAATCAACCCCAAATAATGCCAAGGATTACTCAGAGTCCTTGCCTTGCCAGAGTGCGGAGTGCATTGTCCTGAAACGTACAACCAGAACAGAACAGAACCAGAAACAACAGCAGCAGCATATGCAGCAGTAGTAACGACCTGTGTATACCCTGCACTATACAAAAATGTTACGGTATGATAATTTTGAGTTTACAATTTTTAATTGATTTAAATAAAGAAAAAAACATGTTTCTTTTTTAGTATACCCTGCAAAAATGTACAAAAAGGGTATGCTAAGGTTTAGGCAGGCAGAGGCAGACCGGAAAGAGTCTAAATTATATATATATTCTTGTGCAGATTGGCTAGACTAGACGATGTCAGTCAATCTGATTAAAAGTGTCTGAATACATGAAAAAAATGTGATGGCGTGTGAAGATCCCTTGATAGAAGGAGGTTAAGTTGAAGGAAGGGTATCTAACAATCCCACAGTTTAAATTAAAGAAAAGGTACACCAGAATCTATGCCCTTTTTGTTCAGCTGACAAACTCAGCCAGCTAACTGATGTACCCCAACTGCGAGAGAAGGAGAGCGCATTTCCCTTCTCGCATCGTGCGACGTCAAAAATCTCTTGGCAAGCGTCAGGCAGGGCAAGAGCAAGGACAAGGGATGCCGCTGCTCAGTGTCGCTGCTGCTTCTGCTGTCGCTGCTGACGTCGCTGCTCGCCGCTGCTGAGGGCACGTCATCGCAGCGCTGTTTCGGTGTATGTTTTGAGGCTACAGATATCAGGGCAATAAAATAATTGCGACAATAAGCGTTTCATTATTCATTTGTGTGTGACTGCAAGGGGCGAGCAATTTGTGAGCAGGTCATGGGTGGAGGGGGGGAGGCAGAAGGGCAGGAGGGCAGATGACGGGTGACGACAGCATTGATTGCAGGGGTGGTGCCTGGGCGGGTGCCAGGGCGTTTGCTCCGGGTGTTTCTCGCTCGCCGGCTCTGATGTTAATCCAACTGTGCGCGCACTGGTTTCCTGGATTTCCTGGGGTTTACTGCCATTTTAACAGTTAATAGTTTGCTTTGATTTCCCTGCATGAATGAGTTGAGAGGTGAAGGGGAGGGGTAGAGTGGGGTGGAGATGCTGAAAGCGGGGGTAGGGCTGCGAGGTGTCACAGAGCTCGACGATGATCTTGATTTGATTATGGCTGCGTTAATACAATTGATATTTGGCAGGCAGAATTCTCTCTGATTTTTGTTGTTGTTGTTGTTGTTGTTGTGTTGCGGCTTAGCGCAATTGTTGCAACTGTTGATGGCTTTTTTATGCGCCCCAGCTAGAGAATTGTGACATTTGTTTAAGCCACCGGGGATAAGCCAATTTGGCAATTAGCCTTACTACATACACACTCAAGCTTTCCACTCGATTCGCTTATCAATTCAGCCTTATCACAGCTAACTGCGCTTTAATTGCGCTCTCTCTCTCTCTGCTCTTCGACTAATTGCTTGCTTAAGGAAAAGCAAAAGAAAATCACTGAAAATTCAGAATTCAAAAGAAAAACGCAATTGCTTGAAAAAATCGAGAATTGAGTGCGCAAATACCGCGTGAATTTTCAAGTAAATTTGCAAAAGTTTTTCTCGTTTTTCCACGTTTTCACTTTTTTTTCCTTATCTTGTCTTGTCATTCGCTTAAGTATTCCGTGTCTGAATGAAAATGGAAATTCTCTTTAATTGAGTTTGCATAATTAGACGGGATAATCATCGTCATCGAGTGCGCGGTAGGGAGAACAAAGAGAGGGAGATTTTTGAGTAAACTTGAGGTTTAATTTTAAATTATATTGAGACAGTTAATCGATTAGAAACTGATGATATTTTAGGAAATTATTAAATATTTAAAGCCAAATAAATAAGCTACAGTCTAACTACCCCGTCCCTCCTAATTCATTACTATTTAAATTACTTTAAAGCTTATTATCCCATTCTTATCAAATTTTCAGAAATTAGTTGAGTTGTCATGTTTATTCAACATACCAAAAATTAACATATTATATTATATTATTTTTAAAACTACACTTTTAATTTATTTTTTACAATTTACGGAAGTTGAAGAAGGCGTGGCTAAGGTTTAAAACTATTTTAATTTGCGTGCAGTAGTAACACATTATATCACCAAATTTCAACGTCCTACCTATCATAAACACTGAGATCTAGATGTTCATACAAACAAAAATAAACGGAAATGGCTCTAAAAATTAAGCATATGTATGAAAATATACTTTTTGTGTGCTCGAAGATGCTTTAAATAATTAAATTGATATATATTTGAGACTGAGCTGAATAAATAAACTATATAGTTTATTTTCGATAAACCCCTATATCATGCAGTATCTTAGTTAAATCAACAAGGTCCACTCCTGTTCACAGCTATTTCCTATTATATTTAGTCTGTCAAACATGGCATTAACAAGTGCACAGTAAATCCGAAAGCACACACAATCGACACCCTCACTCACCCCCTAGCAGGGTGTATTTTAAATTCTCATTTGTGTACCGAACCACAATACATTCTTCAAATGGGGCTACCTTGCGCCTTGTTATTATAGCAAACAAATGAAAGTGAAAGCACAAATTTGCGATGGTTCTTTTTTTTTAAACACACAAGTTGTAGAGAAGCAGAGAGAGAGAGAGAAAGAGAGAGAGTAAGAGGGAGACAGAGGTAGAGCGTGAAGCGCGACGTTTGGTTTGGTGCCAAAATTGCTTCCGAAATCAGCCAAAAACCAAAGCAAAACGGAAAACGACACACACAGACACAGACAGACGGCATGCGAGTGTGTGTGTGTGTGTGCGTTAGTTGTGGCACCCGGTAGCCCAACATGGCCGACACACACACACACACAGAGTAAGAGAGTGAGAGAGAGAGAGCGAGAGAGAGAGCCAACGAGGCGCCCATAGAGCAATCGCTGACGCTGTCGAGTTTGAGTTTGCTGCTCAAATATTATGCGAACGCAAATATTTTTATTTAGTAAATGTCATTTATTATTTATGTTTATTCGAGCACTTATCTAGCGCTGCTTAACAACTTCAGCTCTAATGCACGACGAGAACGACGACGATGGCGATGGAGGATGGCGATGGAGGATGGCGATGGAGGATGGCGATGGATGTGGAGGATGGCAAGGCCGTGTGGCAACCAAATTGAAAGCGGAATCAACAAGAAATCGAACTGTGCCAACTGTGTGTCTGTATCTCTTCCCCTCCCTCTCTCTCTCTTTATTTCTATCTCTCAGTCTCTCTCTCTCTCTCCCTGTCTGGCAGGGCGCATAAATTTAAAGTCAAACTAAACTGCGAGTAAATAGAAATACGAAAAAGGCAAACAGAAAACAATGCCAGACCAAGGATACTCACGAGTCACGGCTTCAGTCACAGTCACAGTCGCAGTCACAAATATACACAGAGTACTCCACGTTCTTGTCTAGCGTCTGTCTGGCCAAGTGGGCAAAGTGGGCGTGGCAAGAATAACGTGACTGCACTCGCTGACTGTGAATACATATTTGTGATTGTTTCGCATTCGATTTACCAAGTGAGTTGCAGCGACGTCCTTGCAAGCCACTAGAGTGAGTAGCCAAGATACACAGAGAGAGAGAGAGAGAGAAAGAGAGAGAGGAAAGAAGCGATAGAGAGGCATGCTGGCGCCTTCAGTGTAACTGTGAATGACTTTTTTATTATTCTTTATTTTTTCCTTTTTTTTCTATGAAGTTGTCTTTGTTGGCTCTCCCACTCGCACACACACACACACAGCCCTCTCCCCCCCATTTGCCCGTTGTTGTTGTGATTATTGTTATTAGCCTAGCAAACAAATTGGTAAATAATAAATATTTCCCTGTTAAATATTGTTAGTAGCATGCCATTTCTGGAGCTGCATGGGGCAGGCCGAGGCACATGGATCATGGCCCCATAGAACCCGTAGAACCACGCACCTCCTCCCCCATGAGTTCATTTGAGTTTTCAGTCACTTGTTTTCTGTTTCTTTTTTTTTTTTGCTTTTCCAACTCGCACTTACTTATGTAGATCTTTTGAGGAGGCGTCGCGCTGCCTTGTTCACGCCACATTGCCAATGACTTGCGCTTTCGTTGTGTGTCAATATGTGCACATGCGACTCTCTCTGTGTGTGTATGCGAGTGTGTGTGAGTGTGCGAGTGAGTGTGTGCCAAGGGAAATTGGTAGCCCACATTTACAAAATCAGAAAAGCGCTTGATTTGTAAAATATTTGCTCTGCACAAACGAATGAACGAACGAACGAACGAAACGCTGCAATTGTTGGAGACGAGACGAGGCTCAGCCTGTCGTGGTGCCACAGCCACCTCCGCCTCCACCTCCCCCTCCTCCTCCTTCTCCTACTCCTTCTCCTCCTCCACTCCCCACATCGATGTATTCGTAGCCGTAGTCGATTTGTTTGAAAATGTTTATGAAGCGACACCTGTAGGTGATAATAATAAACAATCGAAGCACAACGAAGCCGACTCCTCAGCCAATCGAAGTCCACTTGGGTTCCACAAATATCAACAACAACAACAACAACAAGTCCCACAACAACAGAGGCAGCAGCAGCAGCAGCTTGGGGACCCGCAATTAGCTCAAGTGGCCAGTTGAGTGTGCTAAGGGGTAAACTATCGATAGTATCGATAGTTGTATCGATTGGCATTAATTAAAAGTTGAGCACGAAAGGGAAACTTCAATAACTTTTAAAATACGAACATGTATCGCTTTAATAAAGAGTTGTTTCTGTCTCAATTAATTTGGTAATATCTGTAAGTATGTTTATCTTTATCGGCATAGAAAGGAAAGTTTACCATAGCCTCTATGGAATTACTTAAGCAGATTACAATTATTTACTAATTATAATTATAATTATACTAATTTCGACCTCCGCAATCGATTAAAAGTAAATGCAGGCAAATTTAAATTTTGAAAAAAAAAATTTCTTGAAAATGTAACCCTTGTTAAAATCACAAAACTTAAAATTTTTTAGAATTTTAAAAATTGCAAAAACTTTTCACCCATTCTAATCTAGAAATAAAACCATGAACAAAATGTTTTACCCGAAGAAAATCGTTTGATTTTTAAGAAAGTTATGAAGTGAGGAATGTGAGGATACTCGTCCTGTCTAGGGTCTTACATGTCAAATTTTTTGTCGACTTTGGCATGATTTTTACCAAAAATTAAGTATTCTCTAAAACAACTTTAAACACTTGTTTTACACTAATTTTGACCTCCGCAATCGATTAAAAGTAAAAGCAGGCGAATTTAAATTTTGAAAAAAAAAATTTCTGAAAATATAACAGGGGGGACCCTTGTAAAAATCACAAAACTTAAAATTTTTTAGAATTTTAAAAATCTCAAAAACTTTAAAGCCATTATATTATAAAACTAAAACCATGAATAAAATATTACACCCGAAGAAAATCGGCTGATTTTTAAGAAAGTTATGAAGTGTGGAATGTGAGGATATTCCTCGTGTCTAGGGTCTTACATGTCAAATTTTTTGTTGACTTCGACATGATTTTTGGCCAAAAATTAAGTATCATCTAAAGCAACTTAAAACACTTGTTTTATACTAATTTTGACCTCCGCAATTGATTAAAAGTAAAAGCAGGCGATTTTAAATTTGGTAAAAAAAAATTTTCTGAAAATGTAACAGGGGGGACCCTTGTAAATATCACAAACTATTCACCCATTCTATTCTAGAACTAAAGCCATGAATAAAATGTTTTACCCAAAGAAAATCGTTTGATTTTTAAGAAAGTTATGAAGTGAGGAAGGTGAGGATATTTGTCGTGTCAAGGTTCTTACATGTCAAATTTTTTGTCGACTTTCACATGATTTTTGGCCAAAAATTAAGTATCCTCTAAAACAATTTTAAACACTTGTTTTATACTAATTTTGACCTCCGCAATCGAATAAAAGTGAAAGCAGGCAATTCGAAATTTTGAAAAAAAAAATTTTCTGAAAATGTAACAGGGGGGACCCTTGTAAAAATCACAAATATTAAAAATTTTTGAATTTTACAAATTTACAAAAACTATTCACCCATTCTATTCTATAACTAAAAACATGAATAAAATGTTTTACCCGAAGAAAATCGGCTGATTTTTAAGAGAGTTATGAAGTGAGGAATGTGAGGATACTAGTCCTCTCTAGGGTCTTACATGTCAAATTTTTCCTCGACTTTGACATGATTTTTGGCCAAAAATTAAGTATCGACTGAAACCAATTTAAACACTTGTTTTATACTAATTTTGACCTCCGCAATCGATTAAAAGAAAAAACAGGCGATTCGAACTTTCGAAAAAAACTTTTTTCAGAAAATGTTACAGGGGGGACCATTGTAAAAATCACAAAAATTAAAATTTTTTTTTATATAAACAAATTGCAAATACTACTAAGCCATTCTATTCTAGAACTAAAACGATGAATAAAATGTGCTACCCGAAGAAAATCGGCTGATTTTTAAGAAAGTTATGAAGTGAGGAAAGAGAGGATATTCGTCGTGTCAGGAACCTTAACATGTCAAATTTTTTGTCGACTTTTACATGATTTTTTGCCAAAAATTAAGTATCCTTTAAAACAACTTTAAACACTTGTTTTATACTAATTTTGACCTCCGCAAGCGATTAAAAGTAAAAGCAGCTGAATTTAAATTTTGAAAAAAAAATTTTTCTGAAAATGTAACAGGGGGGACCCTTGTAAAAATCACAAAAAACAAAATTTTTTTGAATATAAAAAAATTGCAAATACTACTAAGCCATTCTATTTTAGAACTAAAACCATGAATAAAATGTTTTACCCGAAGAAAATCGGCTGATTTTCAAGAAAGTTATGAAGTGAGGAATGTGCGGATATTCCTCCTGTCTAGGGTCTTACATGTCAAATTTTTTGTCGATTTTCACATGATTTTTGGTCAAAAATTAGGTATCCTCTTAAACAAATTTAAACACTTGTTTTATACTAATTTTGACCCCCGCAATCGATTAAAAGTAAAAGCAGGCGATTTTAAATTTTGAAAAAAAATTTTTCTGAAAATGTAACAGGGGGGACCCTTGTAAAAATCACAAAAATGAACTCCTAATGATTGCTAGTATATTCAGAGATCGTAAAGAATTTACGCATATTCAGAGCTAGCTAAGCCGTCAAGCTCATCTGCTGAGCACATGTGACCCATTAGCTGAGCTCGTTGGGTCGCTTCATCTCCGGCTCCTCGGCTCGAGCCCCTTCTAGGCGCTTTGTGGCTTAAGTGTCCATTACTAAAAGCCCAGTTAATGGTCTCGCCATGTAGTAGATACATGTTGGAGTGAACCAAGAATTTCCCAGAATTTTGCTGTTGTTGTTTCACACCAAAACAGCGCCTTCCTCTTTCTCTCTCTCCCTCTTTAGCTCTTGCCACGTTTTGGTTATTTCTTTTTTGTTGTCTTCGCTTTGGCCTGCAATATTTGCCAATTTGAGTGCTTTTGGTTACTTTGACGCATTGTTAAAGGTAAAACGGAGCGAAATATTATTCAAATTCGATGTGATAAACGAGGCAGGGACAGTGAGTGGGTAAAGCGTTGGAATCGACAAAATATATATTTCGGGTCTTTTGTTTGTTTGGCGCTAATATTTTGATGTGGCTGTTGTGCGAGTGTGTGTGTGCGTGTGTGTGTGTGCGAGTCTAAAATTGTACACCAGGCCGGATATTTGATGACTATTTGCGAAAGCATTAAACCCCAATCGGGGCAGGGGAACGCCCTGAGTTGCTTTGAGACAGTCGCGGGCAGCGTTTTATAACCACAAAGGCGGCAAAGGCGGTCGCTGTGAGAGCAACCTACAGTGGGGTGCAGCAAGGTGTGTACACGTATCTGTAGTGCTCAGTACTGCTTTTATTTTTCACAGGGTAGAGAGAGAGAGAGAGAGAGAGAGGGAGGGGGTGATAGGGAGGGCGGCACAAATTGTACACGTTCCTGGAAAAGCTGTAAATTGCACTTAGTCAACAATGTGAAACACGAAACAGACAGACAGCGCTAAGACCCCGGGTTTATCTCTCTCTCTCTCTCTCTCTCACTCTCTCCGCGTACAATGATAATGCCATAACGCGTATTCTACGTAGAATCTTCTGCGGCATTATCGCACTCCGCGCACTGATACCTGACTGGGAACAGGAAGACGCACCAAGACGCGCTCGTATCACGTTGCCTTATCTAATCTCGCCTGCGTGCTGCATGAATGCAAATAACGAAAGATCGTCGTCGTGGCGGAGTCATGGACTGCGATCAGGGCCAAAAGACCAAGTGTGTGCCGCTCTCCTCCCACCTCCTGCCCAGCACACCCCCTACCTACCTGTGCCGCGCGCCTGAGATAAGCCTGAGCAGCGGAGCTGGAATGCATCCGCCGGCGCGGCGTCAACGCACAGCAAGGCAAACAGTGACAAGAACAGAGCAAATTCTTTCATCTACACAGAGCAGTGTGCGAGAGAGAGAGAGCGAGAGAGAGGGAGAGAGAGAGCAGTAGCGATAAGCTGTGTGCTGTGTATCCGTAATCATCTATATATAGCGCGAGTCACAGTCCGAATCGGAATCTGCTTATGCTCTTATCGCGCCCTGCTGCAAGGCAAATATGGCGGCTGCCTCTGCCGTCGCCTCCGCCTCCGCCTCCGCCGCCGCCTCTGCCTCTGCTGCTGATTAAGCCAAGGAAGCAAAAACAAAATGGCCGTGCGAGAGCTGTGCGACAGATTGTTGACCCAACGCAGCGTAAGTGCAAGTAGGGAGGGAGTGTGTGGGAGGTGGCAAGGGGGGAGGGGGGCCCTAACTAACATCTGGCTTAATTAAGAACAAGTCGACAAACATCGAAGTCAGTGAAAATAGTTGGCCTTGTTTATCGCGCGCCATCAATCAGTCACTTTCCCGCAGGACAACGAAACTGCGTGTGTGTGTGTGTTGGGGGCAGGGGGGAAAGGACACGATTACGTCAGGTACAGTGAGATTGGGGTACTTTCTGTGCCCCTTACTATGCTTGACGGGGGTAAAAACTGGGTTTGTGTAGCAGTAAATTAAGTTCTCTTCACATAAATCACACTAGCTAAACCAAATACTCTTTAGAAATTAAAATGAACATATGGGAAATAAAATTATACATTAAATTTCTTCAGAAACTAAAGAAATTGTGTAGAAAATAAATTAATATACTGATGAATGATGTATTATAATTTACTTATAATAACTAAAACTCTTCAGAAACTCAGAAAAACGCATAGAATAAAATGATATAAATATAATAACTATAATACTACCACTAAAAGATCAAAACTTTTCGAGAACTATTAATAATAATACTAAAGAACGTAAGAGCATAACGAATAATAAAAAAAAAATCTACAGAGACTAAAAAAACGTATAAAAATATAAAAAATAATACTTACGAGAGATATATTTGACTTATAAAGATGGAAACTCTACAGAATTTACAGAAAACCTATAAAATAAACATAATTAATGCTACACATGGCTTTAAAGGATGAAACCTTCAGAAACTAAATAAAACTTATAAAATACAATATAACAAATGATATAATTGAACAAAACTCTTAAGAAATTACGGAAAACATTACATAAGAATAATAAACGTTAAAGCTGACTGTAGAAGATTAACAAAAAAATGCTTAGAAAATTAAGAAAAACAATTGGAATTTTATGAGAAAAATTAAATGAAAAATAAGAAAATGTATGTAAAATTTATGTGAAATATATATGTATTTCACAAAAATTTAATATATAATATTTCACATAAGTGTTCTCATAGTCTTCAGTATCATAGTATCCATAGTACCCATGGTTAGTGTACGCCGAGTCCGCTTTCGCTTGGCGTGTCCGGCTACAATTGCTGGGCATGCATATTACGGTACTAACTGTGTCTATGCCTCTGTCTGTCTGTCTGTCTGTCTATCTGTATGTCTCTCTGTCTGTCCCTCTGTCTGTCTGTCTGTCCCTCTGTCTGTTTGCCTGTGTGCGAATGTGACTGCGAGTCCTTATGACAATTTGATGAGGACCTTATTTACACTAGTTAAAAGCACTGACCCCTCTACCCGATACTCTGCCCTCCCCCATCTCTCCCCCGCACTTGTCAATAAAACAACAAAAATAACAGCAGCAGCAGAACAGGCCAAAAAAAGTAGAAAAAAAAATACCAAAACGAATTGAACCGAAGGCAGCAACAACAACAACAACGGCGACGGCAACAGTCCCGTTGCATGACAAGCGCCCATTTCGTTGGCCGTCGCCATTGCTGTTGCTGCTGCCCGTTAGCCGTGCGGTATTTTTCCGTATACGCGCGTATCCAATCAAGCATATAGCGTGTGTGTGTGTGTGTTAGTGTGTGTGTGTGTGTATACATATATGCATGGGCGTAGTAGCTGTAGCTGGGGCGGTGCGTGGCGGACGTGGTCAACATTCGTTGATTACGTATACGACGGGGGCGCCAATCAGGCAAACGTCAACGTCAGCGTGCCCTTGTTGCTGCCCAAAACAGCATAGCTTCTAGTACACACACACACACACACACAGTCGCACACACACTCGCACATACACTCACACACACGCACTCCGAATGCGTTTACATTTTTTTACCCATGGCTTGTATCAATATTAGTAATTTGAATTATTCAAAAGACAAATATGAAGCTTTAATGGCCAAACAGCATGCTGGACTCGCCCTGCCTGCCTGACTGCCTCCCACTCTCCTCCCTACTGCCACTCCTCCTCCCACCGCCCCGCAAGTAGTGCAACTCTGCAGGCCGTTGGGCATTTTTGGGCCCAACAAACGGAAACAACTCAATAATTTGGCGAGTCGCCCAATTTAATGCCAACTCGGCTGTGGGTCGCAAGTTGCAGCCTGCTCCTGCTCCTCCTGTTCCTGCTCCAACAGTGCAGCCATTGTCAACGTCGTCTACGTCGCTCGTTGGGGCAGGTAAATACGTCAATTTAAATCCGTGGATTGGATTGTAAGTCAATGTTTGACTTTTGCTCGCTGATTGATTGCTCAACAGCAGCAGCAACGGCAGCAGCAACTGCAGCGGCGACAACTGCAGCAGCCCATAGCCAGGAGCAGCAGCAGTCAGTTCCGTGGGCGTAGCTTCATTTGAGTCACCTGCATATGCATACGGCCTAGGGCTGATGACTTGGCCAGCTCCTGCGGCCAAAAACCCCGAAGGGGGAGCAGAAGTTGCCGCATGCACCAACAGTTTACACGATTTACTGACGCTCGAGTTTGCACAGCAGAGTCAAGCGTATGAATCAACGATTTTCTGCTGTGCCGTCATAATTTCCAAAATATACACACACACACACATATATACATATATATATATATATATATATATATATAGTATATAGCAGTCATATCAGTGTACTACTTGAAGGAGCACAGCCAAGACAATCCCTTTTACCTGCATTGAGAACGTACACTCTAAGTGCCAAAATCAACAAATTATGCCCACTGTGCATTGCTTGTGCTGCCCATTGTGCCTGTGCCTGAGCTGCCAACAACAAGAAATTGTATTTAACTGCAGATTTCGGTGATTCTTAGCATATATACACAACTGTATATAGATCGAGCAAACGCAGCAACAGCAGCAGCAGCAGCCATGAATTATATAAGAGCGGGGGCTGTTTGAAGAGTTTGCCAAAGGCCATAGCACGCTAGGATAGGATTATATGCTGCAGTTAAAAATAGTTAAATAAATTTGCTTTGATTTTACAGATTTTTCTTAACTAGTTACTAGAAAAACTAGCAAAGATTTGTATTTTTAAGAAATAAATTCATTTCTGTAATTAAAAAACTATGAAAAGTGTAAAAATATGAAGAAATTTATGAAAACAATATTAGAAAATAGTTTAAGTTGTGTTTCTTTAACTAATTCTATTCCAAATATTCCATAAACATTGCCAAAACTTGTATGTGCTCTAAAAAATAAAATAAATATTAGTATTCATATATTTATTTTATTTTTTAAAACTGCAAATTATTTTTGAAACTCAGAAGAGCACTCATGATGTGCAGAAAAACCATTCCATTTGAAATATTCAACAAAAATCATAGAAATAATTATTTTAGGTAGTTACAACACATAAAAATACTTTTAAAAATAAAACTTTTAACTTTTATTTTCGAAATACACGAACTTTCAATAGAATTTTATATATACATAAATGGATTTTATTGATTTTCTTTAAAGAGTAAAATAAATATTTTGTAAAAAGAAACTTTTTTTATCTAGTTGTTAGCACATAGGATCATATTATCATCATTATATTGCCACGCAGTAAATCTAACCAGCTTAGACACTCGTTTCATGCATTTCTGCTAGCTATATGGAACTCCCCCTCCCATTCGCTTGCTTAACTTATTAAGCTACCCTCGCTTGTGTGTATATTTAAACTCAATTTTAGACACATGTGCATTATTGTTGTCTATCTGGTGGACGCTGTCTATCCAGCCGCAACAACAGCGCCAACAACAAACAGTCAAAACCAAAGCCACCGCAACATCGGCAGCAGCAGCAACAGCAACAGCAGCAGCTCGGGATCTCGGGCAACAGACTGGGGCTATGGCACATGGCTATGATGATGGCGACGGGCAGGGTATTCCAGGGTATTCCTGGGGTGCTGGTTGGTTGTGCTGCGGCTGCGGCTACGGCTACGGCGACGGCTCCGGCTCCATTCGGTTGGCTGGTTGCCTGCATCTCCATTGCTGCAGCTGCAGCAGCTCATATAATACCGTTCGCATTTACTTATATGTTGTGCGAGTGAGTGTGTGTGTGTGTGTGAAAGTGTGTGTGTCTTTGTGTGTGTGTGTGTGTGCCTGTGTGTGTGTTTGTGTGCATATCCTTTGCAGCGTGTAGCATTGCGTTGTTTTGCCGCTCTGATAATGATGCTGGCCAGCATATTCATAATGAAATTTCATTGCAGCAGCCGCACACACACGCACGCACACACGCACACACAGTGCCATGCATGTGTTTAAGTGTGTACACACTGGCAGCAGGGGTGGAGGGGGGAGGGGGACCACGCCTGTACCAGGCATATTATGTATAAACACAAATTAATTTCGTTTCAGTGGCCCAAACCGTTGTAGTACGCCGGCCATGGCCGAGCGATTCCGTGCAATGATGCCCCTCCCCCCCTCCAGTACGCCCCTACCCTGCCTGCCCCTACGGTTGGGGCATTTGCATAAAATATTTGCACAGCCTTCTCTCCCTCTCTCTCTCGCTCTGGCATAGTGCAACGCTGCGGCTCTCTCTGTGCTGGTTTGCCTTCGCTTAGAGTACCCGTGCCCATAAACTAGACAACAACAAGCGTTTTCGGGCCTGATTTAATGAATCAGCAGGCCGGCCGGACAAGCCTCCTCCCTTGGGCAGGATGCTACACTGTAGTCCAGGGGCAGACCAAGAGTTACATCAACAACAACCTGCCGCATCAGCAAACGTCTTGCAATTTTCAATGTTGCCCCACGTCTGGTTCGGGTCAGTTTTGATAAATTAGCACAAATGCGCTGGAGGGAGACGGAAGACCAGTGTCATAGGGAATATTATCATAAATTATATGATAGAGCGAAGATAGATTGTAGTAGCTTTCATGTTGCTAAAACTATTTGAGAATTACAAGCTTTTACTTTAAAATTATCATATATAATATGGTAGAGCGATGCCAATGCAAACAGAAGATGAAACTAGCTTGCACGTTGCTTTAACCATTTGGGAATTGCAAGCTTTTTTTATGAAATGATCATAAGTAATATGGCAGAGCATAGTTAACCTCAAAATTAATTTTACTAGCTTGCAGCTTGCTAGAACTGCTTGGGAATTGCAAGCTGTTTGTATGAAATTCGTGTAGTAGTTCGCTGTATCAGAGGTATCAGCGTCATTGAAGGTATCTGAAGCAGCTCGAATAAAATGGATAGCAATAACGAGAGCTGAAAGTGTAGTAGAAGCTATAAAGAACTTAAAGATGTTTTTGTAAAATAAATAAATAAAATCAATAATAATAATTTCAAGTTACTCTTCTTCTTGAATTAAGGAAATGATGAAGTTAAAGTAATAGAGAAATAATTAAGAAATTTAAAGTTAAATTTTAAAGATTATGTGATAATAATAAAGTTATTACAACCGTTAGTATTATTCTTTTTCGTTCTCTATCAGTCATCTTTCTCACTTTTATTATTGCCCTTCCTTCTCTTTCTTCCCCATCTCAAGCTCAACTATGCGAGCAATCAATTTTGAAAATTCTCCAACGCCAATTGTAACTGATAAGTACAAAAATATATAAACATATTAAAAGATCATTCGACAGATCAAATACACGATCAAATATTTTGTCTACTATTGTGTCGAGTGTTGTTTACAGCTCATTAAATACGCATACAAATAGCATACGTATCATCTAGGTACATACGATATGAATGTAGTTGACACACATGTGAATACGCGATCGTATTCATATTCATACTCATGGATTGTTGATCGCTGAGGGGTTTCAAGTGTATTTCGCTTTCGGAATTGCGATGATTACGCATAATTACTGAGCCTACATATATTATATATATATCTGTACCAGATGTAGTTTATCGGGTATACGTACATTGCGAGCGACAACCTTCGGGGGATTTTCACTCGTTCTTCGCACATAATTAACCTAAAAATGTAACTCCATCTTGTTTATCAGTGAAAATACAAAACGAACAAGTTGAGGCGAAGCAGAAGAAGGAGGAGAAGTAGGAGGAGAAGAAGGAGGAGAAGGAGACACGAAATAAGCGACTGGAAAAAAAGGCGCGCATCTCATTATCACTCGGACGTGAATATCTCGACATGTTTGCCATAGTCGTCGTCGTCGTCGTCGTCATCGTCGTCGCCGTTGTCACCGTCACTGTCGCCCATCGTCACACACACACACACACACACACTCGCACATGCTTGTAATATACGTCCCCCTCCCCAGTTGCCGCTCGAAAACATTTAAAGTGAATTTGTGTTGAGCTCACATCGTTAAAATATCCGTCAAAAACTTAAGCAAACAGACATAACTACGTGCATTTTAAATTGAATTCGACAACAACAAAACGAACGAGACAGTGAAAATTTACACACACACACACACGCACACACACACGGACTAGTCATATATCTGTAGATTTCTGTATATTATGGTATATGTTCGTAAGTCGCCTCAACCTGACGCCGTCATCCGCGCCCAGTTTCAGCATGTTGTTGTTGTTTCTTCTCTCTCTCTTTCGCTCTCCCTCTCTCTGTCTCTATCCCTCCTTTAGCATTTTTTGTCTTATTTGCCAAAAAAATTAAAGACAAGTAAAAGTCGTGATTAACGTTGAATTGGCTCTGCTCGAGCATCATTATCACCACCAACGAGCACCGGCTACAAGTTTTTTTTTTCTCTCTCTGAAACGAACCCCAAGTCGAAGTACTCACACTGTACTACAAAAAAAAATAAAAAAAAAAAATGCCGCGCTCGGTTGACTTTTAATGGTGGATGGAGTCGCTGGCACCGTCGGGGGTCTTGAGATTGGTTTTGGTTTCGGTCTGGTCTGGTACGTGTTTTGGTTGGGTTTGCTGATGGTCCGAAGCGCTAATGCCTTTGACCAAAGCAAACATCGCTTGGGGCCTTCGTAGGGTTGCATAAGTTTTAATTGACTTGCACTTTTGTGAGAACTCGTAGCCGTATCCCATGTGGCCATTGCTGAGGAACATGACTCCAAAACACACTCTCAAGTGGTCCCTAGCAAAGCCCTTAAGTATGCTATGCTACACCGATGCTTACAGAGAATTTTGAGTTATATATGTTATATATTATATATATATATTAAATATATATTTTCCGGTTTGATTCTACATCGAAATATTACGAATATAAAACTTCAAACAATTTTGGATTTTTCATTTTTCCGGCAGGGTATGCTACCCTCTTGTAGATGAGATGAAACTCTTCCTTCATTATTTGGCCTCTATGTTGATTCTGCATTAAAATATTATCAATCTAAAATAATTCGAAATTTTGGACTTTTCATCTTACCATGCTACCCCCTTGTAGGACCCTTATCTGGACTTCCAATACTTCTAACCTCGTAAAAATGCATACAAAATTTTTGGGAGATGTATTTTTTTTGGTTGGGCCTCTAGATGGATTTTACATCATTCATTTACATCATTCTGGAATTTTTCATATCTCTTTCATAACCCTTACCTGGAATTTCAAAACACATAACTCCCTTAAAAATCATCAGATTTTCTTGGGAGATGGTTTTATCTTCATGCCTTGCCTACTAGATACTCGTAGATTCCGCATCAAAATATGTTCAATATAAAATACTTTAAAATGTTGAAACTTCTCAAGATCCCAGATTCATCTAGTTTATTATAACGCACACGTAATTAAATTAATGCGATGATAAATCAGTTAAAAATAGCAGGTGATATCTTTGCAGCAGCTGATGGTGATTTGTTTTCTATATAGAAACGCAGATAAGATATAGTTAGTCTTGGGCTTATCTCTTGCCAGCTGAATGACAGAAGTCTTATCAAGCATGCTGTCAGGTACGATATCTAAGCCATGTTTGTTTGTTTGTTTCTTTGTAGTATCTATCAAGATGCTGTCAAGCTGACAAGCCCTTGAAGCCTTTGAGAATCGCAAAGAAGGGCGCCACGGGAATAGCTTGCCATGATCAAATAAGGCGTAGAAAGTTGGGCGTGTAAGAGAGAGAGAGAGAGGGAGAGAGGGAAGAAAGGGAAGTCTGTATGGTGGAGAGTTAAGATCGAAGCTCTCGCCTGATCGAGGTCGCCAACGCATGCGCAAAACGTTGCTAAACATTTTACAGGAGCGGCGTGTCCGACGCGCCCACTCGTAGCTCACGGGGCAGGGAGCAGGGCAGGGAGCAGGGCAGGGCAGCGCAGCGCGAGCAGCGGCTCAGGCATTTCGCGTTAAATATTTGCACACACACACAGAGAGAGAGGGAGAGAGAGAGAGACACAGCCAATAAGCCATACACTGCGCAAAGTGTGCCAGTCGAGGCTGGCGGGGGTCAAGTGCTCCGGCGACTGCGTCTCGATCATCATCATTGGCAAGACGCGGATGCGAGTGCCGGCAGCTGGCACTTTGCATATTTTAGCGCGTGCATTGCAGTTGCTAATTGAAATAGTGTCGCTGCAGGGGAGGGGAGCGGGCCTGAGGGGGGGAACTGGTGACGATCGGCGATCGTTATGCACATATTTGCGCATGGCAGAGATGCGCAACCAAGTGGGACGACCTCGCCTAGCCTGCAGCAGCAGCAGCGGCAGCAGGAGGTGCATACTTACTGTAGGTGCGTGCGTCTTGCGACAGTGCAGGCGTAATGCGCGCAATTGCATCATAGAGGCGTACAGGGGCGTGGACAGGGGAGGAGACAGGGACAGGGGTAGAGAGTGAGACAGAGCCAGACTGAGTCAGGCCACTTATTACCACCGCCTCTGTTGCAGTCACGTTGCCAACTCCTTTCTTGGCCACTTTCGTCATGATTTTTTGATTGATCTGCAAGGCACACACTGCAGTTGGCTTTTGTGTGTGTGTTTTTTTTTTAATAAAAAACAGAAACGTTTTTCATTAAGTGTACGCACACACACACTCGCACACACACTCGCACACACACTCGCTCTCACTGTAGCATCGCCTGCAGCGTTTGCTGCTGCATTTTCATATTTATAAGATAATTGAAAGCGGGTATTGCCAAATTAACAACGCTCGGCAAACAGACGGGGCAACTCTGGCAGCGCGGGCAACTCTGCCAATATGGCGGCACACACACACACACGCATGTCTGTGTGAGCTGCAAAGACAGGCGCATATCCCTTGTGTACACAAGCGCGCTTTATTGTTTTCCTGCTGCCTCTGAGCTCCTTTCCCGAGACCGAGACCGAGTTCCAGTTACCCGCTCCCTGCCTGCCTGACTGCCTGCCTGGCTGCCCAATAAAACCTACGTGCGCAACGATTCAACCACCATCAGCAGCATCATCCTCATCCTCATCCACATCGTCTTCGAAATATTTTGGGATTTTATTAAATTGCATTCGTAGTTGTTTTGAATTGATTCGACTACGTTAGGTATGGCCCGCAGCGGGCACAGGGCAGAGGCAGAGGCCGGAGCTGGAGCAGGGAGCAGCAACAGGGACCAGAAGCCTTAGCCAGTGAGCGAGACCAAGAAACGTGGCTGAAGCTTTTTGCCCCTTTGGCATTTTCTGTTTTACTTTTGATTTTTTTGCGCTTTGCTGGCAGAGCAGGGAGCGGGGAGCAGGCAGTGGGAGCTGGCAGCAGGCAGAGGGAGCGGGGAGCAGGCAGTAGAGGGGGAAGAAGGAAAAGGGAGCGCAGGCAGGATGAGCCACAGGAAGCAGTTGGGCAACTACTACTACGATTACAAATGGCAAAGCACTTGATGTGGCGCTTGCCCGGGTAACTTTTTTGGGGGGCAGCAGCACTTGAGAGAGCACACCCCTCCCCACTCTCTCTCTCTCCTCTCTTTCTCTCCTCTCTCCCTCTCCTCTCTTTCTCTCCTCTCTCTCTCTGTGCTGCCGCCTGTTGTTGTTGTCTGTAATATTTTTCTTGAAATTTTCTTGTGCTTTTCTCGCCGGCTACAAGAGTTTCATTTGTTTTATGTGTGTCCCTCTCTTCTCTTGCCCTCTCTCTCCCTCTCTCTCTCCCTTCTTTTAGCCCTCCTTTGCTCTCTTGCTGCCCTGCGCTTTTGGCCCTCTGTTTGCAGATACTTTGTCGGTACTTTTCGGCTACTTTCGAGCACTGGCACTGGCACAAGTTATTGTATCTTGTAGATACAATTCGCTGCCGCTCTCTCTCACTCTCTCCCTCTCTCTCTCTCTCTATATATTTCTCTCTGCTCGCTTTAAAGTGCTGCCCGAGAGTTGCCGCAATTTAATATCGCATTTAAGGCCCGAAACACACGAGTTTGCCTCTGCCTTAGCCCTCTCTCTCCTCCTCCCCCTTGGCCTGCTCCGCTCTGGGCCAGAGACACGCATATGGCATATGGCGCATCCTGGACATAAAGGATATTAAAAGAGATTTAGCATTCTGTTTGCACACGGATGATGCATTGTCATCGAGCCGGGCCGAGATTTATGATGGATTCGGTTTTGTGCCTGGCCTGAAGAGACAAGAGAGAGGGAGGAGGGAGAGAAAAAGAGAGAGGAGTACGCTAAAATTATTAGAATTTTCAAAGCGAAAGGGAACTGCTGCTGCTGGGGGCACTGTGAGTGTGTGTGTGTGTGGGAGTGTATGTGTGCGGTGTGTGAGTGTGTGTGTGCCTCTGAAGAGCTGTCACATTAGCTGGCAAAATTTTAGAAACACTTTGACAGCAAAGTTTGATAGATTTGTCGCTATTTTTCGCTTGAATTTTTCTAAAGCGCAGATTAGCGCTCTCTCTTTCCCTCTTTCTCCCTCCCGCTCTCGCTCTATCTCTGGCCTTATGTGGGTATTTTGTATATCTGGTATTTTGTATATTTTCGGGTCTTTCTCTTTTGTTTAATATATTTTTGTGCGGCTTTTTTCTGGGGCTTTTACCAACTTATTTTTATTTTTAATATGCCACACAGGAATGAAATGTGACACAGCACGAGGATTTTGCCGCGTTGGCAGCTCTGACACACACACACACACACACAGAGAAAGAAAACACTAGCAAATGTTATAAATAAAAGATGTGTGTGTGTGTGTTGGTGTGTGTAAAAAGCAGACAAAAAGCAATTGAAATTAAATGCCAACAGACTGGGGGGCGTGGCGCATTGTTAGTGCGATAAAAAATTAAAACATAAAATACAATAAACAATTTTTTTTCACCGCACACACACACACACACGCACACACACACACATGGAGTTTCCAAATAAATTATTATGCAAAATTAAATGACCCAAAGGCATGCAAATACGTGTGCCGCGTTGTTGTTTCCCCTCGCCCTGCGACTACCCTGCGACTGCCCTGCACTGCCCTAGACTACCCTGGACACCCCTGGATTCCCCTCTCTCCATTCTTCTCTTCTCTACTCCCTCCTCTCCTCTTGCTGCCTTTTTGCGTAACAATAAAATCAAATTTTAAATTTTAACTACATAGTTGACATCCAACGTCAACGTCAGCTTCAACGTCAGCAGCGCAGCGTCAACGTCAGCGGCAGCGTCAACGTCAACCGTCGCCGTCGCCGTTGCCGTCGCCGTCAGCGTCAGCGTCAGCTATATGCCAACGGTAAATATTTGAAAAGGATTTTGTTTGTTTATTGTTTGCACACACACCTCGCGCGGTGTTAGTCGGTGTTAGCTTTTTAATTATAAAATATTTAACCAAAAACTCACACTCGACTGCTCTCTCTCTCCCTTTCGCTCTCTCTTTCTCTTTCTGTGTGTGTGGCGCCATTTTTATTAGTTGGCATCATTTTGCGGAGTCGCCTACGGGCGGCCATCCCGCCCCTTCCCGCCCCTTGCCTTCGCTAGGCGACTAAACACAACAATGACCGAGGCAATTTAGAGCTTTTAAAAATTCACAAACCAAAATTGATGACAGCCAAAGTGTAGTGCAGTCCAGCCCCGCCCCCTCTCGCACTCTACGCCCCTGGCAACAACGGCTTCATTGTCATTTTTATTAACTCAGCGAGGCGAGTGCAAATTAAACAAATATTTTCACAGCCAGGCGAGGAGTCAAATGGCTGCACAGGAATAGGATTTGTGCCAAGGCAAATAGGCGAGAGGGAGAGGGGAGAAAGGAAGAGCTAGAGGGGGCTGCCTGATTACTGCAACAGCACAAACAAACGAAGGACGACAACGACGACGACGACGACGACATTGACTAATCGCCAAGCCAAGCAACTGGGAGAGCTGGCGGCATTTCATCTAATGAAAACGTATGTATCTGGAAGCCACGCCCCCTCCCTATGCCCACGCCCCCTCTGGCTGAAAACAATAAGCTGCCAGTTGCAGCAACAACAGCAGCAGCGTCTGAGTGCAAATTGTGTGCGCAAATAGCGCGAATTGCAGCGCGAGTTGCCGCGCATTGCGTATACGCCGCGTTGCCAATCGAATTTGGATTTTCAAAGCGAAACTGCGCCGCAAAAGGCGCTGCAATATTTGCCTGGTACAACAGCAGCAGCAGCAACAATGCAACTTGACTGAGTGTTGCAGGAGCTTTTGCCAACCCTGGTTGCTTATTGTAAAAAGCCAAATACTGCGCCTTCCTATCAAATGCCCTACGCTGTGAGTGGAGCGTGTGGACTTATAGAGACGATTCGACAGAGATTTGAGACAAAAAGCAAACAAAGTTGCCACATTTTTTAAAATTAAACTCAGATCTGCAACGATTTAAATTAAATTAATTAAATTAAATACATTTTATAGGGAATTAGAATGGAAAGGAGGAGGTTTTTAAATAGGAAATTTATTTGATAGGGCAGATTATTAAAAAGAATAGGTTATTAAATAGCTTAATTATAAGATATAAGATAAGATAAGATTAGTATATTTAATTTTAATTATTTCTGCAAGATTTCCAATGGTTTCAATTATTTCAAAGCTAGATATATGTTAGGATAGGCAGAACAGTCTTTTAAGCTGAAAGAAAATTTCAAAGGCAAAAGAAGCTTTGTTTCGTAGAATAAATAAATTTAACTAGTTAAGTTATAGAAATTTTAAAATAATTAAAACTCTTAAAGTTCTATAAATAAATTCTTAAATATTTATTTTGGAGTATATCATATATAATAGATATTTTCTTCTACACACTCTCCCAAGTGCATTGCCTATTCGACCTGCCAAATTTTCTAAAATTTTACTGCTGTTGTTTTTCAGTGCAAACTTAATTTTCCCCAGTTGGAGTTTTCATTTGCTGAAAGCCGCGATTTTTGATGGAATTTTACATGTGTTGGCCGCAGGTTTCAATTTAGTTTGCCGTTTGCTGTTGTTGTTGTTTTTCGTTTTCTAGTTGCGGTTGTTACCAACTTACCATATCTTAAAGTGAAAACTGGCAAATGGAAAAGGGAAAACTGGAAAATGTGACTGTCGAACTGTCTCTCTCTCACTCTCTGTCTATTTGCGGACAATTGACAAATGAAAAATGGCGGCTAAAGGCTTTTTATGCTTGTGCAAATTTCACATTTACAGTTATTGCTAATTGGAGGCTCATGCGGCCGCAGCAGCCGCGCACAGCACACAGCGGCGCTCTCTCCCTCTCTCTCTCGCTCTCTCTCACTCTCTCTATCTCTCTCCCTCTCTACTGCGCTGCAGGCAAATAATGAACGTTAATGTTGTTGGCAATGGCCATTTAATGTTTAATTTCAGCCAGTCTCCCTCTCCCTCTCTCTCTCTCTCTGTGTGTTTGCTCGCTCTTTAAAATGCTTTCGATAAATAAATTATTATAAAATGTATTTTACAGATTTCGCATATTTCTGTAATTAATTTTAAAAATTATTCCAAACACAAATAGCAACTGGAAAAGCAGCCACAGTCAACACACACACACACACACACACACAGACACACACACACAGTCCGATATAACTGTAAATGCGAGTGCAGCAGCATGTGGCATGTGGCAACATGAGGCTCTGGCTCTGTCAAGCGTGGCATGCAGCGCATTCAATTCAATTCAATATGCAATTGCCTCAATGAGCATCAAAATTAATCAACACTCGCTCAAAGCACAATATGATGATGATAGAAATTGAACATCCATATGAATGACATTTCCCCCACATGTCACTACTGCCCGTTGAGATCTGCATAGATAATACTGGGTAGGCTATCTGTCAAATATGGATTCGAGATCATGTGGTTTGCTTAAGAGTTAATTAAGTATAAAAATTAAATAGATAAATATACAGAATAGAATAGAATAGAACAGATAGATAGATGTATGATAGATAGATGGATATACAGATAGATAGATGGATAGATGAAGAGATATTAAGGAAGAAAGACAAATATTATATCTTAACATGTTAATGTCTAGATATATAGATAGATATATAGATAGATAAATGGATAGGTTCGATGGCTAAATACATAGGTTTGTTTTATTAAGATTTCAGGAACTCTCACAGTCAGAATCAAGTTCTAAAATAAACTGGATCTGGGTGCAGTAATAAGACATATTCTCACCAAATGCGATAGCTCTAGCTCTAAAGATCTTAGAGATCTAGGTGTTCGTACAAACAGAAAAAGGGAAATTGCTAAATAACTTTGCCCATATACTTTCTGGAAACGTAACTGTCTACAGTCTGCCTTGTACTAACATTTTTGATTGGTACAGGGTTCTTAAGAAGAAAAACTATGATAAGATTTAAAAAAAGCTAATCTATTGTAATTATAATAATAATAACAAATTTACTGGCAAATATACCAATCTTTTTATACCCTTCGACCATTGAAAATGGTCAAAAAAGGGTATACTAACTTTGTGCAAAATGTATGTAACAGGCATAAGGAGGCGTGGCAGACCCCATAAAGTATATATATTCTTGCTCAGGATCACTAGCCGAGTCGATTGAGACATGTCCGTCTGTCTGTCCGTCTGTCCGTCTGTCCGTCTGTCCGTCCGTCCGTCTGTCCGTCTGTCCGTCTGTCCGTCTGTATGAGACAACAGATCTCAGCTATTAAAAAAGCTAGAGATACCAAATTTGGCATGAAGGTTCCTATAAATCATAGGCAGATAAAGTTTATCTCAAATTTTTGATGCCACGCCCACCGCCCCCGCAAATCGGTTATTTGCGATTATTAAGCAAAGTATTAAATCCATAACGTTCTACTTTGGTATGTATAAAGCTAAATGCAATATGAACATATCCTCCAAATTACAATCCGATCGGACCAATAACACAGAAGTTATTCAAGTCAACGTTTTCAGTAAAAATGTTCGGTACGGGCAGCAGCCGACGCGCTGCTTTGAGCAGTTGACGCCGACGTCGACGTTGCGTCGTGTCGCTTTACTCTTTACGCGCGTCGCTGTGTGAGTGCGAGCGAGTAAGCTATATGTACTAGAAGTATTTGTGCAGAATTCTCTGTTTGAAATTATGAGTGTGGTTACACGTTTGTAACGGATTTGGAAAATTGGGAGAAGGGTATCTTACTGTCGGGCGCCCGACTGTAGCCTTGCTTTCTTGTTAAAACTACACTTAATCAAGCATATATTATCTAAATTTTTTCACTATTTCACAGCACACTTGAACCTATTTTAAACTCCTTCTTCTTCTTCTTCTTCCCCTTAACCTGCTTCCCATACATTGTTTGCCACTTGGGCCAAGTCGAACTCACGAACGATTGAAGGAGGCTGCTGCTGCTGTGCAGCAGCTACAACTCAATATGCCGTAAATTAGTTTCAATTTCGAAAATGTTTGCTATTCAATCTTTCTGACTATGACACCGTCGCGCCCCGCCCTGTGCCGCCCCCCTCCGAGATACTGTCTGCTACTTGGCCCCAATTAGCTGACCAACTTAACGGGTGCCGCTCTGCTCATTAGCCATGCCAACAAGCACTTGGCCAAGCCCGCCCCAGACGAGCTGCATGCCAAAAGATGCCGATGCCGACGCCAACGCTTTGACGGCACTTGGGGCAACAATGGGTTAAATTTGCATACAGCATCCGCTACTGTTTCATGGATGTGGAACGTGAGCGCCGACGAGTCCATTCACAGAGAGCGACAAACGGAAACCAGGTAGCATCCAGGGAGTATTTCGTTTTCGTATTTCGTAATAATGACAAGCGAATTGGGAAATTTTTTGTATTTTATTTTTTTTTTTTCTGTCTCTTAAGTTGCCCCGATCGTGTTGCCATAGAAATTTGTCACTTGGCCGGATGTGTTTTGTGTGCATAGCATGACAGTGTTTCTTCTCCCTCATCCTCTCCCTCTTCTTCATCTCGATTGACAGGTCTCCGACTGTCTCTGGGTATTGCCCCAGGGCTGAGGATTGTAAGGCCATTGTCTGTGCGGAAGCAGTAGTTTCATTTTGAGAATTCTCTTGTTCTCTCTCCTTGGTTCGATCTGGCTGGGATGGGATGGAATGGGGGAGGGGCAAGTTGTGTAAACATTTGACGTGTGTTTTGACGCGAGTCAAAATATAACTAACATAATGGTAGATCTAGTTATAGGAAGGTATAGGTATGCTGCTGCTGCTGCTGTCTGTCCAAGATCTGTACTAATTGTCTGTCTCTCGACCTGTGTAAACAGAATTCAAGTTGCCTTTTGTGGGCGTGGACACTGTGCAAGAAATTGGAACGAATGTGCCAGAGAGAGAGAGAGATCGTTGTGTATGTTTACCTAATGCGACATTGTGTTTCATTTTTTCGCCTTTTATTTTGTTCCCTATTTATTTGATGTGATACTGCTGCCTCCCTAGTACAATGCAACAACTGTGCAAATAGCAGGCGACAATCGAGCAACAACATCGACAGAAGAAAAGCTGTTTGGAAAGTTAGAAACATGACGGAACTCGAGTCATTATCGACAACGACAACGACAAGACCGAGTGTATGCGAGATCTATCTCGAGTACCTCGAAAAGGCGGTGTAACAAATATACTCTACCAAATACTCGGGGTATGCAAGGCTGCGTGTTCAAGTTGTTAGCTTGAATTGATTGGAGTATTCCAATTCTATAACTAATTCTAATTTCAGCACTAGCTTTGAGTTTGTGGAAGTTATCGATGGTACTGTACATCTTACTTACCAAGGTACTGAACCCTGAACCCCCAGAATAGGTCTATATATGAGGCAGAGCTATAAGAATATATATAAGCACAGATGACATGAGGGAACAGCTTGTCATACCCACAACCGCATTTTTGTGCATTATTTTGCGGAATGGGTATAAAAAACACCGCAACATTTTTGGATAAGTAACTTTTGTACTCGTTTTCAATGGGAGATGAGTATTTATTATTATTTGGGCAAATGAAGTATCTAAGCTAGAGAACAAGGTATAGAAATAAGTCTAGAACATATCATGGAATAGCTATATGGTATCATATATACGAAATGGGTATAAAAAACACCGCATTTCTTATAAATAAGTCACTTTTTTAGCCGTAGTGCATATGTGATAAGTATTCTACTTTTTTTAGGCTAATGAAGCACCTAAACTAGTAGATAAAGTTGCAGTTTGAATAAGGATTAATAGAAAATATAGATATGATTATTATACCTAAGCCTATTCAATCTTTTTATAATTGAAAGATCTCACTGAGTTATAGAGCATTTCTTGTACAGTTCTCTCATTCTCTCGTCTGTACAAGTTGTTCTTATTTCTATTTTCATATTTGCTTAGCTGAAACATACTCACACACACACACACACATACATACATACAGGGAGAGCATACATACATACATACATATGTACTTATTTTCATTTAGCACGCTTTAATAAAATATTTGAACAAGCCGCACAGTTGTTTCGTTCAGTTTCGTTTCGGTTACTTTGCCAGAACAATAGATTCAATTTGAACATTATCACTCGACTGCTTGATAATGCTGCTAACTGGCTTTTGTTTTAATCACTATCAATAGGCGTAACCTCCCACTCTCCATGTGTCTCCCTGGCATAACGACCCCAAATGACCTTCGATAGAAGCTGCAGGAACAACGAAGGCGTGTGAAAGTTGCAGCACAGAAAACTGCAGACAAATTGGCAACAAGGCAGGAGTGAGGGCAGGGCAGGAGAAGGGGAGGAGAAAGAGGATGCACACACAGGACAACAAACAGATAACGCCCCTGTCGTTAGGCTGCAGCAGACAAAAGAGCAAGGCAGGAGAGAGGGAGAGAGTGAGAGGGCAGAGGGCAGGGGGCAGGGCAACAATCAACTACCGAGTAATTAGAGTTGAATGCGGCAGTCGAAAAGTCGTGTAATGCGATTTGTATGGCACAGCAGGAGATTGCCCGCTTACCCCGCCCACCTCCTCCCCGGAGGCAGCAGGAGGTCTGTGTATTACATAAAGATACATTGCATGGCTCATTAAAGGCGAAGGCAGGCAGCAGGGGCAGGGGCAGGAGCGAGAGAGATAAAGGCAAAACAAATGACAAATTCGTTTTGGTTTTTCAACATTTTCCTTTGACACGTCGCCTTTGCCTTTTTCCCAATTTTCCCATTTTTCCCCCCTCGGTTTGCTAAATATTTATAAATTGTTCAGTTTGCCAGTGTCTTGGCTTCTGCTTCCTCCTCTTCCTTTCCCTTCTCCCCCTCTCCCCCTGCTCTGCTGCTGTCTGTGACATTTATTGCTGGCGTGATTTGGGCAGCTGCCTCATCCTGCTGCCTGCCTCATCCTGCTTGCCTCATCCTGCTGCCTGCCTCATCCTGCTGCCTGCGGCTGTTTGCTGCTGCACTTGGCCCCTTGCAACCGCTTGGCTTCTCTGGGGCACAGCCTCAAATTGCGTTAGGGTTACCAGCCTCGGTTGTGGCAGCGCCTTCAGGCAGCAACCAGCCAGGTTGCCACCTGCCATGTGGAACGTGCAACCTGCATCGCATCTGTAGCTTTGCTGGACACACGCTTTATTAGCGCCGCGGGCAGCGGCAGCGTTCTTTTGCCGGCGCTCACTACACACGCACGCTCGCTCTGTTTGTGCAACTGCTTGACTGATGCGGCAACAAGCCGCCTCTCCGCCCTTCGACTCCTCTCCACTCCTCTGCTCTCTACTCTTTTCTAGTCGCCTCTTCTCTTCTTTAGTCTTCTCTAGTCTCCTTGTCGCTGGTCTTGTCTCGCGTCTTGTTTCTTCCCTGGTCTCTCCTCTGGTCTCTACTCTAGTCTCTTTTCCCGTTTCTGCTCTAGTCTCTCCTCTAGCCTCTCCTCTTGCCTCTCTTCCCGTCTCTCCCCTTCTCTCTCCTTCCCTTGCAGCTCCTTCTGCAGCAGCCGCCGCACAATATCCGCCGTACGCTGTGCAAACAGCCTCGTCCTGTCGTGCCATCTTTTTGTGCTGATGATGTTTGCTTAGCTGTCTTTGCATCTTTTTGCAGGACCACGCAGCCAGCTCTCGCTCTCCCTCTCTCTCGCTCTCTCTCTCTCTCTCTCTCTCTCGCTCTCTCTCGCACTCTCTGTCTAAAACGGAAATGATGGCGGCGCGGCTGCTCCCGTTACCGTTACAGAGAAGCTGTATTTGCCCGCACCGTGCCCCTTTGCTCAGACAATGCAGGACAATGAAATGAATTTTTAAGAATGCCCTGCCCTATATGCGTTGACAGCGACGCCGGCAGCAGTAGTAGCAGCGGCAGAGGCAGAGGTAGCAGCAGCGGCAGCAGCAGCCACTTCAAAGTCATTCGCCTGGCAGCATCTTGAGGCCGCCGTTGCCTATGCTGCAGTTGCTGCTGTGATATGCAGTTTTTCACTCGCTTTTCCAGAGAGAGAGGGAGAGGCAGAGGTGTGTGAGAGAGTGAGAGAGGGAGAGAGAGAGGAAGAGGGGCAGCTGCAGCGGACTGTCACAGGCTGCGTGCGCTGTGTTTGCAGAACGATGCAGGTGCCTCCGCGTTGCATCAATTTGCATTCGCCTGGCAAAGTGTGTGTGTGTGTGCGAGTGTGTGTGTGCGTGTGTGTGTGTGTGTGTGTGTGTGTGTGTATCTGTGTGCATGCTGGCAGTTGCTGTTACTGCTATTTACCAAGCGTTTCGTGTGTGCATGTCAAATTCAAGCGTTTGCATATTTTGCAAGATTGTCAGGCACAATTAACCAACATCAGCAGCGACAGCAGCAGCAACGACGACGACAAAAAATTATAATTTGCTGTGATAATGGGTCGCCTGCGCAAAAGGGGGTAGCCTGCAAAAATAAAAAAAAGACGACACTCGAAATGGTTTGCCTAACGAGCAAGTGCAGGCAGGCAGCACTTGGCCAATGGAAAGGTTAAAGGCTAAAAGGCAGGCAGTCTCATTGCACTACCATGACTAACTACCTAACTATCTATAACTAAACCAACTAACTAAGCAGCTTTAATATTATTACAAAGCTAGCAATTACATATATTTTCATACTTTTAGTAAATGTTTTACAAAGAAAACATAACTAATTTTAGTTTACTTAATCTGAAAAGGTTCCAAAACTACTTGTATTTATATCTATTTAAAATACGAGTACCTTCCCCTTTTTGGGTAATAATTTGGAAAGCTTAGCAGGGCACCTCTGCAACTTTATAAGCTTTTTTCAAACATTAGAGCATTGCCTGTCTTTCTCCCCAGCTTTTTGTCTGTATGTACACCTAGATCTCCGAGACTATAAGAGCTACAGCTCTCAAATTTGCTGACAATACTCATAGATCTAGCAGTTTGTTTATAAATTATATAACGTCCTTTACCAATACTGGCAAAGGCTTGAAAATCAATTAAAAGCATATTTGAAAAGTTATAAAGTTAAAAAGAAAAGAAAAAGAATTTAAAGCATATTTTAAAAGTTAAAAAGTTAATTTTACCTGTCTGTATAATTTATAAAATATTAATACTTTAAATAAAATAAATAAATGTATTATTTGTATTAATATTAAATTATATTATTGCCTAATGAATAGGTTGCAGTTCTAGTGTCATAAATCCATGAGCTTAAGCAGTCGAAACTTAACTAAAAATTAGAAATAAATGTAAAACAAGAGTACTTAATATATAATCGAAATTTAGAAGTGAATCTCAACTTTTGGCCAGCGCACACACTCATTGATGCGTTGAGTCATGCACTGTGGGGTTGATTAATTCACAAGTCGAGACAATCCACGCCTAATTGCCAAAGAGGCCAAAGAACCCGTAGCCCAAAAAAAGACGACTCGTAATTGAGTTTCATTTGCCAAATGATGCAATTGAATGCATGATTTTTTTATTATTATTTTTCTCTCGTTTTAGCATTGCTTTCTCTGTCCCTCTCTCTCTCTCTCTCTCTCTCGCTCATTGCGACACTTGCACGCTAATTAATCCTTGCGCCTGCCAAAACAAACAACGCGACAAACACGACGACGACTGCGAGAGAGAGAGAGAGAGAGAGTGCGAGAGAGAGAGGCGCAGCTTGCTGATATATTAAACGACTGTGAAGTCAAATATGCACAAATATAAAAAGAAAAGAAAAAACAACAGCAGCGCACATGCTGCACGCGCAGATACCCTGTAAGTGCACAAAATAAACGCCAATAAAAAACAAAAAAAAAGAAGAGATAAATTAAAACTGTTGCAAGTGAAACTAAATTGCTGCACAGCAATGTGCGTGTGTGCGGAGTGGCCTGCCTACAGCGCTGGATAACTGCTTAGGACCACCTGGCCACATACCCCTTAAAGCAGGCACACCCTGTGCCTGCTTGGTCGCCCTGTGCCTGCTTCGCTTCGCTCCTCTTCGCTGCGAGCTGCTGCTGGTGTTGCTGAGCGACTTGCTGTGTACATATTTGTGCAGTTATGTTCACATTTGTACTGATCATAATGTACACACACACACACACACACATAGAGAGAGAGAGAGAGAGAGAGGCGGGAGGGGGGCACACTCACAGTCGCATGTATGTATATAGATTTCAGTCAAACACTCGAGCAAGCACAGACAAATTCTATTTGCAAACATTTCACTTGATTTGCAAGCGACTCTCGCCGAGGCAGAGTCCTGCCCTGCGCGCTCTCCCTCTCTCTCACTCACACACACACACACACACGCTCTCTCTCTCTCTCTCTCTTTCCCTCTATCTCTTTCTCGCTCTTCCTGCCTGCTTCTGCCTGTTTTATCCCACGTATTTTTTATCAACGTTTGCCGACTACGACGACGCCAGCGTTGACATTCGCATAGGAGACAACAGCGACTGCGCTGCGTCTCTCTCTCTCTCTCTGCGCTGCGCTGCGGTGTCAAGGACGAGGCAGCAGCACAGGCACCGCTCTGCAGGCTCCTCCATCGCCATCGCCATCGCCAGCCATGATGAGTACGATGAGCGCCAAAGTTGCACTCGACAAATCGAAATTGTGTGCGCTTGGAAAATATTGGCACAAGAAATCATTCCTTCCTGCCTGGCGTCGTCGTCGTCGTCGTGGTGGCGTTGCCTCCCTCCCTGCCTGCCTCCCTGCCTTTTTCTTCTACCCACCCCTTATAGGGTGCCCCTCCCCCTCTGCTGTGTGTGTGTGTGCGGCAACTTGTCGCAGAATGTTTTAATATTTTTCCAAGTTCGAGTTGCATTTAATCCATCCTCGTTGTGGGCCACGTGAGTTGTGTAAACAAACGCACACGCTGCTGTGGGGGGGAGGAGCAGGAGCAGCAGGGGGAGGGAGCAGGAAGGGGTCTACACTAAAAAAAAAACTCTAATGTGAAATTAAAAATCTCTTTCCTTTTTTGCGCTAAAAACAACAACGACACGAGCGATCTAAACACGCGCCGTGTGTCTGGCGAGGATTGAGAGAGCAAGTGTGTTCCTGCTGCCTCTGCGGCTGCCTCTGCTGCTGCTGCTGTTGTGTTTGAACTGTGCTGGTTGGGCAGACGTGGCTTCTCTCCAACTGCCTGCCCCCCCCCCCCTGCCTGTATCCCCCTTGCCGCACTGCCCTGTCTTTTGTGCTGTTTGCACGCTCATTTGTTTGTCTGTTTGGACTTTCTCCTGTTTCGTTTGCATTCGCAAATATTCCTGGCAACTGGAGCTACTACGAGTTGTGCCACTCAAGTGTTGCCACCGCCTCCTCCCTTTGCTGTAGTTGTTGCCTCACCATTTTTGCACAATTTGCAGCGGCTGAGGCGGCACTAAGGTCGTGCTGCTGCCTCTGCCGCCTCTGCTGCCTCTGCCTCTGCTGCTGTACGGGGCGTGTCTGGTTAGTGGAATCGAACAAATATGTTTACATTTAGCACATGTGCAATTATTTGATTAAAACTGTTAAAAGCACACAAAATCAGGCAAAAGTTTGCCAACACCCAAGCGAGAGACAGAGACAGGGAGAGAGCAGGGAAAGAGACAGAGAGAGAGAGAGAGCGAGGGCAGGCTGAAGCTGAGGCGCGCAAATGGAGCAGCTTCGCCTCGCAGATTGTGATGTAAACTGGGCGTGCAAACAGACAAAGAGAGAGAGAGGGAGAGAGGGAAAGACAAAGAGCGAGAGAGGCAGAGACAGAGAGAGAGAGAGCGAGACAGAGCTGCTGCAGGACACTGCTGCCAGAGCGAGACAGCAACTGCGGCAGCTAACCTAATGCGAAATGAAAACAAATTAAAATCAAACTTTCGAATTACTTCGAGTCTCGCATTTCAATGTAAATTTAAGCGACAACAAAGCAGGCAGAGTGAGAGTGAGACAGAGATAGAGAAAGAGAGAGGGAGCATTGCATAAATTAAGCCATCGCCATGGGGCAACAATCGAATAATCCAACAACTAGCAAAAACCTAAGGCAAATAAACTGTGGAAAACTGAAAAGATGTGACGACACAGACGAAATTCGCACTCAAATCGAACTCAATACGAATGCGATTCACAAATAAATTCGAAAATAGCTCAAAAATAGTTTATAAGCAAAAATTTAATAAACATTTTTATTGCATAAAAAACGCAAAAAACGCTTTAAGCTTTTTTTGGTCTAGTTAAATATGGAGAGAGAATTCAAAATGAATTGGGGAAGGAATTGCAGGCTTATTAAATTTCAGTAAAGAAATATACAAGAAATATTGCATATATACAGTAAGGCAGTAGATATTTAAATCAAATATAAAAAATAAAATAAACAAAATAAATCTAAATATCGAGAGTCTTAGATTTCTTTTTCAATTTCCTGACGTTTTAATTAGTTTTTATTTTATTTTTATAGCCAAGAGCTTTAAAAATGTTTTAAAAAGGGTATGGTGAATTTTCATATATATATCTATATATATGTACGTATGCTACGGCAAGGGCTGCACAGACATATTTATTCAAGCATGTTCATTGCTTTTTCGTTATTTCTGTTTGTTTGAATGCGTAGATCTCAGCTATTATATAAGCTAGAGACAGCAAACTTGGCATGCAGATTACTGTATGCCATGGGTAGCTAACAGTTATATAAAATATTATGTGTCATAAGCAAAAATCATAAATTTACATTTATTAAGCAAAGTATTTGGCTTACAGCATGCTGATAAGGCGCACAAAGAGATATTTACTATAAAAAACTATGCTGCAAATTTCAATTCAATCGCATTATAAACATAGCAGTTATTTAACAGCATATTAACCATAGGGTAGAGTATTTTTACTGTCTCTTTGCAGTACTTGTTTGATTTGTGCTTTATGTAGCTTAATCTTTCACGCAATTGAACAACTTTCAGCTCAACTATAGCTCTATAGAGCATCGTATTCTTTTTTATTCTGAGTTTCATTAAGTTGCGCCCCCTGCTTGGTTGGGTAGGTGGGCAAAGAGCTTTTCAAGTGGCCCATGGCTTGATGAAGTGTAGCACTTCGTGTTGTTATTGTTATTTCTCTCCATTCCTCTTGTGGTTCCTGTTGTTTATGCTCTTGTTATTGTACCTTATGCTTATTACCAGCCCTCCTTGCATGCACTTTGACATTATTGTTGCTGTGTTTTGGTATCAAAGCAATTTGTTGTAGTGGCAATTGTTGTCGCCCAACCACCCCCAGGTCTCCACTCATCGCCGACGTGTTTAATTTTCGCATTTTCTATCTTTGATTGACACACACACACACACACACACACAGTTTAGTTGAATGAGACACTCGATGTGAACCGCAACAATGCAGCAGCCACCCTCAGTGCAGTTTTTTTTTGATATATTGTATTTATGGCATAGTTGAGCCACCTCCTCCTGCTCCCTCTTCCTCTCCAGCTGCAGCGCGCAGTTGATGTAGTGCCCACTAGAGTTGAGATGCTGCACGGGCTATGGCTCTGGCTGGGACTGGGGCTGCCTCTGCTGGTGACAACTGCAAAAACTGTTTGTCCAAGTGCTAAATGGCAACTTCCTGCAGCAAATTAACAGCGCAGGCAGAGCAGGAGGCGTGGCAGAGGCGGAGGCGGAGGCAGCGACGCGACCACCAGCGTTGATTTCTATGCATTCTGTTTTTCTCTTTTTCTTCAATCTTCTCTCTTTTTTTTTTTGCATCTCGCGGCCGAATCAATCAACTCAAGTGTCGCTGTAAGTGAGTGTGCGAGTGTGTGTGTGTGTGTGTGTGACTGTGTGTGTGGTCCATTATCAAAGAGCAAGACCGCCGCCCAAATGCATTCATTGTAAGTGGCCGTGTCTATGCCGCCATCGTCCAACCACGTCCACATCCACTTTGCCCCGATCCCCTGCCCCGTTCCCCTACCCCGATCTTCGCTCCGCGTACACAGGTGAAATTTCCCACTTAGCTCAGCTAAAAACAACATTTGAATGCGACATTCGAAGACCGAGGCCGTGATGGATTTCGGACGGATGTCGGCTCCGTCTCCGTCTCCGGCTCCGATCCCCGATCCGTGTGTGTGTGTAAACAGCGAAATCTCGATGCTCGATTCTTGGCCTCTCAATCGGTTCGTATGCCCTGCGTTTGGGTTTACCTGCTGCAAGTGCTGAATCGGCAACGTCATATCGCATATATGCATACTATAGGGTATACCTATACGAACCTATACTATATAGATGGGTAAAGCTGGGTATAGCTGGGCATAATGTGTGCTTGTCTGTGCCGATTGTCGGTGCCTTTTGCCGCTTTGTCAATATTTTGCTTACCATGTTCCAAGTCGAAGCCGCAGTCGGTACCTGTAAAACCTCAGAGGGAGAGGGAGAAAGAGAGAGAGGAAGAGTGAGAGAGAGAGGGAGAGAGAGTAACCCTCCTGCACTGTGGTAGGTTGCCCCTCAAGTGGCAACTCCAAGCGACAAATTTCCCATCGAGTGGCTGCAGCTTTCAAGTGTTTGCGGCGACATTCAAAAGTTTTTTTTCCACATCATCATCATCTGCCGATTTCCCCTACCCCTACCCCTACCCCTACCCCTAGCTATCTCCACTAATTAACTGTAAATGCACTGCAATTAGAAAGTGTCCTCCCCAAAGAGATGGTATACGTAGCTCCTCTGTGGAACTCAAGTGCATATTGATAGTTTAATGAGTCTAACTGCGATACTATTACGATACTCTAGTGCGAACTTCTTGAGTGTTTTTCACTCTCTAGTGGGAAATTCAGTCACACTTCTTATGAGTTTTTCACAGTTGGGAAACTTCAACACTCGAAAAACATGTCTATTTTTGTTTTGAAGGATATTTCAACTTCTAAAAAACAATTTATATACCTTTTTTAAAATTCTTTAAATGATTGAAATCTAAAACAGCAGATATTTTCCCATTTTCTGAAAGGGGATACTTTGCAAACAATAGAAAAAATACTAAAAACTTTCCAGTTATTTCAAACGCAAATTCAAGAATTTTTTTTTTTTTAAGTTTTGGTTGCTTAAAGTTTAGATAAATATCTCAGGCCTTTAAAGTGAATGCTCTTTGAAAACGCAAAAGGTATAACATATCAGCATCTTCCTTTTTAAATTTTAAATCAATTGAAATGCTAAAAATCCAAATTTCTATATTTCTTAAAGATAAACTAAAATAAATTTGTAATTTTTAAAGGTGCAGTATTTACAAAAGCAATAATAATATGCCTGAAATACATAAAGAATTTACGTTTTGTTTTTAGGTAAATTTACAGAGAGATAACAACTTTTTAATTACCACAAAATATTTCTATTATCTATCCATAGAATTTTAATAGCCCCGCTTATATGGAGTGTGAAGAAACTGTACTGCGATAAAATTCAAATGAAATGAAATTTCGCGTTATCTTATTTGTGAAAACATTTTGGCAAGAACTCTTTATATATAAAGATAAAACCTATAGAAACATATGGCAGAAATTTCAATGGATTCTCAAGCTTAGTTAGTATTCGTTTATTTTATTTTGTGGGGGGCGTTTTTGGCACTTGGCTAAGAAATTTGTGATTATTGCGCTAATGACAAATCGCATGCATAGACGGCGAAATAACCAAGTAGATAAATTAGATAAAATTAGTTAAATTGATTACGTGGCCAGTGTGATTAACACCTGGCTAGTGAGAGGGAGGGGAGAGGGGCAGGGACAGGGGCAGGGCAGGGCAGGGCGTACGATTGCAGCTGGGCTACAAAAATTAGCAGCAGAGGCAGCCAAGTGAGAAAGTGCGAGAGAGTTTGCCTCTCAGCTGCCGTTGCTAAATTTCTTCATCGCTGCCCCTGTGTGTGTGTGTGTGTGTGTGTGCCTGTCTGTGTGTGTGTGTGTGTGCGTACGCATTTGCATTTGTATCAGATTATGAGCCACAAACATTTTCGGCCATGTTTGTTTACTTAGCTCCGCCTCGTCGGCTTCACTGTGTGCGTGTGTATTCGCCTCGTCAGCTTCACTGTGTGCGTGCGTGTATTCGCCTCGGTCTCTCAGCATGCGTGAGTGCGTGTGTGTGTGTGTGCGAGAGAGCGTGAGCGAGCGGCTGGCTGTGCCCGCATCTATCTCTCTGTCTGTCTGTGTGTGTGTGTGTGTGTGCGTGAGTGTCTCTCGAGCGCATCTCAGTCGCGTCGCTCTTGCGCATGTCTTCTGCGCCGGCTGCTCGAGCAATTTGCGCGCCACTCGCCCCTCTGAGTGTGCGAACTACTTGAGCAACCCTCGAGAGCTTCGCCATTTTCGCCGTTTGGCCCCAAAACTGAGCGAAAATCAATTCTTGCAGCGAATAAAAAAAATAAGTAGACAAAAATGAAAAAGAAATAGAACAAAAACGTTACCAATTTTGCCAATGAATTATGAAGCTGCTGTCCGGGGGGAGGAGACAAGGAGAAATAGAGAGAGTGCATGAATAAAAATGTAGAAGACGGTATTGCATAGCGTTTTTTTTTATATATTAAATTATTTTATATATTTTTTATTCCCTTTGTTGAAATTTGTGATAATTCAACAGGAAATAATTTTGATTGATGTATATAAAAAATAAATATTTCAAGAATAAAAGAACTGTACATACAATAAAATCAATTAAAAATAATAATCCTGCATCTATTGTATAGAGTCTATACCTTCCACAAGCTTGTATATGATATACAATACAAAATATATAATATATAAAAAAAAATCAATTGTTTTCTTATTGTAGATTATTTGTCTTGATTAATATTTATAGAAGAAATAAGAAACCTGTGCATAAATTGTTTTAAGCTAACAATTCTGTTCTTATACCTATCATAGGCATAGAAAATCTTAGAAAACGAACTTAAAATAATAAAAATAATATAATAAAATGCAATTCTATTCTATTTTTAATACAAGTATAAAATATTACTTTTTTATATTCCTAATAATTTTATATTACTTTTTTCTATTTGTAGTAATACCATATCATATATTTTTTTGTTTTTAAACCTACAAGCTATAATTATTTCACTCAGCCAGTCCCCAAGGCTTATCAGGCTCCCTCACGTTATGGTTTATCAAGAATTCCCGCTTAGGGAATATGGAGGATACCTCGAGCTGATGGAGATGCTTCTTCTAATGTGATTGCGGCAATTGGCAAAAAAGCGAGGAACTTAAAGCAAACCAGCTGCAACTTAAAGCAAAGAAAAGGGGGCGCTGTCTCTTGAGCCAGCCCATCCCCTTTCACGAGGGGGATGTGGAGAGTAGGATGCCTGCACCAGGATCCTAATTACATTTTACTAGATAAATTGTAAACTTTTTCTGTGCGCGTTGCAGCAGCGAAGGAGGAGGAGGCAGCAGAGGAGGCAGCAGCAGCGTCGGCAGCTTCTTCCAACAGAGTTACATTTTGTTTGAGTTCCTTGCGCTGCTGCCTCTGCCGCTGCCGCTGCCGCTGTCGACGTCAACGTCGCCTTCGTCTTTTGCGCTGCTGAGCAAACAGAACGCACAGTCGGCACGCAGCAGCGGTGGGGGAGGGGGAAGGGCAGTGTCTGCACGTTGCACGAGGCACCCTGTATGTGGCACGAACAGGGGGCGTACGTGCTGCGTTTGTAAGCATATTTCCGGCAACGGATGTGTCTGCAGCAGCAAAAGCGGCAAATGTTGGCTCCGGCCAAACGTAGCCAGCGATGCCCCCTGCCTGCTCCTCCTATTCCTCCTTCCCCTGCCCGTATCGCTTTTCCTCTCTCTCTCCCTCCCCCTCCCTCCTTCTCCCACAGCCAGCTACGAGTGGAAAGTCAGTCAGTGCCGGTTACACAGTTTGAAAAGTGCTGCCATTAGATGCCCCCGCTCGAGAGAGAGTGGGCAGGCATGGAGGCGTGGCAGTGGGCGTACTGACTGGCTGGCTGGCTGCTGCTCCTGGCGCTGGCGCTATGTGTTGCACTTCAGCTTGCCCGTGTGCGTGTGTGTGTGTGTGTACGCGTGTGTGTGTGTAGTTTTGCGCAAATATTTGCATCTGGAATATTTGCGCGCTCCATCATAATTCAAACACAGATGCGCTGTTTGTAGAAGAGCAATCATTTTGACATGCAACTCGCTTCAAAACCGAATTAAGTGGCATACGGTGTCAGCCGGCGGAGCGAGCCGAGCGGCCCCAAACCGTTGCTGCAGCCCTGCACAAGTCATGATTGACGCTGATTGACGTGCACGCAGTGCATGAGAGAGAGGCAATCGAGCATCGAGGGCAGCTGGCATAATAAAATATTTTTTTTTTCGATATTTTAAGAGCTTTAATTAAATTAGTTCAGGCTACCAGAAAAAAATTAATTATTTTTATTTATATTTTAATTTTTTATACATTTCAGCAGTTGCAGCGTCTATGCCACAGATGGCAGCAGCAGCGCTTTGCGCGCGCCCTCTATCAGTCATGTTAGCTGCCTTTTGCAGGTTTTAGAGTCACTGTGCTGTTAACAGGTATCTGACAGCTTAACAGTGCATCTACAGTACAGCACATTTAACATAGCAAACTTAACCAATAGTTAACATAGCACACCTAATATTACTTTATATTAGGCGCAGAGTATGCTAAAGTCGTACATTTTCTGACTTTGACTCACTGTAGTAGCAAGCAGCATATATATGCAATACATTATGTTTTATGTATCCATACATGCTCGTTGATATATGTGTATTTACATGCCTCGTTGTTAACAGAGTTTAGCCAATAACAGCACCTGCGGCTTGTGGCATGGCTGCATAACCGTTAGTGGTTGCAGTAGCAGCTAAGAGCGAAGCAGAACTTGCTGCTGTTATAACACTGTTAATGTTATGGGCTAACAGCAGTATCCCAATCAGCTGGCAACGCGAAACTGTTATGCTAACCTGTTGTTGTTATGCTATTTTAAAACTACAGAAATGCGGTCACACTGCAGCCCGTTTCACGAGGAAAACAAAATAATTACACAACTGCATTTATTTAAATGAAATAAATATATAAAAGAGCTCAATGAAACATAGACTAAACCGAGGAGCAGACTGTTTATTGTGAGATGTTAAAGGCAACGGGTTTTTTGCGATTGCTGCAACAGCAGAGGCAAATTACGACCGGCATTGCGAGACTCAAGCGCCGCAAGACGGCAGAAGAGAAGGTGAGACTGCTCGACGGGCTGTAAATTATACACAAGGTGATGCTAAGAGAGTGCAGTGACGTCACAGAATTAGCAGAACTAACAGATAATAACAGAATACCGGTTAACATTAAAACAAAACAAATGTTAGTGACGTCACGCTGCTTAGCTGTTACCTTGTGATTAACTGCATCATGATTTATCCATGTTTACCCACCGTGGAACACACTGACTAATTAAGTAGAAATCCCCCAGAATTATAGAGTACTCACCCAAGAAATTGCAACCTGCCAATGGAGCAGCCACATCCAGTGCCAACGACATTTGGCGTCACATGAGCGTCGCCCAGCTGGCCAAGACACTGCAGCGACCATTGGGTAAGAGACGAAGCAGGGAACTATCTTCACTCCTGTGATTCCACTAACATGCTCCTCCATCCGCAGACGATGTGCAGGAGGCCATGCTGTATGTACCGGGCGCAGATAATATTGAGCCTGCTGCCAAGCTGGAAGATCTGAAGATCATACAGGAGATCGCCAAGAAATTGGGTGCCAAGACACGTGTAGTGGCTGCACCTGAAATAGCCATCGAGGAGGATCACAAGGATCGCGATGTCTCGCCTCGGCCACCAGCTACGCCAGAGCTGCTCAAGCTACGTCCACCTGTGGTCACTGTCATGGGTCATGTGGATCATGGCAAGACAACATTGTTGGATTCACTACGTGGCGCTGATGTGGCAGCCGGTGAGGCTGGTGGCATTACCCAGCATATTGGTGCCTTCACGGTGACCCTGGAGAGCGGCGAAAGAGTCACGTTCCTAGATACACCCGGCCATGCTGCATTCAGTGCAATGCGTGCACGTGGAGCCGACGCAACCGATATTATTGTGCTCGTTGTGGCTGCCGAGGATGGTGTAATGGCACAAACCCGTGAGGTCATCCAATTGGCCAAGGAGGCACAGGTCCCCATAATTGTGGCTCTCAATAAGATCGACAAACCCGAAGCGAATATCGTAAGTGCTTCCACGAGGAGTAATCCCTGTAATCCTAACTAACTAATCTTCTTGCAGGAGAAAAGCAAACAGCAACTTGCTCAGATGGGTCTGAACCTGGAGGAGCAAGGCGGCGACGTGCAGGTCATACCAATCTCAGCGCTTAAGGGCACCAACCTGCAGCTGCTTGCCGAAGCTGTGAGCACACAGGCCACCCTAATGGGCCTGAAGGCAGATCCCACGGGTCTCGTGGAGGGCATTGTGATTGAGTCCAAAACCGATCCACGACGTGGCAAACTCTCTACAGCGATTGTCTCGCGCGGCACACTGCGCAAGGGTTCCGTGCTGCTGAGTGGCTTGGCACATGCCAAGGTGCGCGGTCTCTTCGATCACAATGGGCAACCCCTGACGGAGGCACCTCCCGGCACACCTGTTGAAATCCTAGGCTGGCGAGAATTGCCGCTGGCGGGAGAGTTAATACTCGAAGTGGAGACGGAGGTGAGCAGCGGGCATAACCTAGTCTATATACGATATATACTTATCCAATCCATAATTACAGAAAAAAGCGCACGCTGTGCTAAAATATCGTGAGCATCAGGCACAGCAGGAGAAAGTGGAATCGAGCAGCGATGAGATACGAAAGAAGGAGGAGGAACATCAGGCCAAGTATCGGGCAGAGCGTGAGGCACGTCGACTGGCGGGACGTTTCAGAATGCGAGGAGGTCAACGTGTCAAGCAGGTGGACATAAACGATGGCATTCCCCGTGTCAGTGTCATCATCAAGGGCGATGTGCATGGCTCTGTGGAGGCCATACTGGATGTACTGGAGACCTATACCAGTCACGATCGTTGTCGCCTGGACATTGTGCACTACGGTGTGGGCAATGTAACCGAAGGTGATCTGGAACTGGCCAAAGCCTTCAATGCCATCATCTATGCCTTCTCCGTGGAGTTGCCACAAGCGCAGAAGGCCGCCAAGGAGGTGACTGTGAAGAGCTACAATGTCATCTATCGCCTGATCGATGATCTCAAGGAACAGCTTAGCAGTAAACTGCCAACTGTGGAGGTGGAGGAGCAGCTGGGCGAAGCCAATGTGCTGCAGAGTTTCATCATCAATGAGGGACGCAAAGAGGTGCCCGTTGCCGGCTGTCGCTGCACCAAGGGTGTGCTGAAAAAGAACCAAAGATTCCGGCTATTGCGCGATGGAGAGATTATCTATGACGGATCGCTGGAATCCATGCGACACTTAAAGAACGAAGTGGATTCCATCAAAAAGGATGTGGAGTGTGGATTACGTCTGAAAGATGCCAAGGTGCTGCCCGAGGCGGGTGACACGTTGCAATGCTACACCACGCACATGGAGGCACAGCAAACAGATTGGGATCCTGGTTTCTAGTCGAGCTGCCTTTCAATTGTTGCCGTTGTGATGCGATGCTGCTGCTGCTACCCATTATCATCCACATAATAATATCTATAGTTTTGTATTTGTATATTGTATATAAAACAAATTCACTATCCGACTTCCTGTTTTGCTTTACTATGTAATATTGCCACTGTCACCCTTCACCCACATGGCGAGTGCTTAGGATAACGCTGACGATGCTGCTCCCGCTGCCGCTCCCGCTGCCGCTGCTGCTGCTGGCTGCCGCCGCTGCTGCTGCTGCTGTCGGCAGCGGAACTGTGATAAGCGACTGCGTGCGCCCCTGGCTGAGCAGTCGGTTCCATGCAGCATGACGGGAAACCGCCTAAATGGGTCAAAGCAATGCTAATTGGAGTTCACCCACACCAGCAGCAGCAGCATCATAGACTTCTGTCAGATTCACATAGCCGCAGGCTCTTGCTGCTCCTCTGATAAACGATTTCCGTTTGGGGCGGACAAATTACCACGCCCCAACATCTCAGCATCTCATTCAGAACTCATGAATGAATTCTTTTATTTAATACAAATCGCATATATTATATATATATCAACTTACTTACTTACTAAGTATGCTTATTTTAATCGCGGTCGCCTTGAATTTTGCCGGATTTATTCGCATTGCGGCGCACTTATTAGCTAACTGCCAGGCACTTTCCCTCCCTTAGCATACACGACTTGATAAAAAAAAATGCTATATTTATAGCAAGGGGATTATGGTTTATGCGATTTGCAACATTGAAACAAGATCTTAGAAAAATGAGAAATATCGTAAAGGCATTTTTGGCTTTCAATTGCTGAGAGATCCTAAGAAATCTAACATTTTCTATTTATTATTATTATTCTAGTTAAGATGTATTGTTTAGCTAGATATATTTCAGACTCTTGAGCCAACGGTTCTATGAATTAAATATATATATTTACATATACAATATTATATATATTATTATTATATTATTATTATTATATATATTGCCTTTGAAAGCTTATCCAGTTTAATAAGCTATTCTCAAGACATATTTCGGACACTTCAGCCGATAATTCCCTAAATAAAATGTATATATTTAAATTGAGTTTGAAAGCTTATCCAGTTTCTATATACAATATGTTGACGTGCAAAATATTATAATGAATTTCGATAAGAATTCAAACAATGAAACAATGAAACCGAAAATTATCAGCAAAATTATACTAAACATATGTTAAAGTAACAAGAACAATTTTTTGGTTATTTCAATTGATTCATTTTTGGAAATAGGTATGCATTCGAAACAAGAAAACATTAGATATTTTGTAAATTTAAGAACTCTGCGGAAACAATAGAACTTTTTATTTGAATGCCTCGACTATTTTATAGTTTCAGTGTGCGTAAGTCATATTTTGTGGTTAAAATCGGGTATTAAGATAACACTGTCCAAAAATAACACTCTGAACGGAAACTAGATTGTACTATTCAAGCGGAATACATGTGATTGTATACGGAAGTGGAAAGAACAAAAAAACTCATGGAATGCACACTGTGGTAAATATCCAAATTTTTGGAGTAAGTTTAATGAATTTTTTATGTGGAAATACTAAAGGAATTATTCTTGATCGTAGATCGTGATATCCAAAAGTTTAGTTACCAAACTTTCCAAACTATATTTCTATCAGGGTTCTAAAGATCGTTTGGGTTTCAATGATTTTAACTCGATTCTTCGTGACTGAAATGAATCATGGAAGATTTCATCTGGTTCATCGTCGCTGATCTCTTTAGTAAAGTGAAGCGTGTTTGTAGCGATTCAAGAATAATGGAATAATGGATATGATATATGGATGAAATTTTGGCAGCATATTAAGAAGATGTTAAGCAAAGAATTTCTGTTGATTCAATTTCACGATGTTACCAATCGACTGCAATCACCTGAGGTTTCGGTTCGATTATCCATATTCTAAATCACATAAGTATATTGTTTTTCCCTGTAAAATTTCGTAAGCGTATAAATAAAAATAAATATACCTAAAAGTAAATAAATAAATAAATTCCTTTTTTAATTTTTTGTAAACCTTAAATAAATATTTATTTAATGCCAAAACATTTTTTTAATAGGGATAGTAATTTTTTAAAACACAAATATGTATATTCTACATATATTTTCTGATGTTAAGTATAATATAATATGTGATGAGTTTGATAGCAATATATCATATGTATGTATCATATCATATGTAACCATTATGATTAAAACTGGATTTTATATATTGTAGAACAAAAATGAGTATATCGACCAGTGTGGTATGCGGAAACCCATTGAGCCAGACAAAATGACCGAAAAAACTAAGCATGAATAATGAGTGGTATTTATGAATGAACTCGTACAATTACAAGTAACAGATACATTGTATTCGATATGCCGGGACAATGTCGTTTTCTAAAATTGTTGAATGAATTCGCCAGACTGCAATATCATCAGACTGTCCCCCGCTTGGAAATACATTTTGGCGTGGAGGGAAGGGATCCAGTTTCCGATTCTCTGCTGATGCATCTGCAGATCATGTGCCATGTGCAGTGCACGAGTCTAAATTTGTCTGGCGTGTTAAAAAATGAAAATCAAAGTAAATGTTAACATGTGTGAGTGTGTGTGTGTGTGTGTGTGTGTGTGTGTGTTGGAGGAAGCAATTAAACCGTAATGGCAGATAGAGACATGTGTCACGCTGTTATGACAAGGATCGCCTACTGCGGCGACGCACAAAGGATCCTCCTTTACTCACTTGTTCTCACAGCGAACATGTGTGCAACGTGCCTCATTAGGGGCGTCAAATGATCTTGGAACTTGGACTTGGACTGCAACGGCAACTGCAGAAGCAACTGCAGCAAATTTCCACATGTGAAACAACAAATGGAGACAGTAAATCACCGAGAGGGGGGAACCACAGATCGCAACGTGCCCGGGCGATCTTGCGCACACGTGCAGGGCAGAAAGATCGCTGGGCAGGGCAGAGACGGAGCAGGGAGCAGGGAACAACGAGTTGCAGAGAACCTGTTGGCAACGCAGCGATCATGCAGCGATCATGGTCGATCACAGTCGAACTGTCGGTCAGACGATCATTCGCTGCTGAGGGCCGTGAGTAGCCGGTTGCCAGGGAAGATCAGGCTTGTGTAAAGATAAAGTAAGAAAAAAATAGCAACTGCCTAAAAAGTGACCCCCCCCTCCCCCTCTCCCTCTCCCTCCCCCTTATCCAGTTAGAACAGCAGCCTGATTAGTCGCCTGGGAGTAGTAGCTCACACGCACAGCCGCCCAGAGCAACGGAAGCAGCAGACCCGCTGATCATGGCGCTATCACCAGGCTGCTGCTGCTGCTGCTGCCGCTGATACTTCGACGCCAACTGCGACGCCAGCGCAGGCAGCAGCAGAATCCGAAATCAACGCCTTATGCCGCTGCCGAAGAATTAGTTCAGCGTTCAGTTGCTGATGTGCGCTCTAACCCTACGGGTGTGTGCTGTGATCGTGATCGTTGATCGTGTCGAGAGTGTGCGTGCCGAGTGAGAGAGAGAGCGAGTGCGTGCGCGCGAGAGAGAGAGAGAGAGGGATTACGCCCACGCCCGATCCACGTATCCTGTGGGATCAATGCGCAAGCGCAAAACGAAACGAAACGATCGCGAATGTTGTGCCAAGTTCAACTAACCTAAGAAAATACAAAAACTCGAAACAGTGATTTTTCCCCCTATTTTTAACAACATTTAACCGTTAACCGTATTTAACGTATTTCCGTATCCGTGTGTGTGTGCGTGCTGGCGTACAGCGACTGCGACTGATTAATAGAAATCAGTCAGCGAAATGGATTTATCGAGGCGGTTGTGGTAAGCATTTGACAAACATGTATTCCACAGATGCACAAAGGAGCAGGGGGAGGAGGAGGAGGAGGCGCAGGAGGAGGCACAGGCGGAGGCGCCACGAGCTCGTGTTTGCCATGAAATTGATCCGCTTTGTGCTGCCCCGCAAATTACACATTGAATGCGAATTTTAATTTCATTTGAACTACATGTGCAAACACTTCACTTGACGCCTGTGTGCCATGTGGCTGATGTGGCTCGTGCTGGTCCACATCCTGGCTACGTGCAACAGGCGCTGCTGCTGCTCCGCCTGCCTGCTGCCTGTCTGCTCCTCCCGCCTGGCTGCTCCTCCTGCCTGGCATCTCCTCCTGCCTGCCTGCTCCTGCCTCCTCCTGCTGCCTGGCTACTCCTCCTGCCTCCTCCTCCTCCTGCCTGCTCCTGCATTATCCTGCCCAGCATTTTGTTTGCATGCCAAATTACATTGCCCACTTAATTGAAGTTTGTTAATGAAAATTGCAACAGTTTTCCAACAATTTGCCAAGCATCCTTTTGGCCACATTGATTGCTTGCACTTCAGATCATCCCATTTGCCAGCGTGAGGCAAACATTTATTTGCCTTTGCCTGACAAATCTGTTTTACTGCGAACTTCTTTATAATCCATTCCATCTCTCATCTTGCCATCTTGCCATCTTCCCATTATGCTTGCTCATACTTTCCGGGAAAGTGAAATAGCGCAGACAATAAATGCGTGTGTTTAATTATAGCGCACTTTTTGTTTTTTTTTTTGTTTTGATGTGAGATGAAATCATGCGAGTTTCCAAGGATTTTCGAGGGGGAAAAAAAAGAGAGAAATGAGAGAAAAGTTTTGGCCCACATTCGGCATAGAACTTTGACCTGGCAATTTCCGCTGTAGTCTGTCGTCGTCGAGCTTCAGTCTAGAGTGTTACCTGTTTTGTTTTACTATGGGGAATTCAAATCAAAAATCTTTCGTATTGAAAATGTAAATATTTGTCCCCCTCTCCTTCTCTCCCCTCGCCCAGTTAAAGTGCCTGCGTGCGCTTTGAAGTGACTGCAGCAGCCTCGGTCTGCCCCACACTGCAAGAAAAAGCCTAGTGAAAACTTTATTTAAAATGCAACAAAACAGACAGTTCAAAGTTGATGCCCTGCCATGCACTCTCTTAGATCTTGATGAAGTCTGCACACGCACACTGGACATATTATATATACATATAGGTAGAGTAGTATCTGCCTTATGATCTGCGGCGTTGACCGCAGCAGCAGCAGCAGCGTCAGCGTCGTTTTATTTTTGGCCAAAAGTCGTAAAGTTGCCACATAAATGCCTCCCTGGGATGAAACCCGTTCCCCGTTCCCCGCTTCCCCTTCCCCCCTTCTCTTTGCTCTGTCAGTCTGGCAATTCGTCAAGTATTCCTCAAGTTGTTCGCGAAAAATAAACGTAACGTAACCGTTTGCTGCGGCCACTTGAGGCCAGGCGAAAATTGCAGAAAATGGGAAAAACTACTGGAAAAATGCTGTGTCAACGGCGACGCGTCGCGACGCTTTGTTCTGCGTCAGAAATGATGGAGGAGGCAAAACACATGAGCAGCGTTTATCGACTGGCGACACGTGGCTTTTTCTTTTTTTTTTCCTTTTTGATTATGATTCGCATTGAAATTCGCGCAAATTGTAAATAGTTTTAGAGATCTAGATTATCAAAGCTTCTGCGAAATTTTGAAAATTAAAAAACAGGAAGTTTATGTGGTAATGGATTATGCATTGTTAGTTTTTGAATACACAAAAACTTTAATTGATTTGCGGTCTTTATTAGTTTTATGCTTCAGTTTGCAGTCTTCTTTAGTTTGCAAGTAGTTCCTTATGAAATAGTAGACTATAGTTAAACCAGTAACTAAGTTAGTATAGAGTCGGTTTCTCTTTGAAGATTACTTTACTGTATTTATAGCATGTGTTTCATTCCTTCTTCAATAGGGGAATAACAAATAGTTACTGTTTATATCATGATATTAGCAGATCCTACTTTAAATAGAGTTTTGAGAGTTAAGGAGCTGGGAAAGTTTCAGATTTATACAGTTTATTTCTCATTAACAAGTTAATTCAAATTTCCTGTATTTAGTCTTAATTCTAAGTCAACCCTGAAGCATAAGTGAACAAATTAATTTTGCATATATTGTATGTACACACTTTTTTGTGCTTATGCACACACTTTTTATTCTGCAATTTATGACATTCCCTTGGTATAAAAGAAGTAAATAAAGTAACTGAATGAAACCTTTTCTAAATCATTTGCTAGACAGTCTTTTATTTTTTTTAAGGGTTTAAGACTGCAGGAAATTTATTTTCTGTGCAGAATTTAAATTCAGATATCTCTGGAAATCTCTAGAATAATTTTAGATTTTGTCAGATAAGAAATACATATTTTTTTCTTTAGTAATATGTAGTTCAGAAAATCTAAATCCCTTTATTAAAATATAATAAAAATATAATAAAATATTTATGCCTTTTATTTTTTAATAAACCTGATCAATTTGCCTGCCAAACTATACTTAATCTATCTGATACATTTTAAATGGTCTAATACTTACGGCCCTGTAGACGCTTGCCTAGTTAGGCTGGCCGAAACGTTTGTCCAGTTTGCGGGCCGGGTCAATAGACACAGTCAGACAATTACGTCGTCGCTTTAATGGCACAAAAACCAAATATTTTTTAGGGCACTTACAGGGCTGTTAGTGTTGGCCATAAACAGCACAACACGGCCCAAACTTAGTGGCTCGTGACGTCTTTGAACTTGACTCAGTTAGTACTGCCGCTGCCCATTGTAGAGCTAGTTATAGATATATGTATATATAGAGAGTGAGATCGAGTAATGAATCTGGCATATTATAGACTGAATGTAGATCAATGTGATGCACGACCTTATAGCTGGCCAAAGTGCCGAAAATAGCCAACGTGATGCTTCATGCTGTTATGCTCTTCTGATCAATCTCTGCAAATTGTTTGCTTATGTTTTGCTTATAATCTTCCAATTTTTTTCCAATGAAAACCCACTAAATTTTACAAAATAACAGAAGAGGAATGCAAGAATCTGGAGGTATGTTCAAATTGTTTATTAAGTGTTTTGTGTGTGCGCTCCGAGTCGAAGTCGAAGTATAAACAGAGTGAGATGAAAATGAAAATGATACACGCACAGGCAGCGCACACAGATCGTGCTGCAAGAGGCACGAGGCATGGGGCATGGGGCATGGGGCAAGCATAAACACACACTTCGATTCTGCGATTGCATAATTGAGACTTAAAGACCATAAATAAATTAGTGAAAATAAATGCTGATCTAATCTGGCCAAGAGCCTCTGCTGCTAAGTTGTGCGAAAAAGCACGCCGGAAATGTGCCTGCACTTGGCTGAGCAGGGCAGGGCAGGGCAGAGAGAGGGAGCGGGGGAGGAGTAGGGAAAAATTAATAGGAATATCGAATGAGGCGGCAAATGAGCAGCAGCAAATTGCAAATGGAAAGTGAAGACAAACGCGTCTCCTTGTTGCAGCTGCTGCTGCTGCTGCCGCTTTGGGGGGCGATCCTGACTCAAGTTCAGGGCGATCATCGTGCTGCATTTGCAACATGTGTGTGCGAACCTCCCCCCCCCCTCCCCTTCCCCTGCTGCTGTCAGTTAATGATCATGAGCTGAGATCGCTACGCAGATCGCTCCGCAGTTTGCTCTGCAGATCACTCTGCAGATCTTGTTCCCATGACTTGTGATGCATTATGCTTAATTAACAAAGGCCGCCGACGACGCCGCGTTTAATTATTCCCCCGCTCTCTCCCTCCCTCTCTGTCTCTCTCTCTCCCTCTCTGCTCTGCCTATCTCCTTTCTCTCTACCCTTTCTCCAATCTTCGCTTGGCATTAAATCAAATGCGCGTCTCCATGTCGCAAAATATGTTAATTTTTTTTAGTTGCCCAGCAGCAGTGTGTACACACACACACACACATATGAAACAGTGTGTACACACACATATGTGCATAATTAAATCGATAGTCGCGTCGTCGCATGAGGTCGACGTACGCTGCAACGCGGAAGATAAAAAGGATGCCCCAAAACGCCAGACTAACACACACACAGAGACACACACAGGCACACACACACACACACACTACACACACACGCACACACAAAATATGCCGTCGCAAAATTGCAGAGGCCGAACAAGCCGCAAGCTAAAGACCCAAAAAGAGAAAAAAAAACACGAACCAAAAATCGCATGACGGCAAAAATATCCAAAATTTCAGCAGGGCAACACTGGGCGGACAGGGGCGTAGGGGAGGGAGGAGGAGGGTCAACGAGCTGCGTCACATGCAGCAGGCGGCAGCAGGCAGTAAAATGTGCCTAAAAAGTTGAGCTGCTGCGGCAGCAACAAGTGAAACCGAGAGACGCAAAAAAACCATAAAAATGTTTTGACTGCAGGCTAAAGATGCGCGTTGTTTGTAGCCGCTGCTGCTGCTGCAGACGTGACTCACATTCCGATGACAGACAGAAGAGAGAGAGAGAGAGAGAGGGAGAGAGAGAGGGAGAGAGAGAGGGAGAGAGAGTAGAGCGGGAGAGCGGACAAAGGACACACAAATAAACTTAACGACAATGTGCAACAGAGCAAGTGCAGCAAAAGTATCTGATAGATACTTTCTAGCGTACAGCTTCATTCATTTGACCCCTCCCCCCTCCAATCGTTAATAAGTATCTGCTACTTGGAGGGGAGTGTAAAGGGGGTTAGGGGGGAGGAATTCAGAGGTAAATGTTGCCGTTCAAGTATAGCAAATTCCACCTGATAATTGCGTAATAAATCAATGTCTGCTCCACATTTTGGCCGTCAGTTAGTTAGGTTAGTTTACAAAGCCATCCCCCCTTCAAGCTCACCCCTCCCCCTTATTCCACAAGATTACTGTAAATAGCAGCGTAAATAACGGCAGAGAGTACGTCACGTCGCCTTGTCAAGGATAAAGAATTTTCAATTTCAGTTTCACTTGATTGCATGATTTATTCGATAATTCACTACAAATGGAATGGGCGGAGAAATACTTGCAAATGAGCTGGTAAATCAAAAGGTCGATTGTCTATAGTATATTATACATATCTCTGGAAACTATGGGCTTTGAGAGGCCTAAGAGACAGCAAACTTTGTAGAAAGCTTTAACAAGCACAGTATATGTTTATTTCCTTAGCCCGCAATATTGGGAGACATTTTAAACGTTGCTCTCAAGTTCCAGTTATTTCTTGAGTATATGCAAAAATATATATTATTATAGTTAAAATAACAGCAAAATTTCAAGTCTCCAGTTGCACGAAAAATGGAGTTATTGCCCATAGTACAGTGCAAACTAAATTTCCATGCAGTTTCTTAAAGATATATATCCATTTTCAGCTATTTTTTAAAGTCTTTTAGAGGGTATTACACAGTCTTTGTAAGCTGTCTATACTTGTCTTATTTTTCGAAAATAAAACAAATATAATTAATTTGACTAAATACTTCACTTGCCTTAAATCTGTAAGATAATTAATAAACTTGTCTCTTATTATTTAGAAACATTATTATGTTCACTCATTTAACACTTTTATAATTATGCAACAATTAATATACTTATTTTATTAATTATTTTAAAATCTCTAAGAAAATGTTTTAAAGATGAATAAGTTATTCATCACATGGAATTATGATAGAAACATTAATTATGTAAATTACTTGATGGCAGATGCCTTTCAACCTCACCTTCATCATGCATAGTACACCATGGCATTGCTTCTTTACCACAGGAATTTTGTTTAATGTTGTTCCATTATTAATGTTAGACTATCTAATTTATTAGAGCCATAAAACTGCTATGGCTAATTAGGGTGTTGAAATTTCGCCAGCAAGAAGCATCCTGTGAGAGTCTATTCTTAAAATAGAATAAAGAAGAATATTGTGTTTATTTAGATATGAGTATACACTCTATGTGGGATATTTGATAGACCGCAAGGGCCGACCCAGCTCATCCGTATACAGACTATACTACACCCAGAGTATTCCAAAGTTCAACGAGGCAAAAGTTTATGATATTCTCTTTTATTTTCTATTTTTTTTTTTGCTATTAGTTGTGAGCATACTCGAGAGTGTGGAGCGAGTGCTAGTATGAGTACTCGAGTCTGGGTACTCGTCGTGTATTCATATACAGCATATTGTACAACTTTTGCGAGCTTGTTGCAATCTTGTGTAGCAAATGAGTTGGGCAAATAGAAAATTGCCAATGTTTGTGACTGTCTGAGACGGGGAGGGACTCGAGCAGGGAGAGTGACAGGCAATATGATGCCTCTAATTAGCTGTGCAGCATCTACAGTGCGTCTTGTAGTGCCTCGTACACGTTCAAGTGGCCAGCAATGCCATCAAATTTTGTTTACAAGTGTTTCATGTTGTTGTTGCCAAGTCAAGACGGTGAAGCCAGTGAAATTTATGGGTCAGTAAGTTGTTGGCAGCTGCCTCGCTCTCTCTCCCTCTTCTTCTCTTTCCCTCTCTCTCTCTCTGAGTGCGCTTAACTGTGCATTTTGTTTGCCCATTTACTCTGCTCGTTGGCTCAAAGCGCGTGACAAATATTTCATTAGGCATTTTGCGTAAACATTGTTGCTGCAACATTGTTGCCAAGGCAGAGGCAGAGGCTGCGCTGCTGCTGCTCCTGCGCGCTGGCTCTGTTTATTATTTTCACTACTCAATTAAGTTTAATTAATTTTGAAATTGATAATTGCAAAGCTACGTGTGTGTGTGTGTGTGCGTGTGTGTGTGTGTGCTTAACCTGCCAGTCAAAATGGCAGCCAGTTTTCGAGACTGTAGACTGTGGCTGCCATTGACGTGTGTCCCTCTCTCTCCCCCTCTCTCTCTCTCTCTCTATGTCTCTCTGTGTGTGTGTGTGTGCTTTATGTAAATGCAATTAAAATTTCAACAATGCAAACATTTACATCCGTTGCAACAAATGTCGATGCGACGTGTAGGCAACCCTGTCTGCCTGCCTGGCAACATCGTCGTCAGCCTGCGCATTTACCTGGCCACACCTTAACCACAATTTGGCGTTTTGCCTTAGTCTGTGTTTGTCTAGCGATAATTGTGTGTATTTGCAGGTGTGTGTGTGTGTGCCATATCCTTTGGCCTAATGAGCCTCAGACACAGGCAGCGGCATAATTGCAGCCTCTCATGCTGAGCTTAAGCCAAATAAACTGCACTTTTGGCCCAGTCTGCCTCTCTCTCTTCCTCTCTCCCCCCGCCTGCCCTCTAATGAGCACACACTCTGCCAGGCAACATGATATCTCGCTTTGATGACTGCAGTAAGTGCTTAATTCGCAGTTATCCATATTGTATCTTAACTCAGCCATCTGCCATCTCTCTCTCTCTCTCTTCCATCTCCTTCTTCAATTTGTTGCAATGTTGCAATTAAATCAGTTGCAATTGCAGTGCCAATTGGCCATGGCAAATACCAACATTTTTCTCAATCAACACTGCCGAAGAGCAAAGTCAAATGAGAGAGAGCAGGGGCAGAGGCAGAGGCAGCATTCCATCTGCATCAAAGAGGCCTGCGAGCTGTGCCTCCCCTTGCTCCAGCTGCAGCTCCCACTCCTACTCCTACTCCAGCTGCTGCTCCGGCTGCTGTGGCATCTGCAACTGCACCCGCCTCCCTATCGAGTGCATTCTCTTGCTTTTAAATAGAACGTTGCCCCAACTCTGCTCTGGGTTAATCAAGTGGCCTGGGAAACTGCGCAAAGTAGTTGAAGGCTTCTCTCTCTCTCTCTCTCTCCCTCTAAGTGGGGGCGTTTGCTGGCCGCGACCTCGTCGATGAGTCAGTTGAGGCAGCAGCAGCATAAACAAATCAGGTGTACAGGCTGTCGATCCTCCCCTTCCCCCTCCCCCCCTCTAGGCCATTAAAAAGTGGTTTTTCCCGCGTTTGTTTAGATTTGTCGTCGTGCCACTTGCCACATATTCTCTCTGTTCGATTTTTCGTTAGTTTTTCTTTAGTTTTTCTTTAGTTTTGTGTTAGTTTTTGACTTTTGTTTAGCATCGATTTTAAGTGTAATTTGTTGTTGGTCTTGAGCTTGACGGCCTGAGTGCACTCAGTGAGTGCAATAAGTGCTGCCTGCGCTTCGCCTCATTAGCAGACGCGTTATTTATGACGTCGGATTGCAACATTTTAGTCTCCCACTGCACTTGTTGCCACTCGGCCGGAGATACATACATATATTTGAGAACACATAAAGATACAGATACAAATGCAGAGAGGAAGAGCGAGAGAGAGAGAGGGAGGGGATACGAAAACATCCCGAGGATGTGAAGTGAATTTTGTTCAAACAATGGACCCCCCGTCAAAGGGTGCGACCCACTTACAGTTAACCAAAAAAAACCAACACTCTCTATCGATGGATGCGTACAATGGGCAGCCAAGAAATAAGATATATAGTTTGATATACAGTGATTTTTTTTTCAATTTTCTTGCTATTATATTTAATAGACTTTCATGGAATTTCAGCAGTGTAGAACTAGAGGGGTATTTGAAGGGATTTCATAACATCAAGTAGAATAAATCAACAAACAAATGAAGAACCAGAAAAAAGCAAAGCTACCTTTGGCACGCCGAAGATTGCAGAGATTTCTTATTTAATACTAAATCAAATAGCGATGTGTGAGGGGATAGACAACACTGGAAAATCAATAAAATATGCATATCTTACACATTTTGTGTCCGAATTTGCTGCGGATTCGATTTTTATGTTAGTTTTGAATATTCCAATCGATTTTAAGCAAAAAATCAAAATACAATTTTTTGAAAATATTTCGAAATTTTTGCAAGGGGGTTGCATGAAAATTTTTGAAAAAAATCGAAGTTTCCAAATCGATCAAATTGAAATGTAGAATAGATTGAGGCACAATGCCGTGATCAAAAAGTCATACCCGAGTTAAATCAAATGATTTTTGACAAAATTATACATGAAAAACGATCAAAAAACTCTATTTTCCATAAATAGCGATATCACAGGGGATAGACAACCCTGAAAAATCAATAAAATATGCATATCTCACACATTTTTTGTCCTAAAGGGCTGGGGATTCGATTTTTATGTTAGTTTTGAATATCCTAATCGATTTTAAACAGAAAATCAATATAACATTTTTTGAAAAAATTTCGAAATTTTTGCAAGGGGGTCGCATGGAAAAAGTGCAAAAAAATCGAAGTTCACAAATTGTTAAATTTGAAATGTAGAATTATTTAAGGCACAATACCGTGATCAGAAAATCATGTTGGAGTAAAAACAGATGATTTTTGGAAAAGTTATGAGAGATTAATCCAAAAAAAACCGATGTGAAAGAGTAGAAACAAACCTGAAATTTCAATAGCAAAAAGAGGTGTTTTTTATAGGATTTTCGAAATTTTTGAAGAGAAAACATAAAACTGAAGGCAGAAACGAAGAAGAAACGAAAGAAAAGTTTATAATCTAAGTTTCTCTTAGCTTGTATAGCTCTTTTTTCAGTTTAGCTATCAATTTAAGTCACTTGCGGGTAATACAATCCCTTTTTCCCCTATACTTGTACATAGCATAGTATGGTTGCCCACAGATACCTGTTGGCCAACTGTATGGCCTTTTGCCATTGTCTGTCCGCTGGAATCAGTGTGTGTGCGAGAGAACAATGTGGTCCATTGTTTGATTGTTTAAATGGAATCCTTTCATTTCGAACCTTAATTGAACGCGATCAGCAAGGCGAGTGAGCTGGGAAAGCTGTCGCCGCCTGCTGTGATCTTGGCCTTTGGCGCTGCAAAGCTGGCCCAGATTGATGGCCAATAATGCGGCACAAAGGCAGCACACACACACAACTCTCTCTCTCTCTCCCTCTCTCCCTTTTTCCTTCTCTCTCTTTCTCTCTGTGGACATGTTGTTGCTGTTCAGCATTTCCGCTATTTGTTTGACATTTGTGCGGAGTCTGCGGCTGTTTGCGTTGATTGTGACAATTGTTTATGCTGTGTGCTTGTCACGTGGCATCCGCCACATGTGGCAGCCACAGTCAGCCTACATAAATGTGCGACTACTAGGGATTTGTTGAAGCTTTCACATGCTGGATTTTTTGCGTAATCAGCAAAGAAAAAAAGGAAAAGAAAAGAAAAGAAATGAAAATAAAACCAAAATTACGAACTGCAGCCTCAGCATATTTGGAACTGGAACTGCCCAATTAATAGCGCCTCGCTGCGGTTCCTGTGCGGCGTATCCTGTTTGCGTGACGCAATGGCCAAGAAGGCGTCAGAGCGACGCCGAGCTGCTGCTCAAGGCAATGCCGGCTCAATGGACTGTGAAATGTGTGCCTTGGCTGGGTTGCTGCCGTCGGAGTTGCTGCTTGGAGCGTTGTCTTGCTGCAGTTTGCCAAAGCAATAGGTGTCCTGGCATTGGTTTCAAAAGGGAAATGCGCTCGAAATTGCATTAAAATGCCAACACAGAAGCATAAAAATTATGGCCACACACTTGGCAGAGGCCACCGGCAGCACCACCACCACACCGCGCTATCATCAGCTCTTGGCCCTGTCATAAGCAGCACGCCTGCTGTGTGTGCCCTGCAGTCTTGGCCAGGAACGGGAGCCCAGTCGAAGGCGTCCAAGTGTAACAAAACGCAGGCGGCTCCTTGTGCGCACGCAGCGTCAAAAATTAAATTGGCAACGCACCAACAAGAAGAAGTTGGTAGTGGAAGTCCTCGGGGCGGGCAGGGGCAGGGGCGTGGCTGGGGATTTTGCCTGCAACATTGAACGCTTTTGACATATTCACGCAAGTTGTCCTCGACGCGACTGCGATTGCGACTGCGACTGCGACTGCGGCGTCTGCCTGTCTGCGGCATAATCATATATTCTCTCTCCCATTCGGGGCTCGGTCGGGGTACTACTATATATACATACTTATTATTTGCTTGTTCCTCTGTTTCCAACTCGCCCGACGTCTTGGACTTCTTCTTCCTCCTCCTCGTTTTGGCAATTGGGCAGGAAGCTCCGCTAAATTATGTCTTGTTTATGTGGCACTGCATATTTATGGCCAACGCGGCGGCGCACAATAAAAATTTGTTACCAAAAGCAATTGCAGAAAATTTGACTTGACCAAGTTAGCAGCGAGTGGGTCCCCCTACCCCTACCTCTCCCTGCCTCTACCCCTCGCTGCCAGAGACGCTGCAGAAAACAAGTTCAATGTTTGTTTGCTTTGACCACAGGAAGGGGGAAGAGAAGCAGAGGGAGTGAGGGAATGGGAAAGAGAGAGAGAGAGAGGGAAAGAGAGGTAAAAAAACAAGTTCACTGTGTTGCTGCGAAGCCCTAGAAAAGTTTATTTGTACACCTCAGCTGCACATGTGGCATGCCCCTTTTTGAGAAAGTCGTTGACAAGTGACTGCAAGTGACTTCCCCGACAGCAGCAGCTCCTCCTCCTCCTCCTTCTCTTCCTCCTCCTCTTCCTCCTCCTCCTCCTTCTCCTCCTCCTCCTCCTCCTCCTCCTCCTCCTCCTCCTCCTCCTCCTCTTTCTCCTCTTCCACACTCTGTGGCCGGCGAAGCATGCGGCAAAGTAAACAAATATTTGCAACAAGTGAACACGTGACGTTGGCCGTGTGAATCTGCCTGTCTGCCTGTCTGCCTGCCTGCTTGGCCAACTCTCTTTGGCATTCAATCAATCAGTTTCTACAACTCTTTTTCTTCTTCTTCTTCTACTTTTACTTACAGCACAACTGCCTTGGTAGCATTCATTCTGCTCATTGCCATAGAACAATCCCAGAGTCGATTCGTAAGTATGATCCTAGCTAGGACTTTCGATCCATCTTGAACTCTCTTCTTGGTTTATTTAGCGTGCCCTCCGTACAAAACGTCAATTCGATGAGGAGAAGAAAACATTAGAAGATCAACCTGGATCCTTGCGCACAAAAAGACACTTTGATGCGGAGAAGAAAACGTTAGGTGGTCAACATGGTTCGTTCCTACCGATCAGTGAATACAATGACGATACGTACAATTCGATTGTAACCGGCTCCAATGGCTTGGTAAATATAGCTAGAGATCCATTCCATAGATCATAGATCATCTTGTATTCTTTCTGCTTAGCATGGTATGCGTGCCAAGAGGCAATATGGCGCAAATCTATATCTGCCCGATAGCTACGTAACGCCCGGCGGAGAGGGTAACAATCCCAACGAGTGGTCAGACTGGAGCTCCCCGTCCGATTGTTCGCGTACCTGTGGAGGCGGTGTAGCCTATCAGACACGCGAGTGTCTGCAGAGAGAGTAAGTTCTCAGAGATCTAGGGCATACGAATTGAATATATAATTTCCATCATCTCTAATTAAACAGCTACAATGGCGATCCAGCTTGCACGGGCGGTAATCGACGTTACTATTCGTGTAACACCCAGGATTGTCCAGAGAATGAGCCCAATTTCAGGGCACAGCAATGCTCACGCTTCGATGATACCGAATTCAATGATGTCCTACACACCTGGGTGCCCTACATCAATGCGGCAAATCCCTGTGCCTTGAACTGCATGCCCAAGGGAGAACGTTACTATTATACGCACAAGGACAAGGTTATCGATGGTACACGATGCAATGAAAGGGATCTGGATGTGTGTGTTAATGGTCAATGTATGCCCGTGGGCTGTGACATGATGCTGGGCAGCAATGCCACCGAGGATAAGTGTCGTAAGTGCGGTGGAAATGGTGCTACTTGCAAGACCATTAAGAACACATATAGCTCAACTGATTTGGCCGGCGGCTACTCCGATCTGCTGCTGATTCCTGAAGGAGCAACCAATATACGCATTGAGGAAACCAAACCCACTAACAACTACTTGGCCTGTCGCAATCAATCGGGACATTACTATCTCAACGGTAATTGGCGCATTGATTTTCCACGTCTCATGAACTTTGCGGGTGCCTGGTGGGATTACGAGCGACAACCGATGGGTTTTGCAGCTCCCGATAAGCTAACATGCAGTGGTCCAACTAGCGAGAGCATATACATTGTAATGCTGGTGCAGGACAAGAATGTCACCGTGGACTATGAGTATAGTATTCCGGAAAACCTTAGCCAAAGCCAGCCAGAGGTGCATACATGGACGCATCGCGAGTTCGAACCCTGCAGCGCAACCTGCGGTGGTGGCACTCAGTCACGACAGATTAGCTGCCACAATCGCATCAATTTGAAAGAGGTTGATTCGTCCCTATGTGATCCTCAGACCAAACCGGAGGAAACCCAAGCTTGCGGAGTCGAACCATGTGTTCCCCACTGGGTTGAGGGTGAATGGACCAAGTGCTCTAAGGGTTGTGGATCCGATGGCTTCCAGAATCGAACTGTGACCTGTGAACGCATATCGAACAATGGGTATGTGGTTTCTATAATATTCAAATTATTCAGCACTTATATATCATATATGATATCTTATAGCACCCACACGCCGGAAAGCGACGCAGTTTGTCTAAAGGAAGTGGGAAATAAGCCAGCTACAACTCAGGAATGCAATCGTGATGTCAAGAACTGCCCGAAATATCACTTGGGTCCATGGAACCCTTGTGATAAGCTCTGCGGAGAGGGAAAAGAAACCCGTAAGGTTACCTGCTTCATTGAGGAAAATGGTCACAAACGTGTACTGCCCGATGAGGATTGTGTGGAGGATAAACCCGAGATTGAGAGGACTTGCCTTTTGGCTCCTTGCGAGGGTGTCGATTGGATAGTATCGCAGTGGGGTGGTGTAAGTACTACATATATCGATAACCATAATATTTTAAGGAATTTCTATGCATAATTTTAGTGTGAGGCCTGTGGTCAGAAAACAGAAACTCGAACGGCGATTTGTGGAACAGAGAATGGAAAGGTCTATCCAGACAAGTTCTGTGGTTCAAAGGTTCCAGAGTTGACCAGACCGTGTACTTCCTCGAAGTGTGCGTCTCAATGGTTTGCATCTGAGTGGAGTAAGTGCACAGCACCTTGTGGAAAGGGTATTCAGTCCCGCATTGTTATCTGCGGAGTCTTCAACGGCAAGGGAATTACCACAACAGCTGACACAAAGTGCAATGCAGCTGATAAGCCCGCAACAGAGCAAGAGTGTGAAGGCAAAGAAGAAGAATGTCCAGGGGAATGGTTCAATGGACCCTTCGGACCTTGTAGCAAGCCTTGTGGAGGTGGTGAACGTTCTCGTAAGGTATTATGTCTTGTTAATGGAACCAAGGCCACCAACTGCAAAGAGTCGAAACTTGAATCCTTTACGGAGAAATGTAATACTCAGCCATGTACCGAGGATGAAGTTCTTCCACTGACTAGCACCGATAAGCCTATTGAAGACGATGAGGAAGAGTGCACGGACGAAGACTTTGAGCTGGTTGATGTTAATGCCGATACGCAGGTTACAGGATCAGAAGACTTAGATGATACAACAGATGCGATATCTACAATTACCACTGATGGTTTAATGCTGAGTGATAGTCCTTACACTTCTTCAGGGGACTCTTCAGATACAACTGACAGTACCGTCGAAGGCTCAGGATCGGAGTCTACATCAGAGACTAGTATTTCAACCGAGGGTAGTGGAGACGATGAAGCATCAGGCTCAACCGAGATCTCAACTTCAGCAGATGGTTCAAGCTCCACTGGTGCATCCGGCTCTACAGATGCTTCAAGCTCCACAGGTGCTTCCAGCTCTACTGATGCTTCAAGCTCTACAGAATCTTCAAGCTCTACAGGATCTTCAATCTCCACTGATGCTTCAAGCTCCACAGGTGCTTCCAGCTCTACTGATGCTTCAAGCTCTTCAGAGTCTTCAATCTCCACAGATGCTTCAAGCTCCACAGGTGCTTCCGGCTCAACAGATGCTTCAAGCTCAACAGGTGCCTCTAGCTCTACAGATTCTTCAATCTCCACTGGTGCTTCCGGCTCTACTGATGCTTCAAGCTCTACAGAGTCTTCAATCTCCACAGATGCTTCAAGCTCCACAGGTGCTTCCGGCTCTACAGATGTTTCAAGCTCAACAGATGCCTCTAGCTCTACAGATGTTTCAAGCTCCACAGGCGCTTCAAGCTCAACAGATTCCTCAAGTTCAACAGGTGTGACAGCATCATCATCCGACGTTTCAGGCTCAACAGATGTTTCCGGCTCAACTGATATTTCATCAGATTCCACAGCCTCTTCAGATGTTTCAAGTTCTCTTTCGACCAATAATGAATTCACAGGATTGTCCGACCTGCCACTCAAATTGTTGGAAGCATCGGGTACCAGTAGCTCTACTGAAGTTAGCAATGAAACAACCGATACCGGTTCGACAAGCTCCGATGTGACAAGCACCGGATCGACAAGTTCCGAATCAACAATCACCGGATCAACAAGCTCAGACTCAACAGTAAGCACGGAAGGTCCTTCGGGCTCTACTGATGCTTCATCAGGTTCTACTATTGGATCAAGTGGGTCAACCGATGGCTCCACGGTTTCTTCAAGCTCCACAGATGCTTCAAGCTCTACAGATGTATCGGGTTCTACAGATGTATCGGGTTCTACAGATGCCTCAAGCTCAACAGATGTATCTGGATCAACTGATGTGTCTGGATCCACTGATGTGTCTGGATCAACTGAAGTTACAGGATCAACTGATGTTTCGGGAAGCACAGATGTGTCAGGATCAACTGATGTTTCTGGATCTACAGATGTATCTGGATCTACTGATGTCTCAGGAAGTACAGATGTATCTGGCTCTACAGGCGCTTCAAGCTCTACAGATGCTTCAAGCTCTACAGATGCTTCGAGCTCTACCGATGCTTCAAGCTCTACCGATGCTTCAAGCTCTACAGATGCTTCAAGCTCTACCGATGCTTCAAGCTCTACAGATGCTTCAAGCTCTACCGATGCTTCAAGCTCTACAGATGCTTCAAGCTCTACCGATGCTTCAAGCTCTACAGATGCTTCAAGCTCTACAGATGCTTCAAGCTCTACCGATGCTTCAAGCTCTACAGAAGCTTCCAGCTCTACCGATGTGTCTGGATCAACTGATGTTTCTGGATCAACTGATGTGTCTGGATCAACTGATGTTTCAGGATCAACTGATGTTTCGGGAAGTACAGATGTATCAGGATCAACAGATGTGTCAAGCTCTACAGCTGCTCCAAGCTCAACAGATGTGTCAGGATCAACCGATGTGTCTGGATCAACTGAAGTTTCTGGAAGTACAGATGTGTCAGGATCAACTGATGTTTCTGGATCCACTGAAGTCTCTGGATCAACTGACGTTTCTGGAAGTACAGATGTATCTGGCTCTACAGGCGCTTCAAGCTCTACAGATGCTCCAAGCTCAACCGATGTGTCTGGATCAACTGATGTTTCTGGATCAACTGATGTTTCGGGAAGTACAGATGTGTCAGGATCAACTGATGTTTCTGGATCAACCGAAGTCTCTGGATCAACTGACGTTTCTGGAAGTACAGATGTATCTGGCTCTACAGATGCATCAAGCTCTACAGATGCTCCAAGCTCAACCGATGTGTCTGGATCAACTGATGTTTCAGGATCAACTGATGTGTCTGGATCAACTGATGTTTCAGGATCAACTGATGTTTCGGGAAGTACAGATGTATCAGGATCAACAGATGTGTCAAGCTCTACAGCTGCTCCAAGCTCAACAGATGTGTCAGGATCAACCGATGTGTCTGGATCAACTGAAGTTTCTGGAAGTACAGATGTGTCAGGATCAACTGATGTTTCTGGATCCACTGAAGTCTCTGGATCAACTGACGTCTCAGGAAGTACAGAAGTATCTGGATCTACAGGCGCTTCAAGCTCTACAGATGCTTCAAGCTCTACAGATGCTACAAGCTCAACAGATGTGTCTGGATCAACCGATGTGTCTGGATCAACTGAAGTTTCTGGAAGTACAGATGTGTCAGGATCAACTGATGTTTCGGGATCTACAGATGTTTCTGGATCAACTGAAGTTTCTGGAAGTACAGATGTATCGGGATCAACAGATGTGTCAAGCTCTACAGCTGCTTCAAGCTCAACAGATGTGTCTGGATCAACCGATGTGTCTGGATCAACTGATGTGTCTGGATCAACTGAAGTTTCTGGAAGTACAGATGTGTCAGGATCAACTGATGTTTCTGGATCCACTGAAGTCTCTGGATCAACTGACGTCTCAGGAAGTACAGATGTGTCTGGCTCTACAGGCGCTCCAAGCTCTACAGATGCTTCAAGCTCTACAGATGTATCTGGATCAACTGATGTGTCTGGATCAACTGAAGTATCAGGATCAACTGATGTCTCTGGTTCAACAGGTGTCACAGCCTCTTCTTCTGAATCATCAGGAACAACAGAAGGCTCTAGTGGATCAACTGGAAGTTCCCTATCCTCTGAAGGAGGTTCTTCAAGTGATTTCTGGGATGGTGAGTCCACTACTGCACACACCTGGGAAACGACTCTTACGCCAAAGAAGACTACTCGCAAGTGCAAGCCGAAGAAGAAGAATTGTGAGAAGACTGAGTTTGGCTGTTGTCCTGATGGCAAGACTACGGCCAAGGGACCATTCGATAAGGGATGTCCCATTGCAAAGACATGCGCTGATACCGAATTTGGATGCTGTTCCGATGGGCTGTCTCCAGCGGCGGGTAAGAACAACAAGGGATGTCCGAAATCAAACTGTGCCGAGACGCTTTTCGGATGTTGCCCAGACAAGTTCACATCAGCTGAGGGTGAAAATAATGAAGGATGCCCAGAACCCACAACCTTGCCACCATCTACTACAACGGAAATATCAACGGAAGGACCCTCATCGTCAACTGATGAAATCGAGGGTTCCGGCGACTCAACGAGTAGCTCAGAGCGCACAGACAGCACAGAGAGTACGGAGAGTACAAGGATCACAGAGAGCACAGGAAGCTCAGAGAGTACGGAAAGCACCACGATCGGAGCAGGGGCTGAGAACGGAGAACGCCAGGGTTGCGATAGCTCGCAATACGGATGCTGTACGGATGGTCGTACCCCGGCTCCAGGACCCAATGGAGAAGGATGTGCTGCATGCACTGCAGAACCCTTCGGTTGCTGTCCAGACAACGAGACACCCGCTCATGGACCACAGGGTGAAGGTTGCTGTACCGCATCCGCATTTGGATGCTGCCCGGATAATATTCGTCCTGCAAGTGGACCTAATGCTGAGGGTTGTGAGTGTGCCTACTCGCCCTATGGCTGTTGTCCCGACCAGAAGACATCCGCTCGTGGACCCGAACAGGAGGGCTGTCAATGTGAAACCACTCAATATGGCTGCTGTCCCGACAAGATCTCCGCTGCCAAGGGACCCAAATTCGAGGGTTGCCCGTGCGAGACAATGCAGTTCGGTTGCTGTCCCGATGGTCTCTCCTTTGCAACTGGACCACAAAACCAGGGTTGCCATTGCACCCAGACCGAGTACAAGTGCTGTGAGGATGGCAAGACCATTGCCAAGGGACCCAACTTTGAGGGTTGCACCTGCGTGGAGACCAAATACGGTTGTTGTCCCGACGGTGTCACCAAGGCATTGGATGCCAAATTCGGTGGTTGTGAGAATGTTCGAGAGCCACAACAAAAGTCCTGCGGTCTTCAGAAAGATCAGGGCACATGCGGCAACTATAGCGTTAAGTTCTACTTCGACACCCGCTATGGTGGTTGTGCTCGTTTCTGGTATGGCGGTTGTGGTGGTAATGACAATCGTTTCGATACCGAAGCCGAGTGCAAAGACGCTTGTCAGAATTACGAGGGCGAACATCTCTGCCTGCTGCCCAAGAGTCGTGGTATCTGTGAGGGTTCCACAACGAAATGGTACTTCGATTCCGAGCGCAATAGCTGCGAGGAATTCCAATATGGTGGATGCTATGGTACCAACAATCGATTCGATACCAAGGAACAGTGTCAGCATACCTGCGCGGTTGCCGATAGTTTGCGTAAGTTGGGCAGATAGTGGGGTCTTGATTAGGATATTTACATATTGCTCTCTCTCTATCTCTCTCTCTCTCTCTAGCTGTCTGTGAACAGCCTGAGGACGCAGGACCCTGCAATGGCAACTACGAGCGTTGGCACTACGACAACGAAACCGATACGTGTCGACCCTTCAGATACGGTGGTTGCAAGGGCAACAAGAACAATCATCCCACAGAGCACGCCTGCAACTACAACTGTCGCCAGCCGGGAGTGCAAAAAGGTTTGATATCCAAGTTTAATTATCTAAGGTGGTTGTAGCGATCAAAATACTCTTTGGCTTGGGTTAGATCTATTGGGATTCCCAGCTTGGGTTAGATCTAATGGGATTCCCAGCTTGGGTTAGCTCTAATGGGATTCCCAGCTTGGGTTAGACCTAAATTTATTTCTTTTGGTTAATGGTTTGCAATCTTTCTTTTACTTCTTTCTATGCCTGGCTTTTGTTATGTTTGCATGTATGTTTGTTATATCCACACCTTTACCTGCATGCCACACACGCACACACACACTACACCCACACACACACACACCAAACAGAGCAATGCTCATTGCCTAAGCAAGCCGGTAATTGCAGCGAGAAGCATGCCAGATGGCATTTCTCTGATACCGAGAAGCGTTGCTTGCCCTTCTACTACACCGGTTGTGGTGGCAACAAGAATAGCTTCCCCTCGGTGGAATCCTGTGAGACTCATTGTCCACGTCCAGTTGGTAAGAACCCATCGATGTTGTTGTTGCTTTCAATGTGCGCAGCATTAGACTCGCAGAGTTAGCCCGGCTAATACCCATCCATTCCTTTGTCCCATCTTAGCCAAGGACATTTGCGATATTCCTGCGGATATTGGTGAGTGTGCCAACTATAACATCGCCTGGTACTATGACACCAAGGATGCTGGCTGTCGTCAGTTCTATTACGGCGGCTGTGGTGGCAATGAGAATCGCTTTGCCAGCGAAGCGGCCTGCCTTGCACGCTGCGATCGGAAACCGGAACCAACAGTTGCTCCACCAAGACCAAGACCAAGCCAAGTTGATGTATGCGATGAACCAGAAGCTGCGGGTGATTGCGATAAATGGAAACTCATGTGGAGCTTTGATAAGTCTTCGGGTCAGTGTCAACAGTTTTACTATGGCGGTTGTGGAGGCAATGGAAATCGCTTCGAGACGGAATCAGATTGCCAGCAACGTTGTAACCCACAAGAACCCGCTCAACCCCCACAATCCCCTCAACCAGCTCAACCGGAAGAAGCAGAACAGCAACCCGAACGGAGACCAGCACAGGAAACTCAATCCCAGCCCCGACCACGTCCTGCGGGCAGTGTGTGTGATCAGCCAATTTCTATAGGCGACTGCGATCAGTGGATACTCAAGTGGAACTACAATTCGACTGCGGGCATTTGCCAGCAGTTCTATTACGGTGGTTGCGGCGGCAACGAGAATCGTTTCGAGAGTGAGGAGGATTGTGCGGCACGTTGCCTAGACGAGGAGCAGCCTACGGAGCCGGATACGAGCAAATGCTACAAGCCAGCGGAGACCGGAAACTGTTACGATCGCACAAGCCGCTGGTACTACAATCACCAGGAGGGACATTGTGATGAGTTCATCTACACGGGTTGCGGGGGCAATGACAACAACTTTGCCTCCGAGGAGGAGTGCCAGAACGCTTGCGATGATGTGGCCGATACCTGTGCCCTGCCACCCATTGCAGGTAACTGCAATGACATCTCAACCCGTTGGTACTTCGATAGATCCACAGGCAGATGCAGCGAATTCGAGTTCACCGGTTGTCGCGGCAATCGCAATAACTTTGTTACCGAGCGACTCTGTCTGGATTATTGTGGAAGACAGGATCAGGCAGTCCAACAACCAGAGCAACCTCAAGAACCGGAACAGCCTCAAGAACCTCAAGAACCTGAACAGCCTCCGGTGCCGGTGAGCAGGCGTGGCAAATTGATTGATGTGCTGAAAGTGATCTAATCTCTTGTCTCTCCCATTGCAGGTCTACTCCGTGTGCACGCTGCCACCCGAGGGAGGAGAATGTGATGGCGATGCTACCGCCTGGTTCTACGATGATGCACGAAAGGCCTGTACCGCCTTCCGCTACACGGGATGCGGTGGTAATGGCAACCGCTTCGAGACGCGTGATCAATGCGAACGCCAGTGTGGCGAGTACAAGGGAGTTGGTAAGTGGAAAACCTAATAATCTCAGAGATTTCTCTACAGCTTGGTCTTAACCACAATTTGTTTGTCTGTCTGTGTGTGTGTTTGGGTTACGATTACGTTTGTAGACGTTTGTAATGAGCCCGTAACGACGGGTCCGTGCACAGAATGGCAAACACTTTACTATTACAATCGTGACAATCAGACCTGCGAACCCTTCACCTATGGCGGCTGCGATGGCACCGGGAATCGTTTCAATGATCTCTATGAGTGTGAAACGGTTTGCCTGGCAGGTCGTGAGCCGCATACGGGATCGGCGGCCAGAGGTAAACACAGAGAATGAACTTGAAAAAAAAAAGAAAAGAAAACAATCTATTCTCTAATCTTCGGTCCAAGTAGATATCTGCCGTCTGCCGGCGGAGACGGGTCATTGCAATGGCTATGCGGTGCAGGAGCGTCGTTGGTACTATGATGACGAGCACGGCACCTGCATATCGTTTATCTACTCCGGTTGCTCTGGCAATCAGAACAATTTCCGTTCATTTGAAGCATGCACAAATCAATGCGGAAGTAAGACAGTAGACACTACCTACCTTACCCACCTGCCCACCCACTCAATCCACTCCACACACTCCACTCCACATCTGAATGCACCTTGAGCACTCGCACCCACACACTCTCAATTCGCTTGCGTAGAAGTTTGAATTATTTTTGCAGTTCTATTCAGTAGTTTGTTTTGTGCACTTTCATTAGACATAAGTTTGCACGAGCTTGGGGTAGGGTTGGGTCTCTCATCTCACTCTGCGCCTCTATCTATCTCTCATTCAACTCTTCAACCTTCCTTAGAACCCATCGATCCCGATATACCCAACGAAATCCCAACGAGCAACTGCGAGAGCTACCAAAATGCCTGCAGAGAACTGCAATGCGCCTATGGAGTACGACGTGAACAGGTTGCGGAGCAACCTGAGTGCCATCGTTGTGTCTGTGAGAATCCTTGCGAGCAACACTCCTGCCCCGAGGGTCAACAATGTGCCATCGATGTGGCCAGCGATGGTCGTGATGGGCAATTTGTGGCCATCTGTCGTGACATCAATAAGCCGGGTGCGTGCCCACAGCTGAGGGCAAATGCCAGCGAATGCGCCAGGGAATGCTACAATGATGCCCATTGTCGTGGTGCGAATAAGTGTTGCAGTGATGGTTGTGGTTCGGTGTGTGTGAGTCCAGCACGTCCCACACAACGTCCACGTACCCCACCGCCACCGGTGGTCATCTATCCGGGTGAGGTGGAAGCCACGCTAGAGCCTAAGGAACCCCAGGAGCTTGATGTGCAGACCTCAATCGGAGGCATTGCTGTACTCCGTTGCTTTGCTGCCGGCAATCCCACACCGAACATCACGTGGTCACTGAAGAATGTTGTGGTAATGTTGCCAACTTATTCCGATATTGTGGGGAATACTAAACGGATTTCTTCTCGCACAGATTGATACGAACCAGGGACGCTATGTGTTGACTTCCAATGGAGATTTGACCATTGTGCAGGTGCATCAAACCGATTCCGGTACCTATGTGTGTGTGGCCAGCAATGGATTGGGTGAGCCAGTGCGTCGTGAGGTGGGACTGCAAGTGACAGGTGAGTGAAAAGAATATATGTGTCTTGTTATGCTTTCTGCCTGCTCTGGTTTTGGCCTTAATCTAACTAACTGTTTTGCTTCTCCACGTTCGCTTGTCTCTAACCCAAATTTTGCATGTTCATGTTGTTGTTGTTGTTGTTGCTTTGGTGTCGGCAGAGGAAACACCCATACCCGCCTATATCTATGGCGATCGTAATATCACCCAGGTGGTGCAACTGAATCGTCCCGCCCTGATTCGTTGCCCAGCCGGTGGCAGTCCCGTGCCGCATGTCAGCTGGTGGCGCAATGGTCATCTCTATGGCATGAGTGCCGAGCAGAGTCGCGGCCAGATGTCACGCGATTACTCCTTGTTCTTCCAATCCATACAATTATCGGATCTGGGTCGATACAATTGCGATGCGTACAACAATCTGGGACGTCCCGTCTCGTTGCATGTCACCCTCAAGGCGGTGGGTCCAGTGCGTCCGCTCTCGCCCGAAGATAACGAGTATATGCAGTATGTTATCGAACCGGTGAGGGCGCCTGTGAATCGTAGACCTGCCCAACCCTCGAGACCAGTGCGTCCAATCTATGTGCCGCCTCCGGTGGTACAGAACCCAATAAGTAAGTATCCTGCATGATGTCTCTATGGCTTTCTATGTGGCTTTGCTATGTGCTTGTTCTTTCCACTTATTACTTGGTATATCAATTAATATGGAATCACTTGATTTTAATCAATAGTTAATGCCAACGCTGCAATTGGACTGGATCCGCAGAATAGCTACACGCCTGGCTCCACAATTGTTCTCAATTGCGCCGTGCAGGGTAATCCCGCACCGAATGTGACCTGGACCAAGGATAATGTGCCGCTGATCGACGATGGGGGCAAGCGTGTGCAAATTATAGGTAAGTTTTAGCTAGATACTATATAGGATATTGGGTAGAGTCCTTAATGCTTCTTTTTCCCACAGCTAACCCGCATAGTTTAGTCATCAACGATGTAAGCAGCGGCGATTCCGGCGTATATGGTTGCACGGCCCGCAACTCGTATAGCTATCATACCAGCCAGGAGCGCGTTACCATTGAATGTGAGTAAAGAAAACAGTGTTGGGAAACGGAGTACTAAACTCTAGCAAGTGATCAGTGTTAGCAATGCTTAAGAAATCAATCTTAACCAATAGATTACTGCAGTCTAGCAAGTAATCCGTGTTAACAACGGCTACGACTACAGTGTTGAGAAACGAATTACGATCAGTGTTAGCAACGCTTCCTAATCAATGGATTGCTGCTCTCTAGCAAGTAATCAGTTTGAACAACGCCTATGAAAGTAAACCTAATCAATGGATTCCTACTCCCTAGCAAGTGATCAGTGTTAACAATGGTTAAAAAAAACAGAGATGAGAATCGAATTACGATCAGTGTTAGCAACGCTTAAGAAATCAATTCTAACCAATGGATTCCTGCTCTCTAGCAAGTAATCAGTGTTAACAACGGTTAAGAAAACAGAGTTGAGAAGCGAAGAAAGTAATTAGTGTTAACAACGCTTAAGAAAACAGTGTTATGAAACGAATTACGATCAGTGATAGCAACGCTTAAGAAATCAATCCTAACGAATGGATTACTGCTCTCTAGCAAATAATCAGTGTTAACAATGGATAAGCAAACAGTGTTGAGAAACGAATTACTCTACTTTCGAGTGTTAAAAAACGCAACTAAAACTTAAAACCTTCCTTTCTTTTTTGCTCTTTTCAGCGGTCATACCGGTCTCACCCGAGTGCATCGATAATCCGTACTTCGCCAACTGCAAACTGATCGTACAGGGCAAGTACTGCCTCAACAAGTACTATGCCAGCTTCTGCTGTAGATCTTGCACACTGGCCGGCCAAGTGCAGCCCCATCCCAATGCGGTCTAAAATTCCATACTCAAAACTAAAGTATAAACCTATACAAACAGCCTAGCATTTTTGTTCGACTTCTGCATTGAATTCGAGTTTAAACCGGAAAATATAACGAACAAAATAAAAAAAAAAACACAGAACAAAGATAAGAAATTAGAAAACAGCAGCAGAGAGACCAAAAATCTTAAAAAAAAAATACAAAAATTCTTCACACAACCAAAATAGATCAAAATAACGAATCCCATTCTACTAAGTTTATAATTATGATGATTATTTCTTCCAGCACAAAAGTAAATAGTATTAGTATTTTATGTTTTTGTTCCTATTTATTTCTTGATTTGAATTCAATCCATAGACGAGAGAAGAAATGGCTAAAACTTATTTTCATTTTTTATATATTGTATACAAAATATATTTGATAGTGTCTTTTCTACGATATTTTATGCGAACACGAGTAAAGCGTTTTAAGTTTTTAAAATATTTGTAAATAAATTAAAATTATGGAATAAATAAACTAAAGAGAGTGCATATGTAGAGGCAGATGTTTTATTTATTTTGAAAATAATACTTCGACAGTCTGGCAACGCTGCAGGCGAAGGGGTTATTGATTTTTCGCAGCTTTCAGCTGTTCGAAACTTACGGATTCTGCGCCCTACGTGCCCGGGGTGGAATTACTGGAGTTGTGTGTGGAGTGTGTGATAAATTTCGTTGTTTGTGTTTGTCATCGCGTGCGAAATTGTTAGATTTTATTTCTTTAAAAAATACAAAAATATTACTAAGCTGCAGTTTTGGGTGGAAGCATGGAGGACAGCGGCATCGATAGCGAGGATAGACAGTCGAATATCTATGAGGATGGTGCAGCTGGTTTGCTGGTAAGTTTTGGGTCAAGTTTGTTGTTCAAATGGAACAAAGTTTGCCTCATCGCCTCCATATGCAGAAAACTGCCAGCGGAGCTCCCAAACATATGTCGGATCTGGAGTTTGAGGTGGCATTTCGGGGTTCATCGAGCAACAAAGTGTATGCGCCCACAACAATTGAAATCGATGAGGACAGAGCGGGCAGCGGGGGGCGGGGGAGTGCAGGGGAGCGCAGTGAACCGCCAAACACCTGCCGCATACTGCAGCGAAAACTGGAACTGAAGGTCGAGCGTGCCAGGCGCAACTATACACAATACCAGGAGGAGCAGGTGGGTGTGTCCCCCAGGCGAGAAGGTAAAATATATAATAAAAGTGTGTGTGTGTGTGTGTGCTTTGCAGGCAACTAAAACCCAAGCGGGCACCCTGATACCCATCAATCGGTTACCCATACCGGGTGAACAGGAACAGAAACCGCTGGTCGATTATAAGTCTGAGAGCAGCGATGAGGCGGAGGAGATATCATTCTTCCCAGCGCAATTGAAGCGTGCCAAGCGACGTCAGCAGAATCATGAACTAACCGATACGTTTAGCATACAAGAGATGACAATTGAATCGGATATGGAGTCGGATGACAGCGGTGGCACACAGAATCTCGAATTGCTTTTGCCCTCCATGAAATCAAACATATTGGATAAGTTTAAGAGTTGCTTTGGCTGCTGGCGACGCAGGTAATATCTGCCTGATCGAATGGGATGGTTAGGATCTATGGTCACGTCACAAGTTATTGAAAGGCACTAGAAATTCTATTGTAGACACAATATACCATATACATAAAATACTTATATGATTGCCAATACTGATCAGCAAATATAAAACTACACATATATTTGCATTTAAATAATATAAAACTCTTTTGAAAAAAAACAGAAAAAACATTTCTCAGTCTTTGCGCTCTCTATGTATCCGTATTCAGGGTCAGGCATACACCCTGCAATATCCAATGGCTCAGATCAGCTTTGGTGGCCAGATTCGCCTCGAACACAAGTCCCACTCCCATAGCATTGCGACGCAACGATGTGGTGTACACGGGAGCCGAGTAGGTGTTCTGACAGAGAGATAAAAAGATGAATTAGCCAGATGATTAGCTTATATTTTTCTCTGTTTCATTGCAAAACCCTATGATGATTGCAAAAGGCTCTAACTCTTACTTGCTTTGAGTTATAGATGCACATACAGACAGATCCCCTTTATACTGTCTAAAAGGCAGTGTATGTACTATATGATCTGAAGTCTCTTTAAAGTACTCTATATATGTTTAATTACTAGCTCGTAACTCTGCAAATAATTGAAGTTAATCCGTTTATATTGAAGTTTCTTTTAGACCGAATATTGCTATTTTCTCTGCTCAAATTGAAAGCTGAGTTAAACCTCGCTTGATTATGATCCTATACAGACTGCAAGCTCATATAGGGTACGAATTTTTCGTTGCGTCTTTCATCTCTGTCAAAAACTTAAGCACTTTGCATTTAAAATCAGAAACAATTAGCACAACAGCTGCCCCATTAGCTGTGCGCGGGGTTAGTTGAGGCTGTTGGTAATTTAGTGCACAGCATTTAAACAAATATCAGCGTGGACACGCCCCCTTTTTGCAGCATATATAGTCGGGTGTGTGTGTGTCAGTGTGTGTGTGTGTGTGTAGATACAAGCGGACATTAGTACTTGTCACTTGCAGGCGGCGTCGAAGCCAGTCATACTCCTGCTCCTGCTCCTGCTCCCTCCCTCTCCATGCGGATGAATACAAACCTGTAGCTTAAGCCGGTGCGCCTCGATGGGAACGACAGCCAGTATGGCCAGCTCCTCGACCAGAACTTTCGGTTGCGAACGCTGCAGCTGATTAGTCGCCAGGTCAAAGCGTGCGCCCTCTATATAAAGACCATGCACAAAGCAACCCTGCACAAAAAGTTCCAACGATTAAAATGCAAACAGAATTCTTAATTACAAAATTAGTGCCGGGCGAGGACGATGACGCTGACTTTTGGTCAGCCGAGGGGAAGGTAGGGGAGGCTCATAGTTTTGCATTTAGGGGACGCACTCACCGTCTCTGGACGCTCCTCAATGTCCTCGGAATCGGAGTAAGCAGTCACATATGTGAACAGTGTGGAGCGATCCAGGGGCCAAATGTTTTTGCGGCAAGCGACCTGCACAAGGCGAGCAATTATTATACCTCTCTCTCTCTCTCTCTCTCTCTCTTAGAGTCTCTCTCTCTCTCTCTCTTACCTGCACCAGAGCTGTGAGATAGCTCTGCGGTATATGCAGTCCCGAGAGCCACATGACCAGCGGCTCACCCGACACCGACCAATACTTGTACTGTATGGCACGATTCTGCGTAAAGATTTGATTAGTATAGGATTGGAGGATCTTCGGGAATTGATGGAATTCCCTTGCTTACCTTCAAGTGCTCCAGCCAGCTGGCCAACTGTTTGCATGTGGCCGGCGCCAGTTTGCTCCATACCGCTGGCAATAGGCCATTAAATAACGAGTTGGCAATGTTGTCCAGCACTTGATCCATGCCGATTTCACCAGCAATGGCCTGGGGAGAGGAGATGAAGTCAGGGCATGCAATTAAATTAAAAGGGGGTGTGTTGTTTGTTTTGCTGTGTGTGGGCGTGAGACAGACTGGATGCCAAGACAAGACAATGGGGTGACTTCATTTGCATTTTTACAAATTTCATTTTGGCAACACAAAAGATGCCAGCGAAACCCCAAGGATCGCATTCCAATTGCGAGACCACGAACCTTGGTCACCGGCCAACTTGGCAAATGGATAAACACACACACAGGAAAATGCAAAACAAAGCTGAAGGATTTATGGCGAAGCTGTAGTCGATTGACAGGCGAGTGGAGGAGGCAATCTCTAGCTAGCTATCGCCTCTTACCCACCTTGCGCAGCAGATCCAGTGTCTTCTTCATGCGCACCACCAGGAGATTAAAACGATCCAGCTCCTGTAGTAGGACCACACCGATGGGTGACATGCTCATCTGCATTTGCTTGCGTATACGCCAAGTCTCGAAGGCGGGAGGAAGTTTTTTCAGTATACCAGCGGCCACTTGGTCGATAAACTCATCACGACTGATGCCGCCAGTGCCCTCGCCTAAATAGGGAGTAGGGAATGGGGAGGGTAGAGAATTGGTTGGTTAGTTGGTATTGGCCAATGACAGAGAAAAACCGCCGTAATGTATGCAACGCTTGCGGTTTTAGCTTTTTTTTCTCCTCTTTTATTTATTTTGGTCTCCCTCTCTCTGCATTGGTAAACAGCAATTTTTATTAATTTGCGTTTTTATCTTGCTTAAACTGTCTGTCTGTGTGTGTGTGTGTGGGCTGATAAAATTCCCTTGCACATTCCCGCCCTGTTTTTATTTTTTAAATGTCAATTAGCAAATACTAAAGCTCATGAATATGCAAATAATCAGCATTTTTCAGATAACTACGACCGCAATGAGTGCGGCATATCGGTTGTAGATTTGTCCTTTATGCAGAGTTTATTCCGGCTATAGAACTGATTAAGTCGTGATTAAAGTTGGGCTTGTCGATTGAGAGTAGATTCAAAAATTAAAATATTTTTTATTATCTATTAACAGAGATCGATACAAGTTGTCATAGCTGCATAAGTATCCTATGATTTTCCAGCACTATCCTGTATTTTTAAAACATTTTTAAAGATATTCTCGATTTTTAAAAAAAAACCCCAATAAACTGTTTCTTTTAATAAAGAGAAATTGGAACTGAAACCTTGATATATTGTCTTTTTTAAAGAGTAATTGCAGTAGCAAATTCTAATATATTATATTAAATTATCAATATTAATATTATATTATCAATATTAATATTAAAATATCAACACATTTACAGGGTACTCGCACAGTCGATACAATTAGCACAATCTTCCCCCTCGATAAATTGAAATGAAATTGCAAACATTTTCGACAGTGTTCTGCAAATGTTTGGACTGCTTCTATTTATTTTTTAAATCAGCTACAGATTCGGGCTTATTATTTTACACTTTCCCGTTAAGGGTTGCCCAGCAACCCTAACTCTGTTAAATACCTTACCAGCTTTGGCGGCGATGAGTTGTGCCCGTGTCCGAATGGTTGCTATGGATGTGTGTGTGTGTGTGTGGGTTCCCCCAAAAAAGGTGTTGGCAAAAAAGAAGAGACAAAACAAGAAACAGGAAAAAGGAAAGAGGATTCATTATGTATCTCATGTGTATATATGGTATATTCAGCTTAACAGATCTGTTGTACAACACTGGCGCATATGTGCACACACACACACACACACACGCGCGTATACGTGATGTGTGTGTGATGGGGAAAATGGAAAAGTGCTCTCTGATGGCGGTTTTAACACGCTTACGCTCGTAACGGAATATTATCGACTTTTCGGGTGACGTTTTCCACAGTTTTTCCTGCTGCTGAGTGGCGGTAAGAGGCGGTGGGTGTGGTGAGGTTTTTGATCTGAATTGGCAGCGATTTGCGGGCAGTGTGTGTGTGTGTGTGTGCAAATGAATGCGTGTGTATGCGTCTATTTTAATTTTTAATGCACGCCCTGCTATTGTATGGCCAGGGCAATAATGGCGCATGCAATAAAGTTAATTGCAAAACCGCAACTAATTAATTAAATTAAATAAAAAATTTAACATGCCAAAAATGCAGCGGCTACAACGGCGACGGCAACAGCGACGGCGACGGCGACGGCAACGGCGACGGCAATGAAAATCAACAAGATAAAACGTAATAAACGGCTGACAATTGGCACACGCTGCATGTATGTAAATTAAACCATTTACTAGTAATGGCTTCCGGTTTTTAACCGAACTGTCAAACACTTTATCGGATAAAGACCGCCCCCTCTATATACTATATACACATACATAGTATGCCTATGTATGACTTGAATGCAAATTAAATTGAAATGGAAAGCTATAAAAACTAATTGTGTGTGTGGTTGCGAAAATAATATTATTATAAACAGGCAAGAGAGAAAATAGTTTTTTTTTGCAGTTTTTGGTTAAGTTTTTCTATGGAACATTGCGGAATATAACAACAAAAAATCTATCTAATTTGCAAAGCTTTTCGATTATTTATAAAGAAATTTCACAATTATTGCAATAGTTTGCTTTCCTTTTATATCAATTATATTATTATTATAAAAAGGCAAAAAGAAACTATTTAATTTTGTTTGTTAAGTATTTAGTAAGGGTTTTCTATAAACAATTTGTTATGTGTATTATGTGGAAATTTCTACTTTAATCTTAAAGATTTTTGATTGTTTAGGCATTATTCTGTGCTGTTCATAAACAAATGCTACAATATTATTCTTAAAATCTAACAACCTTCCTCACTGCAAAATCAATATACCCAATTGTTATATATAATAGTAGTATAGTACCAATTTGGCCAGGAACTCACCAGTTTGTGGCTGCAACTCAATCAGGCTGTTCCAAATGTTGCGCGCGGCCATTGTGTAATAACCGATTTCCGCGTTCGGATGCAAACCAAATACATCCGGCTTATTGACCAGCGGCAGTTTGTCAATGTGGGCTGTTATCAATGCATATTACGTATGTAAAGAGCTTTTCCATTGCATACCTTCCCTCTCCCCCTCCAAAACTCACCTATGTAGTCATCTTTTAGTACAATCTCATCGTCAGGCAGGCAATAGTCGACATTCTCATCCTCATAAAAGTGAAACGATTGAAATACATCGAATAGAAAATCACCCATATATTCATTCATATAACAATTGGTAATACGACGATCATAATCATCGATGACACGACCACCGTACATCACTTCCCCAATCAGATACTTCAAACTATTCCAGGGTATTTTCTCCTCAGAGCAACGTGTCAAATAGGTACGCAAAATTTCCGAGCATACCTCAAAGTCGGTATCATTGAAATCATACGATATATTCCAGCCAAGTTTGTCGTATTTGCGACGTTCCTGCAACCAGAATGGAGAACCATATTAATTGGCCTGTAACTGTAACTCTGTGCTATCAATAACAATTTGGCACTGGGGCACGACACCGCTGCTCCATCAATCCCATCCAGAACTTTTTGGCGCAGTTGTGCAGCGAATTTCAACAGATTAATAAATAAAGAAGTGCATTTCGAAGGGGGTAGACATGGGATCCCAGCTGGCTGCGAATGTTACTACAAATTTCTGGTTTTTATACTGCACTCACTTGGACAACGGCATGAAAGAAGGCTAACACATAGATGAGCGAACGATAGGCCGAGTGGGAGCAGGCCTCGAGACGATCCTGACGTATTTTAATGTAAGTGGAGCGTATATTCAACTTCAGGCCATTGGGTGGCTCAGTGACCACTGTGGGGAGGGGGGATAAAAGACAAGACAAAATATAGATATATATATATATAAGACGCTCCTACTCACCCTTCAGCGACTTCTGCAATATGCCAATGGGAAATGTGGGTGTCGGATCTGTGGTAATCCATAGTCGAAAATCTGGATGTGGATTCTCAATTTTATCCAAGAATTTCTCCAGTTCACGTACGAATTTAACCAGCAAATGTCCATTCTGTAACATCAACCACATGCCCATGCGTAGAGCATTATCCAGCAGATTCATGGCAGCCTTCTCCTGTCCCTGACCCAATGATATATGACAGAAATTGGCCATGCCACCGATAATGGCATCGGCCAGCTTGAGCAGATCATTTGTGGGATCCGAACCGGCAGAGAGTATAAAGCATACGGGTATCATGCATGTGGTTTGCTCATAGACATTGGTGAAATTCACAACCGGTGGCAATATAAAGAATTCATCCATTGTCTCTACAATATATTGATTGATGCTACGGAATATGCGATCCACACGGAAGCAGCGCAATAACAAGAGTTTCTGTGAACGGAAATGAGATAGAACTGCCTTAAAAATAGATTTAAATATGAAGGAAGCAGCGACCTAGCTAGGTCCTAGCTGGGTACTAGCCGAGTCCTAGCTAGGTCCTTGTATTGTATTGCGGTCTCTAGCAGGCGCAACTCAAGTGCAAATTGGGCTTTGCTTAGCTGGTTTCAAGTGCGACTGCGGGCGTAAATTGCCGCTCATCTAATGGCTTGGAAAATTGATAAAATATGGTAATGCACACACCCACACACACACACTCCGACACACACACACAGACAGAGAGAGCCAAACTGCTGCTGGCTGACAAAAACAGGCTGCTAATAACTTGAGCAGAAAATGTGCGCCAAAGTTGCAGGACGTAGCAAAAGTCGGGTAAAACTAAACGCCGAGAAGGCGATAGTGTGTGTGTGTGCAGGGTGTGTGTGTGCCTAGCTTGTACATAATAATCCACTAGAAACGAGCATAAAGTACGAAATCCAATAACGCTCGATGGCAACGCCAGCTCCTCCAAGTCAGCAAGGAAGCAGCCAGCGCACTCGGACTCGGACTCGGACGACAACGAGCGCCATCCACATCCACTTCAAAATCTGAAAGCTGAAAGCATGCAAAGCGAAAGAGAGTGTACACATCGGCCCATCGGCCCATCGGCCCCGCCCCCGCCCACTTGCCTGGAATGCACTGCATTTACGGTTATAGTCGCCCGGGCAAGTGACCTCCTCGGGATTCTCCATGTCGAACCACTGCAGTGTGGAGCACACACAACCAGGCACCATGGGCATTCGCCCGATAAGTGCAAACAAAATGAGCAGCATCGAAGCAAAACGGAAGCGTCGCCAGTGAATGCCACATGCCAGTCAGGAACAGTTTCAGCGACCATCCGTAGTCCAAATTGTTGTTCGTTGTTGTATTGTTGTAGCCATCGTTATTGTTGTTGTTGTTATGCATTTTACGGCGCAGCCAGAGCAGAGTTTGATAACGGGCATTGGAGTTGACGTTGACATGAAGATGGCACACAAAAAAAAAAAAAAAAATGCGAAAAGAAAGAAAGAGAAAAATAAATATATAGAGGAGAAGCAGCAGCAGCATGGAAAACATGAACATCGTTTAACCCATTAACACAGGGGGGCTTTTCATAGCTAGATAGATAGATACTATACGAGTTTTTAAAGTATTCAAAAAGAAAAAGCTAGAATCGTGAGTGCTCGACTCAGAAATACCCGCTAGTCATCAGTTCTAGGTTAACAAATTTTTATAGCATACTTTTCAGCGCTGCTAGTAAAAATTCAGAAATTCTATATTAAATAACTGCTGTACCTATTCGCCGATCCTAACTAAAATTATAGAAATTATGTAGCTGTTAATTATTATTAAGCACAACAAAAATAAATACTTTAGCTTTAAAATTGCGCTTGAAATACGCTGTTTTTCAATTTAGGGAGGCGTGGCAAAATTATAAAAATAACTTTAACTTAGTAGAAGAAATAATGCTATTAAATTTGATAGCCTTAACGCTTGAAATAGACGAGATCTAGTTACTTAAAAGAGATATACTGAGGACAGACAGACCTACAAACTCAAGATCATAAGGTTTTAATCTCTGTCCACTCTCTGCGTAAGGAATATAAGAAATAAGATATAAATATCACAACTTACAGCCTGCCACTCCTCAAGATTTTTCGCAAAATGATCTGGTACAGTACCAAATATATCTGGAAAATCAGTGGACAATTTGAGAAGATCCTCCCAACTCTTCTCGGGCAACCATTTGGCTGGATTATTACGTTCGCTCTTCGTAAGCGCAATGTTACCCTTGATAAAGAAATCGATCTCCTGTTGTGATAGCAAACCATCACGTTGTGACAACTTTGTGGCAATCTGAAAAGAGAAGAGCAACTTGTGTCGCTCAAAGAGTCCAGTACAACCATAGGAATAGACATTCTCCGTCAGGGTTTTGATAATGTTATTCAATCGCTTGGCCAGCACCGTATCCGGAACTGCCTTGCGCAGTGAGAAGACGAACAATTCCAGATATGCAGCCAGAGCATATTGATACATGCTATTCACAGTGGCCATATCGGCGAGGGCAAAGAAGAGGACGGCACCACGTTTTGCAGCCGGTCTATATCCATTACGTAGGATCTCAATGTCGGCGGCCGTATCACTTGCCAACTGCAGTTGTTCCATTACCAGGCCAGCCTTGGATTTGGTATTCTCCAGTGTGGCAATTAGCTCCACATTATCCAGCATGTTGCCCGTCGAGGTGGCCAACTCCCGGAGCAGCGAATCCTCGAGCTGTTGCAGCAACTGTTTATTCTCACTGGTCTGGGCTATCAAATCCGAACGTTGAGCCTCAAGATCAGGACGTTCGGTGCCCACAACAACACTCAGCAACTGATCCTCTAGACCATTTTGGGTGACCGTGTAATTGATGACCAACGCCTTGGCATACACAGCCGGATCGAATTTAGGATTCGAGAATTTCGTAGTCAAATACAAACGGAATTTACTATCCCAATCGACTTCCTTGTCGCCCAACATAATAAACTTGCGTCCACCTTGTATTCGTACGTTTTTCTGTAGAACATCATCGATCACCGGATCGATATAATCATCGACATCTTCGAAGAGAACGGGCCAACCGTACATAATGGACATTTCCAGTTGTTTTAGGAAATCAAAATCACTGAACGAAAGAACCTTGAGATTATTCCTTGACTCCTTCTTGCGTATCCACATCAGGGCCTGCAGTTGTGGATCTATGCAGAGCGGGAAGCGGGAAGCACGCATGGTTAGTATACCATTCTGTAGGGATAGCTCATCGGGTGGCAATCCTTCGTTGCCCCACAGTGCAATCTCCACTTCATTGGAGAGATAACCTTCAATTTTGAATGGCAATGCAATGGGTATACCCAATTCAACGATATCCTGTAGCCAATCATCGAATACCATATTCTTGCGGAACTCCCATGTAAAGGCTCCCGTGTAGGCCAGGAACGAGCTACTGATCAGACACAGGCCAACACTCTCAATCAATTGATTACCCAAACTGGCCATCTCCTTGCTCCAACGTATGAGCTCAGAGGTTAAGCCGCTTATCAGTTTATCGGCAGCGATAAGACGACGCTCCGCCTGTTGCATCATCTCGACCAGGGCACGCATTTGCCTCATCGAGACAGCATAGTTCTGATTCAACTGATCGAGTTTATCTTCCAGTTTCTGTATCTCCGAATTCAAATGATTCAGCAACTTGATTTGTACATCCTGTTCCTCGACCAAATACTCAAGACGTTCCTTCTTCGGCTTGACCTCCTTGTACACATCGAAGAATCCGCACACGGCTTTCACGAACTTCAGAAGACCCGCACCGGCTATGGATATCTTACCCATATCATCGAGATTCTGTGTTTTCATGTGCGTACGACAGGATGTAATCTGTTTCTGTGTCAGAGCCTCACAATCCATTTCCATCAAGCTCTTCAGGAAGTTCACATCACTCATCATTCCCTTGGCACTCTTCCAGTTGATCTCTTTGATGCCCTTCAGGATGGCAACGCATTCGCAGACGACTTGTACGGCGGCGGGGGGCGTGGCAAAGGAACGAATCTCAGTAATCTGGGCCTTCTCCAGCTCGGAGAGTGCACGACGTGCCTCCTCCAGGGCTGGCATAGCATCGGCTAGAATCAATTCGGCTTCATCCTTTTCAATTGCAATCTGTTTTCCCTTTATCTCCACTTCTACAGACTTCTCAGAGGCTTCAGCCTTCTTGGTATTTGCCTTCAGAGTGGATGCCTCAATGGTTACCAGCATAGTCTCACATTCCTCCGAGGCAACTGCCACATTCTTCTTTTGCTCCGTCACTATAACACGCAACTCATCGATCTGCACAGAGGCCTCTTCTATCTTTTTAATACCTTCTCCAAGACGTTCTCGCTGCGCTGTAATGTGCTTGTGCTTCTCCTCTGTAGAGGCACAGGAAGGGATGCATAATTGATATAGATAAGGAGATAGAGAGGGAGATTTCATCACTTACTCAGCAATCCCAGATAGGTGTTGATGAAGCTCAGATAATGCTTGGGTGTTACGAAATTATTACGCCTCAGTTTGGCCAGATAATCCTTGGAATATTCCTGTATTGTGGTATGCACATGCACCACATGCTCTATGATTGCCTCACGATGATCGGCGGGTATTAGCTCATTGCTGCTAAGGAAGAGTTGGGCCACAGCGTAGAGAGCCTGTTTGGGCCATGGGAATACCCAATCAATGTAGGTGCTACCAATGAGACCTGGGAAACTGCGACAGCGATTACGTAGGGCGTCTCCGGCTGGCGACATGCACAGCACAACGTGTAGATTCTCACAGCAGGTGCGCAGGAAGTAGGCCCACACGGAGTCCCTAGGTAGGAGATGGAGATGTACTAGGAATACATGCGGCTAGGTATACTACTACTCACTTGGATGCGGAGAGACCCTCCTCTTCGGCAAATTTGCGCACTTGATTGACTATCGAATCCTTATCCTCATCGGCAAACAGTGCCGGCACTTGGCCCACCGTCAACACGTTATTGATCAGCTCAAGGAAGCCCTCCTCGGCAATCTGCAAGGGAAGATGGAGTAAGGAATCTTCGAATAGCATAAGGATTCCAGAGCATGACAGACCTGTGCTGCGGTGAAGAGGAACACAACCTTCTTGCGCTTCACTCCTGCAATGTTGTACAGCACCTTCAGGTCCTCACGGAACGCGGTTTCATTGTAACCTCGGGATATGGTAATCTCGAAGACTTCGCACTCGGCGGCGAATGATGCCAGGCGGGTGACGCATTTCTTGCCACATCCACCGACTCCAATGAGCAGCACATGACCGCGATTCATACGCAGTGTACGATGCACACGCGTCAAATGCTCCAGACAATCTTCGAAGAGCACGAGGGTCATCTTCACCTTACGCTCACAATACTCAACCAAGATCTCAGTGAATAAACTGAATACGGCCGCGTAATCAACCAGATCCTCATAGTTACGTGGCTCCGATTCATTGGTGAAATTACGAAAATCACCAAAGACCAAAGGATCACGTAGCACATAATCCCGTAGGGTTATGATTGCAGCAGGACCCTCTTCCTGGGACTGCTCCTCCTCACCAGCCTCTTCATCCGCTGTGGCAGCAGCTCGATCTTCGGCCACAGCTTCCATTAGTAATCTTGCCTGACGTTCCTCCTCCAAGGCGGCCTCATCGATGAAACCATGTGTCTCCTCGAAATCCAGGGGGAAATTGTCTTTTATCTCAATTGCCATATAACGATTTACATTGGCGATATCCTAAGAACAGAGGAGATTGTAAAGAAAGTTCTGGAAATATTTAAAGTACCCAAGCTTTACCGTTGGACTGATGAGACGATCGCATATGATGCGGGTGAATTCGTTGCGCCAGACACGTATGAATTCTCGCAGATTCTTGTAGCAGACGGGAAGAATCAGTAGCATGCCAGCAAAGATGCGTGACAAATCTTTCAAATTGAATATATAATGGAATTTTGATGGTGTTGGCGGCAGATCCACAATGACTATCTGGAAGGGAGAAGAGAGAGAGAGTAGAGTAATTAGAGCATGCAGAGATTCCCATTCCTCCCACTACACAAATCAATTTTATCTCGCACTGCTGGCAATATGCATTCAAATGAGGAGGAGGAGCAGGCAGACAGAGGAAAGACTTGAATTTACAGCCATTATCGAGTTGCAGCCTCAGAGCGCCTTGGGTGCCCTGAATAACGGCAATTCTATTCAAATAATTCATTTTATTCCATTTCGAGCGACATTAATATCTTCTTTTTTGCCATGGCGCGTCGAGTGTGTAAAGAAGACATACGAACTAGACAGGCCTGGGTGCTCTTCTGCAGCTCTGCAGGTGTGAGTAAATCATTTTTACTCGTTTTTTTTTTTTTACCCAACCCTAAGTATTCCTCTCTGGAATACTCGCCCTGCTGCAGCTTGTGGCAATTGTGGCGACAAATGCATTTTTATCTGCACGCAATGAAATGCGATAATATTTTAGTGTCAACAATTGTTAAAAGCACCATAAACTAATGCTGCCTCTGCCACGCCCCTACTCTGGGAGGGGGGGGGGCAGTTCAATACTTGAACATAATCAAATTGCTGCTCCTGCCCAGAGAGGAAGAGGGAGCGAGAGAGATGTGCCGGCACAGTAGGCGGAGACACAGTCAACTAGGCAGCAGTCGAACCGGGTGACCATTGTGCAAAAGGCCAAACAGCAAATGGCAGCAGCTCCAGCTCCAGCTCCAGCTTCGACTCCAGTTACGTCTGCAGTTTCCCACTGCATCCTCCTCCTCCCCCTGCTGCCAGAGTCACTGCCACTGCCACTGGCACTCAGTTGTACTCGAAAAACCAATGGAGCAACAACGAGAGAAGGCGGGCAACCAAGGAGCAAGGACTACGAGGACGACGCTCATCGTCGTGGTGCATTACAGACCATTGAATAATTTCCATTGTATGGCGTCGAGGCGGCAGCAAAGATTATGAAAAATTGCCATTATTTGCATATGTAAATCGAATTTCATAAAATTTGTGAGAGATCTTAAAGCAATAGATTTCTTTTCTCACAGATTTTCCCCCATAAATATATAGTGTACTATACTATATATATCTTAACCCACCTTGAATAACTTGAGTGTCATGGCAACAATAATATCGGCAATTTCCATATAACATTCCTGAAATTTGGTATACTTAAGATGACCCTTAAAGATGGATGAATAGATTTGCACAAGCGACTCATCGTTGGGGAACACAATGTTATATGTGGAGAACATGCTGATGAAACGTGGATCGACCTCGTTGCGACCACCGCCTGCGGTACCCATTGCTGCATAGAATGTCATATCCTTAAACTTCTTCCAGCTGAGATCCTTGTCACGGTCATACATGCCGCCCCTCTCAAAGAACAGTTTCAGCAGCGCAATGGGCTGCTGTGTGCCATAGCTGGGCAGGAGAGGAAGAGAGAGAGAGAGAGAGAGAGAGAGAGAGGAGGAAATGAGTTGGGGGTATGGGTTGAGTGACAGTCTATCAGAGGCTTGTCTCTGGCAGTCCTGTCTCGCTCTCGATGATGCGTGTACACTCACTCATCCACCTGCGGCATGTTCATGTCATCAATAAAGCAGGCAATTTTCTTGCCCATCGGTGGCCCGTACGTATCCTTGGTGCGTTTCTCCACCGCCGCCTCCAGCGTACGCTGCACATCCAGCGATGAGGTACGAGATGAGAAATTAATATTGAGTATGATCTGGAAAGAAAAAAAAGGAAAAGGATTGGGAAGGCAATATTAGCGCTTAGCTGCAAACATCTTTGTGCCAGACATTTTTCAATTACATTGGTAACCGGATTGAGATTCCTCAAATATTGCATGATGGTCGCCGTCTTTGATGTTCCAGCCTCGCCGACAAGCAGCACCGGTCGTTTGATCTGCACAGAATGGAAATTAATAATGCTAGAGATGCCTTAGCCCATCCCAGTCCAACAATACTCACATCACTCATCAGACTCAGCAAACGATTGGTACGCGTATTATCCACAGTGGGTACCAGAATTTCGCTGAATTTCACGAGAGGATCATGTGAATAGGGTTTGACAACCCATTCCCAGGCCATCCAGACATTCTTGCCAATATCCCAATAATAATCATAGAGTGTTGGTTTACCCTGTGGAAAGGAACCACCCTCGGCGGGGGACTCGAAGGTATCCTGCACCAAGGGGAAACCTGCCTGTCGCTTCATATACTCATCGAATACAGCCTGATGTTTCTCCACCAGGCAGGCACCCAGTGAACCATAGATGGCCTGCAGAAAGCAACACTCCAGGGTATCGGTATTATAACTCATCCGCGTCGGTTCATCCGAATTCTTATCGGGTGGACCCCAGGTTGGAACCAGTGCATCGTAGAGATTACAGAATTGCGTTACCATATTCAGATCCGTCTGCAATATGACCATTTTCAGCGGATTACCCTGTGTACTGCCGTCTGTGCCCTCCAAAATAAATCCGATTGCCTCGCAAATGATTTTCTCAAAGAAATTATTGAGTAACTCATGCTGTGCCTCCGGCCGTGTCAATACCCAACGTTCCCAGAATGGACTATACCTGAGATTCTTGGGATCCACATAGACCATGCCCGCTCGCGATACTGTTGCCGGCGAGGCATAAATCAAATTGCCAACCTCGAAGAGCAGGGCACAATAGTTCTCCAGGCGTATACGCTCCCCGTTCGCCAATGTCAACAGCTTGTTGTCATCCATAACAGAGTTCATGTTCTCGATCCAAAGTGCATCCACATCGCCATCGAAGCAGGCATAGCGACGCTCCTGCAATGCCATTGGACGGTGTTGGATTGCATTAGCCAGAGTGTGTTATTCAATGCCCGCGGATACTGACTGACTGAGGGAGTGACTGAGGGACTGACTGAGGGACTGACTGAGTGACTGACTGAAGCTAGCGATGTCATCGTCATCGTCGTCGTCGTCGTCGTTGTCATCGTCCTGGTGGCGCCATCATTACCTTGCCAAGCCAAATGGCTGAGCAACTGTGAAAGAGTTGCGCCAGCCGGAACAGTTTGTTTAGTCACCCCCCCTGCCCACTCCTCCTCCCACTCCCCAGCCTGCTTGTGGGTTGTGCAATGGGATTTATTAGCGAATGGCGCGATTTCCGCATGAATGATGCACACCCAGCGCAGAGCCAGGCGCAGAGCCAGGCCAAACCGCATACTAAAGCTGATGCCGGTAACTTAGAACGTGTGTGCGCCCAAGGTGGGTGTGTCTGTCCATGTCCATGTACATGTCCATGTCTATGTCTATCCAGCTATCTATCTATGTGTGTGTGTGGGTTGTGAGTGCATATTGGTGTGTGCGTGTGCCACTGTGCTGGGGATTAGCTGCTGTTGCACTTCAATTCAAATGGGATTACCACAGCGTCGGCGACACGACATATGACCTGACTGCCTGCTCCGGCCAGCCCTGCCTAGTTAGAGTATCACGCAGGAGGGGGGAGTACTGCACACACTTACCTCACGCTCCAGCGGTCTATTCATTTCACGGAATATATTTGAAAATAATCCATCGACCCAATCTCGAGTCTCCATATCCAAATAACCATATAATTCAACCACAGAGCAGGCCTGAAAAATATTAAAAATATAAAGATATAAAAATATTATCCTTAATTTAAAATTAAATATAAAAATGGTATGTGAAATAATATGCATATATTTAAATAAATAAAGATATACATAAATTAAAAAAAATACATTTAAATTGCTTTGCCAGTGTAATAAATAAAATTTAGATATAATATCTAAAATGTGCAGCTATAAAAATAGCTAGAAATTAAATTGATAAATCACTGTTTAGTATTTAGTCCACATTTAGTATAAAGGGTTAAAGCCCATTTAAGAACTCAATTTGAAATGATTTTGAAATTGCTTTGGCCATAACGAGTATTTCTTCTTTATGCCATACACCTATTAATAACTGTATAAGTATTTATGGCATACGTTCGTTCCCCATCTCCCCATCTATTGAAATTGAACAATTTCACGTGCACTTATAGCAGCTCTCCCTTTCGATTTTATACTCTTTCTCTCCCTTTATTTCTACCACTCTGTGTGTGTGAAAGCAAGAGAACAAAAGCGAATGAAGGGAAAATGAAATCACTAGGGACGCCCCGCTGCTTACCAGGCGTTTCCATAATGGGTGAACTTGACATAAAAACAGAGCAAGAAAATACGAACAATTATGGCGAAGAAAAAAAAAACAACGAAGCTGGGATACTCTATGCATATTAATGCTATAAAAAAAAACTGATGAAAATTCCATTCCAAATTCCATAAGTATAAAAAATAAAATAAAATAGAAACAAATGATATATATATAAATTAAATTTAGTAAATAAATAAAATTAAATAATTGAATAATATAAATTAAATTTGGTAAATAAATAAAATTAAATAATATAATAATTTAAATTAAATTTGGTAAATAATTTAAATAGTTTTGTAGCTTGTGTAGAGTATAGCGCAGTTCGGCTTTATAGCCGAGTAGTTTTGTGTGTGTGTTAGACAAAAAGCAAGAAGATTTCCACTTACCTTCGGGTTAAGCACAATGCACTTGGTGGGCAGACCCATGTGGCATTGCGCTTTGACCAGAGCATTTATGACGACAGTTTTGCCGCCACCTGTTGGGCCCACAAGCATGGTCGAGTGGCGGGTCATCATGGTTTCGTACATTTGCACCACTTTGTCTTCCTGTGAGCAGGGAGAGATCCAGGTGAAAGGCGAAAGGTGAAGGCGTTGCCGGTGTAGGGATTTAGTTGTCATAAATGATGGCAGTGCGAGCAGCAGGAGCAGCAGCAGCCGGAGTAGAACGTCATGACATCAGTTGGCCAGCAGTTGACATGGTGTGTGACATTTGTGTCATTTGTGCAGCGTTTTGTTTGATGGAAACAGCAAGTTGCAAGGAGATGGCAGAGAAAATTGTATTAGTGGAAATTGTCAACAAAAAGAGAGAGAGAGAGAGAGGAGTAGGAGAAGTTGAGGCAAAGTTAAAATTAGATAGATAGGCAGCTGGGACTACCAGGAGATTGGTAGACTGGGGTGGGGCATGTAAAATGCTTTGTAACATTTCCGCCATTTGCGATTATGCGACAAGGCGCAATTTACAAAGTGTCAAAGTGTCAGGGATGACAACAGGACAGCTAGTTCCTTAACTTTCCTCTTTCCTTCTTTTTTTTTTTGCTTGTCAGCGATGTCATGACGCTGCCAAAGTTGGAACTGAAAACAGAGGCGCCTCCTCCCCCCTACTCTTACCCAGATTACCCACCTGATCGGCCAGCAGAACATAGCCATCGTTGACAAGCACATGACGCGTGGCCGCATTAAAGTCGGGATAACCAATGCGTGGACAATCGATGCCGGGAAAGAGATCCTTAATCAGTCCCAAAAATAGTGGCACATCCTCAAATACGAATTTGGGGAAATTCATGTCGCGCAGCACACGCATAAGGACCACAGATTCAGGTAGATCCTCCGATTGCCGTTTCATCACGCCGGCCATGCGGAGTACCGAGTTCAGCGAGCGTAGACCCCAATCATAATGACATTGCTTCGAGAGCTGCTCCTGGGCCAGCGAGTAGAGTACCGTCATCTTCTTGGCCAACACTTTGGCCGTCAGGAAGCCATCGGAGAAGAGTGAGATGAGGCAAATCAATTCCAGATCGGGTTTAATACACGTAACCGGTCGGAACAGGGCCTTAACCGATTCGGGTAGCTCAGTGCGTCCAGCATAGCCGGGATTCATGGTAACAAAGACGCCGCATTTGGGATCCAAAGCGATTTCGACGCCCTCGAACTGTAAAGTGATTAATCGATTAATCGCACGGCGTATCGATAACAATACGTACCACAAAACGCTTCAGCTTGCGTATTAATCCATTGCGTATGGTCTGCAGCTGCGTAGAGATCACACTGAGCACGGAGATATCAATGCGATTGAACTCATCGAAGCATCCCCAGGCGCCGCACTGCACCAGACCCGCCAGTATAGTACCCACTGCCCGATAATCCATACCCTCACCACAATTTGTGACCATGCACAGCAATCCCATGGCCTTCGCGAGATCCTTAACCGTCTCCGTTTTCCCTGTGCCCGCTGGTCCAGCGGGTGCACCACCCAAATTCATGAGCAACGCCTGCGTGATGGTCAAGTAGATGCGATCCGTTAGCGGGGTGATGACCAGGCGTCCATTTAATCCCATATACTCGTAGCCATAGTCGAAGCTACCCGAGCATTGGATCACATGTAGATTATCATAGAATTTCACCCAATAGAAACGTAGCTGACTCTCCCAACTGAATTCGCTGGCATCGAGCACATTGTCACGCACAAAGTTATCGATAATATCGCGTGCATGCACATCGATAGTACAAATCGCTTTGAATTTCAGCCGATCGTTGCGCGAGAGATTTGAACGTACTTTCAGTACCAATTCCTCGATCTGATAGTTACTCTTGTTGAGGAAATCCTTCATGGCACGCATATTGCCATGATTCTGTGCCTGATCGAATGCCTCCTCCACCTCGGCTGTCCACCAGACTTGACTGGCAGCTAATCCTACGCCGCCTTGGTAGTTCATTAACCAGTCGGGTCTGTGTGTGTGTGTGTGGGGATATCGAAATGTGGCCCAATGAGTGTCAATTTAATACAATTGCCCATAAATATGCCCAGACATGCGTCGAGCCGCCCCCTGTCTCCCCCCCTCTAGTCGCTGCTTATACAAAATAAAATAATAAATCGCTTGAAATGACAAAATTATACAGCCGCAGGCTTACAGAGAGAGGAGAGAGAGTCGCCTCCATGTAAATCGCTGGCCATAAAAGCGACTTCCCTGCTCGGACTCCCCACTGACTTTGGTCACATAATACACATGTATTTTATGGGTGTATGGGGGGCATATTTTATATGCCACGCTTCTTACCTGGCAATCACCAGATCGGTGCCAAAGTCGTAGATGCACGTCTTGGTCACATAGCGAAAGGCCAAACGCATCTCGGCAAGCACTTCATTCATCCAATTCTCGACGCGACCCTCGGCCCGGGCTGTGTGTTGGGGGAGAGGGAAGACAATAACCACATAAATATATAAACCCGCGTCGCCAATATCAATAAGTGTATACAAAAACAATAAAACTCAAAGTACCCAAATTACAAGAGGAACAACAACAACGAGAAGGGAAGCCTGGAATGGCCACCGAATGCGCACAATCATCTCCAGCAGGGGATAACAATGGCAACGCCGACTGGCTTCAAATTAATTAAAAGAAATTGGCCAGCCAGGCCAGGCCAGGCAAGCACATCCCGGCCAGAAAATCGAGAGAACCATAAAAAAGTTCCATTTTAAAATTGGCAATCAGTGCGTAGGGATTGAGGAACTGGCTGGGCGGAGGGTAGTGCAGGGCAGGGTAGGGCAGGGGTAGGTGTAGGGGTAGCCTACTGTACTTACGATGATAGCGGAATTCCAGTACTTCGCCCTCGCTGGATATCATGGCGGTAACAAATGTGTGACTGCCCTCCTTGACCAGGCGCAGAGACTTGACATTGTCGTACATCTGCAGAGAGAGAGAGAAAGGGAGAAAGAGAGAGAGAGAGAGAGAGAGAGAGCGGGAGGAAGGGAAAGAGAGGTGAAAGAGAATGAAATTGTGAAATCAATGCGCAAAAACATTTTTATTTATAAGCCAAATAAATTCATAAAAATTTACCAACACGAAATGTTCCACCGTGTGCCACAGGCAGCTATGGCAAGCGGGGAAGGGAAGTGAGGGGAGTGCGCTCTATATATGTGTGAGAGTGTATGTGTGTGTGTGTGTGTGTGTTGCATGTGTTGCAAAAATGCTGTAATTTCCGCCCTGGACATTGGCCAGAAAGCATAAACAGTGACATTAACTTTTATGGCAAGATTCTGCCATTCTCTGCTTGCTCTACTCATAACAGACTGGGCACACACACAGCACACTCACACACACAGCATACACACACACACACACACACACTCGCACACACTCTCAGTCCGTCATACAGTCTCCCACTTAGCAGCACGCCCAGTCATACATAAAAATAATGTTGCTGGCAGTTTAGCAAATCTGTTGTTGTCACTCCCACCACGCCCCCCCAAAGTAGGAGTAGTATATGGTAGTAGTAGTGGTAGTAGTTCTCGTAGTACCCACCTTAATGATGTGATTCTGCACTGCAGATGCCTCACTGCTGCCCAATATGGAGAGCAACTCATCGGTTGATATGAAATAGAAACGCGGAAAAATGCGACGTTTCGAGTCCAAATATTCGTTCAACGATTTCTGACAATTTTCCAAGCCAATTCCCAGACCTTGGATTTCAACCAAACGTCCACCGATGCCACAGAATGGCACCACCAACGGATTCTTGGCACAATCGACCATCATCTGCAAACGAGGGGGGGTAAATTATTTGTAAGCGAAACAAGAAAAAAATAAAATAATATACTATAGTGCCGCATAAATACCCTAACTAAGCCAACTAAATTAGTTTACACACAACTTGAGACAAAGAGTTAACATTTAAGTGAATAATCCTGAATTTTTATCTGGCTTTAATTGAGTTATAAATTATATAAATCTTTAAATAAAATTAAATAAATATAAATCTCTCTCTCTGTCAAACTGTTGGATATACTCTATATAGTATACTCTCTCTCTCTATACACACACGATAATGCGAATGTCGAGAGCAAATCAAAATAATAAATCATTTCGTAAATGGCATCAAATATGGCGGCAAATGTTGCAAATGAAACGTAAAGCAAACGAGGCAAGTGGCAAAGAATTGTGTGGCATGTAGAAGGTTAAGTGAAGTTAAGAGCGCCAAACACACAAGCTCAAACTCAAACAGAGAGAGACACACACACACACACAGACACAGCCTTAGCCACACACGCACACAAGGTAAACAATGTGTGTGTGCTGGCTGACGGGCTGACGGTGCGTATGTGTGATGTATGAATTCGCCCTACGCCATACGCAATTACGTATACGCAAAGTGGTCGTTTGCATGCGTATTATGTTAACCGTTAAGTAAGGCGTCGCCATATTGTCGGCGCCCATTAAATCAGCTCAAATAAATTGAGTAGATACAAGAGCAGCAAAGCAACCGGCATAAGTAAATAAAGTATATATACTATATATATATATCTTGTTGTTTCCTACCCTGCGATAGGCCTTGTCAATATCATCAAATTTGCGCGCCTCCTCCGGCAATTGAGTGCGTATGTCGCCGCCAATGAATATGCCCTCCAAATACAACCATTTGCGCTGTACCAGCAGCCATTCCTCAATGATTTCCGAGATATTCGCCAGTGCGCGTTCCCATTTGTTTACGGTCTCCAGAAAGGGTCCAATAAATCTGTGAGGGAAGACAAGAAACTTTAGGGAAAAAAGAACCTCCCATATTTCCACTTCTATACTCACTGACTCGCTCCCATCGACTGCAGATTCATGGCATTATCCTCCAACACCTGTGTAATCTCATCCACGGGTCCCAATATATAGCCACGATCCTCGTTGCCCTTGAAATGTTTCACTACCTTGAAATTCATATTGCCCCATGTCTCGATCACCGCCTGTACTCCACGTTCGATTTGCAACTCCTTGATGGCATTGGTCAGGATTTGTTCAGCGATCTCCTGATATTTATGCAACTGCATCGCAAACATATTCTCCAGTGTGAAACGTTCCGGTGACATGTCAAAGTATTGTCCCGTCTTCTCCATCAATTGCAGCCAATGACGCTCACGCAGCGCCTCATGCTTTAGACTCACCATCAGCGGCACTGTGGCCTTGAATTGCTTCATGTGCGTCTCCAGCTGCATGCCCATGGCCAGTGTGCGTACCTGGAGGAGAGAGGTTAGATGAGGGTGTATCAACGAGTGAGTAAATTGGTGGGTAAACGGGTGGGTTAACGGGGGATTAACGGGTAAGGAAACGGGTGGGTAAACGGGTAAGGAAACAGGTGGGTTAGCGGGTGGGAAATGGGCGGAATAAAGGGTGGGAAACGGGTAAGTAAACGGGTGGTTCAACGGGTAAGGAAACGGGTGATGAACGGGTAAGGAAACGGTGGGTAAGCGGGTGGAGTATCTGCTGGGAAACGGGTAAGTAAAAGGAAGGGAAACGGGTTAGTAAACGGGTAAGAAAACGGGTAAGATAAAGGGTTAGGAAACGGAAGGGTAACGGGTCAGAAACGAGTGGGTAAACGGGTAAGTAAACGGGTAGGGAAACAAGTGGCTAAACGGATGGGTAAGCGGGTGGGAAATAGGTGGATAACCGGGTGGGAAACGGGTAGGGAAACGGGTAGGGAAACGGGCGGGCTAACGGTTAGTTAGCGCGACAAAATCAGTTGAAACAATAGTGCGGTTGCCAGTTGTGGTTGTGTGGGCAGCCCATGGAATTATGACGGCAAGCCTGCCCACTCTTGTCACCCATCTCTCTGCCCCTCTCTTTCCCTCTCGCACTCTCTCTACCTCGCTGTTTTGGCCAAAATGCGCAGTCTGTTTACATGCGAGCGTGCTGCCCTTACACTGATTGTTTGCACATGCAAAATGCAGGACGCGGCGCAAAGCTGTGCAGGCATAAATTAAATACCAACAGCAGCGGGAGGAGCAGCAGCAGCAAGGGATGTGGTTGGGGATTCTACCATCTTCCATGACGCACCCGTTGGCATTTTAATTATTTTCAATATTGAACAAATTGATTTGCATTTTGGGACACTGATTATGCAACAGCTTCTGTATGTTAGCCCGTGAGGGGCGGAGGGACGACGGGGGGCAGACTGTCAGCCCAAAAATTATGCATGATAAAAACTGCATTAAAATTTCCCGCTGTGTGTGCGTGTGTGTGTGTGTGTGTGTGTGTGTCGACTGACTGTTTGGGATTATATTCAAATTTGCCCGGCACAGCGCTATTTATATTAATGATAAACTAATGAAATAGTTTGCATGCTAATCTATGCATGCAATCGCCACTCGGCAAGAGATATGAGCAGGGTACAGTCCCCATTCCCTTTCCCCTGCCTGCCACCCGCTTGGAAAATGCAACGAAATTTCCCCCTCTGCCCTCTCTCTCTCTCTAATTTGTATGAAGAGACGAAACTTTTTGGACGCGACAAACTTTCTACGACTGCCCAGCGAATGGGAGAGAGGGAGAGAGAGGGAGAGGGGGGCGGAAGTTTCCGAGAGAAACTTGTTAGTGAAGTAAATAAATCAATTTGTCATAATCAGTTTAGGTGCAAAATTCCGTCGCTGCTAGGCCAAATTTCACTTTTCTTGTTTGAGCCGAGAGAAGGCAAAAAAAAAAAAAAAAAGAAGAAAATAAGGAAAAGCCCTAAGGAAGCTGGCGAAACTTTTGGACCTACGACTTACGAGTTACGCCTCAGCTATATGAATATTGAAATACTCTGTGTTAAGCCGGATGAGAACCACCCCATCGATTGAGTGTACTCACAACAGGGTATTCATGTCGAGTGAGTGCACACAACTCAACTCAAAAGTATTTGAATGTTTTTATTGTTTTAACGCCCCTGTAATTTTATGAAAATCCAAACAGGCCGAAAACTTTGCCAATTAGACAAAGTTTTTATGCCAAAAAAAAAGAAGAAATATAATAAAAAAAAAAATAAAATAAAAGGAAAGCGCAGACTTACCGACTTGGGCAGTTTTCGGAACTCCTTCAGATAGCTCTCAACGCCTTCGGTGAGAAACGTGGGATCCAAGTCAACCCACAATGTTTTGGACCATATTTCACGTGCGTTCTTCTGGTTTCTATACAGCTTATAGATCTGTGAAGTGGGAAATATTTTATGAATGTATATAGATGCCGTTAGCCTAGCAGTTATACCAATATCAGGCCATCGAACTCCTCCTGCACACGCCCGAATTCATTGTAATCCACCATGGGCATATCGAAGAGACGCTCCGCATTCGCCAGCTCCTGTCGTCGCAGTTCACGTTCGGCCAGCTTGTGTCCATAGGGATCCATGAGACGTACACCTTTATCCAGCTCAGGGCCCACGGAATTGGGTCCGTTCTCATCCCAATCCTTGATGAAATCCTCCAGCTATGTAGGTAGGAATTAAAGTCTGAACTGTAGTAAAGTGGCAGCATTTGATTGTTGCGCTTTGTGCAGGAGGAGTCCACACTCCTCTACACAACCACGCCCTCCCCCATCCCTGTCCCTTTATTCAAATAATAAACACTTGAAGTTAATTCATTTTACGCTGACGGCGCCTTCGCCACTAACACAATTGACAATAATGGTTGAGCGCGCGGAAAAATCCAATTAAAATGCCATTGAAAGGAAATAATAATAGAATAATAGACATAGAGAGAGAGAGAGAGAGAGGCGGAGGGGAAACAAAACAGAATTGCAGAAAACGCAAAATTGCGGAAATGCAGGCGGAGAACGGCAACCGGACGAAGACCCCCTCTAAATCTCCTCCGCCCTCCTCTCTCCCATTGTCCACTTACATCATCCCAGAATACACTGATTTCGTCGGCTGTAATATCGGCAAATTTTTGCTTAATTGGTTGCAGCTTCTCGGAGCGATACAATGCGGATAGAAATAGACGTTTCCAGCGCTTCTCCAGATGATGAGCCATCAGCATGTCCTCGTAGGAGAACTGTAAAAAAAAGAGAGAGAGCAGGCAAGATAAACCGGTTAAAAACGCACTCACATACAAATTAAGCAATGTCCTTCAATTATTGCTGAGTGCAAATAATAATCATGAATAGTGCCGAATCCTGCTAACGAGCACCCACTCACACACACACACACTCACAGAGCAGGCGAATAAAAAAACATGGCTGAATGGAAAATACTATAGCATACATTTCAGGGCCGTCGCTGCCGACGCCGCAATTGGCTCGCAGTTGCATAAATTTTCATGTAGCTGCGCTCGCGCTCTCTCCCTCTCTCTCTCTCTCTCTTCCTTTCTCTTGCTTTCTTTCTCGCTCTGTGTGTGTCGCTGCATTTGTTCATTCATTCATTAATTTATATAAAATGCAAGTTAATTCCGTTTGTCTGGCCAGAGCTAAGCGCCGCAGCCGCAAACGAAATGCCATCAATAAATGAACCAAAAGCCACCCCCCAACACATCAGCCAGACACACACACACACACCGCACACCACACTCCATACTCCATACTCCACACTCCACACTCCATGCCATCTCTTACGTAACCGTGCTTCCGAAAATACGAAAAGCCATTTCCAAATGACGCTGCCACTGGCCAACGGAATATGCATATGTAAACACACACACAGCATGGAGGCAGCTAGAGCGAGCTTTAGGGGATTTCTATCTAAAACTTCTCATTTGAATACCCAAATAGTACGAGCGAGTACGAGAGTAGCAAAACCGCACTCGCTGTGAATTTCATTAAGCCAGTGAATAATTCGCTGCATCTTGCTAAATCAGCTGCAACTACTTTGGCAGAGCGAGAGAGAGAGTGAGAGAGAGAGAGAGTTGGAGAGTGAAGAAACTGCTTTATAGCGCTGCTTGGGCTACATAAATCAAAGGTGTTATTTTAGCTAGAAATCAAAGGTCTATCATGCTCAAACTTACCATAATTTCATGCTCACTTAGCACCGTAAAGGTCTCCTGCATCTCATGGATCTTCTGCTCATTGGTCAGCGTGGTCGATTGGACTGTGGCAATCGCTTGCATCACCAGCTTGAAGTCCTCCACATCGCGTGTGGTCTTGTTCAGATTGATTTGCAGCATCTGTAATCATAGGAAAAGATAAATAAATATATATTTTAGATGCAGATGCCCCGTACTCACCTTGATCTCGTTACGCATTGTGCGCATATTTTCATTGACATGCCGCGATAAGGTCTCACCCATTACAAGACTCCAAATCCTGGCATGCTGCTTAATGCTGCCCAGGAGTGGCCTCAGATTGATGCGTACACAACGCACTGTATGCTCCTGTTTCATCTGCTCCAGATTGGACACAATTGTCGAGTAGAATGTAAACTTCTCATCGATCTCAACCAATGTGACTTGACGCTCCAGGAATTTCTGGCATATCACATCCTTCTCGAAGGCCCACAGATTAAAGTATTTGCGGAATCTGCAAAAGAAATCAAGATATCATATCCTTAGCCTTCCTTTCCCACTTCTCTGCTACTCACTGTACAACAAAAGCCTTGGCCTCCGTTACGATCTTCTGTGCCAGCTCGTGTATATTGATAATGAGATCAACCACATACTTGATATTGACAATATCTTCGTAAAATGTATAATTAAATTTCCACAGGGCACCGGCCTCCAGAAGTGGACAATTCAGGCAGGTGCCAGACATCCAGCGTGTGAATAGTTTCAAGCTATATGAAAGAAATATGCCAGAAGATTTATCGATTAATCAAAATAGATTGGATAATAATTATGCCACGCACCGTGTGAGAAAATCTTTGGCAGCCAAAATAATAACACTCTGCAGCTCATTGGCCGATGGTTCCAGCACTACTTCGGACATGAGGAGCACCGCGTTGACCTCGAACATGGGTTCCGATGAGAGTAGACGTTCGATATAGCAGCGCAGGTTCTCGTAGGTCATGCTGAGAGTGAATATAAGATAATAAATAAAATTATTAAATAATAAAATAATTTAAAAAATGTTTAAAATGTAAAATCTAAACATTTAAATAATTCTAAATTTAAAAAAAAAATAATTTTATTATAATATTCTTACTTCTAACTTTAATTATACTTATATTTTTAATTTAATTTATATTTGTAATTTTGTTTTTATTTTTTAATATCTTAGACTCTTGGCTGCTCTAACTTAAAGTATACTTATATTTTTAATATAAATAATATTTATTATTTTCTTTTTTAATTTTTAATATCTTAGAGTCTTGATTGCTCTTAGTTGATGTTAAATAAATATAATACAAATATGAATTTATTTTAAACTCACTCTATGAGGCACTTATAGGTCTGCTCCTCCCAGAACTCATAGTAACTGCGCATTTTCTCTGATCTACCGGTGAAAGTGCCCAGCACCAGACTCTCCAGTTTGATGAGTACTGGACCCAGTGAGTCGTATAGTAGCTTCATTTGTGCGGTCTTCTGATTACGCGATGCCTCCAAACGTTCGAAATAACCCTGACACAGATAGACCCCAACGCCGCAAAAAGCATTATCCAGTTTCTTTTGATCATCATCTCCATCCTGAGTTTGTATTACAATCGTAGTTGATTTCTTTCCTCGTATGCTACTCGACACGGGACTACGACTCTCGGATGCCGGCTGTGCCGGCTGTGCCGCTTGCCGCTGTGCCTCCAGCTTTGCCGCCTGCTCGGCCATTTCGGCATCCAGAATGAAGAGATTAAAGCTACGAATACTATCGATACGATTACGCAGATCGACGCGTATGAAATCGATTTGCGATACAATCGAAGTGAGTTTACGCAATTGCGAATTGATTTGATCACAGAATTTGCCAATATTAAATGATATCCAGGTGAATCGGGCCACGCCCTGTTGAATGAATATTTCCGTTTCATAGATATGTTCGCGTAGAAAGACCACCTCAGACAGCGATAAATTGCCAATTATCTCATTGTAATGACGTATCGATTCCGATAGCTTTTCATAGTCCTTAAATATCATATCCTTCTTCATAATTGCCGTACGCAGCACAATGGGCAGTGCGAATCCCAAATGCTCAAAGAGTTGTGCCTCAAACAATGTGTCGAACACCTCGCGATCTAAATTTACCAGGAAATTCGAATCATATTCGATGAGCACACGATCGCCAACGATTTCACGCCATATAGGTAACTTCTTTTGTTCCGACGAACGAAAGAGTACTGAAATGTACAATGAAACATTTTTTATTATCAATGAATTCGATTTTTTTTTATGCTATGAAATTGATAAAATTTATTTTTTCGATTGTTATTCCCGTGAGACCCCATAAACCATATACTACCACATCGTTTTTTTTTTGGCTTCAATCATATATAACTTAGCCAAAAATCATTTGATTTACCTTTTTGATCACGGTATTGTGCCTAAAATAGTTCTGCATTTCAATTTAATTAATTTGGGAACTTCGATTTTTTTGCAATTTTTCTATGCAACCCCCTTGCTAAAATTTTCGTAATTTTTTCAAAAAATTATATTTTTATTTTTTGCTTTAAATCGATTTAAAACTAACATAAAAATCGTATTCGGAGCTAATTCAGACTCAAAATGTGTAAAATATGTTTATTTGATTGGGTTTTCAGGGTTGTTAATGTTATCTTTGTTAAAGATTTACCCCACCCTTTTACAATAGGTATCTCTGCTAGGGTATAAAATAGGTATTTCTGCAAGGGTATAAAATCTTTGGCGTACCGAACGTTCCTTGCTTCATCTCTTTTTTTTATAACAATAATTATAATATCGATGCTGAATCTTATCGATTAGTTTTTCCACTATCGATAGTAGATTGCGTTGTCCCATAACCATTTTTAAATTTGGGAAAATTTGAGATTACACGCCAAATATATAGGATTTTTGTAATCGATAGTCTTTTACTTACATTCGCAAGCCTCTATGCATTCGCGATCCTGTGGCGTTATATCCTTTGCTTTCTTCTCTTTAACGGCATTCAGGAATGCCAGAGCTTTCTTATACTGTTTGTTGGCGTGCTTCGTCTTGCCCACCATCCACATTATCATCGCTGTCAGGACGGTGAATCGATTAACGCGACACTGGAAACCCAAATTTGCTCCCTCCATGGCAGTCTGTTCCTCTTCCTCCTCGTCATCTTGCAAACTTGTTTCCCCATGGGATTCTGTGTCCAAAGTCATCGCGCTCATTACTTGACTAGTGCCAAATATCGATGAGCTTGTGGACATTAAGTGTTTACTTTTGGCCCTCATTGTAGCTGTCGCCTCGGATATATATTGCACTATAAGAAGGAGAAGAAAAGGAAATTCGAGTTATGGGTAGATTTTGTTCGATTGTCTGTACTCACAAGTCTCTTCCTTGCATATCTGTATTTGCAATATATTCGATCGATTCGTATGATTCACTATGAACGTTGCGTTCTGCATAAATCTCTCGAAGAGCATCTTCTCGAATTGATAGAGTCGTGTCATTACCTCGAAATATTGCTTGAATGCACTGCGCTTTAGAAAGCTATTCTTCAGCGCCGGATCATCTTCCAGAATCTTAAAAGCCATTACAGCATTCTTCAATTTTCTGCCCAATAAACGAGCCCAATTAATGGCACTGATTTTTGCCGGCTGCAGCCTGGGCATAGGTGGTGTCTTCTTATTGGCCGTGAAGACAGCTTCAATATTCCCAATTTCGGTTATGAAAAACCTCAAAAGATTCTCATGCTTTGTGCATACAAACTCCTTGAGTTCCGGTCGTGTATCGATTGTATTGGCATTGTGTAGCAGCGCGATACCCTTCTCTGTGGACAGCAAGGAGTTGATACTCTGATCAATAACCGTTTTGGCCTCCATTTCAACCATCTCGAGATGTTTGTTAAACATTTCCAGTGAATATGCCCAGTTCTCCCAATTGCCGGGACTGAACATATCATAGTCTACAGTGCGTACCAAAGTATTCAACATGCGATAACATTTTCGCATTAGATTATCGACAACTGCGGGCTCTGCGATCAAAGCCTTCAGATTGCGTCCAAATAAGTTTTCGTATTGGATGAAGACACGTCCCACATAGGCAATATCCACTGCAACTTTATAAATATGATCCACCTCATTGAAGAGCTTAACGCTATCGAATTCCCAACGTGAACCAGCACCGGATTCCTCAATATGCTGGCGACTTATCTTATAAGCCTGTTTCCAGCACTTCAGCAGATTGGCACAATCATTGGCCGTTTCATTCGTATAAGTCGCAGTGTAACTTTAAAATAATGTTAAAAAAATAATCGATAAATCTATCGTTGCTAGTTATTCATAGAACTTACCGAAATATGTTATCGAAATTGATAAAACTCTTGACCTTTGTACAAAAAACATTCGATATCTCACAAAGGAGCACCTGCATTTTGGGATCACGACAATAGTAGCTGGACATGGTCCAGATATGACGTAGACCGACCATAACATTGGGTATCTGTAGAATTGACATCTTGAAACTCTCATAACTGCGTATTTTCTAGAGAGAAAGAGAGAGAGAGAGATTATACTTAGATTAGATATGAGATCGAGGAACTCACTCACCTCCAAATATTCGATTATAGTGCTCAGATAGTCCGAGTTCTCTTTGGCCAATTGGAATCGCTCCTCGGTGAGGCCAACAACTCTATCCCATTCGGATAATATCTTGGCATCCATGCCCTTCAAGCGTGTGAGTACAGTCACAACAAATACGGTTTTCAATTGTTCCAATGTGCCATATAAATCGATTTCCATCTTATGCCAATAACGATACTCGGCCATGGGTGTAAATTCATCCAGTTGTTGATCCTTCAGCGCTTTCATTGTTCTCATCAGATACTTAATCCAACCATCTACAACATCCTCGAGTTGTACTTGCGAATAGGTTGGTATAAGATCAACTCTCTTCGGATCCAATGGGACACGTATGACAGCATCTTCATATTCGGTTGCCTCCTGTCCGGGTAATACATACGAAGTGGGTAAATTGAAGGCCCACACAATATGATTGATTGTCCACACAATTTCCGAATCGAAATCCTGCATTTCCTTATACAGCTGACGTTGTATGGGCTTTATGCGTGGCGGTGTTGCCTCCTCCATGGCGTGTTCCTCCTCCACCTTGGCCTTGGTTTCGTTCAGCAGTTTCTCCCAACGTTCGGCGATCGTAAGCTTCTCAGGCTTAACGGCAGCAGCTATAAGATCGTATAGAAATATATGAAAAATTTTAATGATATATCTCTCGCAATGTTCCATGTAGCTTACCCTCATCTTCATCGGAGGAGGGAACTTCTATGACAATTTTTGTGTCCTCTTCCTCGTCAGCGTCACCTCTTTCCTTTTTGGCCGCTGCAGCCTTTCTGGCCGCCACTTCGAGAGCTTTTTTCTTTCTAGAGGAAAAAAAAAAGGAAATAAACAAATGAAAGCAATTAAAGGCGCGCTGGACATGTAAAATTAACACAAAGCGTAATGAAAAGCAGCTGATAAGCGAAATGAGCAATAAAGGATAATAACAGGCGAGGGGCGTAAAAAGGACTCTGTGACGAAGGATGCCCCCCTAAAAAAAAAACAGAAAAAACAATACCAAAAAAAATAAACAAGTGAAAACAACAAAGCAACTGGTCAAGTGGCTGCCGCGGGGCGCAGCTCCCGAAATGCTCTCACGGCTCACTGAGGTTTGGGCCAGGATGTGCCATAAATGTTGGCTTTCAGTGGCAAAGGAAGACAACGGGCAAGGATAACGCTCGCAGTGGAGCAGGAGCTGGGAACTGGGAGCTGGAGCTGGCGCCGCTGATGGCAGCATGAAATCCGATTAAAAATAAAAATTCTTATCGGATGCGCTGTAATTTATGTGCAAAAAGGGTTGTATGCAGGAATCTCCCCCTCGTTTTTTTTTCTCTTTTTTTTTGTAACTGTAGCCGCGTCGATGGCAACCAGTGATAAACGCAAAACAAAGGGCAATCGAAAAATGCGCATGAAAAGGAGCAAACAGAGGCAGGGAGCGAAATAAAGAAAAGCCGAAAAAGCTGCGAAAAAATATACAAAAAAAAAAAAGAAAATGAAAAAAAAAAAACGAGCTATGCCCGCTTTCACAGTCACACAGTCAGCGCGCACTTCAGTCAGAATAAAACCAATAAAGCGCCACGGCCACACACCCTACTCAGTACAACACCCTACTACCCCGCTCAGTACTCACTCCCCTCGAGCGTGAAAGAGGGGCAATGCTTTTGCCTTTGTTCGCAAAAAAAAAAAAAAAAAAATGTTAAATACTTTTGTTGTTTAAGCGCTTTCAAACGAAATTCCGACGGTTTGGATAGCTCCAATAGACCCGGTTCCATTTCTTTAGACTCCGTTGAAGGATCCTCGCCTGCAGTTTTTCTAGTATCAGTGCCATCTCCGCCGCCGCCGCCGCCGCCCTCCCCGGCTGCATCCGCCTCCTTTTGCGTATCGCCGGTGTCAGGTTCGCGAAATTGATAATGAAAGGCTTGTTTATAGACCTGGAAAAGCATATATATACATATATATATAATACGAATAATATATTTTAAAGTGCAGAAGGAAAACAGAGAGAGAGAGAGAGAGAGAGGGGGAAACAGAGTGAACCCTGCCCTGTTCTAATTGATTTGCCGCGTTGATTTGCCCCCAGAAAAGCGATTTGAAGCAAATTTCCAATTTATTTTCATGCACAAGGCAAATATTATGGCAGTTCGGGGCATGTTTCACTCACACAAACCGCAGCAGGGAGTGGGGAGAGAGGAGAGGGTGACCTAGGCAGAAGTGAGCCATGGTGCCTGAGCTGGAAACCAGCCTAATGGAAACCGCAGCACATTTTGAGGCTATGATGAAGCAATTTGCCTTTGCTGTCGTTGGTCGCTTAAGGCGTTTGCGAGGCGTATAAGCTGGGTTTGCCAACGCCATAGCCAAAACTCTGCCTATATCCCGATACACTCCCATTCCTCTTCCCTCCTCCCCTCATTCCCTGCCCCGTTCGACCGCCTGTTGTGCATTGAGGCGCAAAAATCTTTCGCCCGGCGCGTCCATTTTGATAGATGACTGCCTTGTTTTAGGAATTAATTACAATTCGTCACATTTTGTTTTGCGGTTAAGAATGGACAGCGGAAGGAAGCAGACAGTGTGAGCAGGAGGAGCAGGAAGAATGGAAACAATGGCGCCTGCTTCGAAGCCGTTGATTGATTGAACAACGTTTTATGGTGTGTGAAATGAGCGAAAGGGCGCAAATTTGAGTGATTTCGGTTGCGGATTGTGTTGAGGCATTAAGTGGTCTTGTGGACCAGTCAAGGAGGAGGAGGAGTACGGGTCACAGGGTACCCAAAAACATACCGTATTCAAGTCATAGCGCAATGAATCAATGAGCGAGCCGCGTATCGAGCCCAACAGAAATAGTAAAGGCATCTCGGCAAAGCATTTGGCGGCTTCGTGAAACTTGGCTGCAAAAAAAAATCAGAAATAATAAAAGAGAAGAGAAGAAAATTAATGAAATTAATGGGAAATTGCACAGCAGAATGCCCCCTTTTTGAGAAGTTGACAATATGCTCGCGCATTAGTTTAACGAGCGCCTTTTACGATAGACCCTCCGCCCCCTTAATATCATCGTAAAAAGGCGCACAGGCATCGGTGGTAAAATAGAAAATCGAACTATCGTTCTTACAATCCATAAATCTCCATCTTTTTTTTTTTTAGTACTACATATAGTAGTAACATTTTCCAAACCATTTCCATACTCACGTATTTCTCGCGAATTTTTACGTAGTATATAAACATATTTCTGCTTGGGTTCCATATCATGTGTGGCCATTTCGCCAAAGTGACAGTGTAGAATGGGAGTTTTCACATAGACGGGTACCATTTTCTGTAGGGGAATATCAGAAGGAAAATAGATTTATAAGTTTATCTTTCAAATTTGCGATCGGTGATGCTCACCTTAACCTCAATGTAAACCGGTACATAGATGGACTTCTTTTTGCCCTTTTTGCCAGCTGTAGGAAAAGGGAATTAGTGGATAATATTAACGTGGGCAAATGGGCGTGGCATGCAAGTAAGCCTGTGATTGATGCGAAAAAAAAGGAATGGAATTTGCATTCCCATTGTCAGGCAGGCAGGGATTGTCGCAATTCGAAATGGGGAATGAATAGGAAACTTCGCTCTTATCTCGACCAGAGACAAAGAGAGAGAAAGAGACAGAGAAAAGAGAGAGAGAGAGAGGGCAAATCAAATGAGTTGCACTGCGGTTCGTGCTGCGAATTCAAATTAAAAGTTGCAAAAGAAATGAATATTAGGCAAAAGAGACGACCACAACCAAAAAGAAGAAGACGAAATGAGGTTCTTAAATATTTATGATGTGCATCAAAAAGGGAAAGAAGAAGAAGAAGCAGAAGAGAAGGCAAAGATTTGCGATTTGATATGAAGTTGGACGTGGGCGAAGCGAATTTATGCGATGCATTGAAGTGAACACACAAAAATACGAGAAAAAAAAACAAAGTTTGCAAATTAAAAATGGGCCGTCAAAGAGAAGAGAACAAGAATGGAAAAGTTTTCCAGTTATATTTACCGTTATCCATATCAGAGCTGGCTGCAGCAAGTAGAAGAGTATATTTATGTGTTATATGTACTACCTATATCATTTATAAGTCTTACAGGCAGAGTCTGTACTTACGCTTGGAACGCGATGAACTTTTGCCACTGCTGACCGCCGTATCCTCCCCCTCCAGCTGCATAGCCTCTCCCTCGGTATCCCCTTCGCCTCCCTCATTGCTTGGCTCATTCGCGCCCTCACTTGCCGCTGCCTCGCCTGCCTCTGCCTCGGAACCCTCTGTGCCGGCGCCTCCAGCGTCCATGCCGCCCTTCTTGCGTCCCGTGCCGGCGCCGCCTCCTCCCTTGGCTCTGCCCTTCTTCGCCTTCTTATCCTTTTTCTCTGGCGGCGGTGGCGGTGGCAATTCCTCCAGCACAGTGATCTCTTCCTCCACCAGTTTGTCATAGTTGGTGCGCCACACAAACATGATGACACGATCGAGCTGCTCCTGCCGTTCATAGCGTGTATTTAGGAAATCATCCACACCATGACGATTCAAACTGATCAACTCATTCACATATTTCGGATCATAGACACCCAATTGATTGGAGATGATGGTCTTCAGCCACAATATACGTGGATCATCACGCAGCAGGGCCTCGAACGGCAACTGGAGGCCGCTCTTGATAGACTCACGCGGTGTGACCTCCTCGCTAGACGACATTCTGGAGAGGATGTGCGTATGCGTTATGCGACATCAAACGTTGCGCCTCCTCGAGCTGTTGCTGCTTCTGCCTGATTTTTCTTTAATCAATGTGCCTTCCCTTGCGTTCCCTTCTGTTCCCTTCTTTTCCCTTTGGGGGGAATGGAATGTTGACTCCTGCCTTCACGAAAATCCTTTTGTTTGTTACCTGGGGACAACAACACGTCTGCGGCCGCCGATGGTTGCGGAACAACAACAAATTGGAGAACGCTTTGAAATGTTCGAGAAAGCGTTGTACAAAATTTTCTGTTGCCGTAGTCGAACGTTATATGGAAAATATTTCATTTCCTTTCATAATATTTTCCCCGGCGTTGCTTTGATTTCTCTCTCGCTCACACACACACTCTGTCTCTCTCTGTCTCGCTTGCTTTAAAGTTTTTCCACCCGTTGAGCTTGTTGTTGTTTGTGTTGCTGTTGATATTGTGGCGATGGCGTTGCCTTGGCATGACTTGGTTGCCATTGTTGCCGCTGCCGCTGCTGCTGCTGTTGTTGTTGGCCAAGCAAGCAACTCTGTTTAATATAATTTTACTCGTCGCTTTGCCCTTTTGCCACCTGTCAGCAGCAGCAGCAGCAGCAGCAACCCGCACCCTGCCTCGCTCGCTTGCTTGCAACATGCAACAGTGCTGCACAAAAGTGTTTGCCTGCTTTGGGGGCACGCGCGTTGCGTAAACAAAACACGCAGCGCTGACTTAATGGCGATGCACATTAGCAACGTGCCAGGGATGGCGTTGCCTGGTTGCCATCCAGCTACTCCTGCCTCCACTTGCATCCCTATCTGCCTGCTCTGCCAGGTCAAGTCGTCATTGGCTTAATAACTGTTTAAGTGAAATAGAGAAATGGCAGAAATATTTACACTGCAATCTGAAAGTGCGTGCACTGCAGCTGCAGCTGCCTTGCCTTGCCTTGGCTTGGCTTCGCTTGGCCATTAGTAGCGATTGCCAGGCAACTGGCTCTGCGGCTTTGAGTGCAGTTTCCAGCTGCAGCATAAACAAATGAGGGGTATTCCTCCCCTTCTCTTTCACTTTCCTGGCTGCCAGCTGTGACGCTTGAAGGAGCCGAGTGTTAACTAGAGTTTATAAAAATATAAACATTATTTAAAATGTGTTTATCTTTTTTATTTTTAAAATTCCTTAATACACAAGCTTGAAAATATTATATTTTATTTTTATATACATACTCAAAGTGCTTAAATATAAAAAAAAATATATTTTTAAAATATTTTATAATCTTTTAAATCTCAAACTTTTATGTTTTTAAGTCTTCATGCAATTCCTGCAGCAAATGTGCATAAAATATTACTTTGGCATACTAAGAAAATATCTAAATAAATAAAATAGCAGCAGGCCCTATATATGAGGTAAAACAAATAATAAAACAAATAAAAAAATTCACACACATACAAAAAAAAATATTAAAAATACATCTATACAATATCTAAATACTTCGAAAAAATGTTTTTCCCATTTATTTTATCATTTCTAATCTAAAACTTTCAACACATTTTTTTTTTTTGGTTTGCTGCAAAGCTGACACTAAACGCACAGTTTTTAAATAGTTTTCGATAGTTTCATTTTATCTGAAAGCGATAACTTTTTATGCCAACTGTGCACGGGACGACGCGCTCAACTCGAATTGCAACGCACGCTCGCTCGCTCGCTCACTCATTCTCGCTCTCTCTCGCTCTGTTTGCATTCAATCAAAGTTTGCCGGCTTGGCGCCCCGATAAGTTAGTTGTATTTCTATGTAGACATACAGATAGATAGATAGATATATATATATATATAGAGTAGGGTGGGAGACTATATATGAGCTCACATCTACTTGGTATACTTGGCGCTTGTTAGCGACTCTGCTGGCAAACTAATTCAAAGTAGTCGCGCTGTTAAATTGACTTCGATTTGATGCGCTCTCCCTCTCTCTCTCTGTCTCTGCCTCTCCTTCTCTCTCGCTCTCTCCCTCTGGCAGCTCAATCAATCTATTAGCTGCATTTTCTCCATCGAAATTAGATATCTTTGCTGGAGTCTAAGGCAATCCCAGCGACGGTTTTATTTGTTGTTGACACAAGCTGCGAGCACTGCGAGGCTGCGAGCCTTGATCTATGTCAGACAGAGAGCGAGAGAGACTGCAAGAGAGAAAGAGAGGGACAACGAGTTCGAATACTAATTGAAATAAATGAATGTTTTGTCACACAGCGCTGGCGCAGACACAGTAAACCAGGTGGGATTCGGCAGCGGGGGCAAGTGAAGTGCCAAAGGCGCAGCTGGCATCATTAAAATGCATTGGTTCAAACAGTGCGTATACTTAATATAGATTGGGTATGCCTCAATGGGGGCAACTCGACTCTCATTTGAGTCGTACGTTCTGCCACACTCATTTTTTTACGTCATGTTTTTATTTGTATTTATTATTGCTTTGCGTACAATTTGCCTTGCAGGTGGAAAATGTTTGTGCGCGAAATGAGAATTTATTGACTGCTTTCTCTCTCTCACTCTCAAGCTCTCTCTCTCTCTCTCTCTCGCTCTGTGTTTGTCTATTTGCCCCTCTTTTATAAGTGTCTCTGTTTACCTTGCGATTCTTCTTCCTCCAGTTTCACATGAGTTTGATGCGTAAGCTTTGAGAATGCGTTGCTCGAAGCCGAAGCTGCTTGTGTTTGTTTTGTGTTTGCATTTGCGCTTAATAACCTTTTCACCGTTGCCTGACACACACACACACACACACACACGCATACACAGCTCTGCTAGCAACCATCTTGTTTGATTTGCAATGCATTTCCTATGGAAAATGCAGAGCATTTTGGCATAATATTTATTTACTTGCATTTAAAGCATTTAATCGGCGTCGACGATTATGCATATTTACTGCAAAATATTCACTCGAAATATTCATAACGAATTATTAAATAATCATTCAAGCTTATTAAATCAACTATCGATGATTTTCACCCACTGCCTTTTCAAATAATTCCATTTTGCAGTGTGTTTTTTTTAACATGTCTGAAAAGTGTATAGATTCTGCAGTATTAGTCAGTTTGTCTATAGACATATTTCTTGATGCAATTAATTATAATATGAAATATTTCTTAATTATGCCAAATGGCTCATTATTTGCTCACTTATTCTTAAGATAGTTCTTTTCAATCAGCTTATATTTCAAATTAAATTTACTATTCGAAAGCGTTTTTTAAATATTTTGAAAATTTATTTATTTCTGTAGCATTATTTTTAATTTGTCTGTAGATCAGCTGATAATTTCATGCAGCAATTTTATACTTTTCTATTGATATTGTTTAATTATTCAAAGTATTTTTGTCTCATAAAGCTGCACAAATTTCAGCTCAATTAGAAGACTCTCTTTCTCTCTATCTCTTGCCATATTGCTTTATAGTTTTCCTGCTAAATTTTCCTATGAATTTTCCCATGCCATATGCCTAGGCAGTGCAATTTCTGCTTTTGCTTACACTGCGCAGCATGAGACACCTTTTGCTTTGGTCGTCAGTTTAATTAGCAAATGATTGCGAGGCGAGGCCATTGAATGCTCTCTCTCTGCTTTTCACACACATGTGCAGCCTGTCCGGCCGGCCTGTTCAAGGTGCTTATCGCACAGCACAGCAGACAGAGAGGGAGAGAGAGAGAGAGGGAGAGAGGGAGAGCGAGGTAGCTGCACTCAGCAGGTTGCTGCAGCAGTCCTGTTGCTCTAGCACATCCGTCCGTTTCCGCAATGCAGAAATTTTCCAACGGATTTCCAAGTGTTTGTGTCATTGTCTCGTTGCATAAAATGTTAACTGGTATTTGGCAAAGCTCTCTCTCTCTCTCTCTCTCTGGGCTGGCAGGGAAGTAGATGAATTTTCGGGGTCCCAGTCCATTGTGCTCTGCTCTGTCCTGCTGTCTGTCTGTCCGTCTGTTTGCAGCTTTAATAAATCCTTCGCACGTTCCCTCGATCGTCCTTGAATAAAGGAATGCTCATATAAGCTGAGCAAATGTGTCCATTAGTGAGCACAGATTTTCCCAGCTCTCTATCTCTCTCTCTCTCTCTGGTTGCCCGTGTGCGTCCATTAATAAGCATAGTCTACTTTGAGGCGACGCCTGCAATGGCATGGCAACTGTATGGCAACCACAACGATTTCAATGCAATTCCCCTGCACCAAAGCAGAGCATCTACAGTCCCGGCTCCGGCTCCGGCTATGGCTATGAAGCTGCATCTCCTGCCGGGGCGTCTGTCAGAGATTGTGCGTTTTGCGGTTATGTAATGAGTCGACGCCTGCAACGCAAAACGAAACGTAAACGCAACGTAACGTAACGCAAACCATAACCTAAAAGCAGCCTGAACTCTCTCTCCCTCTCTCTATAGGTCGGATTGGTAGGGGGAAGGGGAGGGGGAGTGGTTTGGCTAGAGCTAGTGAACCCTTTGATCAAAGCGATTGACCAATGCAGCATTTTTGAACTAATAAACCGGCACAGTGTGTGTATGTGTGTGTGTGTATGTGTATGTATTTGTGTGTATGTGTGTGTGTGTGTGTGTGTGTGTGTGCACTTGCCAGCAAAATATGCGACTTTATGTTATCAAAGGTCAAAGAGTCTCGTTCCCATTGGAATTCAATTAAATCGGGACTCATCGTGTTTGTGAGTGTGTGGAGATTTTTCGATTCAAGTAGGAATTGTACGCAATTTTCGACTGTGGAAATGAAAAAGTTAACTGTACTCTAGCAATACGCAAATTTTTGATTAAAAACGAAAAATCTATGGGAACGATTAGGGCTTTATTAAGCGAAAGCAAACGTATTACCAAAGAAGTTGATTAAGGCAGAAACTGATAAAGATGTTGACAAAGAGCAGGGCAATCTGTGGATCACACAAAATTTCAAACCAATTTCTGGAAAGTCTATGTCAATTTATAAATGAGCTACAATCAGGGCCGTAGCTGGCATGGGGCAAGTGGAACGGTTCTCCAAGGCCCTCAAGGCTCTAGCAATGGCCTACTATGGAAAACTTCGTCAAAAATCATGAGATTTCTTTGAGAGATTACTTTTTATCCATTATTTGGCCTCTAGATTGATTCTGCATCAAAATATAATGCATTTTACGATTTCCGAAATTTCGACCTTCCGTATGTCTTTCATTCTACTTCCTTTCTCGATTTCTGTACCCCTATAGAGCCTCTTGTATGGAACACTTCGTCAAAAATCATCAGATCTCTTTGAGAGATGACTTTTTATCCATTATTTGGCCTCTAGATTGATTCTGCATCAAAATATAAAGCATTTTACTATTTCCAAAATTTCGACCTTTCGCATGTGTTTTATTTTACCTCCTTCCTCGATTTCTGTACCCCTATAGAGCCTCTAGTATGGAAAACTTCGTCAAAAATCATCAGATTTCTTTGAGAGATGACTTTTTATCCATTATTTAGCCTCTTGATTAATTCTGCATCAAAATATAATGCGTTTTACGATTTCCAAAATTTCGACCTTCCGTAAGTTTTTCATTCTACTTCCTTTCTCGATTTCTGTACCCCTATAGAGCCTCTAGTATGGAACACTTCGTCAAAAATCATCAGATTTCTTTGAGAGATGACGTTTTATCCATTATTTGGCCTCTAGATTGATTCTGCATCAAAATATAATGCATTTTACTATTTCCAAAATTTCGACCTTCCGCATGTGTTTTATTTTACCTCCTTCCTCGATTTCTGTACCCCTTTAGAGCCTCTAGTATGGAAAACTTCGTCAAAAATCATCAGATTTCTTTGAGAGATGACTTTTTATCCATTATTTAGCCTCTTGATTAATTCTGCATCAAAATATAATGCGTTTTACGATTTCCAAAATTTCGACCTTCCGTAAGTTTTTCATTCTACTTCCTTTCTCGATTTCTGTACCCCTATAGAGCCTCTAGTATGGAACACTTCGTCAAAAATCATCAGATTTCTTTGAGAGATGACTTTTTATCCATTATTTGGCCTCTAGATTGATTCTGCATTATAAAATAATGCATATTACGATTTCCAAAATTTCGACCTCTCGTATGTCTTTTATTTTACCTCCTTCTTCGATTTGTGTACCACTATAGAGCCTCTAGTATGGAAAACTTCGTCAAAAATCATCAGATTTCTTTGAGAGATGACTCTTTATCCATTATTTGGCCTCTATATTGGTTCTGCATCAAAATATAATGCGTTTTACGATTTCCAAAATGTCGACCTCTCGTATGTGTTTTTTTTTACCTCCTTCTTCGATTTCTGTACCCCTATAGAGCCTCTAGTATGGAAAACTTCGTCAAAAATCATCAGATTTCTTTGAGAGATGACTTTTTATCCATTATTTGGCCTCTAGATTGATTCTGCATTATAAAATAATGCATATTACGATTTCCAAAATTTCGACCTCTCGTATGTGTTTTATTTTACCTCCTTCCTCGATTTCTGTACCCCTATAGAGCATCTAGTATGTTAAACTTCGTCAAAAATCATCAGATTTCTTTGAGAGATGACTTTTTATCCATTATTTAGCCTCTTGATTAATTCTGCATCAAAATATAATGCTTTTTACGATTTCCAAAATTTCGACCTTTCGTATGTGTTTTATTTTACCTCCTTCCTCGATTTCTGTACCCCTATAGAGCCTCTAGTATGGAAAACTTCGTCAAAAATCATCAGATTTCTTTGATAGATGACTTTTTATCCATTATTTGGCCTCTAGATTAATTCTGCATCAAAATATAATGCGTTTTACGGTTTCCAAAATTACGACCATCCGTATGTCTTTCATTCTACTTCCTATCTCGATTTCTGTATCCCTATAGAGCCTCTAGTATAGAAAGCTTCGTCAAAAATCATCAGATTTCTTTGAGAGATGACTTTTTATCCATTATTTGGCCTCTAGATTGATTCTGCATTATAAAATAATGCATATTACGATTTCCAAAACTTCGACCTCTCGTATGTGTTTTATTTTACCTCCTTTCTCGATTTCTGTACCCGTATAGAGCCTCTGGTATGGATTTTTTCAAGAGATGACTTTTTATCCATTATTTGGCCTCTAAGCAATCTAACCCTTTCAACTATTTGAACCTTCCACATGTCTTCCATACCCTTTTAGAACCTTTAGTTTTAAAATGTTCGTCAAAAATTATCAGATTCCCTTAAGAGAGTTCTTTTTTTTCCATTATTTGACCTTAAGTAAGATAGGAGAGTGCAACTTAATTTTCTTCTACATTACCATGTAGCACAGTGTTAAAAGTCGTTTATTGGACGCCACCCACATCGTATCGTATGCTTTGCGCCAACTTTGGCATTAGCCATGCCGTTTAGCAACTTTGGCTAATTAACGGCGCACTGATTGCTCCACTATTTTCATACATATCCAGCAACCATACACAGTCGTACAGACACACACGCACACACACATGCACATGCACTCACACACAGCCACGCTCGCTTACTTAAGAGTCAAAGTTGGCTGCAACAAAATATTATGCAAAAACAGCAGCAGCAGCAGAAGGAGCAGCATCGGCACCAGCTCTGACTCTCTCAACTGTTCACAAAGTTTTTTTTACTCTTCAACGAACTGAGAAAGTTTTATCATATTTTTGCAGCAGCATCAAATCTCAGCCAAAGATTCTCCTTCGTCTCTCTCTCTCTTGCTCTCTCTCTCTCTCTCGGTTTCAGTTCAATTTGCATACGCACTCTGAGCATTATTTTTATTTACCTGATTCAGCGTTGATTTATGATTTTATCACAGGCAGCGAAAAGAAAAAATCAAACGCAGAGGGGAGGAGAGAGAGAGAAAAACCCAAATTGAAATGCAAACGTGGCGCCGCGGACGAAGGAAAAAGGTGGCAGGAATGATTTGAGGCAAGAAGCGAAGCTGGAGAGGGAAGAGCAGGAGTGAGAAGGAGGAGTGAGCTTGCTTGTGTTTGCCATAATTCAAAGCTGAAGCCAAAGCTTTTGTTGCTGCCGCTGTTGCTTACCAATTGGCAGCGAGTCACGTGTTTTCATTTCGGCGGCAGAGACAGAGCCAGCGCCAGCACCAGAGCCAGAGTTGTCACGTTGCCGTTCAAGCAAATCGCTGGCAATATCATTGGCTCATAAATAAAGCCAAGCGAAGCCAGCTTATGGCTTATATACATATAGCCGTGTAGCATGTCGAACAAGCCAACCAGCTGAGCTGAGCAGCTTCTTCTTCGATTCCAGTTTGTCCCCGTCGGATGTTGCAACAGCTGAATGCAGCCAGGACAAATGATAATATTTTCTATGCATTAATTAATATACAGATGAGTGTGTGAGGGTATGTGTGTGTGATTAACAAAACATAACGGCATTCAATTAGGCAGCGTATTCGAGCCTTAATAACAAGCTGCGAAAAGTGCAATTTCTTAATTAGCTCGAATAATTTATGAGGATTAAAACCTCATCAAGTGGCTTAATTAGTTGATAATGAAACAACATGCACATTGTGACAGCAAAAGTTGACAGCGAAGTTCTTTAACAATTAATGCGAAATGACTTAAGTTTGCATTAACCCTATGGTGGCACAGTGTCATGATTATTGCACTGCTTTTAGAGATCTGTTCTCTGTTCTCACTTGAGTTTTAAATTAACCCTTTGTGGCGCACTGTTTAAAAAACTTGCTTAAAATGTAGAAATATGTTCTCACTGGAATTTTTGCATTAATACCTTCTGTTGGACGTAATTTGCTTATTTTTCCCGTCTTTTCTAAGTTATTAACTGCGTAATATTTGTATGCCCAAATAAGTATGCTATGAAATTTTTCGTCATCTGAGAACGCGGCTTAGTGCAGAAATCTGTTCTCACTTCGGGACACAGTTGCCTTAAATCTGCTAAAAATATATATTTACGATATTCACTTACGATATTTAATTGCGATATTCATTTACGACATTAACTGCGCTTTGCGTTGAGAACGATTTACAGCTGCGCAAAAAAGTATGCTACGATTTTTTTCTGTCTCACATCTGACAGACAACTGTTCGCACTTATAGTAAGTCAGCCTTAACCCACAGTGTTGCACAATTACTGCACATAATACGCGATAATTTTGGAACAATTTTTCTTATCGCTTACTGTCACTTTAATTATAGCTGACCCACCCCACTGTAATCACTGTACTGTCGCTAACTGTAGTTAATGGTCTATTTCGAACCTCCGTGTGCGTCATGCAGGGTTAATTAATATGCGTTATATAGCCGCTGTGCCGCGGCACTGACAGGCTGTCAGTCAGCGCATGGCTCGAGATCACAACGGGTTATGTGCCGCAGAAACGCCCCCAACCATCAAGCTGCCTGCAGGGGGGGAGCGGCATGTTGTGGCCGTTGGCAGGCGTCATGTGGCAGTTTCATTAAAATATGCAAGCAATTTCGCGGTATAAAAACACTCGAAATTATACAAAGGCAAGTGACGATGCAGCGCCAAGCCACGCCCACACACGCACACAGAGAAAGAGAGAAAGAGAGAGAGAGCGAGAGACACATGGAGACAAAAATGATTTTCACGCGAAATTTTTCATAATTTTTGCAACGTTTGAAACACTGAAAATATTTTGCAATATTTAACGGGCAGTGCGTGCGGGCAGGCGGGCAGGGGAGTGGGAAGGGAGAGGGAACTGCTGCAACTGTCAGGCGGGAGAGAGAGAGAGAAATAAACAGACAAGGACACACAACGGTCAGACAACGAACACATTGAGAGAGCGCGCATTTATTTGTCACTTATCACACGGTGCTGCCGCAGGGGTTGCCAGTCAGGCAGGCGATGGCCCGTCGGGCACTTTATAATTTCCATATGCAGCTCCTCTTCCTCCCCTCCCCCCCTCCTCAAGCTGTTGAAGAATTTCACTTGATTGCGACACACACACACACATACACAGAGACAGGCATATACAAATATGAGAACGGCATTGCGGTTTCCCGTCAGCGGAAGGCGATGGCGTGGCAGCAGAAGCTTGGGAGAAGGAGAGGAGAGTAGAGGAGCGGGTGGACAACTGCAACGGCAACAACGACAACTTTTATTAATTACCTGCATGCGGCTCGTCCACGTTGTTGTCATTGCCGGTCATGCGGGGCGTATGCGTGATATATATTCAGGCGCAAGACACTCACATCGTGCCACGTTGTTTTCATTTAATTTCATGTTTCAATTTTCAAGCAATTAACGTGCAACTCAAGAGTGGCGCGAGGTAAACACACACACGCACACACACACACGGCCAGTTGGCCAAAGTTTCGTGCACTTTTCTAGCCTTTTTCCGGCTGCCTTTTTTTTTTTGATGCTAATAAATGAAGTGAAAATGTGCCTTGGGCAAACAAATTGATGGCGCATATAGCATGCTCAAATTATGATAAAAGATTGACGTGTGCATGTGCCTGATCAAGTGTGTGTGCGTGTGTGTGTGTGTGTGTGTGTGTGTGTGTGTGGCAGGCAGCGCAAATATGCGCAATTTCGTGTTTTGGCAGCTGAACCAAAAGTGGCGCGTACTCAAATGTAAAATGTTTGTTTGCGGTTCTTCATGTGGCAGGGTGCTGGAAGGGGTGAGGAGTGAGCGAGGGGGGTAGGGAGGGGAAGGGGCAGCCAAGGGGCTTAGCTTGCGTGCAAACATCAATCACAGCCGGCCGAATGGGTGGAAAAGAGGGGGGAAGGGTAACAAGTCAGTTTATACAAAAGCATGAAATAAGTGTGTACACACCAACAATTTTGAAATTCAAAAGATGCGCAATGAACGTAGGCATGTGCGAGTGTGTGCGAGTGTGTGTGTGTGTGTGTACAATCATAACTGCAGTACAGTGGAAAAATAAATATGGCGCCAAGTCGCGATTACACACACACACACACAGAGCCGCTGTGGCGCACAGTCACATCACACACCACGCTAATTTCCGTCACGTTGAGCACACAAAGCAGCGCCGGGGCACGTGAGGCAAAGGCAGCCGAAAATATGAGTGTGTCGACTTGAAAGCTGAAGAAAAAAAAAAAACTTGCCACATTTCGCAGTGCAAGATGGCGGCAGAGGCAGAGAGAGAGAGAGGCAAAATGAGAGGCAGCAAATGTCAGTGAGGCGTAAAAGGCAACACACACACACACACACACACACAACGAAAGGCAGCGAGGTGACTGTGTGTGTGTTGCATGCCACAAGGCTGTGCTCCATCAGCTTCTGCTACTTCACTCTCCTTGCCAGCTATGTATTTACTATATAAGGGAGTTCCTCGAAAAAATACATACTCTATACTCTATGTTAAATATTTACCAAAAGTTTACGCTCCTCTAATTTATGGCACATATTTTTTGACTGTATATAATAATGTTCATTCAGCTTCTAGTTATTTTCTTTATCTTTCTATGCGCTTAAGCGTTATGTTTTTGGTTATAAACATAAACCTGAGTGGGATAGTTTAAGGTTGATGCAGCTGTCAGCTAAGCGATAAATTTGCATAATAAAATAAGGTAAGAAGTAAAGAAAAGAAAACATTAAAGTGTGCTCGACTATTGTATACCCAGCCGGTAAATTTTTAAATTTTTTGTATACTTTTAGATTGACAGAAAAAAGATATAGTTCAGATACTGAGTTGCTTTCTATATTTAATTTCTTTTTTTTTATTTCTTTTACTTTCTTTCTAAAGTCTTCAACTATATACACCCCTTTTCTTGGCACTTTAAGCTGCGCTGGGTATGCTGCAATCGTTATGAGCCAACAGTTATGGTTTCTTAAATGTTTCATTACATTATCAAGCAAAAAAAAGAAGAAAAATATGATAATAACTGCAGCTGCCTGCAATTGCGATAAAGATTGAAAGGTTGTGAATTATGGCACAATAAACAAAAACGAATTGACTTCACTTAATAATCAAATCAGCTGCATAGAAACTAAACTAAATTTATCGTATTGTATGCTGCCATTCATAATATGGCTTACCATATCAGATCCTGAGGCTTTTTTGTGACCAAAAACCTGTGTGTGCAATTTTAATTGGCTTTGTTTGAAAAGTCAATCAAACTTATTTCATCATTTCGGCCATTTGCACTGCCAAAATTGTTGACTTTCTTGCCAAGTGTGTGTGTGTGTGTGAGTGTGTTATTATTGCATTTAGTTGAGAAGTTGACCGAACTTAATACATGAATTTAGTACAATTAATTTGTAAGTTTTGAATTTGAATTTGAATTGGCACATGGCATGCGAACGCAACAAATAATGGGATCAATTTATTTTGTTCTGCCCAAGCATACTCGATAATTGAGACGATTGTGTTGTGAAATTGTTTCGGTTAACGATAGCTGAGAGCGCTCTGAACAGGCTCCTTTCCGTCTGTCTCCCCGTCTGTCTCCCCTTCCCGTCTGTCTGTCTCTGACACATAACTGTAGACATATTGAGCCGCATTCCATGTTGAACTGGCAATTTCGACAGGCAAACCGCAAGGCAAATGGAGTTAAGCGACCTCAAATAGAATTCAACACTAATTTTGCGAAACCAAACCCAGAGGCATGTAAAGCCAGAGAAGGAGGAGCTCGAGCAGGAGGAGAGTGGGAGAAGTTGTTGTAGTTTGCTCAAGCGTAGCTAAAGCATAAACGGGTCGATGGGTTGAGGTTAGGGTGGGGGTTAGCTGGGCTGGGCTGGGGGGTTCGTAAGTTCCAGTGACTTTTAGCCGCGATTTTCAACTTAATTAATTAAAAGCAAATTAAAAGTTTTAATCTTTGCGCAGCAAATTGTTGCTACAAAAGGATTTTCAGTTCAGCTCGAAAACAACAGCAAGTCTAGGGAAGGGGCAGGCGTGGCAGGGGGGGGGAGTAAGGGGTAAGGGGTAAATGTGTCGACAACATTCACTGGCAAAGGCTCAGGCTCTCCGGCTCTGATGATGAACAAAAATAATAAACTGTGGCAAAGCTGCAAAGGGCTGGCCTGGCTGAATGGGAAAACAATCTGCAGTGGCTGGAGAGGGTCGAGGGGGTTGAGAGGGCTGGGAGGGGTCGCAGGGGCAGTGGGTGCTTAGTTGCCTAAGCCCGTGTAAGCAGATTTTGATCTTAATTCAATGCAAAATTAACAAATTCTGTGAAAAAGAGAGAGCGAGCCTGACACAACAAGCAAAGTCAATTTGTTACATGCCATAATGATGGCAGCGAGGCAGCTCACCTGGCAGCGGCACTTTAAGAGGGCAGCAGATCCTTTAAAGCATGGTTAATCCTTGGGAAATATATATATAGTGCTTGAATCGAATCTGCGCTGCTGCTGCACGTCGTCTGGGCGGAATTTATGGCGGGCTGTCAGAGCTGTCGCCCCGCGTTGCATTCATCATTGCGCGTTGCGTTGGCCGTCATAAAGCACGCTCATCAACATAACGGGCTCTAGCCCGGACAAAGATGGCGGCCATCTAACGGGACTGTAAAGCGTTTTATGGCGGCCCCACGAAATATGCAACGAATTTTGTGTGGAAAATGGTTTCTTCTTGCGCTAATTGCAGCCAAGTGCCTAGCGATATTTATAGGCGCTTCTACTGCCTCTCTCTCTGTCTTTAGTGGGCGTGGCCAGCGTCTTGTTTTGCATTTACAAATTGAAAATATGCTCGAGCCCAAGCAGGCAGGCAGGCAGTGCAATGCAATGCCAAGTGACATGGCGCCGCATTTAGTTGCAACATTTTATTGCTGACTTTTTGGCAGAGCTTGCTGATGTTGTTTGTGCATTGTGTTGCTGTTGCTGTCGTGTTGTTGTTGCTCTCATGTTGTTGCTGCTGGGCCGCAATACTGCTCACTGCACTCGTAAATGTCAGGCCGGGCCCAGGCCCATTTGCATTTCAATTTCCATTACAATTTACAATTTGCTGCAGCCAAACCTCGTGGATTGGCCGCCCACCTAAAGCTGACACGCCCTTCCCCCTCTCTCTCTCTCTCTCTTTCCCTCTGACTACTCTCCCTCTTCTCTCTGCCTCGCTTGCTGTTTGGCCGCGATTAGCGAGCTATAAATCTACAAATGTTGCTGCATTTTAACAATGTTTTTAGCTTTTGCCCACACACACACACAGCCAATACTCTAACTTACGTGTTGTTGTTGCTGCTGCCATTGCTGCCATTGCTGCCAGTGTTGTTAAATGCATGCAACGACCATAAACCAAATCATTCAACGCAGCCACGCCCCATTGAGAGCCGTAAAACAAACATGAACATTTCGCAGAAGGAGGCTGCATCGTCGTCGTCGTCGTCGTCGTTGCCGTCGAGATCAAAATACTCCTAAATATAAACGCCAGCAGGGTTGGCAACCCTGGCCACATTTGCATTATTTGTAGAGCCCGATACGCATTTAATTATAAGCGCCGCATTTGGGAATTCATCGTGGGATTGATATTACGATTTAGCACACATATCTCTCACGCTCCTCTTGCCCTCCCCCCTGGGTCCTTTTAATCAATACCCAACACAGCGCAACACAATTGCGACACAATATGAAAATTGAAACTGAATTAAAGCACGCTGCTCGCGTGGGTCATTAGGGTTGAAAGGGAGCGTATACTATCGATAACGAGGGGAGTGGGAAATGTTTAAGGGAGAAGAGCTTAGAGGATTTCAAAATGTTTTATTTTAAATATGAAATTTTGAGACTAAAATTAGCTATGCCTTCAAAGAAGTTTTCTGCAATAGTTCCTGATAATATTTTATTTAGTGTGACTCAACTTATCGCTAGTTATATCGATAGTTTGCAAGAAGAGTTCAAATAGTTTTAATTTTATATTTCGAAGACTTTCGGAATGTCAAGACTACAATAAGCTTGACCTGGAAAACAGTTTTCTTCTTCTATGATTTTAACTTTTACATTTTTTGATTTAATTGAATAAATCTCTACTTATCGATACTTATTTAGCTTCTATCGATAGTATGGAATAAGAGTTAAAATATTTTAAATTCTTTTTTTTAATTAAAAAGGTTAAGATTACAAAAAGGTATGCCTGGAAAGCAGTTTTCTTCTTTGATTTAACGAGAGGTCTTTGATTTAATTGAGTAAGTCTCTACTTATCGATAGTTATTTATATGCTTCTATCGATAGTATTGAGTAAGAATTAAAATATTTTATATTCTTTTTTTTTCATTAAAAATTTTAAAATTACAAAAAGCTATTCATGCAAAGCAGAGTTCTACTCTGATTTTACCTCTATCAGTCTTTGATTAAATTGAGTAATTCTCTACTTATCGATAGTTATTTATATGCTTCTATCGATAGTATGGAATTAGAGTTAAAATATTTTATATTCTTTTTTTTTAAATTAAAAACATGAAGATTTTTTTTTATGCCTGCAGTTTCTTTCGAAAGTTTCTCAATTCCTGATTATATATTTAGTTAATCACAATTTTTTCCTCTATTATATCGATAGTTTTGCATGGTGTGTGAGAACTTTTCAACCTTTTTTTTTCATTTTGGCCAACTCATGGCAACTTTAAAAGCCTCTTTAAAGACACACGGTCACTTCACATCACTTGCGACCCATCTGATGTTGCCTTAGTTTCCACTCAAGAGCCTATTGCGTATACGCTCTGTTAGCCGGTTGTCAGCGGCGACCCAGGGATCAGACTTTTCGCTGTGTCAGCAAAGTTCACAGAATTCGCAGCGTGTCGTTTAGCGCGCAACTTGGGAAACTGAAAGACAGAGGGAGAGGGAGCGATGGAAAGAGAGTGAGACAGAGAACGAGCGAGGGCATTGTGAAGTGGAAAAAAGTAGGAAGGAGAAGTTCTTGTGGCATTTGTTCTTTAATCCCTGTGTGTGGCGCCAGCACGCGGCAACATTTTGCCTTTTCATTTCACGTTACGCATACGCCCCGTGTGTGTGTGTATGTGTGTGTGTGTGTGCCTCCCCGTACGTGTGTGTGCGTGTGTGTGCGGCCACAATATGCGTACGTGGAAAACTTTAAGCATCGTGATGAAAATGACTGCACAATTATGGGGTAGAGTGGAAACTGGGGAAAACTGTGCGAGAAATGTAAAAGTGGCTGCCCCCTTGGCTGCCCCCTCAGCTGCCTCTGCTGCTGCCACTGCAACCAATGGATCGTAAATAATATTATGGCCAGGTAAACGATAGCGTTCGCTGGCAACGTGTCTATAAGCGATGGGCTGGCACTGAGGCTGGGGCTGGCACTGGGGCTGCACTCTGTGTGCGGCAGCTAATTAAGACAAACTAACACACAGCATGTGCAGGGGGAGGGGAAGAGTGTGTGGGAGTGTGTGTGTGAGTGTGTGTGGGAGTGTGTGTCGGTGCTTGTGTGTGTGTGCGTCGATGCGTTTGCATGCGCCTCTGTGCGCTGCCCTGATCTGGCTCGACTCTGGGGGTCTGCAAACGGCAGCGTCCTTGGCTGCTCAAGGGCGTAGATGCTGTGTTGGTGTGTGGTAGGAGGGGGGAGAGGTATGAGTAGGAGGGGGGCCTGTTTTGATATACGGCTTTGTTACAATCACAATGTGTTTACATGGAGCGCAACAGCAGCAGCAGCGGCAGCAGCAGCAAGTGCGCCGTGTACCGAGACCCGTGCGCCAAGTGCACTTAATTTGTTTGCTTAATTTACAAAACATGAGACGATGCTGCCGCACAGGGGCGTAGAAGGGAGGGGGGATGACTAGGCAGGGAACGACTTTTGGGTGCGCTCTCGTGTTAAGACTGTTTCCTGCATGTTTGTTTAGCACTCGCCGCCTGCGTCAGCAGATGCTGCTGCTGCTGCTGCTGCTGCTGCTGTTGCATGTTGAAGCAAGTGTTGCTGCTGGCCAACACGAGGCCATCTTCGGTTTGCACTGAGCTCTATTTGTGCCCGGCTTATTGCCCAAATTATACCATACATATGTATATGCATATTGGAATGGTTATAATACTCTCCGACCCTCAGCCGCCATCATCATCATCTGGCCAGGCCAAGCAGAAGCTACTTGTGTGCTAATTGAGCGACTCGGTAAATTGGCAGAGACTTGATGGCGCTGGCTTTGGCATATTCGCCACTCCACATGTGTGACAATGGGATAACCCAGGGATGGGGAGGGGAAGGGGAAGAGAAGGCTAAAGAGGGCACACTAGAAGGCTAAACATATGCTAATTGTATGGAGAAGAGAAAGCATTTGCCATAGTTGCTGGGATTACAGAGAGCTTAGGTTCGAACTCATTTTGAAAGTGAAGACTTTAAGGAAACCCTAGAAATTTGATATGTGAGAAAAGATTAAAAATATCTCAAGTTAAGAAAGGAAAACTTACCATAAGTTCAGATCAGTATTAAAAAAACACACTTTGCAGCATATTAGTTTATTTCTTTTATTCATCATATAATTTTGCCATTATCGTTTATAATTTTGAGCTAAGTTCCTTACGCATTGGCGTGTTTTTGTTTTTGTTTACTCTCTTTTGTTTTTCGTTTTTTCTTTTTCTTTTCTGGCGTGCTTTGATTTCTGAAAATCGGTTTTTGGCTTTTCTTATCCCTCATAAATTATGTATAATTATGCATATTCATTAATATAATATATATATATATATATACTTTTTGTTTTGACTTTCTTGCGTTTCTTTCTTTCGTTTTACTTTAGTTTTTTTTATATTTTTTCATATTTGTTTTTAGTTTTCCTGTAGTTTAGTTTGATTTTACATTTTCCTATTAGTTCGTGGCTCTATTTTCATTTTTCTTTTTCTCTTTCTTTTGATTTCTCATTTGATTTACAACTGTTTTAGCTTAAGTTTTGATTATTTATTTCTCTTGCGTTATCTTTCTCGCTAATCCGTATTGTATGACTATGGAGGAGGTTTACGCGTAGTTTAAAAGCAACAACAGTTTTTTTTTTTTTTTCTTGGTTTTTTTTAATGGGTTTCGTTAAATGCAGAATGCGTTTACTGCGCATAAACCTTGCCGCGATTAATCCTAATTATTATTATAATATAGTTTATTTTCTCGATTTATTATTCGACTAACATTTACTCACTAAATTAATACGCTTCGAGTGTATTGTGTAAACATGCGTTAATTTAGTACGTATGTCTATTAATTTTAAGACTAAAACAATGTTTCGTTTTCCACACACTTTCTAACAGAAGTACAACAAAAAGAACGAGGCGATAAATGTAGCGCAAATCAAGCAGAGAATGCAGTATAGCATCGATAACGTAATCGATTACAAAAAAAAACAACAACTTGTAATTCACATCGATTTTATCTCATAAGTTTTGGGGAGGGAGAGGGGATGTGCGAGAAGTAGGGTTGTGTGTAGGGTTGCTTGCAACGTTAATTAATATTTGTTTACTTTAGTTTGCGTTGCAATACTTATTGTTGTTGTTTGTTGTTGTTGTTGTCCTCGTTTTTGTTTATGTCTTTTGGGGCTTTGCATTGTTTTCCTTTCGTTTATTTACTTCTCTGTTATATTGTTGTTGTTTTTGTTTATGTTTTTACAAATATTATTTACATAACTTACATGTCTAGGCTGCGGTCGTTTTTTTTTTTTTTTTTTTTTCGTTGGAGGGTAGGGTGTACTTAATGTATAATTATTTTTGACTTACAATAATTAATTGTTTTTATGTAAATTAGTTTGCAATCTTTTTTTGTTTTGTTTTGTTTTTCTCTTCACTTGCAAGTGCGCGATTTTTGTTTATTTTAGTTTATTGATTTTATGGTGTATGTATGCTGTGTAATCCTTCAATTTGTTTTTGTTTTTTTCTTTATTTGTTTCTTTTTTGTGTATTTTCCTTGCGGACTTTTCACATCACACCACGCCCACGCCATAGGGCGCCGTTATGTCTGCTAACAGCGCGCTGAGTAGATTATTTTTTTATTTTTGGGATGCCCTTGCAGGCGGTAGATAAAAGAGGATGGCTGAGCAAAATATAAAAAATATATAATATATAACTTTTGGTTATCTAAAGAACTCAATTGTATTAAGCATTTTCTTTTACGTATTTTTTTCCTACTGCAAGAGCATCCCAACTTCGGCTAGCCGAGGTATTCATTTTTTTTTTTGGTATTTTTTGTAGTATTTATTTAAACATATCTCTGTAGTTGCAGCCTGATTTTTGTTGTGTTTCGAGCACAATTTATTAACCGCCGGCATTTTGTAATCACCATTTTTGTTTTTTGTTTTTTTTTTTGTCGCTGCGCCGCTTCGCCATTTTGTTTTCTCGTTTTTGTGTGTGTATTTTTTTATTTGCTTGTTTTTTTTCTGCATTACGTTCGGCTCTTTGTTCAATTTTGCAAATAGCTTATTTAAAATAATTTTATTTTAATCATAATCTGAACGGTTTTTTTGCGGCGACAGCATGGCAAATATTAATTTGAAATACCCGGCCCTGGCCTGCTTGTTTGCCCAGCGTACCACAGCAACAGCAGCAACAACAGCAACAACAGCAGCAGCAACAACAGCAACAACAGCAGCAGCTGCAGAGGGAGCAACTAAAAAGGGTTGCCCCCCACCCCCCGCCTGGCCACAAGGACAGGAGGCTGAGCTGGAAACGTTTTGAAAACATTTCTTCCCTTTTTTTCTGCTTCGCTCTGCTCTGCTCTTTTGCTTCTACGCTTTTTTTGCGTATATATATTTATTATATTTTTCTTTTTTGTTTTTTGTTTTGCAATTTGCTTTTTTATAATTTGCATGGCGCGCATTTGTTCATTATTTGCATTTGTTATTTTTTAATTACACTTTGCGGGCTGCCCCCTTGTTTGTTGCTGCTGCTGTTGCTGTTGCTCGTGTTGCTGTTGTCCAAGTTGCTGCTGCTGCTGCTGCTCGTGTTTGTTGGCCCTTCGCTTATGTGTGCGCTGCCAGCGTGTGTCCAGCTTGTCCCGGTCACAGCTGAGCCGCCGCCAGTGTGGCCAACAACGCCAGTGTGGCCAACAACAACGATGCACTGCATCGGCACTGGGCAGCGCCAGTTAACGCCGAATTATCCGGATCGCCATTGGCATAACGCTTGGAGCCCTCGAGACCAAGTAAATTGGGTGAAATCGTTGTCGGCGGCGCCGTGCTCAGCGCAATCCTTTGCTGCACATTCTTGTGGAACACATGCAGTATGGAGACCTCGCAGAGCAGCAATATGCTGGTCTGGTATTTGGGCATCGCCTGGAAGAAGCCCTGCAGCACCTGACTGTGCGGATAGATCTCCAGCGAGGAATATGTGGGTGAACCCTCGAATGCGTCGTGTGTGATGCGTTGCAGTGGCGTTTTATATACCTAAATCGGGTCAGGGATTTATGCATATTATTATCCAATCCCAATCCCATACTCATCTCCACTCCCAATCAAAACTCACCTTGCGTCCATTGATGTACCACGTTATGTTCGCCGGCGGATACGATGGATTCACTGTGCACACCGCCTTGAAATTATCATTCACTCCAATCACCTTCTTGTCCACCTGCATCTGCGGATCCTCTTTGGGCAACTCTATCACCTGCATGTGCGCCGAACGTATCTCGGTGTGAAAGAGCGGCGCATCCTCGGATACCTCACACTGATAGCTGCCAGTCAGCTCACGGGTAACGCCCTTCAGTGTCACTGACGTTGCGTCCGAGTTGGTTAGCTGCAGGCCAGAGAGAGAAAGAGAGGGAGAGAGAGGAGAAAGAGAGAAGAGAGAGAGAAAGAGATGAGTACCAACCACGGCAAATGGGTTCAATTAGAATGCGAGCAGAAAACCCTGAGATTTGCGTTTGATGAGTGTCTTGATTAAAATGGCATAAAAATGTATGAGCAGCGGGAGAGAGAGTGGGAGAGAGAGAGAGTGTAAGAGAGAGAGAGTGTAAGAGAGAGAGAGAGAGAGAGGGAGAGAGAGAGAGATGGGTAGGGGCTGCAGTGTTTTGTGGTAAGTGCAGCAGCAAAGCTACGCCATTTTGTTGTGCTTTATACACTTTGCCCAGCGGCTGCGTTAGTTATGCTACTCAATTAAGGTTTTTTTTATTAAAAATTTCACTTCTAAGTAATAAAGGTTAATTTCAGTATACAAAATTAGCAAGTATAGGAATTAATAATCAGTCTATCTTTATAAAGAGGCTTAGACGATGTTTTTTGCTGGTGTTCTGGCAACTAAAATTGAAATAAGCCTGTTTTCTGCCTGTGCGTCTGTATGAACGTTTATTACTTTTAAAGTAAGTGAGTAAGGTATATCGAATTTTACGATAATATTTAAAAAAGCTTCAAAATTCAATATAAAGTTGTAATCGATGCTTTTCGCTCGTTTTCTTGCATTAAAAAGAAAAAAGAACCGCTCTATCTCTGTATGTCTGTATGAACCTCTATAACTCCATTATTAAGAGAGCTGGCGACTTCAAATTTGGCGATAATATAGGCCTGTTTAGGGTCTTAAGCATAAATAAAGTCACGCCCTTCTAAGCCTATCCAAATCAATAAAAATCGCAAATCTGTTAGACTCCCCCTGTCACTAATTGAAACTGTTTAAGTTTCGCAACGAAATGAATGTATCTGCAAGATACTTTAGCTATCTGAAAGCGTAATAGAGTGTGCGGTATGTGGACTTCGTTGTGGCTTGCTCTGTTTTTTTTTCTGCTTTTGCATTTGCGCTGTGATAATTGGCAGCAAACGTTGCAACGCGTTGTTGTTGTTTTTGTTGTTGTTGCTGCTGCCGCCACTTGGCGAGCGGCGTTTGCTGCTCACAAAATCCACTTGAATGAGGCAAACGCTGTGCAGAGTGGCGTATGCGATTAACATGTGTGTCCGTCTCTCTCTCTCTGGCTGTGTGTGTGTGTGTGTGTGTGTGTGTGTGTGTGTGTGTGTGTGTGTGTGTGTGCGTAGTGGATCTGAGGGCCTTTTGCATTTGTGTTCGAGTGCAGCAGACAGAACCCTTTCGCATGCTTTGCATATGCCACAGCAGCAGCAGCAGCAACAACAGCAGCAGCAGCGGCAGCAACCATTGCTGCTTTGTTCATTTGCATCCAAACTAATCCGCGATGCTGCTGCTGCTGCTGCTGCGGCTGTTGTTGTTGGTTTTTCTGTTGGCCTGCTCTGTTATTGGCATTGCCAGGCAGCAGCAGCAGCAGCTTTTCTATTGTATTCCCTTTCCTCTGGCAACTCTCCTGCTGCTTTTTACGATTGTTTCAACACTTTAGCGCATTGCACTACCGTCTGGCTTTGCGCTGTATTTAGTTGTTGCTGTTGCTGCCGTTGTTGCTGCTGCTACTGCTGTTATTTTCGCCCATTTCTTTGTAGGTTAGTTCATTCGTAGATAATACTATCGATAAGGACGCCAGCAGCAGCAGCGGCAGCAGCAGCAGGATGTGGCTGCCTTCCTCTGAGAGCCGCAGCTGATTTGCTGCTCGCGGCAACTATTTGGCATATTGGCATTGGCTCTTGGGTATCGCTGATCCCCAAACTGCAAACTGCTCCCTACTGCCCTGCCTCACCTCCTCTTTCCCCTCCTCCCTGTTGCCACTCCCTGTGGACTGTGGTTTTAGTGGCTTTTGGATTTTGTCGACGTTGATCTCGTTACGCAATCGTAAAATGAAAACAAATGTGAAACGAATTGATAACAGGGAAGAGGAGTGTGTGTGTGGGAGGGGAATGTGTGTGCGCAGGGGGGGAGGGGGCAGCTTATGTGTGTGTGCAGCTTAGCCATGCAACAATATTTGCCCAGAAGTTATGAGCGCAACAAATTGGCGTAAATCGAAGACAGTACGCGCTGACTTTAAGAGAGGAGAGAGGGAGAGAGAAGACTGCGGGTAGGGGATAGTGTAAGCCACCGTTATGACCATGGCTTAAATACATAATGCGCACTCATTAGCGCATTTTATTATTGCCTCGTCTAACAAGTCCCATTGTGGTGCAGTTACAACTCTACGCAGCAAAGAGTCAACTCTGACGTTAATTATGTAATCAAACAGACAGACAAATGTGCAAATATGCAGAGAGGGAGGGAAAGAGGGGAGAGAGAGGGGCAAGTGGGGGCTGAAAGCGGTTTCTATATATGTATATAAGTCTGTCGTTTATGCCTGACATTTTATTTATTCAACTCTTGTTGCTGTTGTCATATTTATTTAATTGCATGTGACTTTGTGTGCTTCTCCTACGCGTGGCATGGCATGGCATGGCTGACGGAAACGGAAGTGGCAGCGCCAGGAAGCGCGCCAAACAAACGCAAATGTCTGGCATTTTGAGGAATTATGTGGCCGCTCGAATGGCAGTCACCAACACACACACACACACGCATACTCACACTCACTCACTCACTCATATGAATACGTATTCAGAGTCGCAACTGTAGGCGACTCGCCCAGCTCAAGTTGCTTTTGTTGCCACAAAAGTTTTTGTCGTCGTTTTTTTTGTTGTTGGTTTTGTTTCCCTCATTTTTCTCTCGCTCTTTTGTTTTTCTATTTTTATTTGTTGCCTTTTAATTTCTATTTATATTTTATATTGCTTTACTTGCGGCAAACAAACGCAGCTGCAACACTCTGTGTGGCATAAAAAATTATGCTACTAAAGCGCAATTTTGCATGACACGTGTGTGTGTGTGTATGTGCGTGTGTGTGTCTGTGTCTGTGTGTGGCTGGGCTAAAGTATTGTTTCAATAATTCTGGCTTTATGAAATAATAACTTTACTGCAAATGCAGGCAGCAGCAGCAGCCGCTCCGCCGGGCTGAGCAGCGCGTCGAGTTGTAGTAAGAATACAATGAATTTCATTGCAAGCTCTCAAGCCAGTCCCCTTCCCCTCCCCCCCTACACTCCTCCCGCCAGCCCTGGCTTTCCCAGCGCTTTTCCTGGCGCGGCCTCAGCTGCAGTTTGTGCTCCTCCGCCTCCTGCTGCTCCTCCTGTTGTTGTTGGCTTCTCGCTGAGTTTCCGCTGTGTTGTTGTGCAGCAATTTTAATTTTGCCAGCGCTGTCGCATGCCACAAACACACACACACACACACATGTAACTGTAACTGTGTCTCTCCGTGTGTGTGTGTGCCTCAGCTGCAGCTGCCTCGTTTGCATGCAACACTTTATGAATTATTGCTGTATCAACTCAAGTCGCGGTAGCCAGGCGAGCCACATACTCCACACACACACACAGGCAGGCAGTTTCATACACACACAGGCAGTCACACACACACACACACACACACACACACAGTCACACACACATGAGCACGTATTATGTCATTCCGAATTTCCGTTTGCCTCCAGCTTTGTTGCAACTAACTGCGCCCGCGTTGGCGGCTCGTTGCCACGCTCTCTCTCCCCCTCTCTCTCTTCTTCTCTTGCTTTCCCACTCTCTCCCTTTCTCTCTCTGTTTTGGCTACTGTTGCCATTTCCCTTCACGTTGCTTTTCCTGCCTCTCGGCATTTCGCAACTTCGACTGCAGCAGGCAAAAAGCGACCACAAATTTAGTGAATGAGATGTTTCCGCTGCGGTTGTTCTTCTATTTGTTGTTGTTGATGTTGTTGCTGTTGTTGTTGTTGTTGCTGTTGTCGGTGCTGTGAACAATTTTTGGTGTTTGGAAAATGCATGGCTTTTCATTGTTGCCTCATTGTTGCAACGGCAATGGAACACGCGCCATGTGACTGCCTCATACCCTTCACTCGTGGACAGAGTATGAGACTGGGATGAACTGGCGCAGAGCTAGTTACGATTGCCTCGCACGCTCTGTGCCCATCTCGAATGCATTTCGTATTTTTATTTATTATGTTTATTTGCTGCCATTTGTCAAAAATGTTTGCCAAGGCCGCCAGACAGCAGCAACATCAGCAACAACAACTGCAACTGCAACTGCCACAGCCAAGTACTGCGCTCTGTGTGGCAGCTCTGGTTATAATGGTAATTGAAGTCGACTTTGGACAGCGACATAATTTAATGAAGCCAGTCCGAGTGAGAGAAAGAGAGGGAGAGTTACAGAGAGAGGGAGAGGGAGAGAGAGAGAGACAGCACTTAAGCAGCTGGCTAATCCCTTGCAAGCATATGAGTTATGCCAGCCCCATTAGAGTTACTCGAGTTATTCACAATTTAAATGAATACTTGAGTGAGCTAATGGATGTCGATATACTTATGCACACAAGTTCTACATATGCCATCTCTTTCTAGTAATTACACAAACTTAATTCAAGTAATCGTTGATAGCTCTAGTTGAATTAACTTGGCTTGCAAGCGAAGAAATTATATATATAATCAGTTTAAGTGGTCCATGTGGGCTGAGAGAGAGTGTGCAGGGTATCTGTCTGTGTGGCATACTTAAATTAGTACTGCCTTTTGGCCTAAGAAACTGCCTAAGCTAGCATATCTGTTAGTCAACTAACAGGCAGCTGCAAGTCTTTGCAGCCCTAAAAAGTATGCTATAATAATTTAAAATCGCTGTAGTCATTTCCCTTGTCCACAGTTCTCCAACTCAAGTGTTAGCTTCCTCTATATGTCTCTCTAGAACTACCTCTAATATTGCCTTCCTCAATCTGTGTTTCATTTCATCTAAAATTGTCGTCTCGCTGGCGCTTCTTTTTTGGCTTCAAATTAATTTCCATTCTGTGTATAATCTGATAAAGTGGAACATCACAAAAATGTTGGGCAGCCGCTGTTCCCTGGCCTGCCTTCTCCCCCCTTCCTCTTCCTCCCTCTAGACCAGGCTCAATTAAACTTTTGCGACTTACAAGGGCAACGACGACGACGACGACGACAAAGCTCGCCCTTCTCCTCCGGCTCCTACCATCGTGTGCATCTAATTAACAACAGTCAAAACTGCCGCAGCAGGAGCTGGAGCACAGCATGCGGCATAGTCTAGAGCAGCAGGAGGAGTTGGAGGAGCTGCCTGTTGGCCAGTTGTAGGGGCAAAGTTTTTTGGCCACTTCTGTTGCGATGGCTGCGTTGTGTCTTCCTGCAAGCGGGGGCCGAGTGCATTAATTTCGAAGCGCACATTGCTCTGCATAAATGCGAAGCTGGGAGGCGTGTCGGGTTATTAACAATGTTAAAAGCGAATGGCAACAACGACAACAACAACTGGAACAACAACAACAACAAAGCATGGCCGGCAAGGACACTTGGTGTGTGACTGGCGCCGCCATTACCGCAAACTTAATGCGGAATAATTCCTTCCGTGTTGACAGTGTGCAAAAAGTTTTGGGGCCACACAAATTTGCCGGGCAGCAGACAGAGAGAGAGAGAGAGAGAGAGGAAGAGGGAGAGAGAGAGGGAGAGAGAGAGAGAGAGGGAGGAAGAGAGTAGTAGCAGCAGGCCTGTGCAGTTGCCATTTTTTTCTTTTATTGTTGCGAACAATGAATAAGCCGCAAAAGTTTTGAGCACTTGGCATATCCTATTCCTGTCTTCCTGCCCACACTGCTCCTCCTCCTCCCCTCCTGCCTCCCCCTCCTTGCACTGTGCTGCCCTACGACCCTGGGACACACACAGCGGGCGGCGCTGTTAATTGTGTTGGTTTTTTAATTGAAGATTGCCAGAGCGTTGGTTGTCTCTAAATTAAAAATTTAATTACATTTAACATGATGATTATTATTTTTATAGCACAGCAATTGACACGAGACGGAAGGGAGGGATGGGCAGGTGCGGGGGCAGGGGCCAGCCCTCTGCCCATGTGCATAACTTTTGAAGTTTGTTGACGCGTCGCAGCCCACACATCCACCCTGCCTGCCTGCCATAATCTGCATACATTTACATTCCAATAACGCTCAAGTGGTCGACTCAAGTGCACTTCGGCCCCTTGCCACGCCCACACGGCGGCAGTGCAGTGCAGCGGCTGTCAGTCACAGGGCACAGTCGCCGCAGCTGCCATTCAAGTGCAGCGACCCCCTCGCCTCAGTCGAGTATGAATGCACGCCCCCTCTGTGCTTTATGCGCCCTCACACATACACACACAGGCGCAGGCACAGGCTGAGCTATCTGCATAGACATGTGCACATAATCATAATGGCCGCCACAGTAGGCGTAGCAGGGGGCGTAGCAGAGGTGGGGGCGTGGCAACTTTTCTCATTAGGCGTGTTTAGCTGCTTGAAATGATTTAGCAAAAGTAAAACAAGTCAAGTTATAATGTTTTAATCTCAATTACGGCACTTGCCACAGTTTTCCAGCTTTTCTTTGCACACTGCCTATGTGTGTGTGCGAGATGTGTGCGAGTGTGTGTGAGTGTGTGTGGCTTGCCTTGGCATAGCTTAAAAATTCCATTTTCGCATTTTGCAATTTGCATTTGCGGTCCGAGTTGCCCTTTGAATTTCGACTTGCGCCTTCGTTAGCCGCAGCTCTATCAATTCAAATTAGAGAAAGAGAGAGAGCGAGAGAAAGAGAGAGAGAGAGAGGGAGAGAAGGAGAGCACGCTCAGCTTCATTTCGATTCAGTGGCGTGAGAAGTGGGCGTGGCATAATGCTGCAGCAAATGAGAGAGAGAGAGCTATAACCTTCAAACTTACTTAATTGCACGCTGCAGCGCGCTGGCTAAATCATTTGCATTAAGCCAAGCTGCAATTGACCGCACCCCCACCTCACCCACCTCCCCCACCTCCTGCCTTTACCTCTTTGGCCTTTCACCTTTTGCGGTTCATAGTTCATTGCATCTCAAGTAGTTTCTGTGTGTTTTTGCCATGTTCTACGGTGCTGCAAATTTGCTTAAATTAAAATTTAGCAATCTTCTCCTTCTTCTCCTTCAGCAGCCGCTTTGGCCCTGAGACGGCAAAGCAGTGTGCGGTGCAGTGCCAGCCTGCCGCACTGCTTGCCCACATAAGTAGGCTACACTTTTTCACTTGGTTTTTTTTTTTTTTGAGTGTGAATAGTTTCCAATTCGCTGATTATATAAGTCACGTTACGAGCTCGAACACAAAAAGAAATATGTACGTTATATACTTATATATTTAATTAACATGCAGTGCAGACTTCCCGCTCCCACTCCCCACTCCCTCCTCCTCCCAGCGCCCTTCTCCCGCCTTAGTTAACCTGCTGCGCGCAACTGTAATCGAAATATTTAATTAGTGCGAAAATGCTTTTGAATGCCAATTAGTGGCAAATTAACATTTGAGCAGTGCTTCTCGTATTCACTGGGGCTTCATTACCCTCCCTTCCTCCTCTCGCTCTTTCTCTCTCTCTGCCCTCTCTCTCTTTGTATCTTCCACTTGCTTGCTTCTTTTTTAGCTACCGCATAGAGTGCAAATTAAAGACACAATCAGAGCAAATTAATCAAGTCCGATTGCTACTCGCGTTGATTGATGTGACCAGTTGCCGCGCACTCACCCTGCCCACAGCAGCAGAGGCAAATAGAGAGAGGAACAGAGAGAGAGAAAGAGAGGAGTGGGCGCACTGATAGAGGGAGACAAAAATATGGTTAGCCCTGCGCACGTTTTGCTTTGTTTCGCTTACATAAAACAAACATTGCTCCATCATCGCGGCCCCTCATTCTCTTTATGCCATTATTTATTATTATTTAAGATCGCCCTCTTGCGAATTTGAAAAATGCTGCTGCTACAGCGAAGCGAGTGTGTTGGTAAATGAGTTTGGAAATTTTATGTGCGGGCGAATGAGTTTTCAATTTATATTTCAAGAGAAAGAGAGAGAGAGAGTGGGAATGGAAAAATCGCTTCATGGCAAATTCAATTTTATTTATTTATGATTATACGACAAGCGATTTGTTTTTGCCCTTCGTCAATTTTATAGGGTACTTTGAGAGGTATGTTTGTTTTTTGGAGGGGAGAAATTTGCGCATATTTAGAAAATTTCAAGCAATCATATTCTACGCTACGCGGGCAGTATTTTTTCCCATTTACATAATTTCTAACCACCTTGTGGTGTGTGATGCTTCAAATCTTTTTTTTTTTTGGTTTCTCTGCGTGTGCAGAACAATTTTAAATGCTGTCCGAAAAATGTTGTGGCTCTGCACACTCAACTGAAAATTTATTGCATACTTTGCGGCTGTTGGTTTTATTAATGAGCGCAGTAGAGCAAAGGCGACAATTGCATTCACAGGGCAGACACAGGGTATACCCCGACTCATGGCATACTCTGTAAACGGAAAGTAATCAACTAATACTCACACAGTTGTGCACACACCTTATGTACTTGAAACTGTCTACAGGGTATGCAAATGCAAACATGAATGCGCACGTTCATGCAGCGCGAGGTGGCGATGTTGTTTCTCTTTTTTTCTCTTTACTTTCCACGCGGCGCCATAAACTATTTTGCACATTGCGCAATATTTCAGTTAGTTTTAGTCGCACTTTTCAAATTGTACAGCACAACAGACGCACACACACAGACAGACACACACAGACAGACACACACAGAGACACAGTGGACACACACTAGTGCGACACTTGCCGAAATTTGTAAATAAAAATTGCAGAGGGAGGGAGACAGACATTTGCTTTGCCTGCAGCTTTGTATGCTGCTCCACTCTACGACATTGTTATTGTTGCTGCTGCTGCTGCTGCTGGCGCCAGAGTCGCCATTGTCCACATTTAAATAAATATTTGCACAATATTTGAATGTTTTCGCATTTCCATTTGTTAAAATGCACAAAACACATGCGTCCACAACGTGCTCCGGCGACTTTTTCTCTGATTTGTGCGTTTAATTGACAAAGCCAAGAGCACAACAACAAAAATAATAGAAAGAGAGAGAAGTTTCTGTGCTGGCAAACACAGTTGGCACACAACTGTGTGAAAAGCTTTTTGGGGTCAGGGATCGTATCGTATGCTTAATTTCACTTACATCAACATTAATGCCCGAAACGGCAAAGACGACTGTCGGCTTGGCCTCCCGTGGCACGTAGCGATAGAACTCCGCCTGGTTGAAATACCAACGCACCGAGTACAGCACAGCCTGCAAAGAAAACAAGATGAAGTCAGACTCGAAGGCAGCGGCAGCAGATGCTTGCGTAAAATGAAAAGCCTGAAGTAATGCAAAAGGAAAATGGTGGCAAACGAGAGCGAAGACAAAGTGCGAGTAATTATAATAATTAAGCAAGCTGTCGTCGTTGACAATGTCAGCGACGTTTCCGTTTCCGTTTTCGCTGCGTTTGCCTCTGCGTCCATCAGGGATGTCTCACTTACCTTATTCAAATCATATTGGCAGGACAATGTTGCAGCATTGCCCATGATGACAGCTTCCGGCACGAATATCTTTAGATCCTTCAGTCCATGGGCTGCAGCAGAAGAAGGAGATGAAAGAAAGAAAGAAATACGCATTAAAGTCGGTCATGTAACGGTAAGCAGCTTATGCACCCTCTACCCGTCCCATCGTCTATTCAAACATTTCGATACGCCATTTTACATGGGCCCGAGCCGCTTAATGAAGTGCAATGCATTCGAGAGGCTGCCGGGCAAGGCGTCGTAGCACTCCAGGCTCTTTCTCTCTCTTTCACTCTCTCTCTCTCTCTCTCACTGGGCACTCGACAACGCTGGCCGGCCAGCAATTTGAATTCGATTATGCTGCAGCGTAAAAACTTAATTACATACGTTCAGTACATTGCGGAATTGTGGGCGTCTCTGGACACAGATCCGTTTGCATGTTAATTTATGACAATGCAATGGACGTTGGCGCCGACTCGATTCTCGACTCGACTCGACTCGACTCTGTTCTGTCGAGTTTTGTATTGAATTCGGCTTGAATTTAATGCAATTTATTTTCTTTTATTCATCTGTTATTTATTTTTACGGGCCGTCGCCCCGCCCTGCCCACTGTCCGCCCACTGCCTACTGCCCACTACCCTCTTCACTTTAATTGAAAACTGCGGCACGCGCTCGTTTTCAATATTTAATGCGGCACAAAACGTGCATAACACGGCGTATGCGCAATGTGGGGTAAATTTAAACTGCAAGTCGTAGTCCGTACTTCTCCGTACTTCAAAGCTGCCAATACGTACTCAAATTAGTCTTTCCAAAGTTTTTTGTTGTGAAAATTACAGCGCATTTGCCGGACTTCGTCTTGCGCCCAAATAAGTATGCTACACTTTTTGCAAATGCGTTTGTGCGCGGAGTAAAGCTTTATTAAGTATACGCAGCGTTGGCGCAGGTGAACGAAACTATGCTCTATATAATATATATATATTTAACTTGATATTAGACTTATGTATATATCTGCTCTACATACTACTAGAGAGTATTTTACGCCCATATCACTGCCACTGCCTGTTGCATAACTTTCATTATCGATACTTTATCAATACTCAGTTCAATTGCACAATTGGCCGCCCTGCGGTGTGGCTGGAATTATGGCAAACTTTAATTGGACAAACCAACATTAATCAAATGTGTTGGTCACCAGGATCAGCTCAATGCGAAAAAGCCCGAGCCGGAGTGAGTGTGTGTGTGGCCATTTTGTGTAATATTTTATAAATTGAGTGCGGGCAGGCATGTGTGTGAGTATAGGTGTGTGTGTGTGTGTGTGCGCGCATTGTAATGCATAATATTAACGCTCATTTGGCAAATTAAATAATCAATTTTAACCACATTTGCGTATGCAGTGGGCATAATAAATGCAATTCAAATCGACACACACGCCTGATATACCCCGTAGTGCATTATTATATTCATCTGATAATATAAGCTACACTGACTTATGCAAGTCTACTTACCGCTTAGCAATAAATCGGAGATTATAATGCAGCACAGTGCCAGCATATTGAAGACGGATGAAGGCATACGGTGCGAGCAGCCATGTTTCGCTCTGCCAGCTCCAGCTCCGACTCCACCTCGACCTCGTCCTCTGCCTCGGGTTGTGCCTGCTTCTTCAGCTGAGTTGGCCATTTTTATTTTTTTTCCTTATTGTTGTTGTTGTTGTTGTAGTCGCTTTTGTTGCTGCAAAGGAAGAGTTTCACAAGAAGTGAGTACTATGAGCCAAAGTTGCAAGTCATATTTCGAGTTGATGCTGCTATCATGATTATTGATAAGCGGCCTGAACGCAGCTCAACAAATTGAAACCGTGACACGCCCCATGCTACCATGCGTGTATACATGTGTGTGTGTGTGTGTGTGTGTGTATGTGTGACAACTTTATAAGGCTAACAGTAAGAGGGCTGGGCAGAGGGGGAGTTTTAGATGAGAAAGAACCTACTAAACTTTTTGCAGCTGCACGTGCTTGAAAAACTTTACAGCAGCAGAGTAAAAACCTTTAACTAAGCAAGACTTACACACACACACGCACACACTCACACACACATGCATACACACACACATACAGCTACTGCCAGTCAAGCCTCGTTGTGGAGCGACATTGCCCATACGCAGCGTGAGCCCACAGTCTGATTGAAGACAAGCTGCAAACGGTGTGTGACATTTGAAATGGATTGAATGTGTGTGCGTGACTGACAGCAGGACAGACAGGCAGACAGAAACAGAGAAAAAGAGAGAGAAAAAGAGAAAGAAAGAGAGAGACAGAGAGAGAAAAAGAGAACAAGTGCCAACTGACCACAGCAGTGAAAACAATTGTCAACTGCTGCTGTTGCTGCTGCTGCTTGCAATTGCAACTTTTGCCGCCGCCAACTTGTCTACTCCTCTCACATTGTTTTCTTGTATCAATTAGACCACAAATAAGTAACAGCAACAGTGTTGCCAGGCCGCAAAAACAAAAGCTAATGGTCAGAAGTTACAACTCTGGCATATTGCCAGAGGCAAGAAGAAGTAGGAGAAGTAGGAGCAGCAGAAGAAGCTGTTGAAGTTAAGGCAGCAGCAGCAGCTGAATTTGTAGTAGAAGTGGCAGCAATTGAACAACAACAACAACAACAACAGGAACAACATTCGATAATGATATCAGAGCATTAACTCAAAGGGGACTTAAGGGAACTTAAGCATTGCCCCCGGGGAGCTTACAGTTATTTAGCTCGCTTGCAATTCGAATTTTCCATTTTCTAAGCAGCGCATAAACATAATGTGCTGCTGCAGGGACACAGAGAGAAGGAGATAGAGAAAGATAGAGAGAGAGAGAGAGAGAGAGAGAGCGAGCTTAAGCAGCTTGGCTGGAAAAACAAAAACAGAAAGAGAGAGAGACAGAGGGTCGTTGGCCAAGGCAACTCTCCAATCATTTTGTGCTTTTAAGCGAAAGACTTAAAATTATTGTCCCTTAGCCGCAAAAACCGAACCGAAACAGCAGCAGCAACAACAGAAACAACAGCAGCAGCAACAACATCTATAAGAAATACAACAACGATTACATTAACCCAACTAACTGCAAAACCTTTGCGAGCTGTGCATTTTGCTGGCCCATCGAGAGACCTTTCTCTGCCTTCTCTGCCATATCGTTTTGCAAATTGTTCTGCAGATTGAGACACATTCATACACACACTCACACACACACTCACTCACTCCCACCCGCAACTACTTCGATTTGTTTTGTTGCTGAGACCTCTGCTGCCTGTTGTCCATGTGGGGCATTTAAATTAAATTTAAATATTATTGTAGGCAAGTCGATTAAGTTCGGGTCATCATTTCGACTTTAATGTCTTTGTTTTATTGTTGACTGACTGCCGGATGGATGGATGGAGGAAGGGAGGGATGGATGGACAGACTGACATTCATTCCAGTGTAGGAAGTCCATCTCCTCCTCTCTCTCTCTCTCTTTCTGTATATTATGATGTACCACCAGAGCAGCAGAGCTTTTGACTTTGCGGTTGCCTTGTCGAAATTGTTAACCCATTGTTGCCCCCCCCCCCTCCTGCTCTGGCAACCAGCAGCTGGCCAACATGATTGTTATTGTTGGATGCTGCTGGTGCTGGTCGTACTGCTGCTGCTGCTGCTGCTTCTATTGTTATTGCTCATGGCATGGGAATTTGAGAAATTTCTATTACGCATAAATTTTATAACAACACAAAATTCTCAATTATTTCATTATGATTTTAATTAAAATTTTCGATCACGAACATAAACTTTTCCTCGAGCTGTGCGTGTGCATAAAACTTGGCAGAAACTCGCTGATATAGCAGCTTCCTTATAGATATGGTAGTGTATAGACAGAGATATAGAGAGCACTTGTTGAGGACTTGTTAGGAAATAAAATATATACAATAATATATTGTATACTCTCGCTTATTTATATATTTATTTTAAATCTCTGAAATATCTCTCAGCTGTGGGATAATTATCCACATCAATGGCATGTCATTAAAATGCCCCACTTTATGGCAGCTGAATATAAAATAATTTCGGTGCTAAACATTTCAATAAATCCTGATTTAATTCAATTTGATTCTAGTCCTTAAGGCCATGAACCAAAGCGCGAATGCAGGAAGTGTAATTAAAAAAAGTTATAGCTAAAAGCCATGTTAAAAGCTGCGTAGCGTATGTGTGGATGGAGCAGCTTAACTTTTTTTTTTTTTTTGTTTCAAGTGTAATAAAACAGTTGATTATGGCGTCATTAACGCAGATCCTAAGCACGCTGGCAAAACGCCTGCTCCACACAAAAAAAAAGATAGAAAAAAATAATCAAATTAATTTTTTATGTAGAAAGTTTGCAGTTTGCCAATGAGTAGAGAGAGAGAAAGCGAGAGAAGGAGAGACAGAGAAGGAAACTCATCATAAGCACCGCAGCTGAAGGGACTTAAGAACGCAATGCAGAAAGGAGAGGGGGTGAGGCAGTGAGGCGGGGCAGGGGCATTCGGTTTCGTGGATGCTTAGCACGAATATTCAAATGAGAAATTCAATTGAAAGTCAAATGAAAACAAAACAAACGAAATCCCGTGATTGACAACATTTCAACTGATAATGAGCACTTTGCAACGGGGCAACTGAAGTGGCAGAAAGAGAGGCAAAAACAGAGAGAGGGAAAGAAAGAGAGAGAGAGAGAGTGAGCAAGAGAAAATGGGATATAACAGGATGTGTCAGCGCTTGGTATCAATTTTCATGCATGGAAAGAGGCAGCCAGAAAGAGAGAGAGAGAGAGAGAGAATGAAATAGTAAGCAAGAGAGATAGAGTGAAAGATGTAGTCCACAAGAGTAGATTGAGAACTGGCAAACTGTGTGATAAAGTGTATGCTATACCCTGTAAAGTGCAGTAGGCTAAACAGTAGATAAAGTCTATTTTAAGAGCTGAAGAAAGAGAAGTATAGGATTTTTTTCTTCAATAAGTTATGGATTTAAAATACTTATAGTAGATTTATCAATTTATTTACCTATTTATTAATAAGTCTAGACAGTTGATTAAATTTTTAGAGCTGTCCTAAACCCTTACCCTGCAGCAGTACAGCAAGAAGAAAGGAAGTGTAGGTGTTTTATTTAAATAAGTAATCGATTTATAGTCAATTGAAAAGATTGTTTGTTGTATTTAGCAATCTGGCATATTTACATCTTTTCTTTTCTCTTTTATTTTTCTACAGGGTATTTTCTAGCCCATATCCCCCTGCACACTTTGTCCCCTCCCCCATTTTTCTTGAGCGTAGAATGACAGAGAGACAGCCAAGTCGATTGTCAGTGGGGCGAGTTGACGTTGACCGGTGTCCATTGCGGAAGTCATGACGTGCAACAATGCTGAGCCAGCACAGTGAGGCAGTAGTATCGAAGTACCATTTCCCCCCATCAGTTGCTCCCCCTCTCTCTCTCTCTCCCACTCCAACAGCTAGAGCGTCTCATATTGATTTCGCTCTCAGTTTATTTCATGCCAATCTCGGCCATTCGAGCTGGCCACGTAGCCAATTTAGCCAGATAGGTATCTCTCGGCACGGTAGAGAGCACTAAATTGGCTGGCCAGCAGCGGATTGGGCTTTAAAAACGGTGTGGGGCACTTAAAGTGCCAGTGTTGTGTAGCGCAGTGTGCAGGATGGAGTCTAATCAGTCACTTATTAAGTATGATTCATTTGCTAATCGCAAGCTGTCGTCGTCGTCGTCGTCGTCGTCGTCGCAGCACACTCACCTCGAAAACAATAATCGCAAGTCAAGAGAAATCGCTGCCATCATGTATGCAATCACACACGCCACACACACGCACACACACACACACTTCTTATTTATATAAGACGCTAAATGCGCGTTTGATTGATGCGACACTCGCTCAAGGGCCTCTCATTAGGTTTAGTGCCAGAGTGGCACACACACACACACACTCGCACACACTCATACGATAATTCCACCCGCTCGTTTCTTCTATCGTCTTGAGCCTCTAATCAATCAATCAGTGTTTATGCTCTGCCTCAGCACAATGGCGGCAACAAAGGCGCACAAGGAGCACAACGCATAATGAACAAAGCGCAAAAAGGAAACTTGGCGAAACAATTGCTTCAGTTCCCGCTCCCACTCCCACTCCAGCATCGTTTGACGAATGCCCTCAGGCAAATCTCAATCCAAATACGGAATACGGAATACTATAATCGGTTCCGTGCCACTGGTTAGCCAAAGTGGCATGAGGCAGCCAGGGGATAGAGAAAGAGGAAAGCAAACCAAACCGACAGGCACCAAAAATTCTCTCTTCTTCCTCCTTTCTCTTGCCTCTTGTTTGCTTTGTGCGACGTTGGCGTTTTTACAACTTCCGCTCTAGAGGGAGAGAGAGAGACATAGGGAGAGAGAGAGAGAGAGAGAGACAGAGCAGAGCCGAGAAGAGAAGAGTTCATCACAGGTTCGCCCTCAAAGGTTCCCTCTGTGTGGACGCCTGATTGCCAATGAAGGATTAATGTAGCGAACGTTGCCTCTGATGCTTCTGCTGCTGGTGATTTGGAATCGCTTTGATTGCAGCAGCGTGTCGCTGCAGGCGACATCCATCGCCGGCGACCCTGCGGAAGCTTTGTGTAATGACACAAAGGATTGCAAATTGCCAAGGCACTTCCTGCAAGGACATTGATTTCTTTTTATGACATCCGTGTCACTTTCTGGCCACATTCTGCATGTGCTTTGCCCCAACCGACCGCAACTCTCATAAGTACTAACAGTCTCGAAGGGAGAGAGAGAGAGAGAGAGAGAGCGAGCCTTTAATTATCTGCGGTCCCGCTCATCAATGGAACGAGCACTTGCTGCCTGCCCACTTATCGATACCATCATTAGATCAATATTTAATCGAGTACCGCACGCGGTTTGCCATTTCGACTCGCATTGGTTAATTGCACACACTGAGGTTGGTCGAGGTCAAACCACACAAACCGGAAGTGCACAGTTATTACGGTAAACTGGCACATTAGATATGATTATTATAGCAAACAGTACGGAAACAGACGTACGTATAGATTACAGTTTCAGCGCATTGCAAATTAACAGGACTACGCCCATTTAATTGAATTTGCAAATATATAAATAACTTATATATTATCTATACAATCCTAACTAAAATAACATATATCGTGCAACTGATTTCAATAATTACACATACCAAAAATAAACTTTCTAGCTTTAAAATTACGCTTGCAATTTGATTTTTATGCATTTAGGGGGCGTGGCAAAATTAATAAAACACAACAGAAGTCACGTGTTATACGTAGGAATGCTGTGAAATTATGTGACAATGTTTGCTGGCTGCAGCGCTTATAGTCTCTGAGATCTGAGCAGGCACAACCCTGTGCTACCTTCTCTAATTCCCTCAAGCTTAGTTCAGGTTAAAGCGGGTTAAACGCTTCACACAGCTCTCACTCACTCTCACTAAACACTTGAGCAAACAGAGCAAAATCTGGCCAAAAAGAAGGGTATGTTCAGGCAGCGTACGCAAATCTGTCGCAAAGTGTATCACAAAGTTATTATAACGACGTAGGGTAGAGAGAGTGAGCCAGCTCAAATGAGTTGACATTTTGCAAGCCAAAAAGTTTGCGCACACTCCCCCAATGCGAGGGGGGAAAGAGACAGAAGGGAGATAGCAGGGAGCTCAGGAGGAAAGCTATTTGAAGTTTGTATTAGTTAGTTGCCGGAATGGCAAGTCCTGGCAAAGTCCTCGCCTGGCTCTGGCTCCGGCTCCGGCTCTGGCCTGGCTTGCGGCCTGAGCTGGGGCAAACACGGAAAATGCATTTGCAACTCGAACTGTGAACCTCGAAACCGATAAATCACACTGTGAAAAACGGGCATTAGTACATTTACTGTGGGAAACAAAGGGAAACTTAAAGGATTCAAGCTGCCCGGTTGAGTTGGCCCCCCCTAGAAAAAAGTCGGCCAGCACACGATGACGAAGTCCAGACGACGCCGGCAGCCATTGCTTGCTCTCACGCTCTTTCTCTCTGTGTGCTTCTGTGTGTGTGTATCTGTGTGTGTGTGTTTGCATTTGGCGCTGTCCGCCGCTATTTATGAAAATAGTTTTTCGGGGCAAGTTTTCCAACCATCTCTCTCTCTTTCTCTTTCTCTCTCTCTCTCTGTCTGTCTTGCTGGCTTGTGGAAAGTTTTCTAACCACCGAAAACTGAAAAGTTGCGCAAATTGTGGCTCAACAATGGACGGCATCGTGTTGTGATTTCTCGGTTCGCATTTCAATGATTTAAGCTGCTCGGCTCCGCTCCGAAGACTTGAGAAGCTGAGCTAATCACGCTCGTTTCACAGATTATCATCGGGGAAATTTAATACCCACACACACACACAGAGAAAATGTGAGCAAGAAAACTCGTAAGGAAATAATAGGAAAAGCGCGCCGCTAACTTGCATAATTAACGCTTCGGGCGCCATTCATAATGAGCATTTACAGTAGGGTTGCCACCTGCAAGTTTATGCCCCTGTGTGTGTGGGTGTGTGTGTGTGTGTGTAAAATAACTTTGCATTTTCCGCACTGTCAATCAGCCAGCGGCTTTTTCCTTTTCTGCAAACAACAAACAAAGCGAAAACTCTTAACAACCTCAGCGACGTTTGAAAAGGCAACCAAAGCCGTCACCTTTCAATTACTTGTTTGCGATTTTTCACCTGCTTTCCCCTCTCTTCTCCTCTCTCTCCTCTCTCTCTCTCTCTCTCGCTCTTTTTTCATGTCTTCATTTTTGGATATTTATTTACATCGCCAGAGGGAAAAACATTCTCAGTGTGTGCGTGTGTCGGCGTGACTGGCTCAGCTCAATTTAGTTTAACTTAAATAATTAATTACTTTGCCGTTGCCTGAGTTATGAAATGCGCAATTAGGCGTATTTAATATTTAATTAAGGGCTTACACAGGGCGATCCAGGCAAAGAAAAAAAAAAGCAACGCGTGCCCCGTTGCGCACGCAAACATACACAGGGGAACTGCCTGGCTGGCAGGGGGAAGGGGCGAGCGGTACTGGGCGTGGCATGGACTGTTTGCGAGGCGACTGGATTAAGTGGCAGCTTAAGCAAGAACAATGTGCGGGGCAAGCGACGGGAGGGGGGGAGGGATTGGGGCCCGAAATACGCTGGGGAATAAGTGGCTGAAATATAGCTGGACAGTTGGCGCTCAACGTGGCGTATACTTGATTTGCAAACATTTACTCGCTCTGCAGGAGAGGGAGGAGGGACAGAGGAAAGAGACAGAGGGGAAGCGTTGCTTTTTGCATTAAAGAACTGTGTGGCAAAGTGTGGAATTAGTGAAGCGGCAGAGTCGAATAAAAAGGGGAACCGCTTGATGGAGCACTGCGCCAGCGATTCATTTAGATAAAAACAAAAAACAACAAAAAGAGAAAGAAACTTTAAGGGACACAAAGAGAGAAAGGGAGAGAGAGAGAGGGAGCATTGGGTTGGTAGGGGAACATTAATAGTACGTGGATAACTTTGGCAACCCCGAAAAAAATTTGTGCGATTATTTTAGCACACATTATGTTTAATGAAACATGCGAGAAGTTTTATGTGCGATGGCATCATTTGAAGTTGAGTTGAGGGCAAAATTGGTTTATGATGATGATAGGAGAGCTAATAGGGAAAAAGAAACAAAAAGAAGAGACTATGGGTTAACTGAAGGAAACAAGCAGAGGCAAGAGAAAGGACAAAGAGACAGGCTTAAAAGTAGAGTAAGTAAGGCGGGCGTAGGAAAAGCGTGCTAATGAGAGCGATAAGGCGAAAAACAGAGTGAAAAAAAAACAGAATAGAATGAGAGACAGTTAGTAAAGAAAAAAAATAGTCAGAAAGAGTGTTGCTAGGGCAACAAAGAGAGAGAAAGAGAGAGAGAGGGGAGAGAGAAGCAAAATTTATAAAGTTGATAGACTGACACAGAGAGGGAGAAGGCAATGGAGCGAGTGAAAGTGACTGTGTAAAAGCCTCGATAATTTTCAGTTCGAAGTTAGCCAGGAAACTGATACTTTGCCAGGCTTCACTCCTGCACTTCCCCTGCCTACGCCACTCCACTCCTGCTCCCTCCCACACTCAGTCCATACTTGAGCGATTTTTATTTTACACTCATTAAAAGATAAACGCGACAAGCTAATGACGTTCTGGCTTAATAGTAAGCAGAGAGTGAAGAATGAGAGGTGGAAAGGGACCCCGAAGGAAGGAGAGAGCGTTGACGTAGTGAAAAGAAAATGGCGGCTGCGGCATCGCCACGACAAGCCATAAAATTAAAGCAGACTTGGCTTAAGACGGGCAGAGACAGAGAAAAGAAAAAGAAAGTGTCAGTGCGTGAGTGTGTGTGTGTGTGTGTGTGTGACGCAGGCAGCGACAAGCAAGGGGCGTGGCAGTGCGATATGGTAAAGCATTTGCCTACAAAAGGGCGCAGCGAGACAGAGCAGATAAGGGGCAACGTTTATGATGCCACAAGGCATAAGCGGATGTGAGTGTGAGAGAGAGAGTGTGTGTGTGTGGGAGTGTGTGAGAGTGTGTGCGAGACTCTCTGCATGCCACAAGACAAATGCAAATCCCTGGGTAATTAGGAGTTGTGTTCATGTCGTCGTGGTAATAGTTTTATGTTGCCACATTGTTGCCGACACGCTGCGTGGCTGCCACAGCAGCAGCAGCAACAACAACAACAACAATGTCAACTGAGATTGAAGCGTGCCTTTGCCCCTTTTCGGGGTTAATGTTTGTCTTTGTCAGCAGGAGACACAAAGCTTGCTCTCTCTCTCTCTTCCTCTCTCCTTCTCTCTCTCTCTTTCCCTCTGTCTGCCTCAACTTTCACACAACGTGGTTAGCTGCAAATGCAGCTAGCGCCGCAGCAGAGACCCCAAGCTCAGCTGTCTCTTTCTTCTCCCTGCTATCTCCCTCTCTCTCTCTCTCTTTGTGCCCTGCCTGCTCTCATCAACGCGCTGGCTGCATTTAATTTGATTTGCCAGCGATAGTCGCACTCATTAGCGCGTTTTCTTAATTTCATTTCAGCTAATTTATTTAGCCTCACAAAAGTTGCCAAATACACTGCAAGAAAAAAGAGGGGAGTAGGACTGTAACACACTCCCCTTGCGCGTTTTGTCTTTTGTTTTGCGCAGCTTAAACTGAAGTTATGTTTTCTAGCTGCATTTGGCATATTTATTGAGCGAAACTTTTGCGGCGACAACGACAACAGCAGCAGCAGCCAAGGATAAAAGTATTCATATTTATTTTATTAGGAATTTATGATTTTGTTTTTCCACATTACGTTGGCAGTTTGGCTAATGCGACTGCTGCTCTCTCTCTCTCGCTGCCTCTGCCTGTGGCATAATAGAAAACGGAAGCGGAAGCGTGAAATGAGCTTTTTACATAAACAGCACACACACACACACACACACACACTCGCTGGCCTTGCAGGTGGCAGCGCTGCCTCTGCTGCCTCTGCTGCCGTTGTTGCTGCTGTGGCATTTTATGACACGAGACTCATAACTTTTTCGGGGTAGCTGCTTATTTTGCTCATAGTTCGCCACATAAATTCACTGACAAGTCGCTGGCAGCGTGTTATTGCTCTTGTTGCTGCTGCTTCTTGTTGCTGCTGCTGCCTCTCTCGGGTTGCACTAAATAAAGTGTAGCAACAGCAGCAGCAGCAGCAGCAGCATCTACAGCCTTGTGGCAACATCGCCCATAAGATAAAGTGCCATTTGAAACTTTCAGCCAGCTATTTTTGGTGCATTTTCCTGCAGTGTTTTTCCCGCTGCCTTTGTTTGAAAGTGTCTTACAAGACGGCGGGCGCGCCCTGCCAATTTTCTTACCCCACATTGAAGGCTGAGAGAGTCAGGTCAAATTCAGTTTCTATGTCAGACAGATTTCCCTGTGTTTTTTGCAGGTGATTAAAATTGTCAAGGTGGGGGGCGTGGCTAAATGCGCCGCCTTTGTTATAATTTATAGCATGAAATAATGCGCCATTAAAACTTTGCCCCACTGTCGGATCTCCCCTGCCAGCGCCAACTTTGCATGCACGTGTTGAAAATGCCAGCGATACAAATCTAAGTCAAACTTGCGGACCCACCACATCTCAGCTCTCAAGGCAGGAGCAGAGAACTGAGAGGAGGAGCAGCTGTGGCTGGGGCAAGCTCAAAATGAAATCAACGCTGGCAGATAAAAATCGTTTGCGTTGCAAGCTCGTTAATACATTTTTGATGAGACACAACAAGTGGCAGGCAGGCAGGCAGGCAGGAGGCGGAGGCTCTGCCCAGCCGGCGGGCAGCTGGGCAGGAGGAGGACACTGTGGCAAGTTATGAGGAAACTTCTGACAGAGACAGAGACAGACTGCGAGTGGCAGAGAGAGAGAGCGAGAGAGAGAGGCAGAGAGTGAGCGAGTGGCAAACTGACACACTTTCGGCCGCTTTTTGCGTTGTTTGCCCGTTGCTTTTGAAATGTTTTGCTGTTGCCTACATAAATCAAAGCGGAAAAACTAAAAGGCTGCCACAGGCAGCAGCAGCAGCAGCAGCACAGGCAGCGGCAGGTGCAGACACTGCCTGGACGGACGCAAAGCCGGAGGAGCCCAACTACAGTTAAATATGTTGTAACAAATAAAGTACAGCGGCAGCGGCAGTTGGCCCAAAAGGGATCGCATACGTTTGGTTGGTTGTTAAGAGCGGGAGAGGGGGAAGGGGGAAGAGCGGCCAGAGCGGCCAGTCGGCCTGCTGCCTACTCGTCAGCTCATTCATATTTATGGCATTTTTGCATTGCGGCCGACATCATTTGGTAATGTAATGTGAAAAGCAGTTACAGCGCACCCCCGGCTCCCTAACCCTTCGCGCCTCTCCTGCCCGCCTACTCTATCTAATTTTCCTTCCTTAGCCCGCTGTGGCAACTCTGGCCATCTTTGGCAATTGGCACGTTGCTCATACGCAGCGTTGTACGAGCTGGAGTTGTATGTAGCAGCTTCGGCTTTATGTTTTGGTCATTTATGAAGCTCATAAATTTCACAAAAATTCACCCCCCCCTCTTCGTTTTCTTGGCGAAAATTACTTGCCAAAAAAAAAAAAGAAAAGAGAGATGAAAATAATAAAAGAAAAAATTGTTGGAAAGGGAAAGGAAAGGGAGAGGGCGAGCGAATTGTCTAATAAACTTTGCAATAAATTCGAACATAAATTTTGTACACAGCGTCGCAGTCGCGTCGAACTTCAAGCGTTAAAACTATGCCAACAAAAGCCATTAATTCCAGTCAGCAGAAATGAAGTAAAGTGTCAGTTGGGCAGGCAGACAGGAAGGGGCGGGGCGGGGCGTGGCAGGGCAGGCCACTTGGCCAGCAATGGCGGACTGTGTGAGCGGAAATTAAATGCCGACTCGCTCTCTCTCGTTCTCTCTCTCTCTCTGGCTTCACTCATAATTAGATGATTTAAAGTTATCGCAAAAGTTACGCTGCTTGCACCTGACTAAGGCAGAGGGGGGAGGAGGAACATAGAAGGTCGTACAGGGGAGGGAGGAGAGTCAGCTACACCTTGCCAAATGTCTCGCTTAATTGCAAAGTTTGCGCTGCTGACTGTGGCCAAATTGATTTTGTTGAACTTTGAACGCATAAATTATGCGATTTTTAAACAGCTTACGGTTTTTAGCGGGTTTCGGTTACGGTAAACTGGCACAGAGAGTTGTGGAGTAGGGGGACTGCTTCCAAGAAAATAAATACATATAATTTTGCATTAATGAAATTCACTTTGCTTCACTTTGAACGAGCCGCGGGCACTCAAAGTGCCTACAGGGGCGTGGGACTGTGAGGGGGGACAGGATAATGAGCACACAGAGAGGCAGCAGGCAGCAGCCTGATGATCCCTTTTCGCCCTGTATACACGTATGTGAGAGATGCTCCTATGTTTGCCTGTATGCAGAATGGATTAAAAAACTTTTGATTAACCTTATCAAAAGCAAAAGCAGTGTAAACACCGCACACACACAGCACAGCACAGGGCAGGGCACGGCAATCAGGACAGCAGCAGCAGCAGATCAGCAAGATGAGCAGCAGGGTAAGATAGGGAGAGAGAGAGCGAGTGCGGGGGGAGGCACGAAAAAGTCTCATGCAAGTTGTTAAAAAGAAAATAAGTAACTTTTTGACAGCCTGCCCCGTTCTCGGCTCAGGACACACACAAACACACACGAGCTAAACTGTTTTCTTTTTTTTTTCTCTTATTTTGCTTCCTTTTTCTTAGCTGCTTCGTCTTCTCTCTTTTTTTTCTGCCGCTGTTTTTGCTCTTTGCACAAAGCAAAGCATAGCAAAAAGTTTGTTTTTTTTTTTCAAAAAGGCAACTCGCACTTTTGGTCCAAGAACAGAGCAACAAAAAATGAAAGAGAGAGAGAGAAGAAAAAACAAGAAGGCAAATAAATTAAAATAAATGTACGAGGGTTGCTCGACAAGTTTGCCCACACACACAAGCGAAATTGTTTTCCAAGCTTGTAATAACTCATTGGGTAATTATCTGTAGGCGTTGCCCCACAGGAAGATAAATCAAAACTATTGGCAACTTGCAATGTTTTATGTACTCAAAGGAGTTAGAGTTGGGATTGAGAGAATGAACTACTATATTTAGTTTAGGGAATGTAGAAAAGGGTTTTCAGATAATATGCAGATCTTAGTCATATTGAAGCTGCGTTAAATTACGTTAAGCAGCAAATTTAGTAATTTTAATACTTCCTGGGAAATAGTTTAAATATTTTATATAAACTAGAGCTGTGTATAGTCTAAAAGAACCTCTAGGCCAATTTTTGCATACTCTGCATTTATATATGCTAAGATCAGCGCGTTCATACAAACATATAAACATAAGATATGAGTATATTGACTTGTTAATTATTACTGGCAAGGATTGAGCTCTATTTATAATGAAACTTTTCACAGAACTAAGAACAAATGTTAAAGCTTATGCAAAATTTTTACGTTGAATATTTTGTAAGTTTTAATATAATATTCAAGTTGTATGTGCTTGACTATTCTAACTTATCAAACCACTCTCTCTCTCTCACTTTTTGGGCAAGTTTTTTGCCGTATTTCATGCTCAATATGAAGCTTATCTCGTTTTCAATTTATGCTCCTCAATGCACGATAAACAATTATTTCACTTTTGCCAAGCATTGAATTGCTTTTTGGGTTATATTTCTTTTGCCGCCTTTAAATTTGTGATATTTTTCTTGCACTTTTGTTTTGCAGTGCATAATTTGGCACACACTCTCAGTCTGTCTCTCTCTCACCTCTCTCTCTCACACCTCACTCTCTCTCTCTCTCTCGGCTCACACGTGTGGCTGAGTCTCAAGTGTCGCAGAGCTCTTACGCATTTGTAGGCTGCTGCCTACGTTTTTTAATAGGATTTGCGGATACGGAAACGTGAAATAAAAGGCAACTCTTGTGTGTGTGGGGATAGGGAGGGGGGACTCGCTGTGCCTCGTCACGTTTGCACAGTTAAATGTGCTTATCGCTGAGGCGTCGCACTTCAATCAGTCAGCAGGGGGAGCAGGGGCAGAGAGAGAGAGGGAGAGGGGGGGCAAGAGCACTGTTTGCTGTTTGCTCTGCTGGAATTAACATGTCACATTTGACGTGCAGCAACGACTTCCTGTCTCGCCTGTCGCCCCAGACCCCCTCTCCCCTCCCTGCTCTACATGTCTCTATCAGCTTAACTCGTATGATTTTCCTTCAATGTTTTTTTATTTTTATTTTTTCTTCTTCTACTTCTCCTTTCCCTTGATTGCCAAATGAGCATTACTTGATTACCCGCAATTGCTGCGAGTCTCTCGCACTCCCTCTCTCTATCTCTCTCTCTCTCTCTCTCACTATGTTTCTTGTTGTTGCTGCTGTAGTCGTTTTGCGGCTCACACACACACACACACACACGTACACACATCGGCTTGGTAAGTGCGCCTAATTGCCGCACATGTGACATAAAAACCCTGATTTTTCAGCAGCGATGCCTGCGCTGCTTACAGCATACTTGACATTAGTGCGGCATAGCATGGGCAGCCCATACGCGGGGGAGGGGCTTAGAGGGGGTTAAAAATTTTAGGTCAAAATGCTAAAAATTCTCAAGCAAAAAAAAAATAGTTTAAAAATGGGCGCGTGTTTGTGTGGGTGTGTGTGTGTGTGTGTGCGCACTTGTGTGTAAATGTTGCAAAAGCTGGCAGTAGTTATGCCGCTGCATTTAATTACAGTCGCCAAGTGGGTGCAGCAACTGAGCAGTAACAGGGGCGGCGACTGCAAGGGGGGGCGGCTGAGAGGGGTGGAAAAAACTTTCACTCGGCCTCGGTAAGTTACGTTGCAGCAGCAGCTAAAAATGCCGAACGCATTTCATTAACACAGCGCAACTTCAGCACAACAATGGCAAAGACAAATACACACACACAATGGCACAAACACACAGGCACACATAATGGCATACACATGCAGTCGCACACGCACACACACTCACACAAAACTGTTTGTCGTGGAGCCACGTTGAGCACTTCAGCCGTAAGCCAAACTTGCATGACACAGAAATACGATATATATATAAAATAATATATATACATATATGCTCTCTCGCTCTCTCTCTCTCTCTCTCGCTCACTCACTCCCTCTCGCTCACTGCCAACGACCTCGATTCTCAGTAGAAAACAAAACCACGTTAAAAACACTCTTCATTGTTGTTTGCTGCATTCAACGCAGAAAAGAAAAGCAAAATAAAAGAAAAATAAAAGCAAAGCAAGAAAAATTCAAATTGAAATTGAAATTATTTAAAAATAGAAAAAAATCCGAAGAGAAACGAACGTAATGCGAAATAACTGCTTGATTAAATACCTTAATACTCCCTAATTGCCTATGGGTAGCACGAAAACAGAGCAATGTCTGCCCCCCTTCTGTCTACCTCCCTGCCTTCCTGCCCCTCTGCCTGCCACTCTGCCTGTTCTCATATTATTTCATTCACTTTGGCCAAAAAGGAATAATATTGTATTTATTTACGGATCCCAAAAGTTGTTTTCGTATCTGTAAGCTCACAACAACAGGCTCGAGAACATGAGCTGGAGCAGCATGTGAATGTGGAGCAGAACGAAGCGGGAATACCCTGTAGAAGGCGAAGATTTTGCAGAGAATATAATATATGAAGATATGATATATTTCTATAATATATTTCAATTAATGGGGCAAATATTTTTCTAAATCCTTGGCAAACTGTTATATTTATGAACTCTATAGGTTTTTATAAGTTTGAATAAAGCACAAAAATAGAAAGATTAATAAAAAGAAGATAGTGATATAAGAGTTAACAATATATGAGTTATTTCTGATTTTAATTTATCTAAAAAAAAAATATAAATAGTGTAAAAATCTTTAGAAAACCTATAACAATATTTAACTCCTTATTTCCTTTATTTCTTTATATAAGTTCGCATGGGAAAAATAAAGAAATTTGTATACAAAATATTTTTAAAAGAGCTGATAATATTCAAACTATTCATATGAGAAATACTATTGATTTATTTCCATCATAAAAAGCATAAATGTTTTTACAGATCTTTAGAAAACTTGTAAAATTTTGAAACCCTTCTAAAAACTTTGTCCTCTTTTAAGCATTTTCCCCTATATATAGTAGTTGATATTTCCAGAATTTGACTTCTCATCTTTATAGAGCATAAAGCTGCAACGAGGTCGTCAGGGATACTGACATTATTGCCGTTGTCAGCTTGCGGGCGGGCAAATGGAACGGGGAGGGGGAGGGGGCGGACCTAGCAGGCAGCCATGTTTACACAGTCACACACACACACACACACACACATAACTATACGTATACGAATACGAAACGTACAGTTACATGTGCTATCTTCGATGTACGCAGACAGTAAGCGACGTCCGAGCTGGCCAATACGCTGCCTTAATTGCTTACAAGTTGTTGTTGTTGTTGTTCCTGTTGTTGTTGCTGTTGTTGTTGCTGCTGCTGTTGTTGCTGTAGTTGTCGCCGAGCATGTTTATCGTTTAAAGTGGAGCAGCCTGACCCCAACTGACCCCCCGACTGACGACTCGACATTTGTTTTTGCGGCGGCCCCAGCCTGTCGGCATTGATTTTTATGAAGCTTCAGAGAGGGAGGGAGAGAGGAAGCGATAGAGAACTCGTTCGTTTTCCGTTTTTATGATATTTTTAATTACTTATTTTGCAGCAAATTTGTGTGGACTAAGCGAATAAACAAATTTCTATGGCAGAGAGAAAGCAGTATAAGCCAGAGAGAGAGAGAGGGAGAGAGAGATAAAGTCTGCCTTAGCTCAGGCTCTAGCTAGATTTGCTAGATACAAGTTGAGCTATGTGTGGGTGATATTCTGTGTGTGTGTGCTACACTTGCAGAAATATGGCTTCGTTTATAGGCAAATAAAATAATGAAAATTGCGATACGAAAATGCTCCCTGGCCGAGGCAGAGGCAGCAGCTACGCCGAGGAGTCTTTTGTTTGTCTTTTATTAGGACAGTAAAAGTCTTTATTGTTGTTGTTGTTGTGCCTACTGCTGCTGCTGTTGCTGTGGTTGTGCTGCTCCGGTCAGTCTCGGCTCCTCTGACCCTCATTCCCTTTTCCCCCTCTATGCCGCTGCCACTTGACCAGGCCCAGGCACAATGACGACAATGACGCTGACGTTGTGTCGACCTTTTGTCCATCAGCATCAGCATCAGCATCAGCTGGGGCCTAGTTCGGGTTGGGGCATTGCCCTAGCAAATTTTTATATAGTTTACCATATTGCTTTGCCGTTGTTGTTGCTGCTGCTGCAAATATTTTGCGAGAATGAGGCCAAAAGGCAAACTCCAGGGCTTACAGCATGGCATAATTTGGAAGCACACACAGGCTGAGTGTGTATGTGTGTGTGGGGAAGAAACCACAGCTAGAAGGAGGACAAACAAGTGCTACCAGCAGCAGCCTGGTCTGTAACTCAATTCTGAAGTGCTGCCTGTCTGCAGCTCCTGGCCCTGCTCCTGCTCCCCACCCCGACTGCAGAATGTCTAAATAGACATATGCAATTCTCTGGGCCTGGTCACTTTTTGATTGTCTTCATTTGGTTAAGTTTTATGCTGATTTACTTAGGCCACAACAGCAGCAGCAGCAGCAGAGGCAGAGGCAGCTGCAGAGACATTTACGACATTTTAACGCTCGAGTGATAAAATCTGTATCGCGTGATATATTTATATATATAGTATATAAAAGCCCACTGTGCAAATGGCCATAAAGCGCACAGACAATGGCCCACAAAATGGCCGAAATCCAGGCGAAATTTACGCCTGCTGCTGCTGCTGTTGCTGCACGTTTCCGTTTTCGTAGCTGGCACCGATTGTGTCTCACATTTCGCTGATTGAAATTAATTTCAAATGTCATTGCTCACATTGACACCATGACGACGACCCTGATCTGTGCCCGAATTGAGCCTCAAAAAGGGTTTAGGCCAGCTCTCTCTGAGCCTGTCCTGACGTTATGCCAGCAGCTGCCGTGTGTTCTAATGAATATTTAAAATGCTGAAGGTCTCAGAAGACACACAGGGAAATATATATATAGGGAGAGAAAAGCAGAGAGGGAGAGGGGGCACATTTCTTGAGCAGGTTGCTCTGGCAGCGCATTAAATAAAATTTACAAGTATATTGAATGTGAAATTTATTTAAATCGCCTACAAAATCGTTTCGAGCTTTGGCAAATCCACTTGAAATGCGACTGATTGCTGCATAAGGCATAAGCGCACACACACACACACACACACGCACACACACACACACTCAGAGATAAAGCTGCGATTTGTTAGCGCGTCATATGTAAAGTGACCGCGCCTTTAATGTAATTAAATTTTGTGTGAGATTACGCATACGCCGCGTGGTGCCAGACAAGTGACTGCGCCATCGCGTCATCCCCTCTCGCTCGCACTCCCTTTCCCCCCTCTCTCTCTCTCAACATTGTTGCAAAGTTTTCAGCTTTGGCGTCAGCATCGACCGCGCAGCATTTTGCCAACATTGAAATAGCAGAAAATTTTGATTTTACGACCTTGTTGCCGTCATTAACGTTATTTTATGATGACGCTGATACGACCTCAAAATATTGTCGACCCCACACACTGGCTTAGCGAGCAGCCCCCCCTCCCCCCCCTCCCCCCGAGGGCGGCAGATCCCAGCAGCTCCGAGCCTGACGAGATTATTATGCTCGCAAAGTATAAGTAAAAAACCAATAAATGTTAATGAAAATACAAAAGACAAAGTTGAGTTTAGTTTAGTTTTTCCCAGCATGTGAGCCTCTCTGCACCCCTCCCCCCTCTTCCTCTGCCTTCCTCTGGGCTGCTTTTGATTGTGTGTGCGTGGCATCGAACATAAGCTGATAATATTATTGCGCTATTAATGCTTTCCGAGCGGTTTTTATGGCACTTTTAATCGCTTTTGTTACAGTTGCCAAAGTCGCAACAATAACTTGACAATGCCACTCGTGCAGCACACAATAAAAAGAATGTTGCGTGCCACAGAGAGAGAGAGAGAGAGACTAGTGTCTTTCTCTCTCTCTCTCCTTTGTGCGACTAAGCAGTCAATGCAACATTTAGTTGTGGCTAAAGGCAAAAAACTAATTGCAAAGCCAAACGCACAAGCCAGAGAGACGTAGCATTTGGCATTTGTCAAGGTGTTTCTTTCTCTCTGTGTGGCAAGCAGAAAAGCAATTTAGCAAATTCTTTGTCGTTTGGCAAATAGAAAAGCCAACACACAGACACACACACACACACAGCAACCCCATCTATTCTTTGCCTGCGTTTTTCGCTCCTCACTGCTGCAAAATCAATTTTAATGACACGATTGAGCAGCAGCAGCTTGCTAAATATATATATACCCTGTATATATATATATAGAGGGAGAGGGAAAACCGCTTGAAAAGCCAAAGAACTGATGCAAAAGGCGACAGCGCTCAATGGCGCGTCTATAAAATGGCTGCCAGCCCTCTGCCTGCCTCTCTCCCTCTCTCTCGCTCCCTCTTACGCCATTGCAGCGACATATGCAAGCAGCCATTGCTGCTGTAACCGTTAATGTTGTTGCTGTTGCTGCTTTGTGTGGTAGATCCTAAAAAGTAACTGAGTCAATATACATATATATATGGCATACCCCAAGCAAATTTCATGTTCTCTGGCAGATAAGTTCAAATTTTGTTCGGGAAAAACAATCGATATTAATGGCGATTAATTTTGCAGTTATCAGCGATAAATTTGTATAAACGATTAGAGTGCTAAATTTTATAGGGTATTGCAGAGTTGTATAATTTCCAAAGGTATAAACATAATTTTTTTATTTAATAAGACATTCAAAGAGCTAGAGAAAAACTGCTTTATCTGCCCAAAACTAACAGCAAATAATCGATATTAATTGCGTTTAATTTGTCGGCTATATATGATAGATTTAAATATGCAACGCTAAATTTTGTAGGGTATTATATAGTTGTGCTGTTATATAAATGATATAAATTTAACTGTAGTTTTAGTAAATAATTTATTTATTTAATAATAATTTACTAAAAAAAAAAAAAAAATTTGAGAAAATCTAACAACTTGTCCTTGTCTCAATGTGTTACCAATCCCATGACGGACTGCATGATACAGCAACTGGGAAAGGGCAGCACTCGGAACACACACTCAGTGCACAGCCCCTAATAGGTGCAATGAAGGAGCAGGAGAAGCAGAAGGAGCAGGAGAAGCAGTCAGAGATGGTATTTCTTTGTCGCTTTGTCGCCATCGCCACCGAGTGTTGGCTTGTCGCAATTAACGTGCGCGGAAATTCCTGCAAGACAGAGAGGGAGCAGGCAGGCAGGCAGGCGGGGGCAGAGGGGCAGGGGAACAACAACAGTCAAGGCAGAGCAAGGCAGCGATGCGTAAATAGCACGGAAGTCGTTGGGCCCACGCGGCGTATACGTGCTTAAAAGAGGAGGGCGAGCAACTTAGGCTTGCCTGCTGCTGCTGCTACCTGTGCATGTTGCAGGCCTACTCTTTCTTCCCCTCCTCCTCCTCCTCCTCCCCCTTCCTCGCCCTGCCCTGCTGCAGTTTAGTTTCATTCTCTGTGACAATTTTAGCGGCCTACTTTAACGTTAACTCGTGCCCGTGTGCCATATGCCAGCTGTACACAAAACAATTGCTGCCATTACAGTTTGTAATTTGGTAATCAGCTATACGAATCTGCATAATGGCAATTGGAGGAGCAGCAGGCAGTAGGAGTAGTAGGAGCAGTTGGAGCCAGTAGGAGCTGCCAGTAAAACTCGCTGCCTTTTTAGGTAAAGCAGGCAAGAAAAGTTGCCAACTTTTAATTGAAGTGAAAACGACGATAACGACAGCATTGTTGGCATTGCTGTAGACTGTAGACTGTGGCCCAAAGCGGGGGAACTGAATGAGTACTACACATGGGGCTTTAGCACACACACACACACACACACACACACTCGTACACACACACACACATGCCGTCATGGCGTGCGGCCTGGCAAAAACAGTTGCGGAATTGCTTTTTAAGCCCACAGCGAGTCGCATAAAAAAAGCAGCAGCAACAGCAGCGGCAGCCATGGCCAGAGAGCACTCTGGGGGCCTGGGATTGAGCTGGGGCTGGGTTAGGGTTAAGCCTTTAAAACGCAAAACTTTTGAGCTGCTCTCCAACTCGCAGCTATGCGTATTTGAACCGTGTGGTCGCCACAGAGAGCGGGAGGGAGGCAGGCAGAGAGGGAGACGCTGTGGGAGATTGGCAGGAGGAGACTGAGAGGGAGACAGAGAGAGACAGAGAGAGAAGGAAAGTCAGAGATCTCCCCCACTGTATCGCATTGGGCAATGTTGCAGTGCTTAATTTTGCATAACGTGCCTTGGCCACGTTTTGTTGCCTCCATCTAACCTGTTGCCAGGACCAACATATCGCGAGCTGCTCGTAAACTTGCGGCCTTGAAACGAGACACCCAGTCAGTGTGTGTATGGATGTGTGTGTGTGTGTGCGTCAGGTATCTTTTGGTGCGGGAAGCTTGGCATTGTTTGCATTGCAGCACGCAAATATGTGTCTCTGAGTGACACGCGGCACGCGCTGCCGTGCGACATTCGAGACGTCGCCTGCGAGCACGACCACAAGCAGGTGGATGCCATGAGGAGGAGGAGGAGCAGGAGCAGGAGTTTCGCCATCCTCCTGACTGGCTTTGATTTATTGATTTTGCGTCTTGGCAAGGCGGGACACATGTGGCCAGTGAGGTCCAGAGGCAGCATGCCATTAGCTGTCGCCAACGGCTTCAGCTGCCGCCGCTGCTGCTGCTGCTGCTGCTGTTTAATAAGCCACCGCATTTTAAATATGCCGCAAGAGAAAAAAATCCGAGTGCAGCTGCAGGGCAATGTCTATGTGCTCCTCCTCTCCAGCTCCTCCGGCTGCCATCATCCTCAGCTGCTGCTCTGGGCTGGCGCAAGTTCAATTAAATCAAAGCTCGAGCATATTTCTTACCCGTTAGACAGTTCCGGCGCCAGACGCCGTCTGCTGGCGGCGATGTCTGTAAGTGGAAACGGGAAGACAAATTAAATTACATTTAAAGCACAAGTGAAGCGTGAGAGAGACAGGGAGAGACATCAAGAGAGAGAGAGGGAGATAGCAGCTAGAGTACTTGACTTTCTAATGGATAGGAAAGCAGAAAAAAAAGGAAAGAGCAAAAAAAGAGGAATAAAAAATTAAAGACATTGATTCGATATGCGGAAGCTGGCGAAAGGATGCGCATACTTCATCTATATACGGTAGGGGGGAGGATGGGATTTTTTTTCCGATTATATAAATAAATAAAAATAAAGGCAGCGCTTGAAAGGATTGGCAATTTTTTAAAGATTTTTTTCGTTATGAAATATTTATGATTTTAATGTGATAAATAATATTTGAGAGTTAGTTAAGCAGAGATAACGTTTTTAAGGTTTTCTAACAGAGATTAAAGACTAAAGATAATAAAACAGTCTCTTAAATATTTATATTTTTTTTTAAAAACTATACAAACATTTTTTTCAATTCTTAATTATATTTATTTTCCCTCAAACTGCAATTAACTGAAAGAAAATCGTTTACCCTAAACTAATTAGCAAGTGCTTTCCCCTTTATTTTTCTTCCCCCTCCCCCTACCTAAACCCCATGGGAATATGTATACATATATAGAGAGACAAAAAAAATAACTTTAATCCTTGGCTTTGGCATTGGGAACGGGGCCAATTGTACAGGCCATCGACTTCAATTGGCTGTCAACATTAGCTGGCACAAATATGCCCATTTTCAGCCATATCATGATTGCGGAGGAGCCCAAGAAAAAAGATGGTGAAGAAGAAGAGGAAGAAGAAGCCGCCAAAGTGTGAGAAATAACCCCGAGAGCAGCGTCTCGCGCAACGGATACGGAATCAAGGCAAGGGCAAAGGCAACAAAAGAATAGAGCAGCAAGAAAGAAAGACAGAGACAAAGACAGAGAAAGACAGAGCGCATAAAAAAAATGAAATCCATGTGGGAGTAGGTGGCGTAAATCGCAGAGGGCAACAGTGGAAGAGAGGGGAGAGAGGGGAGGGAAGAGAGAGGGCTGGTGGAGGCAGAGGGCTGCTGCTGCTGCCAGCAAGGCTGGCCGAGCCGAGGCCAGAGATAAGTAAAAGAACAAAATTAAATTGGACATTTATCAAGAGATTTTTATTGATGCCCCAAGTGCTGAACAGAACAAACACGCACACACACACACGTACACACACACACACGTACACACACACACACAGACAGAGGCAGCGCAAACGCCGGCAGACAAAGTCAAGTGGCAACGACGACGACGACGACGACAAATGCGGGCAATTATCGTTTTGAGTGAAAAGTTTTATTGGCCAAAAAGGAAAGTCGATTTTATTTAAATGTTGCCACTGGCAATGCCAACACCCTCCCTTCCCCTCCTACCCCTCCTACCCACCCCGCACACACAACAAACTGTGGCAAAACACGCGAGCATAAATTAGATGAGCAGTCGCCCCCTGGCAGCCTTCCCCCCTGCAGGCCATAGCTTATGATAGCCAACTAATTACGGCCATTAGCAGAAGCTGAGATGAGAAAAGAAACATGCAGCGAATGAGAGAGCAGAAACAAAAACAATTACGTGGCATTTAATCACCTGGTGAAATTGTAATTGCGTTGCATACTTTTCGGCGCTGCCTTCGGCCTTGTCTTCTTCTCCCTTCTACAACTAATTACATGGCCAACAAAACAAGGCAGCAATAAAACAAAAATGCCGAAGGAAAAAAAAAAGAAAACGGGCAGCGTTGCCAACACTTCACAGTTGTTGCTGCTGTTGTTGTTCTTGTTGGCAACGCGATTTTGAATTTATTGCATGAAATTAACTTTTACAAAATAATTCACATAACTTTCAAGGGGGGAGGGTTGGCAAAAGTGGCTTAATAAAATAATTTATGATTCGGCAAAATGCCCATTTACCGCAGCAGACGCCCGCACTTCCCTGCTTAACCTTTCAGCTGGACAGGCTTTTAGGCTGGCCAGTGGCCTCTCCGACTGTCTCTCTGTCTGTCCCTTTGTCTCCCCTTCTGCCCCTCTGCCTGCCTGTCTGTCTGTCTCTGTCTTTCCCCCTGCCTGTCTGTCCAGCGCAGTCAAGTGTAAAAAACAAAGCAAATTAATTGCAAGTCAAAGCGAACCTTTGACTCAGCTTGTAGCACGCACCTTTCATACACACACAAGCACAACACACACACACTCCCACACACAGAAAGAGAGAGAGAGAGAGAGAGAGAGAGACAGTGCGCTATGCCTTTATCAATATATCCTTTAAAGCCGCCGCCTCCCTCCCCCACTTCCGCCTAGCGTGAGCCTAATCAAATGGGACAGCTGCTGTTTTCCGGGCCGGGCCTGCCCAGTGATGCGTGCCTAATACGCCTTTGGCCAGCGACACGCCCCCTTTTGACCGTATAACTGCGTGACAGCAGCAGTTAGAGGGTGGGCAGGGAGGCGGTAGGCGTGGCAAGCATGCTGCTGCCCTTTATTGCGATTATCTTGTGCCAAGTGAGCTACAGCTGCTCTGCTCTGCTCTGTAGAGCAGGCAAATTTCTCCCCCCCTTTTGGCCATTTTCACGCATTTTTTTTGTCAACAAATTTCACATGCCATTAGGCATGGCTTGAATTGTGGAGCTGCAACAATTACAGAGAGGGGGGGAGGGGCAGTGGCAGGAAAAATCAAAGCAAAATGCTCATAACTTTTAAGTGGTCTACGGGCAGCTCTGCCTCTCTCGCTCTCTCTCTCTCTCTCTCTGCTGTCACAACCGCTTGAAGTGCAGGTGGCAACTCTGGCTGGAATCCATTTGAGAAATTGACAAAGGGCACACAGGCAGAGCAACACTCACTCGAATCACGAGTCTCCAGTCTCTAGTCTTGCAGTCTGACACTGCAACATGTGTGCAGCGAGCGAGTGTCAACCGCAAGCGGTACATGCAGCACACAATTCCGGTAAAAGCTTTATACCCTGAGAGGGGGGAGGGGGAGAACTGGGTAGTCCCTTCTAAGGTGAGCTAAAATTAAACGTCTTGCGAGCCATCTTTGCCCCGGCTAAGCATCATAACTCAGTGACAGCGAGTTGACATGTGGCTGACAAAAAAAAATAGCTCGAGCTGCAGCTGACTCCAGGCGCTCCAAGGGGGGCGGGGGGCGGTGAGGGCGGTGGGTCGGCGTCGCTGCCAGCATTATGCAGTCCCCTTGCAACAGCGGCAGCTGCCGTTGCATGCACTTAACATGTTGTACCACAAAATCGTCAGCCATATGCGACGCATATTAATTTGATGGCACTCATATTTATGCCAAAGCAAAGCGTTGTCTCTGCTGCTGCTGCTGTGCCATGTTGCCTCTCTGTCTCTTTTCTCTCTTCTTTTTCTCTCTTTCTGCTCGCTTTTTTTGACAAGTTGCACTCAGCGTCAGACACAGTCGTCGTCTCCGAGTCGCAGTCGCAGTCGCATTTGCAATGCAACAAGAGCCAAGAGCGAAGCAGCTGCTGCTGCTGCTGCAACTGTTTTGCATATGCTCGTACAAGTGGCAGCAGGGGGGCAGGGGGGGAAGTAAGGGGAGTAGGGGGAGTAAGGGATTGCGGCTTGACGGCCGCAAAAAGCTGCAAAGCTGGCAATACACCAGCTCTGACAGCGGGCCAGAGAAGCCAGCCAGGAACACACGCAGCAGAGAGAGGCAGCGTAGCGAACTGCCAACTGCAATGGCGACTTGAACTGTCACTTCCGTTTCCCCATGCTGCCCTGCTGCCCGCCTGACTTGTGCTGCTTCACACACTCCCCTTGCCTCACACTTCTACTCCCATCTTGCACTTGCTACCTTGCGATCTCTTCTACGCTGCCACTCGCAGCTTGGCTCGCTGCCTGTGCCACTCCACTCTTGCCTCTCTCTCTCTCTCTCTACCCACTCCCACTCTATTTTTTTTCGCCTCCCTTTTTTTTCTCTCCTCTGCGCTTTCCACTTTAATTATTTCAGCAATGCTGCCGACGCCGTTGGTAACGACATCAAATTTACATACGCAATTTCATTGTTGCCGCAGGATCTCTCTGCCCATTGTCGTTGCGCTGTTCCTGTTCCCAGTTTCCCTGACCTGTGCCCCCCTGCCCCTGCTGCCCCCGCTGACACATAACGCATTTTATATTCAAATTTTTTTGTGCTGCAGTCTCTCTGAGCAACATTGCAAATTCAGTTATTTTTTTTTCGTTGTTTTCTGCACTTGACTTTTGACCTCCCCCAGCTCATAATAATCAGTTGCAGTGCTGCCTGTTCCGCCTCAAATTTAGTGTCGATTTGCAACACACACTGACACACACACACACACACACACACACACACACAGTGCTCTGGGGGCACAAAGAGCATACAAGATCTCAGCTTGGCATTTGCATTTGCTTACAACAAAAAGTATAGCATACTTTTATGCGCTGTACATAATTAAGCGATGCCTAATGTATTCCTTTCCTCTCTCTTTCTCTCTCTCTCCCTCTCTGTTTGCACTTGACTGGCAAATTGTTTATGAAGTTGCCAGTTTAGTTTGCTTTTCGAACTGTCAACAGCTTTTTAGAGGCCTCTCTGCACGCGGTTAAATGTAGCGCAAAGAAAATTTGCATGTTTCTTTTTCTGGGGGCCTGCAAATGCAATAAACTGCCAAAAAAAAGCGAATAAAAAGTAATCAGAATTTCAGATGGAGTATGGAGGAAGCAGAAGAGGAATTAAAAAGTGTGCTAAATAATTCATTTTTGAATTAAAATATAAATCACTTTCACACCATTTTGTCGAGAACTCTCCCTTTCTTGACTTTGGCCTGCCCTTGCTTTCTTCTCTCTCCCTCTCTCTCTTTGTTTTTCTTCCCGGACACTTGTTTATTTTATTACTTTCCGCGCACACACACACACAATGCAAATGAGACCCAACGTACCCCGCCCCGAAAATCTTTTTAATATAAAACTGAATTACTTTTAGCAGCGATTTCCGAGTATGTCCCGCGTGCCGAGTGGCACATTAAAATTGACGAACTGTAAAGGCGTCGCGGCGGACGCCACGCCTGGCCAGAATGCCGGGGAGGGGCAGAAAGAGGAAGAGGAGGAGGAGCAGGCGCTAGCATATTTGCCACAGCAGGTCGCCTTGGGTTATTAGCTGGCTTATTAACGTGGCCAGCTAGCACAAGGTTGGCCACCAGGTCCCATGGCAGAACCGAGCTGGGGCCGGACTGGGGCATCATTATCGAGTACTTTGCGGCCCTCGGAACGCACACAAAAAGCAATTTGAACGCCCAGTGCGATCTTTTTTAATAGGATTGCGTTTTGGGGAATTACCTGGGCTTAAGGCGTAGTAGCCCTAGCGGTGGGCAAACCGGAGTTCTTAAGCGACCACACAGGAAACAGGAAGGGCACAAGCGGAAATGAAAACGGCAACGGACACTTTTAATTTCTCAAAATGGCAACTTGCTGACATCCGCCTCGCTGCGCTGCGGTGCGGTGCGGTTCGATTCATTGATTTAATGCAGAGCAACAGCAGGAGGAGGAGGAGAAGGAGGAGCAGCAGGAGTAGTCAGTCCACAGTCCAAGTAGCAGTTGCCCTGCATCCTGCTTTTCTTTCTTTCATTACCCGCCCTGGCAGCCTGGGGAGAATTATTGAGACTTGTTGCAAAAGTTCATATCGTGTGAAATAATTCAGAAAATGCCACAGTCTGCTGGCTTGGCTTGGCTTCGCTTGGCTTGGCCACAGCCAAAGGTGGCACCTGGTTACCGAGTTGACTACCTGCCTGGTTGGCTGCCAGGCAGCAGCAGGAGGAGCAGGAGTCGCAGCAGGAGCAGCTCCCCTGCTTGTCATTTGTGTTTGTGAAATATGCGTTCAATTTTTTACGCTGCATTTTTCGCTTATCTGCCAACTGCCAACTGGCAGCAAGAGGAGCTGGAGCTGGAGCAGCAGCAGGAGCAGCAGCCAGACCCAGTGGCAGTGCCAGTTTCCAACCCCAAAGACACACACAGCAAAATCAGACAGCGGAGCTGTAATGCTCATATCACGTATACGCAATGTTGTGGCTTGTTGGTTTTTCTTTTGGGATGCGCGTGCGAACACGCTGCAAATTAGCCAGGGGCGTGGTGGGCAAAGCACGGAGGGGGGGAGGAGGGGCAGTGTGTAGCGCAGGAGGGGAACAGTGTGTGGGAGAAGAGTTGGCTGCACCACGTGATAATTTACTCATTTCATGTGCCATTAGCTGTCAAGAGTGCTCGCTTGCTCTTGTTCTTTCTACTCTACTCTCGCTCTCTCTCTCTCCCTGCTTCTGCTCTTATCTAATGCCTCTGTGCATTGGCATATTACGCTGCTCGCTGCTGCTTCGTCCTTCATTTTCCTTGCCATTTTCACAAGTTTTGTGTCACTTCATATTTATGTTTTCATCTTGTGAGCGAGCGCGCTACGTATCTGCTGCTTCTCTCTTTCTCTTTTTCCTTCTCTCTCTCTCTCTCTTCGCCTCTGCTGTGCCATATTTATCATGGCTCACTTTTGTGGCGGCCTGGCGTTGAAGTTTTCCAGCCTGGACGCTGCATATCTCAGCTATCTCGAAAATTGCACAGCAGCAAAAGCAGTTGATAAAATGAAAAAAAAAAAGGAAAGAGTATGGCGGAGAGGACAATGGCTGCCGCTTGTCCTATGTTGCACTTGAGCACTTCCTGTGTGCTCTCGCTCTCGCTATCCCTCTCTCTCTCTCTCTCTCGCACACACACGCAGTGCAGCTGCGCTTTTGCAGACGTTTTTGGAGGCAGCCACCGCTGCTGCTCTCTACCCGTCGCTGACCTAAATTTTTACCAAATTGGATAAATTTTTCGCATTTTCGCTGTACTATTTTCCTTAGTTCTTTTTTTTTTTGTATTTTTTGCTCCTGCAGCCCTGGCGTCGTCTGCCTGCTTGTGCTGCCCTCGTTGTTGTTTTCGTTATTGTTGTTGCAATTTCTCGCCACATTTGATTTATCTTGCCTTATATACAAGCCAAACAACACACGCGATATAAGTAGAGGAACGTAGAGTATGTATTGTATGCCGTATCAAGTTTTTATATTTCTCATGCTTCTTTTTTCTCTTTCCCTCTCTCTCTCTCTCTCTCTCTCTCTCTCTCTCTCTCTCTCTCTTGGTACGTGAAGTGAGTCACCGCAGTCTGTTGGCTGTGACTGCGCGACTTTAGCGGGCGCGACTGCTTCAGCTGCTGCTCCTTTGCCACTTGTATCTCCAGAATTGAATCTCGCCCAGTCGGCGTCCTCGTCACTCAGCCGGCAACAGCAACAACAACAATGGGAACAACAAGGAGTAGGACAACAACAACGAGGAGGAGGAGAAGAAGCTGCTCGCTTTGCCGTCTCGCTGGCCACATCTCGCCTTTTTTGTTTAAACTTGTCCTGCTCATTTGCTCCTTACTGCACTACGTGTTAGGCATAGTCGCAGTTGAGTTTCCCAGGATTGGGTTAGATGTAGAGTTGCCCTCATCCCACACTCTCTCTCTCTCTCTCTTCCAGTCCCTTCCTGTGTCGCCCGAAGCTTTTAATCATGATTTACGAGCTCGTCCGTCAGTGGCAAACGACGGACAAGAGGTAAATATAAATGGAATTTTAAAATGTGATCTGATTTAATTATGCAAGACCAAACCGAAATGTAGGCAGGCTGAACTAAGGTTCTCTATGAGCTGGAGGAGAGAGAGAGAGAGGTAGCGTTTGTTTTGCCTTACTTAGTTCTATGTATTCTATTTTATGTCACGAACATGCTACGGTTCGGTACGAGCATCGCTTGTTAAGATTAGAGACGGCACTTTTTGTTTGACTAGCAAAGGGAGAGGGAGGGGTTTTTTTGCAGATAAAGAATAATTTAATTTGAATAAATAAAATGCTGAATAAGTTGCGTGGTGGAACAACATTGTTTAAAGAAGTCGTTTTTTCTACTAGTTTTTTATTTTATTTGTATTGCGGTATTTTTGTTGTATTTATTAATTTTAATTTTTTTTTAAGGCTGTTATTTTTTTATATATTAGTTCCCATTATTATTTAACATATTTTTTTTGTTTGTATCAATATTTGCATTACTATTATTGTATTTTTTATTTATTTATTTATTTTATTAGGCTTGTTATTATTTCTGTAATGTTTTTTATTTATTTGTAATTTTTATACCCTTCGACCATTGAAAATGGTCAAAAAAGGGTATACTAACTTTGTGCAAAATGTATGTAACAGGCATAAGGAGGCGTGGCAGACCCCATAAAGTATATATATTCTTGCTCAGGATCACTAGCCGAGTCGATTGAGACATGTCCGTCTGTCTGTCCGTCTGTCCGTCTGTCCGTCTGTCCGTCCGTCCGTCTGTCCGTCTGTCCGTCTGTCCGTCTGTTTGTTTGAGACAACAGATCTCAGCTATTAAAAAAGCTAGAGACACCAAATTTGGTATGAAGGTTCCTATATATCCGGGGCAGGTGAAGTTTATGTCAAATGCTTGATGCCACGCCCACCGCCTCCGCAAATCGGTAATTTACGATTATTAAGCAATGTATATAACTTACAAAGTTATGCTTTGGTTTTTATAAAGCTGAATGTAATACGAACCTATCCTACTATATCCTTCAAATTACAATCCGATCGGACCAATAACACAGAAGTTATTAAAGTCAACGTTTTCAGTACAAATGTTCGGTACGGGCAGCAGCCAACGCGCTGCTTTGAGCAGTTGACGCCGACGTCGACGTTGCGTCGTGTCGCTTTACTCTTTACACGCGTCGCTGTGTGAGTGCGAGCGAGTAAGCTTTATGTATCAAAAGTTTTTGTGCAGAAATTTCTGTTTGGAATTATTAGTGTGGTTACACGTTTGTAACGTATTTGGAAAATTGGGAGAAGGGTATCTTACTGTCGGGCGCCCGACTGTAGCCTTACCTACTTGTTTTCATTTTATTTGTGTATGTATTGTGTTAATTTAATTATTACTTTTATTATTTTTTTTATGTTTATGTAAACTTTTACTAAATATAAATATTTTTCTTATTATCGTATATTTCAAAACAGCAATTCTTTTTTTCTTTATAAATCTTTAGCTATTTATGTTATTACTTTTATGACATTTATTTATTTCTTTATTTTAATGTTTGAATTTGCCAGAGCAATGTTATTTTATGTTTGAGACCGCAATTCGTAGAGCTTTATCAAGTTAAATCGAAAATTTCTGCAGCTCAGTCAAGCTGCTTGAAGTATTATACCCCTTTATACCACATACTATACTTATACCTTTGTTGTTGTGCGCTCTAGCATGGATATATAAACTACAAAACTGCTTGACAATGCGCTTGCTAATGCTCGAACTCCCCCATTTTTACATGGCAACTCGCACATACATGTACGTGTGCTATGTGTATGTGTATTTGTAGTATAAATGTAAAAGCTCTGCAGAGCAGTACAGCCCTTTTTCACCTCCCTCCCCCCGCTTGGTTGCTGTTATTGTTCCTTTTATGCCTGCATGCTTTTTGCGAGCGTTCGCCCTTGTCGTCGCTTGGCATCGTTGGCATAGACTCGGAGTCCGGTCTAGTCTAGTGGCTGCCCCTGCACCCTGCCCCTCCCCCTGCATACCTTACCTATAGCTATACAGGGTATTTGTAGCTGTATTTGTATATGTGTTTTTTTTATTGTTTTTTTGTTTTGCTCTCAGCATTCGCTCCGCTGCACTTTGTTATATTGCAGCCAATTGGCCGTGGCATAGGCGGCAGCAGAGGCAGCAGCAGGCAAGGAATTTATGCGCCATGTTGTCTATTAGCCATTGGGGTCAATGCTTTGCCTCTCACTCCCCTCTCTCCCTCTCTCTTTCTCTAATGCCAATATGCGTATTTGCTGTGGCATCTTTTAGGCGCCGCTTTAAAAATCAAATTCCAGGCAAAGGCATGACAAAAGCAGCCTGTAGATGTGACCCCAGTGCGTGCCTGCGTGTGTGCGTGCCTAACAACACACTGAGCGAAAAAAAAAAGAGAGAGAAGCAAACACAAATGCCATGCAAATTGCCATGGAACAATTTCAAATGAGACATATTCAAAAACCGCACAAGCAAAGCCCCCGAAAATTCCTTTGCCCCCCCCCCCCCCCTGCCTCAGCGCAAATACAAATACGCAGCGTAAACGTAGATACGTATAAGTTTCTGTCTCTCTCTGTCTTTCTCTCTCTTTGTGTGTGTGTAAGTTGGGTATATACGCGCAAATATACATGTATTTACAGTGCTAACATCAAACGTTTTGCTGTCGAAACGCAAAGCTTCCGTGCGAGTGAATGCTGCCCTCTCTCTCTTTCGCTCTCTCTCTCTTTCTCTCTCTGCTGGCATGTGCCTCTGCGGCCCAACAACGACTAACATCAACGACGTTGTTTTCCTTTGCCAACGTCGTTGACATCGTCATCTCGCCATTGCCATCGCCATTGCCAGCGCATAGTCAATATGTTTTCATTCAATTTGCAAAGCATTTTCATAAAATTTTCCCACAAGAAAAACATTGCGCACATATAAATGTGTACATGTGCGTGTGTATCTCTCTGTGTGTGTGTGTGTGATATGCATGAAAGTTCGGGCAGAGCAATAGGAAATTATGCGAAATGTGCTCGATTTGCGTAAACAAACCGGAAATGATGGCCGACTGCCTGCTGTCCATTTTGCAAAATGAATGAGCGAAGAGGAAGAAAAAAAAAACGAAAACCGTTATGCTTTCTTTCTTTCTTTTTTTCTTCGCTGCCTTGTCCACCCTCTGTCGTGCTGTATTTATGCATTTATTTATTTGCCAAAAGGATCAGTCGCGTCCTCGCGTTCCTCTGCTCATTGTGTGCCTATTATGCTAATTGAAGAGGAGCGGCAGGCAGGGGGATGCAGGGGGAGTGGGCTGCGGAGAGAGAGAGAGAGTCAGGCAGTTCGAGGCAAGTTTATAGGCCCGGCGCGTGCTTGGAGACCCTAAATAGGCCCAAGGATTGCGCTCATAAAAATTTTACTCGCAGCGCAGCGCAACTGAAAAGTATGTAAATGGCGGCGAGAGTGGTAGGAGGGGTGGGCAGAGGGGAAAATGAGGGGGGAAAAGCAGGGAGCAGCAGCATGTAAGGGGGGGTCAAATATTTTTAATAAAGTTCATGTGCTCGCTAAGCTGCTTTCGCTGACCAAAATGCTGGCCGTGCTCTACATAATTAGGAGCACTTTTTGGCCTACTCTTCTTTCCCCTCCCCTTCTGCTTCCTCTTCTTCCCCTGCCTGTTGTTGGCCACATTCTTGTGGTTATTGCAAATTGAATTAGTAGCCACCGCAGTTGTCGAAAAATCCTTTTTTCTCTTTTTTTTGGTTCATTTTTGCCTTTTATGCTACGTGCCAGGCAAATCAAAGTCACTTTTGCCTCTGCCGGGAAAACCTTTAGATACGTTGCCCTAGCTTTTCCTTTCCCTCTCTCTCTCTCTCTCTCGCTCTGACCGCAAAATGGAAATGCAAATTTGAGCGTGGCCCACGCCACGACCACAAGACACCCATTGTGCAGAAGGGCCACAACGAGCTGCCCCGCCAAACCATCATTGCAGCAATTTAATTTCTTAAGCAATTTTCATAATCTGCTGCAAATTGTTTCTGAATGCTGCTGCTGCTTCTGGCCCTTTGGCCCTTTTGGCCCTACCCCGCAGCGAGCAGTGTCTCTAACTAACGGAGCCGCCGACTGGGCCCCCGTTACATTTTATGCACTTGGCTGCGGCTCTGCGGCTGCAGTTGAGACCCTCAGGCAGAGGCAGAGACAGAGGCAGAGGCAGAGACAGAGACAGAGACAGAGGCAGAGGCAGAGGCAGAGACGGAGGCTGGCAGGCAGCTGCCATGGCTTCCCGTAATTTCGTAATGCACTAGGCAAAGTTTCTGCTATTTTATATTAATTTTGCAAGCGACGACGACGACCTCGTCGCGCCCTTGACGCCACCACACGCTGCATAATTAAAATTGTAGTTCAATTCACAGAGCGCAGGGAGGAGCAGCACCCGCCCCCGCAGCAGCTGTGGTTCCTAAGTCGCGTTCACACTATGCTACAAGACAGCCAGGCACCCCTGGGTATGCATTAGTGTGTGTGTGTGTGTCACTTGTGACTGGCAGAGCAGTAAAAGCGGCAGTAAAGCAAAGTGCAGCAATTTGACTGGTTGAAGCAGTAAAAGGTCTGCGAAAAGTGCGAATAGTTATAGAAGTTGTAGACGATTTGGTAGAGACAAATAAAACACAAGAAATCGCATAGTTGGCAGAGGGCGGGGAGGAGTAAGCAAATAGAAGCTAAAGTGGAGGGATGTTAAAGAAGGCAAAAAGTGAGTAGACAATGTAGTAGAAAAATAAAGGGGAGGTAATTGAAGATGTGGGAAGTCCAGGTAGGGTACCTGCGAGGGGGTAGCATGGCCAGTCAGAGACATGGAAGAGACTCAAATTTTGAAGTATTTAATATTGACAACATTTTTATGAAGAATTAATCCAGAGGCCAAACCAAGAAGAAAGAGTCATCTCCCATGGAAATCTGATGATTTTTAAGGAAGTTATGAAATTGCGAATTCCAGGTAGGGTTCCTTTAAGAGGGTTGTATAGCCAGTCGAAGACATGGAAGAGACTCAAATTTTGAAGTATTTAATATTGACCATATTTTGATTCAGAATAAATCTATTGGCCAAGCCATGAAGAAAGAGCCATCTCCCAATAAAATCTGATGATTTTTGACAAAGATTTATGAGTTTGGGAACTCCAGGTAGGCTTCCTCCGAGAGGGTAGCATGACCAGTCGGAGACATGGAAAAGCCCGAAATTTTGAAGTATTGAAAATACCTAATATTGTATTGCAAAATCAATCTATTAGCCAAGCCATGAAAAAAGAACCATCTCCCAAGAAAATCTGATGATTTTTAAGGGAGTTATGAATTTGGGAGGTCCAGGTAGGGTTCCTTTAAGAGGGTAGTATAGCCAGTCGGAGACATGGAAGAGACCCAAATTTCGAAGTATTTAATATTGACCATATTTTGATATAGAATCAATTCAGGAGTTAATCCATGAAGAAAAAGCTATCTCCTAAGAAAATCTCATGAATTTTGAAGAAGTTATGAGTTTGGGAAGTGATGGAAAGGTTCCTCCGAGAGGGTAGCATGACCAGTCAGAGACATGGAAAAGTCCGAAATTTTGAAGTATTAAATATTGACAATATTTTGATGCAGCATCAATAAAGAGGCAAAGCCATGAAAAAAAGAGCCATCTCCCCTTTGAATATGATGATTTTTAACGGAGTTATGATATTTCCTTAGGTTTTGGGTGCTGTAAGGTGCCTCAGGTAAAGTCGAGGGAAACGAAAGATTTAAACTATTACACAACTCCCGAGACCAACGCAGTACCCACAATAAATTGAAATTACTCCCGTTGTCACATTTCCAATTTGATATGGGTAATTTGCCAGGCGAATGTGTGTGCGAGTGTGTGTGCGTGTGTGTGTGTGTGTGTTTGTGTGCGAGCCCGTTGAGCGCAATTCGCCATTTTATACAAATAATTTGGCCATTATTTTTGGCATGCGAGTAAATCGATTTCCGGCTGGAATATGTTAGAAATCCCAAGGCGAGTCGCAAGTGCAGCGAGAGAGAGAGAGTGTGTGTGAGTGAGTGAGTGTGTGAGTGTGTGTGTATGTTTGTGTGTTTGTGTGTGTGTGTTCCCAAGTCGCACTGCCAACTGTGTTTTTTGCCAATGCATTTTCGCGATTGCCTCGCAGACTGGCAGTCAGCCTCAGCCTGGCGTAATTGTTGCTGCCGCTGAGGGCACTTAACAACTTGGCTAAATCTTCCCTGCACACACTCCGCTGACCACACTCAAGCCACAGTGGGCGAGGGGGGGAAGGGGCAGAGGGGCGCAGTCCCATTGACTGCAGCTAATTGTCGCCCCTTGGGCGTCGCATTTGGCGCGCCCGAAATTCGCACACAAAAACCAATTAAGACACCCGCGGTCTGATGTTGTTGTTGCTTGTTGTTGCTGCTGTTGTTGCTGCTGCTGCTGCTGCTGCTGCTGCTGCTGTTGCCCCTTGGGCGCACCGTGTGGCGCGTGATAAATCAAATTTGGTTGCCTTAACAATATTTGCACATACGGCGCCCAGCACAACACAAATCAAATCAAATTAAAACATAAAGCGTGCCTGTCCCTGCCTGTGGGAGTGCCACTGTGTGTGTGTGTGTGCGACTGTGTGTGTGTGTGTGTACATGCACACATACATATGTTAAAGCGGTACGGTCCCCGGAACCCGGAATTGGATACAGTCGTTTATTATTCCGTCCGCATGCAGCCGCCATGTTGAGCCTGGCGACGCGTTTATGACGCTGACAGAATTATGAGGCCTACATGCGTTGATTTCTGATGGCATCATGGTACATCGTGGGACACATGGGCGGCACGGTGGGATGCCTTTTAAATATTTTCACGCAAATAAACTAAACCGTAAGCCGATGACGATGCCGATGCAAAGGCTATGGCAGCAAATGGATTTTGTAGCGAAAAATCAGAGAAACGCAAAACGTGCTTCACATATTCGCAGGGCAGGCCAGCGAGAGCTGCTCCTGCTGCTGCTGCTCCTACTCCTACTCCTACTCCATGCTCATCCTCATCATAAATATATCAGTTGGGCCTGGCAGCTGAAACACTTGAGGGCTGCGCCAGACGTCGCTGGCAGCGTGTCACGCGACCTGTCAGCAGGGATAAGCTGACATTTTTATTAAAATGTTTGCGCAGTGAACATTAACTGCGACAACTTAGAGGCAGTCAGTCTGTCTCGCTCTCTCCCTATCGCCCTCTCTCTGTCTCTGTTGCTCACTTGACAATCATGTTATTTGTCATTTGGCCAGCTCATCATTGATTGTCCTGGTCGAGCGCTGGGTCAAACCTGATGAGCTAAAGTCGCTGAGTAAGTGCTCCTTTGTGCGCATTTTGCACCTGCTACTTGTGCTGCTTGACTTATGTCTGTCTCTCTTCTTCTCCCTTTTTTCTCTCTCTCTTTCTGCCTGTCTTGACAATTGCGCTGTGTTGCCTCCGCCCCACTTGACGCCTTTATTAACCATCTCATTCAGTCTGGCCGCAAATAAGTCGCTTACACACAATGAGGCACTCGTTTTTGTGGCGTTTTTTTTCTTTTTTTTTCTTGCCACGGCAACTGAATGAATTGCTCATTTTTTTTTAATCTTATACAACATAATAATAACTGTAAAAGTTGCTAAAACTTACTCAACTTTTGTATCTCTCGATTAGATTTACAAAATGCCAAATAAATTTGGCGCAACTCTTTTGTAGCTGCTTTTTTTTTAGCAGTTTTTGCCAAAGTTACAGGGTATGCAGATTTACCTAAATATACTCAAATATATATTTAGTATTTCTACTATATAAAGCATAGAGTTTAGAGCAGCTAGAACAACTCTAAAAGAATTTTTCTTCACACATTAGCTAGTTGTATATTGAAATAAATACTGCACTTTCAAACTTACAGGGTATGCAGCTGTGCAGCATATGCTAGAATTTGGAACTCAAATATATATATTTAGTATATGTACTCTTTAAAGCATAGAGATTAGAGCACATAGTAACGTTTCTAAACGGGTTTTTCTTCACACCTAGTTGGGGTGTGGCGTTTTTTGCTGCGCGCGCCTGAAAGTAGGCAACAAAAAGTGCGCTGGCCCCCACTCTCTCTACACACACACACACACACACAGATGGTTTACAGCTTACGCACACCCATGTGACATATTTGGTTTGCCCGTTTGATGCATAAATAAAAAATCAAGCACGCTGTACAAATTCATGCAAAGTACATTTTCATGTAACTGACAGAGAATAAAAAAAGAGAGAGAGAGAGAGGGAGAAACTGAAACTGAAGTAGATTCACAGCACCTAAGCCTATGAAATATATTTCTGGGCATATGTAGAGCATGTCCCAGTGTGTGTGTGTGTGTGTGTTGAGAGAGCATCAATTTTAAATGCTGCCTAGCATAGTATTTTTATTTTTACACTTTTTTTTCAGAGAGAGAGATAGTTCTACTTTGGTTCAGAGCGCGCATATTATGAATATAAAAATAGTTTCGTTTATCAAATGAATTATTTACAAATCCGCTAAATATTTCATGCTATATTTATGTTTAATTCAATTTCAAAATGATTTCAAATTATCAACTAAACAGGAGCAGCAGCATCAACCTGCGTATTTAGTTACCGTTTGCGGGCTAAAAAGAGAAAAATTCCATTCATATTTCTGCATGAAATTAATGTTGATCTCCAGGCCAACCAACCTGTGTTTTAGAGCTTTAAATATACATATTTATATATTTTCTGCACTTTAATTTCGTGCTTGGCAAACCGTAAAATTTATGATTTCCAATTAGAGAGAGCATCTGCTGGGTCGACCAGACGTAGCTAACCCAACCCCAGAAGCAGCCTGCCTGCCTGCCTGTTTTATTTTCTTTTTGTAAATTTTGCGAACAATTTTGGCGGTGTAGATGTTCGTGTTTGTTTTCCCTTTCTCTCTCTTTCTGTCTCTCTGCCTTCTCCCCTTTGCCTGCTGTCTCTCATTTCCACATTTCTTCTTCCATCGACAGTTCACGCGCGGCGCAGCTGACGCAGCTCAAATCAATCAAATCAATGTGAGGAAAACGCTTGTTTGTTCCCCAGACCCAGCCCTACTCCAGATTGAGGTTTTTCATGCTTAGCTAGGGATCTCTGTTTGGGCTTTGGGTTGTGGCATGAAAATCAGAAGAAATGCAATACAATAAAGAGCAAATACGGTTGCCAGACAAAGCGCACACAGGGAGAGATTCACCTATTCCAACACACACACGGCCAGACACATAATACAAAGTGGCGTAAACTAACTAAATAACAGTAACAATAACTTAAGTGTGTGCTGTGTGTATAAGCAGGCAGGGGTAGGGATCGGGGACTGGGACTGGGGCCATCTCGATATCTGGCTACCTTCAAGCTGGGAACGCCGCTGGCGGCGACTGCTGCAAAGTTTTTATTTATACACACGTAGCGTGTGCAGCTGTAGGAGAAACTACTACAACTAGCAGGACAATGGCAGGGAGAGAGACCAAGGAGGGGAGTGGCAGTGGCAGAGGGGATCCGGCATGAGCCTGAGCTGGGCAACGTTGCGTTCCTCTGCCCTCCTCCTCTGTTCTTTCATTCGTTTGTTTGTTTGTTTATTTGTCGTTTGCTTTGTTTCGTGTGTTGGCAATCTATGCCAGGCTCCTAAATTGACTGGCCAGGCAACTGGAACAGCCACACACACACTCGCACACACACACACACACAGAGAGCAAAGAATCCCATACGATTGTTAAGGCTCACGTACCGCACACAGCACACACTGCGCTGGCGACGTACCACATGTCGTATACGTAACGTCGCATATCTTTCGCTTCCCCTTCCTCTCTCTCTCTCTCTCTCTCCCTCTTTGTATTTGCAATCAGCCACAGTGAGTGGCTGGCCGCGCGCCCAAGCGACAAGTGCTCACACACACACACACACACACTCGCACACGCCTGAACTTTCGATACTTTTAATTATTGCGTACATGACCGTAACGCTGTTGCCGGACTTTAGAGGCGACACCAGGCACACAATGGGGCACAGAGCGACACGTATGTATTAATCAGAGTATGTGTGTGTGTGGCCTGCTCTAGTTCTATGACTTTGTACCTTCTTCTTCTAGGGGGGAGGTTCATTAAAAACCCGACAAGGTTTTCATATTTTGAGAAACGTGATACTGAAGCTGCTCAGCTGGGCTAACCTGATTGAGGCATAAACAGGCAATTATATAGCCAAAAGCCCAGCTACAATTGTTATGCCAAGTACAAGAGAGAGAGAGAGAGAGAGAGAGAGAGAGGGAGATAGTGAGAGTGAGAGAAAGATGGCGTTAAATGAATTTCCCACGCACGCGTTTCAAATCAAATTTACGAAAATTTAATTTCGGGCTCGCTTTCATGGTTCGCCAAATGTGCGTGCGTGTCCCGTGTGGTATAGCCCCCTGCCCCTAACCCACCCCCTGCCCCTCACACACACAGCTGCCCACACACACACACTACACTACAATGTGGGTGTGTATTTGTCTCCCGCTCTGTGCCCGGCCGTGCGCGCTGCTGCCATCATGTGACCAGGCCATGGGCACGTTTCAAGATTTGTTTGCTTTGTAGAAGCAGAGCAGCGCAGGGGGGAGGGGGGTAGGGCAGGTTAAGGGGTACGACATACAAATAAATTTCTATAAATTCTTGCGCGGCATTTCATTTGCCCTCTCCCTCTCTCACGTTGTGTCCAAAAATGCCAGCACAGAGTCAGTCACAGTCAGCGAGTATGTTTCGAATACTTTGGGCGAGTGCACCCACACTCGGGGGCGGGGTGCTGCTTGGGGTGCCTCAACCTCAGCTACAGCTACAGCTCGAGCTTATTTATTTATTCATTCGCTGCGCTCTTGAGTGTGTGTGTGTGTGTGTGAGTGTGTGTGCGAGTGTGTTTGTTTGCAATTTTCTGTGTGAAAGGATACTCTGTAGACACAAAAGCAACCACAGCAGCAGCTGGAGAAGCAGCTGAAGCTGCTCCTAAACAACAGACAGAGAGACAGCACGCACTGTGTGTGTGTGTGTGTGACAGGGTTGCCAGGCTTGCCAGGCCGCTGCCTTAGCATATTTAGACGCATTGCTGCCCATAATGTTGACCCGAATTTTTGGCAAACTGTTTGCAAATAAATAAAGCAACAAGGAACGTAAATAAATGTAGGAATAGGCGACTTTAAAATACTCTAACTTTAAGAGAGCATATGAAAAAAAATAATACATGAAATATAGGCTTAAATTTTAAATTAATTGAAGGTATTTATTTTAACTCTATAGCTGCATTACATGTAATTAAAAAAATTATTTTTCCAGAGTTTTTAAAAAGAAATAAAGATAAAGAAATTAAAGAAATATTATTTTGTATCTATAAAAAAAACGTTCCCTTATTTTATTATTATTTATTTACTATCACATTCAAAAATATTTATATTTTTTTCCGGCAAATTCCTTTAGTAAGCACCCCATACAATCTACCCTAAGTCCCTCATTTAAGCGAGAGTATTCAAAAGATTTCTGCATTAGCAGAGACCACAAACAACGTGGGGGAAAAATGGGAACTGAGGCTGGAGCTGGGGACTGGGGACTGGCGCTGGTTCTGGGACTGGGACTGTTTCTGGTTTTGAGGCTTGGCCTCTGTGCCCTCTGTGGGTCAACCCAATGCGTTTGGGTTAAGGCCTTCAATATATTTTATCTTCAAGCGAGCAACATTCGGTTTAGAAAAATTGCCAAAAAGAAAAAAAAAACGTAAACCAAAATAAATAAGATTGGTTCGATTCGATTTATGTCGCCGTAGCCCTTCCGAGAGCAACGCTTTAGCCCCGTGTTTATTTATAGAGACGCACAAATAGTTCGTTTAGCATTTCGAAATACGAAATTCAATGGGGGAGTGGGGGTGGGGGGGTGGAAAACTTGGGAGCTTTTCAACGCTACCACATTTCCCTTTCAGGCCGCAAACATTTTTATTTGCTTTGCGGATTTGTGTGTGTGTGTGTATTGTGTTTTTCTCTCTCTGTTTGCGTGTGTGGCAGCAAATTTTTAATGAATTTACACGTTGTGTTTGGAGAAAGCCCGCAGCAGGCGGAAGTGTGAGAGAGAGGGAGAAAAAGAAGAGAGAGAGAGTGAGAGGGCTAGGAAAATCTGCTACCCTTGCCCTTTTTTATTTATCACGCTGCCAGCTCTCGATTCTACCCACTCCCCCCATCCACCCCTGCTCATTTCATATTCAAAACACATTCGGCAAATATTGATACGGCCGCAAATTGTTTAAAATGCGCAATACCCTAGACAAATTGTTTAACTGTAAAAGCGAATGCGGAGAATTGCAAAATACGCAAATCACGCCGCATGCGACAAAAACTTTTTCGGGGAACACGCGGCGTATACTTGATTATCGAACAATCAGCCAGCTCAGAGGAAAAACCCTCCCCCAGCTAATTGCACAAGTATCATTAAGCCGAGGCTGCTTCCCTCTCTTCTTTTCTCCCTCTTTCACTCTGAGTAGATTTTGCCTAACCCGAAAGTAAATTAAAATTGATGTCGATTTTTAGTTAAAACTTTGCAGAGTGAGGGAATGATTAATTATGCCCACGAAAAATTGCACGTCAAAGGAGTGAATTTCGCTTTTGTTCCAAATTATTATTGCTAATGGTATACGGGATTGTGGAGGGGGTGGGGGGCTGAAAATCAGCATAATGTGCAGCCGGATATCGTTATGGCCACATCAAATTTGTGTGTGGCTTTTTCGTTGAGAATCATTGGCCCAATGGGCCGCCCCTCTCCCTCTCTCTCTCTCTCTCTCTCTCTCTCTCTCTCTCTCTATTCATTGTGTGTAAGTGCAAAAGTTTTTCGATTATACAAAAGTTGCTGCTAAGCGCACTACACACACACACATGTATAGAGAGAAATATATATAGGGAGATATGGAGAGATTTAGAGAGCAATAGTCAGACTCAAAAGCGCCTTAAGCTAATTTAGCAATTTTTGCTTTGTGCGGCAGAAAAATAAGCAAAAAAAAACAGAGAGAGAAAAAAAAGGAATTTTTAATTGGAAATCTTTGACTGCACATAACATTTCGATTTTGCACATGTCTCTCTCTCTCTCTCTCTCTCGCTCTCTCTCTCTTTCTCTGCAGCACGTCTGCAGCAAAAAAAAGGAGGAAAACTTTGATTGATTTATCTGTCAGTGTGTATGGGAAAAACCAGAGTAACAGTAAAAAGTTTACAAAAAGAAAGAGAGAGAGAGAGAAAAGAAACGTGCATGCTTAAATTGCAATTGTTAACTCAACTGACTGTGCAGAACTGTTGTGTACCAGGGTTGCCAACATAGCCTGCTCTCCCTCACTCTCTCTCTCCTTAGCCTGTCTATTTTCTGCCTATTTGCACAGTCCCTTCTCCCTTCCCCTCTCTGCCCTTTAGCTTGTCCCGTGCTTCAGCTTTTGTGCCTGTGCAAATTTATGCAATATTTTTTGGGTTTTCAGCTTGTAATAATGCTCGAACTACACTTAAAACTCAGAGAGACAGAGACTGAAGACTTGTGTAACCATAAACTTGCCGCATTTGCATAATACATGTAGTTGTAGAACCCAAAAAGAAAAAAAAAAATAAACTCTCTTCTCTTGCAACATATTTCTGCAATAAATTCAGCAGCCAAGCAGCCAAGGGAGGTGGCAACCCTGCCATGTTTGTCATAGCTCAAAGCAATGACTTGATTTTTGGTATTTTTCGTATATGGATTTCTATGCGAATTTGCCCCAAAAATCGCTGTTGATATTCCCAATTGCAATAGAAGAAGGAGTAGGACAACGTGGCGTATGCGCAATGTCTGTTATTGTGGTTCGCTACGCTTGGCTTTTGCCATATTCCAACAATGTTAACTGGCAACAAAGTGCAAGCTGAGACTGTCTCTGTGTGTGGCATGTGTGTGTGTGCTTGCAACAAGATAAATATTTAACAATTTTGCACAAATTCTACAATAATAAACTGCAAATGAAAGAACAACAGCAAAGGCAATGAAAAAGATTTTTTGGAAAAAGTGCGTCAAAGACTTGGACAAAGACCTGAGCGACTTAGAGATACCACAGCAGCTGGCTTACTTAAGATATGTTTAGATCTATAGATTAGTTTACTATAGAAACTTTTGCATACACAAAGGTGTCTGAAGCAGTTCTCCGTATGCCTTAATAAATATATATATTAAAAAAAAAATAATAAATAAATAAATAAAACTCTTTTCTGTATCGATTTTACAGGGTATAAAATTGCAAAATTGTTCACACACACACATGCATAAATTTGCATTTAGTTCTGCATTTTTAGGCCAATTTCAAGCAATTATTGCACTGAATTCCATTTGAAAAATCAAATATCAAAAGCAGCCCAAGTAAAATCTGCGCGTGTCACATTTTTTGTAGCATACTTTCAGGCTGACGCTGTAAAAGTTCAAGCAGATTTTTTTTGTTTGTAGCAACCTCTTAGCCTGCCCCAGCACGTTGCCAACCAGAAAGCGCTTAAATACTTTTTGGAAAAACATAGAAAAAAGCAGAGTGAGAGAGAGAGAGAGAGGGAGAGAGGGAATTAATGAAGAGAGAGAGGGAAAGCTGAGCTCGTGCCCCAAATGTAAATGTGTTGCAGGCTGTCGATTAATTCATTACGACTGGACAAGTCAGGCGAGCAGAGCGGGATGGGGCAGGCAGAGGCAGAGGCAGCGGCAGAACTGTCAGCCAGGTTTTTGTCAATGTTGTAGTTAAGGACTTAGTTGCCGCATTAGGCGTCGATTTAGCCTCATCATCGGCAGCGACGCACTCGAAACTCAAGGCAAGTTTTCCCTCTCTCTCTCTCTCTCGCTGTGTGTGTGCGTTAAGAGCGCTTAAAAGCGCTTCGGGCCGGGCTTAGGCCAACTTATGAATGCGCGTGATCACACACACACACACAGTGACACACACACATTGAGGCAGTGTCAGAATGCTGATAAAATGTGAAGCGGATTAGGCGCGCCGAGCCTGCTTTAGCTGCTGCTCCTGCTCCTGGTCTACGTCGCCAACGTTGTACAATCAGTAAATGGCACTTGATTCACGGCGCAAGTGGAATTTTTGATAACTTTGCCAAGTGAGTGAGAGATAGAGAGAGAAAGAGAGAGAGAGAGAAAGCCAGCGTGAGCGAGGCAAACTTGGTCAAAAAGTTGACTGTCGCTTTAATGCGTATAAATGCTTAGCTAGAGCCGAGAGTTGTCAAGTGTGTTGTGAGCTGCCTGTGTGTGTGTGCTGGCTGTAACTGAGGCCAGCTATGACTGCTTGGCCAAACCTCCCTCAAAGCCAAGTTAAATCCAGTGCCGACTTCAGGCTTTGCCTTCACGTGCCGCTGCCTTTTTCTTTTTTTTTTTTTTTTTTTTGTTAGCCAAAGTTGACAAAGTTTGCAGCTTGAACATTTGCGCCTCAACGCACACGCAAGCACACACACACACTGACACAGCACACACTCCTCTCTCTCACACACACATACATAATTCAAGAAGACGCTGTGCGACACGTCACACAAATGTCGCCAAAAGCAACTCTCAATGCGCCCCATCAATCTTGGCTGCTGCTGCCGCCGCTCTGCGCAATTGAATTATTACTTTAGGTCGAACAGCGTTTTGGCCGTTGGTCACTTAACCAGCAACAAGAGTGGCAACAACAACAACGACAACAACAGCACAGAGCAAACAACAACAGGCTGACTGAGCCAACAACAAGGAGGAGCAGGAGGATAAGCAGGAGGAGCAGGAGCAGGAGGAGCAGCAGGAGGAGGAGCAGAAGCAGAACAACCGAGACTCATTTGCAGTCATGTTTGTTTATGTAAGTTTACCCTACCCTGAGCAGAGTTGTCGCCATCAGCAAACAACAAACTGAGCAAACAAACAAACCTGGCTAAATGCATACAAAAAATGTGGCCCAAAACAAGCCATAGCCGTTTAGTAGCTAAAAAAAAAAACGCTGTGCGAGTTTTTTTTATCATATTTCTGGCATTTTAGTTTCATTTGCGAATAGATCTAAAGAGTTATAATAGTTTATGAGAGCTTGATAGGCATCAACCTTAAATATTTTTTAAGTCTTTTATAGCTTGAAATTTGGCTGGATTTTTAGGATTTATGTGAAATTAAATATATAAATCATATTAATCGAGGGGAGCTCTTAAAAAATAAATAAATAGGTTTTTGCTAAGATATTCCTTTATAATTTATATAGATCTTGAAGATTACGCAGTTCTTGGGACCTTCAACCCGCTTTGTCATCTTTTAAAAATGTATAAAGCTGTAAAAAGTATATGCATTCTTGATTTATAACAGGACCTTGTCAGACTGTCTGTATGAACACCTATAACACAGAGTCTAAAATAGCTAGAGACTTGAATTGTGGAAGAAATATTTAAAATATATCTGAGTTTATTTTAAAAACAGTTCAAGTCAGCTGCCTACCCGATTTATAGAGAAATTAAAAATTGAAGACAGTCTTTATTTGCAATTTTAGAGCGCTCAATTTTTCCACTCGCTTTAAAATAAAATGAAGACCTCAATTGATCAATTGAAAAGTTGTCAATGTTTGTTTGTTTTACGCTGCCTTCGATTGTTTATTTTTTTAGCTATAAAATGGCTAAAGTGTCAGCGCTCTCTCTCCCATGTGGCCGTCTAACACCCGTCCCTGACCTATCCCTCTATGATAGCAGCAGCTTGTACTACATTTTCTTGTCGCTACGCACACAGCAAATTAAAACAATTTTAACAGCGACTCTTGATGTCGCTTTGTTGCTCTGTCGCTTTGTCGCTGTGTCGCTCTGTCGCTTTGTCGTTGCTCCGTTTACGTTTCGACCCATAAATAAAACATGTCAACTTGTTATTGCCCTCCCCAGACGCTGTTTGAGGCCCTCCCCCCTCCTAATGCGCCTGCAGCTTGTTATTGTTATGGCGATTGAAATTGGGAGAGAAACAAAAGTAGAAGTAGAGGTCGTTGGGGGGATAATATGGTATATTGGTTCCATTGGCCTTTGTTATTGAACTATTTACATTTGTTGCTCTCTCACTCTTCACTTTCTCTCTCCCTCTCGCTGTTAATTTACGATTGCTGACGGAAGTCTGGCCTTAAAGCTGGCGGCAAATTGCTGTTCATAAATAAATATGCGACACATAAATCGTTGTGTTTAGCCATAAACAAGCCGCATAGAACAAGGCGTAGAACGTGATAAAATGCCAAAAAAAAAAAAAATGGGAAAGTGAAACTTTTGCCCGGCACGTTGCCAGTAGCGTGTGCTGGCCATTTTTGGACAGTTTTGGCCATATTTGCTTGGCCCGACTGACACTTATTAGATAAGTTTTTTAGGCCTGCCTGCCTGGCTGACGAGCTCATCAATTCGCCATTGCCCTTCACTGCTTTGCTGCGATTTTAATTACATGCTTAGCTAAAAATACTTTCACGGATAGGATAGAGAGAGAGAGAAGGAGAGGGAGCAAGAGAGAGAGATACACAAACACAGATACGCTCAGAGACACTCTGAGAGGCAGAGAGAGGCAGAGAGAGGCACAGGGGCATACAGAGAGGCATAGGAACACACAGAGAGACACTAAAAGGCACAGGGAGACACAGGGATACTCTGAGATACCCATACACACACAGAGACAGAGAGAGAGAGAGAGAGAGAGAGAGAGAGACCTAGAGACACACACACAGCGACACTCAGTGCACACAGCAAATGCCTCTGGACTTAGTCCCCCTCGAGGGGCTTAGGCAACGCCTGCGAAGAGCTTTCGTTGTCTTAGCTTGGCATTTAAATTGATCAAAAATATATAGAGGGAAAGAGAGAGAAACAGAGAGAGAGAGTGGGAGAGAGAAAAGGAGAAAGCGAGAGAGAAAGTGGCAGAGCAAGGGAATGGCCAAGACAATTTCATTCAATCTATAAGTAATTTCTTTGCCGTTTTTATCACTCGAGTGAGAGGGAGAGGGCGAGAAGTAGAGGGGGAGAGGAAGAGGGGCAGAGGCAGAGGGGAAGAGGCAGAGATATCGACGACAGCCTGTGCCCAGCCATGGTACCACGGTTCAATGTGCTGAGACCACCCACGTGATTTGAATATTTTTCCAATAAACTTCAACAGCTTTTCAAGTTTTCAGTTCAGTTTGTTAGGCAAGTGTGGAACTGGCTGCCCTATGCCCCCCCCCCCCCCCCTCTCTCTCTCTCTCTCTCTCTCTGCCCTCTGCTGTACCTTCTGTCTTTATCTATTGGATTTAAATTCCCAGCCTCACTTTCATGTCCGGCTGGCTGAGTGTTCCCAGTTCTCAGTTCCCTTGGCCGGCTTCGTTTCAATTTGATTTGCTTTCGGCCACGGCCTTTTGTGTTCGCGCGAACTTAAGCTTAATCGAATTTGCCACAAATTGGCAATAAATTTTAATTCTGTATAAGCGAGATACCCTGCACTTGATGTTAAGTTAATCAAAGCGACTAGCGTGCGCTTAAATTGTCTTTCACTTTGCTTTTCTTGCCTATTTTTCCCGCCAGTTGTTCCTCTTTCTGTTCCTGCTGTTCTGCCTGTTGTTGCTGGGCCAATGCACTCTGGCCAAAAACCCATTCAATTTGCTGCAGTTGGCCAAAAAAAAAAGAGGGGAATAAAAAACCAAACTCAACGGTAAACAAGTTGCCAAAGAGCGCAGTGCAAAAAACAACGACTCGCCCTCACCTTAGCCAATGAATAGCATTTTCTTTGCCCTTTTTGCTTTTTTTTGTTTTTTTGTTTCCTGTGGTGCCCCCTTTCGCTGCAACCACTTCATCAAATTCATTCAGCGCTGCGGCCACGCTTTTTTACCATGCCAAAAATATACCCTGTAGCTTTGCAATTGAATAAAGTAATATAAAAAGGGGAGAGAGTTTATAAAACTAAGCGGAATTTCTGGCTTTAAATGGCTAAAATCATGAGTTAATTAAGCTGGAATTTTTTTTATAATTTGCTGGACTTATCTATATAGTCTTTAAACATGGTATATCATTTACTTTGTTTATCTGGAAATATTTTCCTTTACATTTCAAAAATTTGTTAGTTTGCCCCCAGGAAAAAGTTTAATATACACAGAAGGAAAGGCAGAGAGAGAGGGACAGCTAAAGAGAGATAGAGAATGAGAGAGAGAGCTAAAGACACAGAATGAGAGAGTGATATATGGAGATGATAAGGGAGCAAGAGAGAGAGAGTTAATATAACTCATAAAGCTCTAGGAAATCCTCTGGTTTATCACTCAGCTTGTTTCACTGCATTCCTAATCAGCTAAAAATGCCTGGGCCAACTGAAAACAACAGCAACAGCAGCAACAACAGCAGCAACAACAGCAGCAGCAGCAGCAGCAACAGCAGCAACAGCAGCAGCAGCAGCACCGGCAGCAACTGCAATTCCAGCAGCAACATTGGCGCATAGCAACGGCAACTGTTGCTGTTGTTGTTGTTGCTGCTGCTGCTGCTGCCGTTGCTAATCTTGTTGCTGCTGCTGCTGTTAGAAATGCCGTCGGCAATCCAGATAACGAGCAGGGCGATTACGCCCACTCTTGGCCAGAGAGAGCTCTGGGCCAAGCTATTTGGCCACCAGGCCCATCACTCTGTGCTGTCATCGTTGTCGTTGTCGTCATCATCAGCGGACGCTCTGGCTGTCTGTCCCAGGGTCTGTCTCCTGGCCAGTCTCTTAGCCTGTCTCCTGGTCTGTCTTCTGGCCCTTCTACTGCCCTGTCTCCTGCCCTGTCTTCTGCCCTGTCTCCTGCCCCTTCTTTTGCCCTCTCCCTGCTCTGCAGAGCAGCACAAAAAATAAAGAGTAGGAAGCAGCTCAAGAGTTGCGTGGCAAGTGGCAAGTGGCGGCTACGCGCCGTGAAAATGCAAGTGGAGGAGAAGCAGAAGGAGCAGGGGCTGGCAGGGGGGAGCGAACTAGCCCCTCCCCCCTCCCTGCTGCCCGTCTAGTCTCCTTGAAGTTGCAACGTTTTGACACTAATTTCATTCCGTTGAAGCGTTTTTTGAGGCAGCGCCAAAGTGCAACAAAGTGCGGCACAGCGCAGCCATTGAGCCAAAAGCGGAGGGGGCAGGGGGCGGGGCAGACAGAGATAAAAATGGCTGTCACGCATCTGTTTCCGTTTGGCAAATGGCGGACGCAGGCAGCAGCAGCAGGCAGGCACAGTGCCTGCAATAAGTTGTAATTGAGTTGCAGCTCGGCACATTTCAACTTGTTCGAGTGTGTTTATTTAGCTGCTGCTACGTAATTTTGTTTGCAGTGCGAGTGAAGAGAGGGAAATAGAGAAAGAGAGAGAGAGAGAGAGAGGGAGAGTGATACAGCCACTTGTTTCAGCTCGTTTAGTCAAGTTCTCAAGTGCGTGAAGGCGCGAATGGGATTTGCGATCTGCTGCCACAACGGCAAAAACCACAACTTAATTTACGCCGCGGCGTTGCCACACTGCGATGCCAACGATGGCAACGCTGCACACTTAATACTTGCTACGTGCTGCCATATCAACAGCAGACAAAAAAAAAAGGAAGGAAATTACTGTTTTATGGCAAAATACTTTGTTGAATTTAATTGCCAACAAGCGTGCTCTCTCTATCTCTCTCTTTCCCTATTTCTTTCTCTTTTTCACTCTTCTTTATTTATTTAAAATGCTGAAAATCTTGAAGTTCCGTTTGTTTGAATATTTATTGCCTTTTTTGAGCAAAAACAAATGAATAAACAAGTGAGCTAAGCGAGCGAGAGATGAGACGCAGTTGGAACGGGAAATATTTCAAGATAAATTTATAGAAAAATAATGCATTTTTACATTTTTCGATATTTTCAAAATTTAGACAAGGGTCCCCCTATGATTTTTCAAGAAAATATTTTTTTTTCAAAATTTTAAATCGCGAGTTTTTAGTTTTAATCGATTGCGGATGTCAAAATTAGTACTAAACAATCATTTAATTTCATTTTAAACGATACTTAATTTTGGCCCAAAAATCATGTCGAAGTGGTCTAAATATCGGACATGTAACACCCTCAACAGGCCTGGTACCCTCAATTTACACCGATCGTAACTTTCTTAAAAATCAAACGATTTTTTGCGAGGAATAACATTTTGTTTATGTTTTTACAACCTGAGTGATTCTACATTTAAAAAGTAGCATAAAAGTCTTTTCGAAATTTTTCTATATTTTCGAAATTTTAGACAGGGGTCCCCCCTATGATTTTTCACCACCTTTTTTTTTTTGAATTTTTCTTTGTTTTAAATTATAAGTGTGGATTACACGTGTGGTTTCGGGAATTGGGGGAAGGGTATTTTACTGTCTGTAGCCTTAGCGCTTTGTTTTTTTAATAGAGAGATTTGCCTAGACTCGAATGCGAATCGAATCGAATCGAATCGAGTTGAGTTGAGTTCAAGCTGGTGCCAGGTACACTACGCACTACACACCTGATGAGGAAACCTTTCCCAACTCCCTCCTAACTCCCTGCTTACTCCTCTGCCTCCTCTTTGTCTTTCATAGACCGTAATGCGTTTCCTATATTCCTTTTCCCGCTTATTTCTGTTTGTTTCGATTTGGGAAATGCCAAGGCGTGTGTGCGTGTGTGTGTGTGCGTGTGTGTGTGTGCGTGTGTGTGCGTGTGTGTGTGTGTGTGTGTGTGTGTGTGCGTGTGTGTGGCACGCTTTAATGCGAAACTCTGATTGCGCTCGAATGGCTTCATTTATTTTCCCAGCAAAAAAAAAGAAAAAAGAGGAAAACGCAAGGAAAACACAAGGAAAAAGGCACAAAGCGAAAGAGAGAGAGAGAGAAAACAAACTCGACAGTTGTACATAATATTTCACTTATGCAAGTGAGTATGTGAGTGTGAATGCATGAATGAGTGTACGAATGAATGAACGAATGGCATGCGTAACGTTAGAAAATTTGTTATGGCAATTTGAACTGTCAACGCGAAACCGAAAAAGTAAATTAAGAAACATTTGAAATTTAATTCACTTGCCAAAGCGAAGGCACCCACGGGTACTCGCACCGGGTGAGTGAGTGTATGAGTGTGTGAGTGTGTGTGTGAGTGTGCAAGTGAGTGCAAAGTGTGCGCTAGACTGCGTGTGTGATACAGTCACAAATGTAACTACGAGTGTCTGCCAGGTTGTCTGCCTGTCTGCCAGGTGTCAGCTGCCAGGAGGCAGGAGGAGGAGCAGGAGGAGGGGCAGAGGAGGAGCTGGGACATAGGAGCAGGCAGCTGGAGGAGCAGCTGGAGCAGCAGCTACAGCAAACGAAACAGACATGCGAAATTAGGCGAGTGTCACGAATTTAAAATAACTTTTAATTCATTCTTGATGAGGATGCGACTGCTGCTGCTGCTGCTGGTACCACACGGCGTATGAGTGCGGCAAATGTGCCCTTGCCTTCCCCCTCCTGCCTTCCCCTGCCTGCCTGCCTGCCACGCCCCTTAAGTGGCACATAACTCGAGCTTAGCATAAACAACCGCACGAGCATAAATGTTTGTTAAACTCAGACTGCGAGGCAAGGCAAGGCAAGGCAAGGCAGGCAGGCAGGCAGGCAGGCAGCTGCTCCTGTGATCCCGCTGCCCTCGCTGCTGCTCTGCCTACTACCTCTGCTCCCTCTGCTCCTGCTGCTGCTGCTACTCCTGCTCCCTCTACTCCCTCTGCCTCTTCAGCTTGCTCTGTTCTAATGCTGCTGCTCATGTGCTGCTCCCTCTACTCCCTCAGCCTCTGCCCCTGCTGCTGCTATTGCTCCCTCTACTCCTCTAGCTACTGCTTCTACTCCTCCTCCTACTCCTCCTCCTACTCCTGCTGCTGCTCCTGCTGCTTCTCCTCCCCTCCTGCACCTGCCATATAATTATTTAGTTGCCCAACGCAAGCAAATTGCAGGCAGGCAGCCAGACAGACAGAGGGAGTGGGAGAGGAGGCATATGTGGGGCATATGTAAATAGCAGGTGGCCAAGCGTGGCACATAGACTTGCGGCAGGCAGTGTGTTCCTTTCTCTCTCTCCTTCCCTCTCTCTCCCTCTCTCTCTCTCTCTCTATTTGAGCAGCTTTCGATAGCCATAAATCAAGCAGCTGCCAGTGCGGTGTCAACCGTTTGTTCTAGTGCCACACAGGTGTGTGAGTGTGTGTGTGCGAGTGTGTGTGTGTGTGTGCTGCAACTTAACCCACTTAAGAGCGCGACAAGCAGAGAGCGGGAGAGAGAGAGAGGGCGAGAAAGAGAGGCGTGATTTGGGTTCCGCCGCCAAGATGAAAGCGAAGAAAAGCAAAAAAAAAAAAAAAAAACTTTTCTTAAATTATGCGTCAGCGCGCGCGTTCGCTCGTTCAATCGCGACCGTTTGCCTAATGGAAAACCTGTGGGTCAGAGGTCAAAACAAGCAGGGGAATATAAAGCAAAAAAAAGGAAAACAATAACAACAACAACAACAACAAAAATAACAACAAAAATTGCTGGCAATACGAACCTGATTGCGTTACGCTTTGGCGAGCTGCGGCTGCGGCTGCGGCTGCTGCCTCTGCCTCTGCTGCTGCCTCTGCCTCTGCTGCTGCGGCGACTGGTTATGCTTTTTCTAATCCATGCACGTCTCGCTTTTAATATTTATTTTGCGCTTTTTCACACTCTTTCCCGCACACACACACGCACGCACGCACAGAGAGAGCAGCGCGCTCACGCACACACAGACAGGCAGGCAGTCGGACACGCAGGCAGTCGGACAGTAGGACAGTAGTACAGTAGTACAGCGTGCTGTGGCAGCGAGCGTTGCCACCGCGCGAGACTTCAAAGGTCGCAGAGCAGGATCGAGGCGCCGCCTATCGATGAGCTGCAAGATGATTTTCACCGGATTCTCTGTGTGTGTGTGTGTGTGTTTATTTATTATTATGCACGCCGCGCAACGTTCACAGTTCATCAATGCAAATTGCCACTGGGACGGGGCGTGGGAATTAGATATATATATAAAGCAAATATTACGGTTTTTTATTTTAATATTTTTGTTGTTTTTTTTCTTTCTTTGTTTACTTCGTATTGTAACTGAGCGCGGCTTCAGCACGCGCCTCTCTCTCTCTCTTTCGGTCACACTCACTTTATCTCTGTCTCTGCGAGCTTAGCGAGCAAACGAACCGCACCGCACGAGGAACATTTTCAAACTGATGCGAACGAATCGCAGACGAGACGAAAGCATCAACACACACGAAGCTGCTGCTGCCATCACGTATGCTTCGTGTCTGCCGAGCGCAACGAAACGAAATTGAGTGCAAGCTGCTTCGGCTGCTTTGTGGATCCTGTCTGTGGTGTGGATGCTGTGTTTCAATTTCACTTCGTTTCGTCTCGTCTCGACTGCTGCCGTAGCTGATAAGCGGCTAGTTGTGGCTTTTGACTTGCAATTGGTTTTGTCCCCTCTCAACTTGACAACAATTTATATTTTGCACGTTGCGCGCATTTAAATGTCTGCTCTCTCTCCCGCTCTCACTCCCGCTCTCTCTCCCTTTGTGCACTTTTTAATCACTTAAAAATGTATGCGTGTGCGAGTGAGTGAGTTTTTTTTTTTTGTGTCTGTCTCACGTGCGTGTCAAAATGTTAACGCGCGGGCGGCCAAAAGGATTAAGAGAAGGCAACGCGGCACACGCGGCTTGGCAATTTGTTGCCAACTTTATTACAGTGACAAACAGGTCCAAGTCCAAGACGCGTGTGTGTGTGTGTGTGTGAGTTAATGGAAATAATTCAGAGGGGGTATAAGAGAGTGAGAGAGAGAGCGAGGGGAGCGGCAACGCGGCGGCAGTTTGTTTTTACGAGCGCGCGTAATAAGAAAGAGTGAAACGTGCAACCAGCCATGAGCTGGACGTGATGCGTGCGAGAGTTGGCAACGCTGGCCACACACACACACACACACACACACACACACAGACTAACAGCGGCTTGAAGTTTTGCAAAATTAAAAGCTTAAATTAAAAATACCAACGACAATCAAAGAGCGCAGCTTAAGAGCGCGCGGGCAAAGAGAGCGCGCGCGTGACTGTTAAGAGCGCACTTAAGTGTCTTTGACACACGCAAAATATGCCGGTTGTCGTGTTTTGAGGTTAGTGGCACAGTCGCTCGCCCGCTTACACTCACTCACTCCACTCACTCCGCTCTCCCACTCCATTACTCACTCACTCACTCACTCGCTCTGCCTAAGCCTGCAATTAAAATGCGACTCGAGCTTATTGACTCAGCACACACCTGTACCAGCACAGCCTGCACTGACTGTGGCTAAGGCCAAAGTGCACTCAAGCGATGCTGCTGCTGCTGCTGCTGCTCGAAGTGTTTGCCATTTGACACTCTCTTGAACTTGAAACGGAGAGGGAATGGGGGGCGGGGGGCGACTATGACAACTACAAGTGGCAGAGAGAGAGAGAGCGAGCTTGAGTTTGCTAAGTATTTTTCAATTAAAACGTCGGGGGCAAGAAACTTGCACGCATGATAAGCACAAAAAGTTGCTCATTGTCAGCGCCTAAAAGCAGGCTACACTTTTGGGCAGGCAGGGGGAGAGGCAGGCGGAGAGAGAGAGAGTGTGAGTAGAATAGAGAGTGAGAGAGGCAGGCAGGCAGGCAGAGTGTGGGAGGGGGGTGGCCTGCCTAGACAGCGGGCGCCACTCGACTCGTTCACGCATCAATCTGGCAACGCTTTAGCATAACAAAATGTTGGCTGCGCTCGCTCTCTCTCTACCTCTCCCTCTCTCTCTCTGGCATAGCCTGCCCCCTCCTTTTCTGTTCCTTTTTTATATGCGCGACATATTTAAATCAGTGCGAGGCTGCGTTACTTCCGCGCGTTTAGGCAGTTGAAAAATGAACTTGCCTGGCTCTCTCTTTGTCTCTATTTCTCTCTATCTTTCTCTCTCTCTCTCTCTGTCTCTCGCTGACGAGCGGCGCGTATAATGACAGCTGGCGCCAGTGTGCAAATAAGTCAGCTAGCTGGCCATAGGCAGCGTTGCCAGACCGCTAGACAGGGGGCAGGCAGGCAGGGAGAGGGAGAGAGAGAGAGATAGACAGACAGACAGACGGAGAAATAGGCAGAGAGACAGACAGGCAGAGAGACAGACAGAGAGACAGACAGAGAGACAGACAGAGAGACAGACAGACAGACAGATAGAGAGACAGGCAGATAAAAAGGAATGAGACAGATGGCAGAAGGAGTAGAAAGAGGAGTAGAAAAGGGAGTGGAAAAAGAAGTGGGCAGCAGAAGTGGGAGAAGAAGTAGGCCAGAAGGAGTGGTAGCAGGCCTAACTTGGCCAAAAGCTGGACAACCGGCTAAGAGCTGCCCGCCTGCCTGCTGCCTGCCTGCTGCCTTTCTGCCTGTTGCTCTTGGAGATCTGCTCGAGCTGCTGCTCTCGAGTTGCTGCTGCCGCTGCCGCTGCTGCTGCTCGTGACACGCGCTGCAAAAGTGAAGCACGTGTTGGCTTAGCAATTTGGCCAAAACAGCAACAACAACGAACTTGGCCAGGCAACACTTTTATGTGGCGTAATGAAAAACTGTTATCTGTGTGCGCAATTTGAGCGCAATTTGGTAACGCGCTTTGCGTTGCGCCACATAAAACTTAAGTGACCCGAAACAGGCAACACACACAGAGACACACAGGCAACACACACACACAGGCAGGCACACACACACACACACACACATAGACACAGGCAACGTCAGCTTGGCACATGCGTTTATGGCGCTGCGTGCAGCCTGCAAAACTGTTGACATTTGCACAAAACTGAAGGAGAGGAAACGCGATGGTGGGAGAAAACAAACAGCAAAGCGACAAAGTGGGAGACAATGACAATGAGAATGGAAAGGGGGGGGGGAGGAGGAGGAGGAGGAGGAGTAGCTTGGAGGGACAAGAGCAGAGGCAGGAGAAGATAGCAGGGCAGGGAGAGAAGGGAGCAGAAGGAGGGAGCAAGGCAGGAGCAGGAGCAGGGCAGGGAGCAGGGCAGGAGCAGGGCAGGAGCAAGGCAGGAGCAGGAGCAGGGGCAGCAGTGCCTGGCAGGGGCAGGCGCAACAGTCAAGCTGCCTGAAAATGAAATTGTTTGGTGATTATGCCGCATTAAAGCCAAATGTGCTGTGCATAAAGTGCAAACATGCGTTGCCAGTCAACGCTTTTCCACAGTCAACGTCACCTCGAAACGTTTCACGGGCACTTCAATTTTATTGACATGACCACAGGCTGCCCTGATCCTGTCCTGCTACTGCTGCTGCTCCTGCTCCTGCCTCTTCTCCTGCTCCTTTGCCTGCCCCTGCTCCTGCCCAGTCCCTGCATCTACCCAGCTGCTGCCCTGCTCCTGCCCTACTCCCGCCCTACTCCTACCCTGCTCCTGCCCCTATTCCTACCCCGCCTCCGCTGCCCAAACTGGCCAACAGATTTGTTGCAGCTGCGACAGCCTCAGTCTCAGCTTCAGCCTCCGCCTCTGTGTGCGCTAACATTATCCATGCAACAAATGCTGCACTTGACTTGCCACACTTCCCTGCACACGCTCAATCCGCTTTCCACGCCCACGCCTTGCCCCTGCCCTCCCCCTCCCCCTTTAGGAGAGGGCCACAGGTGCGCTGCGTTGTATTTATTTTTTTATTTTTTTGCAGGCAGTCAAGGTTCGTCTGCCTGCCTGCGGGCTTGTTTACTAGTCAAATTTATTAAATATTTGTGTGGCTCTTGTTTACACTCGTTTCAGCTCGCTTTTACGCTTTTTTTGCCCCTCCCTCTGCACCTTTTTCTTCCTCTCTTTCTCTGCCTTTTTTCATATTTTTTTTCCTGCTCAGTCTGCTTGCAGTGCACCGCAAAATTGCTGGCATGCTTAATCCATAAGAAGCTCTTGGCTCACATTTTTATTACACACACACACACACACACACACGTGGGAAATCGAGAAAGAGAGAGAGAGAGGAAGAGAGAGAGAACGAGAGAGCGTGCTTTTTTAATATGCATTTTGCATAATTTTCTTATAAACATCACTCATACGCCATGTGCAACGCGAGCATAAAAATAATAAGCAAAACACAATTTTGCAAGCTTAACAGAAAATGAACACTTGCGCCGCATTCACATGCTCAACCACATCCTCATCCTCTTTCCCATCCCCATCCTCATCCTTTTTCCCATCCTCATCCCCATCCTTAACCTTAACCACATCCACATCCCTTACCATATCCCCTTTTCTCATCCTGCCATCATCATCATTTTATGTGACACACTCTTGGCTCACCGCACAATCCTTTTTTTTTTGACGTGGCTATACAACCCTATACAACCCTATGCACACCTGCATTTTTACACTCAACTAACATTATCATCGCGAGCTCAATAAACTCGAAATTAACTAAACTAAATACCCTGCAAAGCTGCAAATAAGCGCAGTTTTTGCATACCCTACGCTTTTGAGCGTTGCTGTTTCTATATCTCTTTGCTGCTGGCTAGAAAAATTTAATTAAAATATAAATATAACCTAAGGCAAACCGAAGTTTTAATACCCTTCTTGTTTATATGGTATAATATAAACTGGAAAATATTTAGGAATACTCCAGTTTTGAAATAAAGTATAAGATTCCATATTTTAATATTGATTCAAAAAGGGCTGCAGAACCTTCAAATATTATTAGAAATTTATAGAGCTCTAAAGTTTATCATCTGCAAAAAATTGATGTTCATACAGACAGCCCTATATACCTTCTTCAATATATAAGCTCGCTGATATCTTCATCTCTTCCACCCAAACTTATCTGCTGAATCTATTGAAATATGAATATTCTGCCTAATTTTGTGGAATCGACCTCTAATAATCTCAGATAAATATATGTACATACAGACAAAGCAAGTTTCTCCAGTTGTGTGTAGCAAACTTAACTGTCAAATAGAAGAACCTTTCTCAATAGTAAAAACGTAATAAATACATATATGAAAAATCGCTTAAAATGCCTGACAACAACTTGTATATTTACCAAAGAGAGAGAGAGAGAGAGAGAGAGAGAGAGAGAAAGAGAAAGAGAAAGAGAGAGATGTGATAAAAAACAGGCAAGTAAAAGTAATAATATTCATCAAATAACGTTTGTAAATGTGTATCTAAATACCCTGTATGTTTTTGGGTAACAGGTATGCCATGCATAAAACTTGTTTTATTAGTAAAATAATAATAATAATAGAGAAAATAGAAAAACACTAGACATTTTTGAATATTACGAAACAAGTTATAGGAAAAATTAGAAATATTATTTACATATCAACTATTTCGATATTGAATAGTAAGGGAAAAATGTATATAAGAAGGCGCACCTTATATGCAATTTGATACTACAAAGGCCTAGTTAATTGCCGTTATAAAGTCAGTATAGTCCAGTTCTGCGGTATCTACAGGTAAATCATCTATAGATTGAAAAATATGCTGCCTGCTTGTTTCGATAAAGTTTTATTATTTTAAGCAAATTGCAAACTTTTGTAGCAACAAAGAGCAAACCTTTGGTTACATAATATTCCACCAAAAAAGGAGTAAGAAACAGTATTCTTTTACAATAAAAAAAACAACAAGTCGGTAAGGCTACAGTCGAGCATGCCCGACAGGAAGATACCCTTCGCCCAAAACATTTATTGTTTGGCTTACTTGCTCTTAAAAACTCGCGATTTAATATATTAAAATTCCTGTCTAAATTTACAAAAATATAAATCAAAATTTTCAAAAATGTATGTAGCTATTTTTCAAATGTAGAATAACTCAGGTTGTTAAAACATAAACAAAATGTCACTCCGCGTATAAAACGTTTGATTTTTAAGAAAGTTATGATCGGTGTAAAAGGAGGTTACCAGGCCTTCTGAGGGTGTTACATGTCTAATTTTTTGACCATTTCTACATGATATTTGGGCGAAAATTAAGTATCGTTTTAAATCGATTTAAATAACTGTTTTGTACTAATTTTGACCTCCGTAATTGATTAAAATTAAAAACTCGCGATTTGAAATTTTGAAAAAAATTATTTTGTTGAAAAATCATAGGGGGACCCTTACATAAATTTCCAAAATATCAAAAATTTCCAAAAGTGAAACAATTATACAGACAGACATACGGACACACGGACAGACCGGCGGACATGGCTCAATCGACTCGGCTAGTGATCCTGAACAAGAATATATGTATATACTTAATGGAGTCTACCACACCTCCTTATGCCTGTTACATACATTTGCACAAAGTTGGTATACCCTTTTTTAACAATTTTCAAGGGTCGAAAGGAATAAAAAGAAACCAATGCATTTATGGAAATTGTATTTATATTTTTTTTGGCCCGTGCAAACATCATATGTTACATGTTATACTATCAATGAATACAACATGTATATCTCGGGGCAAAAGAGTAAAAACGAAAAAGCGTTTTCGCACTACTAAAACATTGGTCATACAATGTGAAATAGATTTGTCAAGTTAGTTTTTTGTATATTAATATGGGATTTATATTACATTATATTTACTCTGTTTTATTATTTAAGTATATTTATTATATTTGTATTTGAAATTTATATTTTCATGCATAATTGTTTTATATTTTTATATATATATTACTGTTATTTGTTTAGTATATTTTTATTATTTATATATATTTATTCATTTTTTTTTATATATATCTTACATATATTTTTGTTTGTTGTATCTTTTTTTTTTATTCATATTCAACATATATTTACATTTTTAAAATGTTTTATTTATATATATTTCTATTCATATTTATATTCACTTTTTTTGTATGATATATTTTACATTCATAATCATTGAGAGTTCTGAAGGATTTTAACAAATTTCCTGGCTATCTCTATCTTTCTAACTTTACACTTTAACTCATTGTACCTGTGTGTGTGGCTGTGTGTGTGTGTTTCTACTTGTGTGTGTCTGTGTGTGTGTAGTGAAAACTTTCTCTAACAGTTTCTTGCTGCTTTGCTGTTGGCAAGTTCAAGGAACTGACGTTGCTTGGTAATTAAACCAGCAAAAATAGAGAAAAGGCCAACTGAAGCAAAGAAAGAAAGAATGAGGCAAAAGCAAAGGCGAAAAATATTTTCCACTCGCTTGGCCTGTACAACCTTCTGGTTATTGTTATTATTGTATGTAGCTGCTTGTTTGGCTTATAGTTCAGTTCATAGTTGTGCGTCGGGCTTCTGCTTCAGCTCCTGTCCCGCGTCTGCTCCTGCTTCTGCTCCTGCCCCGATCCTGCCCTGCTCCTTCCCTGCTCCTGTTCCTGCTTCTCCTGCAACCACAAGTCGCTGCCTGTTTCCATGTCTATGTCTGTTTCAGTTGCTGTTTCTATTGCTTCTCCTGCTCCTCCTCCTGCTCTTCCTACTCCTCTTCCCCCTCCTCTTTCTGCTGCTTCTGTTTCAGCTGCCGTGTATTGTTTATGTATCTGGAGGATAATGACGCGCTCTTCATTATGCGATTGTGCGAGTGAGCGCCGCGAGCGCTTTTCTCCCACCACACTTTTCTGGCTTTTCCTACATATTTATTTATTTATTTTTTTTTTTACTTTTTTTTAAGTTGCTTCGCTTTTGCGTGAAAACTTTTCGACTCCTAGACGTCGCGACGTTTTCCAGCGAGAGATAATAGAAACCCGATACGCTGTGCACATCTAAGCTTTATCTGCCCCAGTGCTGCCTTCTTTATTTCTGCCACATTTTCCGCTGTTTTCGCATTGTTTTTTTTTTCTCCCTGCTTTGTTTTTATCTTACTGTCTCTCCCTCTCCATCTAGAATGTCGTATCATGTAGTAAATTTAAGTTACGCCTGTCCCCACACTGTGCGGTTGAAATAAAAATGTTGAATCGTCATAAATGGCTTCATAAACTGCGTCAATATCGTGCTCGTCTCCGTCTCCCGCTTCCAGGCCAGAGAATGGGCATAAAAATGAAAATGAAAATGAAAATAAAAATAGTTGGCCAACATAAACGCCTCCGTGATTTTTACATAAGACTAACACTCTCAGCTCTGTCGCTCAGCCGCATACACATCCTCAGCCACATCCTCAGCCACATCCTCGTGCTATTCCTCTTCCTCATCCTCATCCGGATCGCTGTCCAGGCACTTGTCGCTGCCGCTTTGTGCTTTATTTCTTTGCGTTGCGATGTCATGGCCAGTGGCAAAAATGGGCGCAAAAATGCTGGCAGGAATTAATTAAAATGAATGAGAGGGGACATGTCATAAACAAAGGGCCAAGTCAACTGTTGACTAAGCGAGCCAAGCAGGCAGGCAGTCAGGCAGGCAGGCAGTCAGGCAGTGGGCGTGGCCGCGTAGATAAAACCACATCAGAGTGTGTGTGTGTGTGTAAGCCACAAAAATGTAACCGAAAAGAAACTCCATAAATATTTCAAACTCGCTGCGCTTGCGAGAGTGTGGCGCCAGCTATCGATGGCAGTGTGTGTGTGCCAGTGTGTGTGTGTGTGTGCCAGTGTGTGTGTGTGGGTGTTGTAAAACAAGTCATAAATTACTGGGGAGCACTGTCAAAGTTCAGCTCAGTCGGTCCAGTCGCAGCCAAGTGCCAAAGAAATTGCTGCACAACCAGCAAATATTGCGCATACGCCGCGTGGCCCAAGTGCAACGAACTCAATTCGCAGACACGCGCAAGCGAAAAACTAGCAAAAAGAAATAGAAAAAATAGAAGAAAAAATAGAAGAAAAAAAATAGGAAAATAAAAAAAAAACCCGAACTAGTTATGAGCGCAACATTTATATAGCGATAAAAATTGAGCGCGGCTCGTCCAAAAATGCGCAGTCAGCTGACGTTTAATTAGCAAAGCAGAGAGAGAGAGAGAGAGAGAAAATGCTGGCAAAGAGGTGGAAGCAGCAGGATAAAAAAAAAAAAAAAAGAAAAGTCACCATTGCTAAAAAAGGGTCGCACTTTGATGTGGTTCGCTCACTCAGCCCGCCAGCCTGAACAGCCTCAAAAAAAAAGAAAAAAAAAAAAACCAATACGCTGCGCATTTCACAAAAACCAGTTGGCCAGTAGCTACGGCTATAATTAACCAGGCTTAAAGCAGCTGGCCAAAAGCAGCAGGCAGGCAGGCAGGCAGCAGGCGGCGTTCCCAGCAGAGAAACCTTTCAATTTTGGCAGCGACTAAAACTTCCAAAAGCGAAGCAGCACCATAATACGATTGAGTGGGGAGAGGAGAAGGGAAAGAGAGAGAGAGAGACTGAGAGAGAGAGAGAGAGAGAGAGAGAGAGCTTGAAAGAAACTGAGACTTAACGCAACTAAAATGAACTACAGCCACGCTGACAGAGACGCAGACGACACTCGACACTCGACTCGACTCGACTCGAGGCATCTCCGGGACACACGCACTCAGCCAGCTAATTATGCTGCAAATACCAAAAAGATGACGCAGCAAAAGGCACTTAACAGGCAACCAAAATGTAAGTGAGTCTCTCTCTCCCTCTCTCTCTCTCTCTGTGTGTGTGTGTGTGTGTTAGCCAGTGTATTATTTCATAAAATATTTTCTTAGCTTGGCTAGCACAAAAGATCATGTCAAGACATAAATCTCAACATTTCAGTTAGGCAAAGCGAGGCTGCATGGCAACTACTATGCGATGGCGGCTTAGGGCCAACAACAAGCTCTCTCTCTGTGTGTGTGTGAGAGAGAAAGACAGAGAGAGCGAAAGAGAGAGAGAGAAATAATAAAAATACTCGTGGCATATTTTCGCTGTCATTACTTTTGTGGCGCGCTGACACAGCTAATAACGCGTCGCATGATTGTTGCAAACGCTGCGTATGAGTAATCATAATGATGCCCCAAGCACGCACACACGCACACACACACATAGTACACACATACAGACACACACTCAGCACCCACACATGCCCCGAATGTTGTCGAATTTGTGCGTAAATTATTTTTAGCCCAACTTTGCTGAGACGCCAAGCGAGCAAGCGAGAGCGAACATAATGAAAAATCGCCTAAATTTTGCAGCCAAGGCGCTGAAATGTATGCTACACTTTTTTCTATTCTCTTTTTCTCCCCCCCACACACGTTTTGATTAATACTTCCATATGGCAACTGGCGCAACTGTAGCAACTCGTCGCGTTCTAAACGCATTAATAAAATATAAGAATTTATGGTTTTTGCTTGATTACAAGTGCAGGCGACATAGGGTGCCCCTATTACGTATACAGGGTGTCACAGGCCGCAGACAATTAGCGCGGCATAGAGGGGGAAGAAATAGACAATTTATTAAATGTTTGATATATTTGAAAAATTTTTATTTTGTTCTCTAGCATCGATTCCCCTAGTTAGTCTAGCTTGCCCTATCTCTGCCCCTTTCTCTGCCTCTTTCTCTATCTCTCCCTCTCTCTCTCCCTTTCTCTCCTTCTCTGTCATGCCGAAAATCATATGAAAAATTTACTTAAACGCAGTTTTCCGTTACATTGACAAAGTTTGCCCAGTAAAGTGCTCGCAAAGCCAACAATGAGGGTTCCCCCTCGCCTTTCCCCCTCGCTTCTCCTCGCTCTGCTGCCGCTCCAAATGCCACACAACAAAAGGCCACACACACACACACACACGTACACACACATACAGATATACAGGGCTAAGAGCACGCTTGTATATTATATTATATATACAACAATTCCTTGGGATGCCTGCTAACTGTGCGCATTTGTTAGACTTCAACGTGGCCCACGGATTTTATGCCGCATTTAATAATGCTGCCAGCCAAACCCACAAAAATCACATCCGCCAATTTACCACGGGGCAAGGGGTAGGGAGCTGGAGGGAGGGGGGAGGGGTCAAGGCAAATCGAAGCCCCAGTCCTACAGTCCTTCGGTTTGGCACTCGACTCGGCTGAGGAGTGAGTGAGCCGGAGGAGGTTGGAGGAGGCTGTAGAAGCCTGGAGAGCTGAGGGAAGCTGTAGGAAGCGGAAGAGCTGTAGCTGTAGCTGTCGTCTGACGTCTACTCATAAGAAATATCATCGAGGACAAAGTTTGCAACAAAGTTGTCCTACTCTACTTATTTGTTGCCTTTTTCACAATTCATTAAATTTGATTAGAGAACTTTTGCCATAAAAATTACGAAATTGTGCCGTTGAAGGCTCACTTCGTCTCCGGATCAATGCGAGTGTGTGTGTGTGTTTGTGTATGTGTGTGCGGGTGTGTGTGTGGCAAAGATTTGTGTTTGTTGTGCGTGAATATGATTTCGTGCATGTTTGTGTGTGTGTGTGTGAAAAACTTTTCAAATGTCAGGTGACAAAAGCCAATTGGCCAGTCAGTGGAATTTTTGCACAATCAATATGACCTTTTTCCCATGTGTGGTAAAGCCTGCCACGCCCCTTACCCTTTAATAGTTGCATATGATAATAGGGCGTATAAGGGGTGTACTTATTCGGCTGACAATATGGAATTAAATAAAATTAAATATAATATCGAATATATATCAATTTATTTTTTATTTAAAATAAATCTGCTCAGTTGATCAAGCTCGTCTTTCTCTTCGAAGTTGATATTAGATTAATATACCATAGAGCTCTTAAATAAACTATCAGCCGTTTTCTGATATTTACTAAAAAATTGCGTAAAACTTATAAGAGCATGATCTATTAATATATAGAATCTTTTCGACCTATGCTACAGAATTTTTATAAAAATATAACTACCAGTTAAATTAACAGTTAATAAAAGTTTTTTTTTTATAAATAAATATACTAATAAATCAGTCTTTTTATAGCTACTATCCCAATGCTCATAGTTGCATTATAGTTTCTACTAAATAGCAGGGTATTTAAACGTCCAGCACGCATATTTCTACAACTTCTTTCTCCCTCATTGGTCAGTCATAACTGGCAACGGATCCGTCCAATTATTAGATATTCTCAAGGATTCGAACACTTGAGAGTTTTTCTTTTCTTCTCCTTTTTTTTTTTGGTTCTTGTTCCTTTCGGCCTTAAATTCGGTTCGCTAAACTTATAATTAAATGCAAGCAAGACGCTTGTTGCGATTGCGATTAAAAAAAATAAAAAAAAAACAGAAAGGCAAAGGCATTGCCATTGCTTTTAAGGCTGATTAATAATTGAAACATCTTAATGGACTTGGCCCAAACGAGCAGCAGCAGCAGAAGCAGCAGAAGCAGCAACTCGTTCACTGTCTCCGTCTCTATCTACGTCTTTGTCTTCCATCTCTGTCAGTGTACTGTCCCCTTCGCCATCTTGTTTCGTTTGTCACTGCTGTTGCCATTTCAGTTCGCTCTCTCTCGCTCTCTTTCTCTCTCTCTGTCTCTGAGTTGGTGACAAAAACTTCCCTTTGAGTGCAGCGTCAATTAAATTAAGTTCCAGCTCAAAGTAAAGAGTGTTTCGCATTTTTATTTTTTTCTATAAATGTTTGAAAACAAATTAATAATAAAAGCAGGGGGAGGGGAGTGGGAAGCAAGGCCTTTACAACTGACACTGAGACTTGAGTCTGAGCTCTCTCTCTTTCTCTGGCCACATTTCATTAGTGTGGCAACTTGTGAGCTTTGCTTATTAGATTTGGCTATCGTTTATTTCCAGAACCCCAGCAGACATAAGGAAGATTCTTTAAACCGAAACACAAACACACTACAACAACAACAACAACAACAACAACGGGATTCCTGCATATTTCAATGGTATTACGGGTAAGGGAAAATGAAAATGAATGCTTTTAAGTTTGACCCACACATAAACTCCTCTAGCTGACCAAAATACCCAACCCACAAGTGCAATGCCCCTGCCTCTCGCTCTCTCTCTCTTCCTCCCTCTCCTTCTCTCTCTCCTCCCTCTCTCTCCTCGAACGCAGCAAACTATGCGCTTGCTTGTCCGCCATTATAAAGCAGAACTGGCAGAGCACATTGAAGATTCTCTGGTATTCGACATAATGTTGTGGTCGGTCTAAACGACTGCATAGAACAAGCTTTTTATGCCAGCCAGCGTCCATTTGGCCATGTATACACCCACCCCCCACACACACACACCAGCACACACCACTGCCTCGCACATACACACACACGCTGGCAGGCAGAGAGTGGGAACCACACACACATGGTATGCCTTGCGGTTGGGCATATGCGATTATGGTCTGGCTCTGGTTCGCTGCTCTATTACAACCCACACAAGCAGTGACACACACTCCCACACCCTCCTACACACACACATATCAACACTATTATCATAATAATTTAAAGAACGCAATTCTATGCACATTTACACCTTGAAATATTTTTGGGAATTACTCAAATATTTTTAAAGTTAATTAAAATTGAAGAATTTTAAAAAAGTTTTAGTTTGTTTTATTTTTGTAGCGCATTCCTTATTCGTATATATAAAGTTTTTTGTGTGAGCCATGTGAAATAGTTGCCCCATTGCGTATTCAAATGAGAATTTGCCCAGCCAAATCCATTTGAAGTTCCGGCCACGTTTGCCTGATCGACATTGCTGTATTCAAACTCCATTTGAATGAATACTTATTTCCGAATATTTTCTGCACATTTATTGCTAAACAGCTTCGTGAATTTTTTCTCGTTTTTTTTTGCGCAGCGGAAATGGTTGCGGTGGCACCCCATGGCCTTATCGTCCTCCCCATCCCCCGAAGGGGAATCCCATTAAGCATATGTCATTCGGTTTGTAGTTTAAGATTTCCTCTACTTATGTGGGGATTTTTCAACTATTTATATCTTTTTTTTTTTGTACTTGGTAATTAATGGTCAAGGATTTTTATTACTTATATGGCATTTTCTTATCGTGCTTAAATATATATTTTTTTTATATTTCTTTTATTAATTATGCGCCGAAAACAATCAAAATTTAATTCGATTTGATTTTGTGTCATTCACAGTGATTAATTTATTTAATTTATTTTTATTTTTGTTTGTATAAAATTAATGAATATATGAAAAACACTTTGAGGTGGCTTTAAAATTATTTACAAGCTTGAAATAATAATAAGAACAAAATAAACAAATTTAAATGATAACCCCTTATGGAGTTCACACAAATCCCTCATGGGCGATAAGGCAAATCGCTCGACTCTCTAGAGATTTCAGTGCATAATTTATGTGTTTTTAAATGCAAAGCAATAGGTATTATATTATTGGGTTGATATTTAATTAGACTGGCTGTTAATCATGCAGTGAGTGGGGAGTGAAATAAAACTAAACTTAATTAAACTATAATTTAAATGCGATTACAGCTGGCAGCATTAATCATACGCAGTGGATTAGAAAGCAAGGTGTCTGGTTATTTATTTAATATTTTTTTTGAAGAGCTTTCGCTTGCTTTTAATTGTTTAGTTTTTTTTTTTTTTTTTTTGCAATTGATATTTGCTTTAATTAGTTGAAACAACTAATAAATTCTGCATTTTTATATTGCTGCGGGTGATGTGTGAAACAGTGTGTGTGTGTGAGTGTGTGTGTGTTTGCCTGATGTCTTTGCCCTCTATCTTTGATATCAATTTAACCTTCGGTCTGTTTGCCTTGCCCCACGCACACACACACACACACGAGTCTGATTGATTTTCTCGGGGTTCAATTACATGGCACATCTTATTATAGACAACGTACCCGCCCCTGCTCTACCCCCCTGGCAGACAATTGGCAGTCTGTGCGACTCTTGGGGATCGCATGACGATTTTGCAATGTATTTGACATGATATTAGCTTAGCGAGTGCTAATGGCGTATGCCATTGGCAAGTGAAATGAGATTCGATTCGATTCTCAGATGCGAAAATCGAATGTAATCGCTAATGGGCGTACGCTATTGCAGGGGCGTGCCTGGCGCCCCTTCCCCTTCCCTACCCAACCATCCTGCTTGACAAAGAATTTACTGATAATTGACAATGCTAGAGCGAGAGAGAGAGGAAGGGAAAGAGGCAGCGCAGCGACACTCTGCTGTTCTGCTGATTTTCTGCTTATGAAGTAATAATCCAGCCACGTCAACAAATTTGATTGTCAGCAATGAAACACAGAGAGAAAAAGAGAGAGATATAGATAGATATATACTCTTTATATATATATTACTATATAGATGTAGACGAAACAAAATCACAGTCAGCATTGTCGCTCCACGATTCCTGCGTTTCGAGTGTACTACGCTGGCAAAATCAGTTAGCAAATCCACTCAAAATAGACGGCATACATTTCCATAGACACATTGACAGCTGCCCGCATGGTTTCACTGGGTGGTAATGCTGGCTTCGTAAATCTCCCACCCCCCCTTCCTCTCCAGAGTGGATTTGCCGCCAGCGTTGGCTGCCGCTGCTGCTGCTCATATGAATAGAGTTGGCGGCGCATCGATTTCACTTCATTTGATTTCGACCAGTCAAGGGAACGAAGAGCAGAGAGAAAGAGATGGGGAGAGAGGGAGAGAGAGAGGCAGGGAGTGAGCTTGACTGACTGACTAACTGGCTGACTGATAGGTGGATAGACAACTCAATAACAAGTCGTATATCGCACAAACCGCGTCGAGTTGCCGTTGCTGCTGCTGCTCTGACATGAGATTTTCAATTTTGCGTAGAAAACTTAGGCAATTTCCCTACAGCCCAAAATTTCAATAACCTTGCACACACACACACACACACATATATACACACACGTAGAATCCCATATCCTTCTAGTCCTTGTTGCTGTCAATATCAAGCAGCAATGTCGTCGAGTGCTTAATTATTTTTTGCGGTTTTGTCCACAGCACAAAGTGAAATTGCTTGAGCCATCAGCTCACAGTGCTCAGCGAGCGAGAGAGAAAGAGAGAGGAAGAGAGTGTGTCAGAGAGAGAGAGAGAGGGGCAGCGTGAGGCAGCCGCAGCAAAGCCGCAGTGGACGCAAGCCAAGGCCGAAGCTGAAGCTGCTAATGAAACCAACGCGAAATTGGATTTTCATGTACATGACAGACACAGAGCGAGTGAAAGACAGAGACAGACAGAGATAGACAGAGACAGACAGACAGAGAGAGACAGACAGACAGAGAGACAGTTGGATATGCGAGCAACGAGTGGACACAAAGACAACTCCCACTGTCGCCTCTGACTGATGGATGGAGGCGTGGTACATGGACACGTGTCTGACTAATCGCAGCTAATTGAGCGTGCATAGAACGCAATGTGAGCATATTAATTGTTCTGCTGCTATATATAAAATATATACTAAAAAAAGAAATAATCAAAACTGATCGAGAAACAATTCGAAAGAGTTGAACTCTTTAAGCAGAAAGTAACCCAAAGACACGTAATGCACTTGCTAACTAGTTGGGGGAGGAAAAGGGGAAAAAGAAAAGTAAGAAAGAAAAAGTAGAGAAAAATTAAAGACTGCATGATAATATAGACGAGATAAAGAGAGGATTTAAGCTACCTAAATATGAAATAAATATGTTAAATAAAGCTTGCAATATTTTAATAAATAATTCTCTTTCTTTTCTAAAAAAAAATCTATGAATTTGTATTTAAATATTCTAAAGCAGCAATCGATAAATCCATCAATTGATATAGACAGCTCCAACGATAAGCGAACTAAGCAATACAATAAGACTTATCAATCTTGTGGCAGGGTATTTGCCAGTCAAGTTAAACTTTTCAGTTGTTCATTAAGAGCTAATGGAGCTGCTGCTGCTGCTGCAGCAACTGTAAAATCTGCTGGATTAGATGCAATCAACAATAACAGCAAGTAAAATATGGTAGAGGGGGTTATAGAGGAGGGGAGAGGGGGTTGTAGTGAGGCCAGTGTGGCCAGAGCAGCTGGGTAAACTTTGAAGCAAGCGGAGTTGTATGTCAATTCTAATTGTCATTACGTATACGTAAAGTGCAGAGAAAGACAAACGAGTTAGCCACTGATACCCAATGACAGACAGCAAACGAGAAAACGAATGGGAGTGGCAGCAAAGGAAGAGAAAAAGGAGAAAGAGAAGGAGGAGGAGTAGGAGTAGAAGAAGAAGTAGCTGTAGCAGCATGTACTGCCCTGGTGGGTGGCAAGTCAAAAGTTTTTTTGGCCAAAAGAAAAATGAAAGAGCCAAACAACTTGGCTGTCGATAAAGACAAATGCAAGGATAAAAATAAAAAATAACCTCAGCGATGAGACGAGACGCAGAGAGAAGGAGAGAGAGACAGAGAGAGAGAGAGGGAGAGTGGGAGAGAGGGAGAGGCAACTGCTAAATGGCAACTGGTGAAATGGCAATGCCAACTTGTGCATTTTGTAAACTTCAACATCAACATGAGCAACAGCGGGATGTTGGCTATAAGGCTGACCCCCCGCCCGCCCCATCAGACTGGTCAGAGCCAGAAACAAAACACTAATGAAGGTAGTCGTGCTGCTGCTGGTGGTGCAGTGGTGCAGCAACCACTTGCTCACCGACAAGTGGCAGTAGCAAGACTGAGACGCTGCTGAGCTGCATCCTACTTCTCTCTCTCTCTCTCTCTGCCCGTAAGCAGACGACGACATACGGCATCGATAAATTACAAAGTTAAACTAAAATTAAATTCTACGCCAAACAATGCATCTTGCTGCCAGCGCTGCCAACTCGCTTCAAACAGGGCTGGGCTGGGCTTGCCGGACTTTGCTGCGTTTTTCGGCTGGATTTAAGCTGCCTGTCACTGGCGCTGCGCCCTTACTCCTTATATATATATGGTATATATCTATATAGCATTTCCATGTTGGCGGCAACTAATGCAGCTTGCTCCCTCTCTCTCTCTCTCTCTCTTCTGCTCCCCTGCCTGCAAAATGGCGCCCAAGTCTGCTTGCCAATGGCGGCCATTCATTATCATGCCGGGGACATTTTTGTGCTGCCCAGCGCGTCCAGTTGCCAACAGAAACCAATCATTGTGATACTTTCATTAAAATGCTGCTGCCACTGCGATCTCCTTGGCTCTGGCGCCTTTCTTTCTCTTCTTTCCTTTTCTTTTCCTTTCTTTCGTCTTTTGTTTTATTGATTTTAAATGTAATAAACGACATTGCACTGGCGCTTCCATAATTTGCACGCCTTCGGAATGCTACCAAATGCAATTTAATTGGACAATGTTGTTTGCCTTTGTGTCATTGTGTTAGCGGCAGAGGGTACTCCCTTACCTCCCTCCCCCCTCCTCCAGCTGTCGCTGCCCTGAGGCGGCAGCACGCTCATTATACATGGCACAGTGGGTGCCGTAAATTTGATACACTTGTGGAAACGCAGATAATTCAAGCGTGATGCAAAGCGTGACATTTGGCCTGGCCAGCAGGCACAGGTCACAGTGAGCAGTCGCAGTCACAGTCAGCAGTCGCAGTCACAGTGAGCAGTCGCAGGTTGCAGTCAAAGTTCCGCTGGCAGTAGAAGTCACAGCAGAAGTCACAGTTGCAGTCACAGTCACAGTGACATTCACGCATATGGTTTAATCTGTTGCTAGCGGCTTTTGTTTGTGAACAAATGAGGCCATAACGGTATCTATTAGCCCAAACACCGTGGGCAACACATTTGGGCAAAGTGCTTTGGCTTATTTGCTCGCTTTAATTGCATTTCGATTTGCTGTTGAATTTAAAGCACATGTGCGAGCTGGCAAGAGATGGAGAGAGATAGAGAGAGAGAGAGAGAGAGAGAGAGAGAGAGAGCAGAGAAAGAGCTAGAGACAGCTTAATTGAAATTTATACGGCAAATGCTACTGGCAGCTGCAAAATTGGAACTGCCAAAGCGGCGTCGAGAAGCGATCTTAAGACAAGAAAGTATAAACCCGCTATGCATTTAATACGCAATAAGATTATATATATATTGTATAGATATTTAGATAATTTACTATATTATTAAACATATTAATGTTATTAAGCACATTCATATGTTATTCAACCTATTTATTTAGTTATTCCACATATTCAATGTAAAGCATTTTATGTAGCATACTTTTGAGCGACCGCCCATCAAACTTATATGTTGAACTACTTCTTTATTTTTTATCCCATCGTAACCAAATTTGGAGTTATTATTAAATAAATTCTTATTATTGAGCATCCCAAAAATGAACAACTTAGTCAAATTGTAAGGCTTGCAATTCGAATTTCATTTTATGTTGCATACTTTTGTGCGTTTACCTATCGAATTTCGAACTTAAATAACTGCTATATTTGTTATTCGTTCCGTACCAAATTTGTAGTAATTTTTATAATTTGTCTCACAACTATGTTCACCAATCTAGACTTCTTCCAACGCTGGCAATTCAATATTTAGGGAGCCCTCTCCCGTGGCAAAATTATAAACTTAAATGATTACAGTGCTAAAATATAAAACGTATAATTAGTTTACTTAGCAACCCTTAACGCTTTTAGCCTTACATTTTATATATTTGCAAGATTTAATCACTTTGTTGGCCTACAAAGCAGCAGTTCGCTTCGTGAGAGAGGGAGAGAGAGAGAGAGATAGACTTCTTCACATCAGATTATTATTACCTGTGCACATTATCGGGCGCATTTAACACTGCCGCGCCTCTACCACTCTCCCTCTCTCTCTCCCTCTCTCTCTCTCAGCTGCTTATAGCGCTGCGCTGCGATGCCATGTCTGAGTAGCGCGCACTGTGGCACTTGCAACATTCAAGCAGTGCAGCAAGCCAGGCAAAAATCCTTCATGCCGCAGTGCTTTATATTAATGCGACGCTTCCCGGCCACACGCTGTGCTTTTGCCTCCAGCGGCAACTGCAAATTGCAGCTGTTATAAAAGAGGGTACGCAAAAGCAGAAGCAGTAGAAGAAGAAGAAGAAAAAGCTAAAAAAAAAAACATAATAATAATAATAACAGAAGCAAGTGGCGAGCGCGACTCAAAGATGCTGCTTAGTTAGCTATCGAATTCTACAAAGAGAATTATTTAACATAATAAATAAATAATAAATAAATAATAAATAAATAATAAATAAATAATAAATAAATAATAAATAAATAATAAATAAATAATAAATAAATGGTTTAGTTTCCTATATAATTAAGCTACTTTCTGCTTAGATTTGCTGTATAAGACTTTCTGCATAAAAAATCTATACAGCTGCCTTTATTATACCCTCTATGCAGCATTGCCAGAGGGTATAACAAGTGAGAGACTGAGAGAGAGAGAGAGAGAGCGAGAAATTTATATGCTGCAAGTGACACTACAAGGCCGCACTTGCACTCACACTCGCACACACACAGTCTCTCACACACACTCGCACACACACTCGCACACACACACACACACTCGTAGTCAGAGTCGGCGATGGCGGACGCGCTTTCCCACTTGCCACTTGACACTCGGCGGCTAACCTTTTGCAGGCAGAGCGTTTTGCAAAGTCCTTGAGTGGCTTTTTTTCTGTTTCGTGGCAGGGGAGGGGAGGGAGGGGGATGCGCTGTGGGCTCATGGGGAGACCGTGTATACCGGGTAGACGGCGGTGGGTTTGCGCTCTCAACTTTGCGCCACAATTTGTGTTGACATCATCAGATTAAAAATTGGGCGCAAAAACAAGCAAAAATGATTTCTTAGATGCCACGCTTCTTTTCAGTGGAGGGAGGGGGGTATGAGGGGTATGGGGTACCCTTTTGTGGCCTGGCATTTAACTCGTTTCACTTCATAAATTCACTTTTACGTAATAAGTTGGCTCAGTCTTCTGCCTCTTGCTCACTCTCCCTTCCTCTCAATCTCCCATGTCTTTTATTCTTTTCCGCTTTTGGCATGTGTGTGTGCGTGTGTGTGTGTGTGTAGCTCACTTTGCATTTCGCGGCTGGCTGACTGACTGACTCACTGAGTCGGCTCCAGCTCTGGTTACTGGGTGACTCTGCTTGTCCTGCCTCTGCCTGCCTCCTCCTGCCTCCTTCTGCGTCCTTCTGCCTCCTCCTGCCTCCTCCTTCCTCCTCCTGCCTCCTCTTGCCTCCTCCTGCCTTCTTCTGCCTTCTCCTGCCTCCTCTTGCCTTCTCCTCCTTCCCGCTGCCTCCTCCTTCCTCCTCCTGCCTCCCCCTGCCTCTGCCTGTCCTGCCTGCTCCTCTGCCCGCTCTATTCTTCTCCTGCTTCGCTCTTGGTCCGCCTTTCTATTCTTTATTTGAGTTATCATGACACATTTCGCTGAATTCAGCCATTTCTTCTTCGCATCTTTTGGCGCACGGCTGTCACTGCGACATGGCGCCAAGTGACGCCACACACAGAGAGCGAGAGAGAGAGAGAGAGAAAGAAAGAGAGGGAGATACGTCTGCTAGTGTGCGTGTGTTATCTTTGTATGAATTCTCTGCTAGTGTGCCCACCTTAGCCCACACACACTCGCAGGGAGAGGGAAGAGACAGAGGCAGAGGCAGAGCGAGAGCGAGGGCAACTCTGTTTTTGCGCTGCCTGGTTGCCTTGCCATTTTAAAGCAATTTTCAAACAAATTTACTGTCATTAACTTAGACAGTTGATGAAATTTATGTCAGACATATCAACATCATGCCGTTCCCCTGTACCCCTACCCCTACCCCTACCCCTATATGAATGAACCCATCCATGTGCTTTGTCTGTGTGTGGCATGCGCACCAGGCAGGAGGCAGGAGGCACCAGGCATGAGGCTGCTGTGAGTCTCCGAGTCGAGTTGAGTTTGAGTGAATGACTTCAAAAGCAAAAAGACATTAAAATTTTGTTTACACAAACTCAACGAATCCAATTTAATTCAATTCGTGTGTGTGCATGTGCGTGTGTGTACGTGTATGCTCCTGCTGTGCCTCTCTCTCTCTCTGTGTGTGTGTGTGTGTGTGTGTGTGTGTTGCAACAACAAATCGTTTACCACAGTTCACTGCCTTACATCATAAAACGTCTCTCTCTCTACCTCTCTCTGTCTCTGGTCACGAGAGCAACTTTACCCATCACTGCCAACACTTAGCACAGCCATCTCTCTCTCTCTCTCTCTCTCTCTCTCTCTCTTGCACTCTGCGCCCTGTCTCTTTCACTCCCTGCAGACAATCGATCAATTGGGCCGCAGTAATTTGTGGGCAGAAGACGCAAAGTGTTCGCACAACTGTCGTGCATATGCCACAGCAGCAGCAGCAGCAACAACAACAACAACAACAACAGCAGCCACAACAACATCTACAACAACAACAACAATTTGCACAACAACTACAACAATGAAACTAGCATAGCTTGAGGGCAAAAAAAAACATGTTCTGCTGTCTCTCTCAACTCAAATTGCTGTAAACAAGACAAATTTCAACTACTTATAAGCATATTATGCTGCACAATTGATTAAATCTATTGCTATTTTATAGTTTTCCAATAATGCAAAATAAATATGGATAAAAATGAGAAATATATATAGAAATATAGTATACAAAGTTAGTTCTATAGTTGTAAAATACTTTTTTCTTTTGCTGCATTTATTTCATATTTACTTTTATTTGTTTGCTCATTTGTAGTTTTATTTTTTATGTTTTAATATTTTTATAGTATTTTTTTTATTTATAATATTTTTTTTATATATATGTAATTATGAAAATAATTCCCTCTAGTTGGCAGTCAAAAGTTATGCAGCAATATATAATATCATTCAACTGGCTCTGCTTAATAATCGCAAATAATCAAAACTTTGATATTACGCATACGCAACGTAAGCCGCTTAACAAAATGCAGCAAATAGTTCAAGTACAGCACGCTGCGGCAGGGCAGATTAAAACGGACAGACAGACAGACAGGCAGAACATGTAGGGTAGTGTAGGTCGGGCAGTGTGTGTGTGTGGGAGGGGAAGGGGAGGAGGGGGTTAACGACACACATACGTGCGCAAATCGTGTGCAAATTTTAATTTTACGAGTTACTCGGGTCACGAATCAAGTTCGACTTTGTTGCGCGCCGTCTGTCATAAACTGCTGCTGCTGCCGCTGCTACGGCTGCCAGTGTTGCCAGCATATTTATCTTCTCGTTATGCGTGCCACGGTAGTTGCCGCCTCTCTCCGCCCCTCCCCCTCCCCCTTGCTTGCGCCATCTTTGTCTGTGCAAATTAAGTGGCAGTTATTTCTCACGCAACTCGTCCGCAGCGGCATCTCGTGGCGCGTATAAACAAAAATGGCCTATAAATGGCTTTAGTTCGATGTTGTTTCGATGTCTGTGTGTGTGTGCGTGTGTGTGTGTGTGTGTGTGTGTATTGTCAGCGTTGCCATCACTTGGCTGCTGTTTGTTAATCCGGCATTGTTTGCCTTATAAATGCGTTAATTTTATGACAAGTTCATTTTATTGGTTTTTCTTGTTTGCCACACAGCAGACTGCACACTGCCGCTCCCGCTCTCTCCCTTCTTCTCTCTTTCTCTTGCCAATAAAACAACAGCAGACTTGAGGGGGGACGATTGAGATAACGTAAGAGCACAAAACAACAAGGCAAAAACACTCAATTTGATCGTCTGTTAATTGCTTGTTTTAATTGTTGTCTTTGTTCGCACGGCCTGCGTGAGACTATGTGTGTGTGTGTGAGTGTGTGTGTGTGTGTGTGTGTGAGGGACTGTGTGTGTGAGTGTGTGCATAAAGCCATGCATGCTTATGTCACACTCGCAGCAGCTGCAGGCCTGCCTCACTGCAGCTGATTGTATTAACAACCCAAGCATATCATTATTTATGTCTGATTATTATAATCTTAACTGGGTCTAGTCTTAGTCTAAGTCAGGACTCACCTGTTTGCAACTGCTGATGCATTCTTCATTATTCACTAATTATCTCAAATGCTGCGCTCGAATTAATCCTGCTGCAACTTTTAATTAGAAGCTATCATCGTTGTCTCTCTTCCTTCTTTTTTCCCTCCTCCGTTGTTGCACACTTGAGTTTTTAATATGGTTTTATTAACAACAGCAGCAGCAGCCCGAGTTGAGCTCTTCATTATCTTGCCGGCTGATAACCTGAAGGGATGAGGCCAATGCGCTTCAACGCGCTGCACTGCAGTTGTTACCTGCCGTTGCGTTGCGTATACGCCGCGTTGGCCACGCTTGACCATAATTAAGTGAAATACGCTTAATACGATTTAAAGGTTTGGAAGTGGAAACTCATCAAGCTAACAAATGAAGTCGATGCAGGGCACAAGTTTATGACAATCGATTGTGGCACCTGCTCCAGTTGCCTTCACCTCCTCTGACTGCTCCTGCTCTGCCACTTCGCCCATGACTAACTCACATAGTGAAGCACTCTCGTTCTCTGCTCCTGCTACTATACGCTGCACAACTGCGCAGTCAATCATGCATGTGATGTCGCCGCCAGCAGCAGCAGCAGCTCCGACTCCTTCTCCGACTCCTTCTCCCACTCCGACTGCTTCTCCGACTCCGACTGCTTCTCCGACTCCTTCTCCTGCTCCGGCTTGCTGTCTGGAAATAAGCTCGTTAGTTCCTTGTATTGGCTTTGCCTCTCCATTGCTCATGCTTCCACTTACCCCGCTCTCCCTCTCCCTCTTCCGTCCCTGCTCTCCGCTGTTGTTGCTGAAACAGCAAAAATATGTGTGCAATGTGTGAGAGTCTCTGCTCTGATGTGCTTGAGCAGTTGCCTGCAGGCTCGTTGAGCAAACTGCATAAATGTCAGCTTGTTTCCAGTTATCGCACTCTTTCTCTTATGCTCTCCCTTTCCTTCTCTCTCTCTCTCTCTCTTCTCTGCTTAGCTGCAGGCACTGCTGCGCATACGCGATGCCTGCGCTGTGCCACAATTTCAGGTATCGATGATGCTGCTGCTTTAAGCCAGTGTCAATGTCAATGTGGCCAGTATATCAATTGAAGCTTTAAAACGTGTGTAGGAACAATTCAGGCATCTGCTTGAATTATATATATTTTTTTTTTGATCCACATACACCTTCAATAAGCGTGAAGCGTTGACGTATTCACTTGATGCAGTTGCTCCCAGTTGCTGCTCTCATTCTGTATTTTTTTCCAGCTGTCCCCAGTGCACAGAATCATATATATATACTATATATATACCTATATATATCTCTTTCCCTCTGTGTGTGCCTTGGAGTGACCAGAGCAGTCGCTGGCCCGCTCTGTCTGCCCGTCGCTTGTCATCAATCTTCCTTAATAGATGTTCACACAATTGAATTATTACATGTGTCCAAGTGGCTGCCTGGCTGGCTGCCTGGCTGCCTGGCTGGGTGACTGCTGACTCCTGCTTGCTGCCACAGTGCCAGCCAACTGTGTTCGGCCACTTGACACTGCTCATATGCGCGCTCCATCTTCCCCTCCTCCAGCCCAGTCACTGTTTGCATGTGTCGGACATTAATGTTGTTTGCATTGGACGTAAGGAAAACAAAATTTTTGGACATTTTGTGGTTCAGTGAGCTACGGTTTGGAAGACTGTAGCATTCAGTTCCCTAATGAATACAAAATAAATAATAGATTTTTATACTTATAGAGCATGATGAGTATTAAATGTGTTTCTTGGGGAGAAAACTCTTTAGAATTTGATCTACGCTGCCTATACGTAATATTTCCTTATTCTTATAAAGATAAGTGTATAAATATGTAGAGTCTCAAAAAGACGGGGTACTGTATCTCTGGAAGTTTTCAATAAGAGGGCGCACGCCTTGGTACAACTTTATTGCAGTTGACGGGCGTGGCAGTGCCGCCTACAACTTTTAAGTGAGCCGCATTAAAAGTTACTCAACTTGTCATCGGGTTGGGCAACAAGCCAAGTTCAAAAGCCTCATCTGCAAGCCAGAACAGATCCCCGATAGAAACGGATTACTCCACAACAACTTTTCGATAGTCAGGAATTTAATAATTTCATTGTTTCCATTACTTTATATGCAAAGCCGGAAACGATGCGGTTTGCTATAGGTAGTTCAGTAATTTTTTAAGATTGAAAACTATGCCAAGCTGGAAATTTTTAACTGCATTAAAAGATCAGTTTATAAAGTTTAATACTACAAAAATGGGTTTTCTTTGCTGCTACATTTTATTATATTATTTTCACAGCGTTTTTCTGTATGTTCATTGCTTAACTCATTCTTGAGTTCTCTGCTAAGAATTAGCCATAAGTTTCTGCAGAACCCTCCATTATGGAGCTTACCCCACAATTTTCCTATGCGGTGCCTGGCTGTTTCTTCTTGGTGAGTCTTACTGGGACTCCACCTTTGGGCAGAAGAGGAACTCCGTTAACCGTGAACTCAATCTCTCGCTTCTGTTCACGTGTTTCCAAATCGAAATTGGTAAGAATTTTGGTAACTGCCATCTTAACGTTCATCTTGCCCATTCTAGCAGCTAAAATAGGATTGATTGATTGAAGACTGATCAGGGAGGTCTCTGAGAGACATTTGTAAAAGACTTACCAATACATTTACGAGGACCCTCTCCAAAAGGCATATAAGCTGCCGGTGTGTAGTTCCTCTGCTCATCGGTATAGCGATCTGGATTATACCTAACAGGTTCCGGGAAGTATTCCTCGTCACGATGCATGCCAATAAGTGAGATGAGAATTTGGGTTCCCTTCTCAATGATTTTCTTTGTACCAGGTATTTGATATTCTTTGGTGCAGACGCGGTTCAGGAAAGGAAGGGCGGGATACTTGCGTGCAGTCTCTGTTGATGTCGTTGTTTAAACAAGAACTATGCCAACAATATGCAAACTTACCCGTAACGCAATGCTCCAAATACTTCATATCCTGAATGCAGTCGTATGTGAGTTTTCCATTATGTTTCTCCAAAGTATTGTTAATGTCTTCCCTCAGTTTGGTTAGCACATCTGGGTTCTGCATAAGTTCGTATAGAGTAAACGCTGCAGTCGATGCAGATGTCTCGTATCCAGCCATAAAGAAAACAAACATCTGTGCGGTGATGTTATCTTTGCTCAGTGTCTTGGCCTTTCCACCTTCCGTTTTGGCTGACCAGACGTTATCATCTTTGCTAATGTTTCCAGTGTTTCGTAATTGCAGCAACAACTGCATCAAATCACGACGTTCTATATTGTTCTGCTCCCTGTAATCAATCACACGATGTACCAAACTGCGCATACTTTCGATTCCATCAATGTGCCAACCCAAACGATTGAAGATGCGTTCCAAGCTTGAATAAAATAAAATTAATATTATTATCCAGTCACTATGCGAATATATTTGGATTTACCCAGGATATAGGAAAGTTGTTGCACCACGCAAAATATTTTTTAAATTTGGCCTGTTTGCTTCTTCTTTAATTTGATAGAATTCGTTGTTGTGATCCAGAAAGCTATCTACCTCCAAGCCAAATATGGTAGAGGCCACAATGTCAATAGCGTAGCTAAACAATAATAAATATTAATTTATAATTTATCGACTTTTCACTACGATTCACAACTTACGACGACATCAGCTTCTTCATATCGATTTCACCAGCTTCCGTTTGAGGCAATTGTGAATTCAGATAATTCAACATCTTGTCCGCTGTTGCTTCGGCGGTACCGAACATTCCCTTCAGCTTACCCGATGTAAACGAGGGAGACAACAATGAACGAGAAGCTTTCCAATTGTTACCCTCCTGGGAGAACAAACCCGCCGAAATGGGATTATGTACCTCATCCACATAGACACCACGATCATGGAAATAGGCGAAGTCCTTGATCAATAATTGATTAGCCAAATGGGCATCGCGTACAAGTAGTGCGGGTCTCAAAAATAAATAAATTCCCACAAAGGGTTCCTTGACGGAACGGTAGACATCATATATGGCTAAACCAATGGGTCGTTCGTTCTTGCGTACTGAATCTAAAGCCCCAAAGGGTATGTTCACTGCAGCTGAAGGAAAACCTCTACGCTCCCAGAAGGTGAAGGTCCTTCTGACATAGAAATAGAGTAGTGTCACTACCGAGACTAAGAGTGAAAGCCAGAACATTGTTCTAGATAGGTAAGCTTCCACGCTATTTTAAATACTAAGTTACTACTGAAAAGTCGATGCGACTTTATAGTCGCCGACGCAGTAGGATTTCGAATACAAAAGTAGCTCGTTTATTTGACGAAGCGATTCTTATCAGATCAACTAACTGAGGATTTCTCTCTTCAGTCAGCAAATTTTTAGATTATTAGGTAAATGAATTTATAATGATAAGCATGACAATGCAAATTAAACTCGTGCTTTATACAAGAGCTTTTCATATGCTCCTTATTTGGCTTATTAAACAATATACCATTTTGTGAAATAGTTAAGTACAGCTATACGTAGTATTATCTACTATTGAACACTATCAACAATAACAAAACGCTCCAGGAAAACCCAAAGAGTTCTATCGTACAGCCAAATGACCCAGCAAATATATGATATGAAATGGGCTCAGTCTGTTTTACCTAGGAATAGGTCAGGCATAAAACGATTAATCTAATCGGCTGAAAAACAAGCAAAAGATAAATTAACAATGTCGTTGGCTTGATACTCTTTCTTAGTATACCCATTTTAATTTATATCATTAGAGAATGACACTACTTTCCCCTACAATATCAAATTATTAAGACCTTTTTGCTGTTTTATTTTATTTAATAAGTATCACAGCGTTAATCTGTATGTTCATCTCGAAACTCATTCTCGAGTTTGTTACTTTGACTTAGATTAAAGTTTTGGTTGAGCATCCATTATGGAGCATACCCCTCAATTTCCCTAAGCGGTCCCAGGCTGTTTCTTCTTGGTGAGTCTCACTGGGACTCCACCTTTGGGCAGAAGAGGAATTCCATTAACCGTGAACTCAATCTCTCGCTTCTGTTCGCGGGTCTCCAAATCAAAGTTGGTAAGAATTTTGGTAACTGCCATCTTAACGTTCATCTTGCCCATTCTAGCAGCTACGGTAGGACAGAATGATTAGATAATTCTCAAAGTGAGATTTATAAAACTATTGCATACCAATGCATTGACGGGGTCCCTCTCCAAAAGGCATATAAGCTGCTGGTGTGTAGTTCCTCTGCTCATCGGTATAGCGATCTGGATTATACCTAAGAGGTTCCGGGAAGTATTCCTCATCACGGTGCATGCCAATTAGTGAGATAATAATCTGGGTTCCCTTCTCAATGATTTTCTTTGTACCAGGTATTTGATATTCCTTGGTGCAGATACGATTCAAAATCGGCAGAGCGGGATACATACGAGCCGTCTCTGTTAATGCCAAAAAAGATTATAGAATTAGCTCAAAACAATTTAACTGCCTATCAAACTAACCTGTAACACAAAGATCCAGATATTTCATATCCTGAATGCAGTCGTATGTGAGTTTTCCATCATGTTTCTCCAGGGAATTATTAATGTCTTCCTTCAATTTGGCCAGCACTTCGGGGCTCTGCATTAACTCGTACAGAGTAAACGCTGCAGTCGATGCAGATGTCTCGTATCCAGCGACAAAAAAGAGGAACATCTGTGCGGCGATGTTATCTTTGCTCAATGTCTTGGCCTTTCCATCTTCAATTTTGGCTGACCAGACGCTATCATCTTTGCTAATGTTTCCTGTGTTTCGTAATTGCAGCAACAACTGCATCAAATCACGTCGTTCTATATTGTTCTGCTCCCTGTAATCAATCGTACGATGCACCAAATGTTGCATTTTTTTCTGTCCATCAACGGGCCAACCCAATCGATTGAAGATGCTCTCCAAGCTTTAAAAAATTAACATATTATTTTTCAGTTCGAATAAAACTAGATATCTTTTGATTTACCCAGGATATAGAAAACTTGTTGTTCCACGCAAAATGTTTGCCCAAGTGGGACTGTTCACTTCTGCGCTTATCTGACGGAACTCGTTGTTGGGATCCACAAAGCTATCAACCTCCAAGCCAAATATGGTTGAGGCAACAATATCAATAGCGTAACTAAACAATGATTAGAGCCAAATTGATAAGGTCAGTGATATGTGTTGCATTTTCATGTGAATTCAAAACTTACGACGCCATCAGCTTCTTCATATCGATTTCGCCAGCTCCCGTCTGAGGCAATTGTGCATTGAGATAGTTCAACATCTTTTCAGCTGTGGTTTCTGTCGTACCGAACATACCCTTCAGCTTGCCGGATGTGAATGAAGGTGACAACAATGTACGAGATGCTCTCCACTTGCTGCCCTCCTGGGAGAACAAACCCGCTGAGAGGGGATCATGTACCTCATCCACATAGACACCACGATCATGGAAGTGTGCAAAATCCTTGATCAACATGTTGTTAGCCAATTGAGCATCACGTACAAGTATGGCGGGTCTCAAAAATAGATATATTCCCACAAAGGGTTCCTTGGTTGCACAGTACACATCGTATATGGCCATTCCGGAAGATCTTTTATTTTTGCGAACAGCATCCAATGCACCGAAGGGTATATTCACTGCCGTGGAGGGGAAACCCTTACGTTCCCAGTACGTAAATGTTCTCCTCACAAACACATAGAGCAGGGTCACTGCCGATACCAAAAGTAGAAGCCAGAACATTATGAACGTGTGCTCCCAAGTCGATTCAAATGCGAACTAACTACCGAGAAGTCGGTGCGAATTTATAGTCGTATGAGGTTTATCTTAATACGCTCGTGCTTTCAAATCTCAACGTCGTGTATAATACGAAGGCAGTTCGTATAATTAACGAAACCGATTCTTATCTCTATTGACCAGAAATATTCCCATGCTCGGGAATTGATAAGGTACAATGTAGTACGGAGTCGACAGTGGAGGTAGGTAATGGAAATAATATAAACATTTAAAGAATCACTGTGACTGAGCACATTTTGCTTTCATATTTGCTTTAAAGCATGACAAGAATATCAATTGCAAGTACATATTGTAAGAAATATCGACTAGAAAATACGCAATAGTTTTCTTACTGGAATATTAAATACTTGTAGAATTAAGATGTTAAATAATATGCTTATGCTTCATACTGGCAATAAAATTGTAAAAAATTACTTAATATTTAATTTATTCAAGTTTTGAGATGATATTTTTTTTCCTTCAGAGCACGATCGGTAGCATGAAGAATTTCCTAACTTTCGCTAACTTTTCATCATGTTTAAGAATTATCATGACAATGTATAAAAAGTATTCAAATCATGAGCCTTAATCGCGAAGTGAACATTCAGAAATATTAGTCAAGTCATCGCCGCTTGCGAAAAGTTCTCATGATAAGACGCTGCTTGAGTCGAGTATTTTGAGCTAAAATTAATGTTATCTACAACTGAATACAATAAACAATAATAGAACGCTAGAAATAATAGAGAAGACGCTTTGCTGTACTAAAGAACTCTTTCGGACTCATAAATGACCATGCAAATTAATGGAATCAAATGGGCTTGGCATTTGAAATTGGAATAGGTCAGGTATAAGATTGATCTAATCAGTTCAAAAGTAAACAAACGATGTGTAAACAAAACAAAAAACCGAATAAACTCTGTCTCTGCGTTTAATTTCGAATTTTACGTTAAGTAGAAATTCATTTTGATTATCAATTAGAAATTAATTTGAACGATATTTAAATAATCTAACACAACACTTTAAGTGTAAATCTATGTTTGATAATTGCATTAAAATAAATCTTCGTTATTATATATGTCATAAGAAATCCCATTAAATTTGGTAGTATGTTTAATTTGATAAGATAAAATTAAGTAACACGAAATTCTAAAGTAAATATGTGAATAAACCAGCATTAGTTTCTTATCGGCTATTATTATATTATTCAACACATTGACTTTGAGATTAATCGAAGAAGGCTACGCCTAACCACTTATCTATAACTGATTACAAAAAGCTGATAGAAACTACTGTTTGTTTGTTTGTTTCGGTATACTAGAGCTGAGGCAACGATGTTTCCGATGTTTGATTAATTTTTCAAATGAGAACTTCCCTGAAAACCATCAGACTGTCGTGAGAACCCACAATTTCTACATTTTTAGACCCCTAGATTTATGGTTATGCTTGAAACTTGGACAAATTTTGAAAGTGTTATTAAATTTCAAATACAAGAAACATCGTAAAATAGAAAAAATGTTGTCGATGTTTTAACGATTTTTCTTCCAGCTCTAGTGAATACATTGGGTGTTCGTTTATTTATGCATGCGAATATAAATAAATATTTCCTGTGAAATAACTGTTGGAACAATAAACACTGAATGAATTTCAATTTGTGCTAATTTTATTTTATTTGCTGCGTGTGATTTCATGAATTTTAACATCTTGAAAATAAAAATGTTTGCTTAAATATATATATGTGAAATATAAAGTGTAACACACAATCTGCATCATATTTATAGTGTGTATTTGATACTACTTAGGGTCTTCAAAGTGGTTTTATTAGACCACAAAATACTAAAAAGTTTAAAAAACCATTCAAGCATAATAAAAATAAGAATATTTCGACTAATAAAATAAATTAGATACAGTTGAACACGCAATTAAGCTAAATTAATTTATGTACACGGTGGGCGTGGCATCCTAAATTTAAAATTAGCAGACACAAACAAAAAATGCTTAAAATTTCATATATTAATCGGTACATATTTACGCTATATAGTGTATAGTTATGTGAATTTACGCTGCAATTTTGTTATCGGGCTTGGTTTTTATTCCACAAAGATGTCGCAGTTATCGCAATTAAGCGCGGAAATACATTTATTATGCGGGAAAATCAATTTCGAACGCCGAACGTGGCGGAAAACAATGCCGACAACGCGCTCGCTTGAATTTTCCGGCAGACATTTGAAATTAAAATTTAAATTTAAATACACTATGCCACGCCCGATGGCATTTAATATCAATAATGTAATAAATTTGCCTTGAAGGTGATGTCAGCAAGGGGCGGGGAGAGGCGTGGAAAGGCGTTGCGGTGTCTGTTAGAAATGGCGACGGTCTCGGCAAGGCAGGCAGAGGCTAAGACGCAGCCTGAGTAAGCGCGTATGTAACAGGTTCGATTCCCATACATCAATTTGCGTGTGTGTGCTCAGTCATGGCATGTTCGAAATGCAAATGCTTTTGCAATACGCTGCCGATATACCATAGCAAGTGTGTGTGTGTTTGTGTGTGTGTGCCTGGGCTATCCAATAAATCAAAATATGAAACTCTTAAAAGCATTCTCAGGTATTAGCCACAAGCTGTGGCAACGTCGACGCCGACGACGACGACTAAACACATTTTGACGCCCTGTAGAAAAAAAAAACCTTTTGATGCCACGCCCGGCGACAAATGCGCTTAGTGCGCTTAGCGGACCAAGAGAAAATGCCGTTGGCAGCGCCACGCGGCGCTGAACTGAACCCGTGGCTCATTATAAATTTGCCAGTTTTGCACGTTTCCGCTGTGCGCGCCAAAAAATGTCACAAAGTTTCAACCGGCTGCACACACACACACACAGAAAGAGAGAGAAAGAGAAGAAGAGAAAAATATGGGGGGATTGCTGTCTGCTCTGTCTACTGCCTGTATTTCTCCTTGGGCTAAATGTCAGCTTTTGTCTTGGCTCGCACGCCAAAAAGTATGCTGAAACAATGTCAAGCATAATTTGCATACAATTTTTGCGTTTGCCTCGCATCCGCATGCTACACACTTCTCTTTCTGGCCTCGTGCCTCGTGTCTGTGCCTGTCCCTGCTTCGTGCTCTTGTTTGTCTCATCTCTTGTTTGCCTTTGCCGTTTGGTCATTATGTTTGCCGGCCGTGTCAGAAGCACGCACAGACACTCACTGACTCACTCGCTCACTCACTCACTCACCCACTCACAATGCTCTTTTGACACTAATTTCATTTGCCTCAGTTCATCTCCTTCTACTTTCTCGTCATCACTCTCTCCCCTTCTAAATGCCATGAAATTGTGTTTAGACCATGTCGCAGCACCAAATGAAATCAACGCACTTTTTCAAAGTGAAGGCCAAAAACAAAAGAAAAAAAAACCATTTCAATTACAAATGCAGCCTTTGAGCAGTCGATAGTTTGAAGAGTTTTAGCCCTCTCGGTTGCCAGCTAATGGAAACCACAACTATATATTTTTTTCCTTTTTGGATATGTTGTCTTTTTGTACTGGGATAAACTTCCTACTTAATAGGTGTTTGTAATAAATGTATTCTATATAAACAAATTTGTTTATATATAGAATTAGGAGTAGCATGGATAATCCGAATTTTTAGACAATTTTATATTCATATAACTCATGGAAAAGCCCGAAATTTTGATGTATTAACATTAACTCATATTTTGATTCAGAATCAATCTATTGGTCAAGCAATGAAGAATAAGCCATCTCCCAAGAAAATCTGATGAATTTTGACGAAGTTATGAGTTTGGGAAGTCCAGGAAGGGTTCCTCTGAGAGGGTAGCATGACCAGTCGGAGACATGGAAAAGGCCGAAATTTTGAAGTATTAAAATTACCCTATATTTTGATGCAGAATCAATCTATGGGCCAAGCGATGAAGAACGAGCCATCTCCCAAGAAAATCAGATGATTTTTGACGAAGTTATGAGTTTGGGAAGTGATGGAAGGGTTCCTCTGAGAGGGTAGCATGACCAGTCGGAGACATGGAATGGGCCGTAATTTTGAAGTATTAAAATTACCCAATATTTTGATGCAGAATCAATCTAGAGGCCAAGCCATGAAGAAAAAGCCATCTCCCAAGAAAATCTGATGATTTTTGACGAAGTTGTGAGTTTGGGAAGTCTAGGTAGGGTTCCTCCGAGAGGGTAGCATGCCCAGTCAGAGACATGGAAAAGACCGAAATTTTGAAGTATTAAAATTACCCTATATTTTGATGCAGAATCAATCTATGGGCCAAGCGATGAAGAACGAGCCATCTCCCAAGAAAATCAGATGATTTTTGACGAAGTTATGAGTTTGGGAAGTGATGGAAGGGTTCCTCCGAGAGGGTAGCATGACCAGTCAGAGACATGGAAAAGTCCGAAATTTTGAAGTATTTAAAATAACCCTATATTTTGATGCAGAATCAATCCATTGGGCAAGCCATGAAGAAAAAGCCATCTCCCAAGAGAATCTAATGATTTTTGACGAAGTTATGAGTTTGGGAAGTCCAGAAAGGGTTCCTCCGGAGGGTAGGATGACCAGTCAGAGACATGGAAAAGACCGAAATTTTGAAGTATTAAAATTACCCTATATTTTGATGCAGAATCAATCTATTGGCCAAGCGATGAAGAACGAGCCATCTCCCAAGGAAATCTGATGATTTTTGACGAAGTTATGAGTTTGGGAAGTGATGGAAGGGTTCCTCTGAGAGGGTAGCATGACCAGTCGGAGACATGGAATGGGCCGTAATTTTGAAGTATTAAAATTACCCTATATTTTGATGCAGAATCAATCTAGAGGCCAAGCAATGAAAAAAGAGCCATCTCCCAAGAAAATCTGATGATTTTTGAGCGAGTTATGAGTTTGGGAAGTCTAGGTAAGGTTCCTCCGAGACGGTAGCATGCCCAGTCAGAGACATGGAAAAGACCGAAATTTTGAAGTATTTAAAATACGTAATATTTTGATGCAGAATCAATCTAGAGGCCCAGCCATGAAGAAAGAGCCATCTCCCAAGAAAATATGATGATTTTTGACGAAGTTGTGAGTTTGGGAAGTCTAGGTAGGGTTCCTGCGAGGGGGTAGCATGCCCAGTCAGAGACATGGAATGGGCCGTAATTTTGAAGTATTAAAATTACCCTATATTTTGATGCAGAATCAATCTAGAGGCCAAGCCATGAAGAAAGAGCCATCTCCCAAGAAAATCTGATGATTTTTGACGAAGTTGTGAGTTTGGGAAGTCTAGGTAGGGTTCCTGCGAGGGGGGTAGCATGACTAGTCGAAGACATGGAAAAGACCGAAATTTTGAAGTATTAAAATTTCCCTATATTTTGATGCAGAATCAATCTAGAGGCCAAGCCATGAAGAAAGAGCCATCTCCCAAGAAAATCTGATGATTTTTGACGAAGTTGTGAGTTTGGGAAGTCTAGGTAGGGTTCCTGCGAGGGGGTAGCATGACCAGTCGAAGACATGGAAAAGACCGAAATTTTGAAGTATTTAAAATACGTAATATTTTGATGCAGAATCAATCTAGAGGCCCAGCCATGAAGAAAGAGCCATCTCCCAAGAAAATCTGATGATTTTTGACGAAGTTGTGAGTTTGGGAAGTCTAGGTAGGGTTCCTGCGAGGGGGTAGCATGCCCAGTCAGAGACATGGAAAAGACCGAAATTTTGAAGTATTAAAATTACCCTATATTTTGATGCAGAATCAATCTAGAGGCCAAGCCATGAAGAAAGAGCCATCTCCCAAGAAAATCTGATGATTTTTGACGAAGTTGTGAGTTTGGGAAGTCTAGGTAGGGTTCCTCCGAGAGGGTAGCATGACCAGTCGGAGACATGGAAAAGCCCGAAATTTTTAAGTATTTTATATCAACAATATTTTGATGCAGAATTAGTCTATGGGTCAAATCATTATATGAAACATATAATTCTAATGAATTTTGCTTGAGCACTCAAAAGTATGCAATAAAAAATTGTAACTTGCCTTCTGCACCACAATTTGCATCTGTTTCCCTCTCCCATATTACGTAGCGCCTTTTCTTTGTTGCAGTAGCCAATTAATAGGGCAAAATCTCAACTCTGAAAAGGTGCCACGTTTTATTGATGGGGTGCGTGGGGTCGCGTGCATGTCGCACAATCGGGTGAGGTGTAAAGTGCGAGAATATTGTTTTAATTGCATTGCATAAAAATCAAAACTGCATATGCAACTTTGTGGCCATTTGTCACACAAAGTGCAACACTTAACAGCTGTGCTCGATCATAAATTAAATGTTGCCGCCGAACATTTCAACGCAAATTACAGCTTCACTTTTACAAATTAACAATGCACCATCCCCTCTCCCCCAGGCAAGCCCATCTGTCGCACACACACACACCCCTACTAATTGTAATTAATAATTCACACTCACCCACACACACACCTGACTGTGCTACACCCCTTTTGCCTATGATGATGCAATTAATTAACGCGACGTGCACAACTTGAAACACACACACACACACAATATTCATATATGAAATGATGACCACTTCCGCTCATTAAGCAGTTGAAAAATTAACATGCAGCTATAATTTATGTATGCCAACTTGTGAGTACATTTATCAAATACGTTGAGGGCGTGGCAAATACTAGGGGGGGGATGGTCAGCCTAAATATATTCATGTTTGATTCTGAAGTCATTGCAAACGCGGCTGCTCGAAATCAATTTTGCAACCTTTGACCTTTTGGCCATTGTTTTTCATACATGTTGTTTGCATAATGCGCTTTCGAGCGTTCTCTCAGAGGCTTATCTCATCACAATATATTTCATTTAATTTTCAAGTTTAAGCCAAACTCAACATGGCCGCCAGCGATGTGAAGTAACACACACATGCTCTCACACACACACGCACACGTGAGGTAAAAGAAAAGGCGACCACAAGGCAAGTAAATAAAGGTCGACTAGGAGATACTCTTCTTGCAGTTTTGAAAAACCTTAGTGGACATTATGATAAATGCTATATATATTATATATAGTTTTCAACAGATTGTAATTTGCAGTACTAGTTCCCAACGTATATTATATTCTCTTACATCTAATTTCTGTTGAAAAACTTGAAATTGTTTCTTTTATATGCGCTTTTTAACGTTTTACTTGGTAGCTGGGCATGCCAGTAAAAATTTAAAGTAATCTTCATTTGCATATGGTAAACAGAAAAATTCCTACAAAATTTCATGTATTTAGCTCTAATAATAGCTGAGATTAGAGTGTTCAAGCAGACGTAGAACGAAAAAAAAATGTATAAAAAAGTGAGTAAGAGAAGGGAGAGACTTTTCACCTTATTTATTGTAGAACAAACCATAAATGAACATCGAAAAAATTGTACTAGCCTAATCTGCCTTAGTCTTACAACAAATGCAAGCACCCTTTCCCTCTTTTCTAAACAATATATACAGGGTATTTGAAAAAAAAACCCAAGTGCGCTAGAGCTGCAAAAGCTTTCGAAGCATCAAGATCTGTTTGCATTATTGATGGCCTGGATTATCCACCAACAGCGACGTAGTAGTGGTAGCTGCCATTGACAAGAGCGTTGACAGCTTTATATAGTATAGTAGGGATAGTGTGTGTGTGTGTGCGGGTGTGTGTGTGTGTGGGTGCAGCAGCAACGCTGCCTGCCTGCCTGCAGTTGCTTCTCTCAAGAATATTTGCAATTTAATTAATTTAGAAGTGTTTGTTTTATCAAGTGTTGATTGTCTCACTTGTGTTTGCGGCACTTGCGACACGACACAGCATGGCCAAGTCGGCAAGACAATGAATGCATCCAGAGCCATCTTCTTCTTCTTCTATCTATCTATCTATCTATCCATCCATTCGAGTCTATCCATGCTGGACGCCCCCAAAATCGATAAGCCGCACGAATGGTCAAGCCGGAGCTGCAACGAAGTTTGTTCTACTCATTTCCCAAGAAAAAAAAGAGAGAAAAAGAGAAGAATTGCGAATTGTTCGGTCTGTGCGCCGGCCATGCGATGCTTTTTATCTTAATCTGCTGCAAATAGACATTAAATGCTATTTCTTTAGATTTATTCAGAGCAACAACAGCAGGGAATACGAATAGCAATGGCAATGGCAACGTACACATAGCGACAGATTGGCATGGCACGAGCACGGGCAGCCAAGTGGCAATTTGTGGCTTTGCACGGCAAACCGACATCATCAGCGTTGGATAGAACAAAAGCCAGACGACTGGACGACAGACTAGTCAGTTGCCAGTGGGTTGAAACACTTCATATAGACAACTATGCAGTGGGATCAGCAGAGAGAGGTGGGGGGAGGGGCTTGAGTTGTCGGCATTTGTCCCACGGGCATTGCATGTTTGAAGCAAATTTATTACAAGCAACAGCCCGCAGTCGCAGTTGTCTGGGCCATCAGCACTTGGCTTGGCTTGGCTCCGGCTCCTGCTCCTGCTCCTGCTCATGCTCCTCCGCCTCCTGCTGCTGCTGCTCTCTTGGCCTGGCCATATACGTGTCGCTTTGTATTGAGTGCGAATCTGTTGCGAGACAGCCTGTGTGTGTGTGTGGAGTGAGGGAGGATGTCTCCGAGCTGACCCTAGGCCAACTATCGACAAGCATCTTGGAGTCGCTCTGCTCTGCTCTGCTCTGCTATGTCTCTGCTGACTACTTTGCCACTTATAAATTCCAGCAGTACATGGCCCAAACACTTGTTACATCAATTAGATGGCCACAGACTGTGTGTGTGTGTGAGAGAGATTGCTGCTTTGGCCAGCAAGGTGTTCAACCAGAGAGGAGAGACAGGTCTGACCCTCGTAACCGCTTAGCCGGGCGTGACAATGGCATGTGGCTTTAATTATTAGTTGTGAGAGGCCAAGTGCCAAAGGTCAGTTGTTCCTCCTGCTGCTGCCAAAATGCTTGGTGTCGGATCGAAAAAGTTTATGCAAAAGTTCAAGCACTCTAATTGATTGTAACATGTACTACGACGCACATGCTGCTCCCCCCCTACAGCTGCTCGAAGTGTAAATAACATATCAATTTATTTGCAAAAGTTGTGTGTGTTAATCCAACATTAATCAAGTGAAGGGCATCTTAATTACATGCAAATTATGTTTAATAATAATTCAGCTCTAAAAAAACATTCGCATATGAGGCGAACATATCAATTACAATAAAAAGCTTGTTGAATAAAGTAATATAAAAAACTTGTACACTTGATCTGTGTTGGACAAAAAAAAAACAATAAAGTTTGCCATAGTCAGGGAATATTGACATCAGTGTGGATTCTTAACTGTTCATATAACTTTCCAATTTACCATTTGCCATTGCTTAATTGAATCACACTCGAATTGCATGGGCATGCTTTTTATAAGTACGTATACCCTGTAATCTCCCTAAACGAGAGCATTAACAGATATTGTATACATACTTGATTTACATAAAAATAAAGCAATTTAATTTTTATAGCATACTTTTCAGGGCCAAAAAACAATTTTCTTTTACTTATTAAATTACTTCGATTTTTAAATATCAAATCTTCAAATCTTATTATAATAAGTTCTTAAATTGTATAATGCTTAATTTAAACATTAATAATTCCATATTTTAAGCTACAACAAACATTTCCGCCAAACATGTCTGACATGTACAAAACATGTAAAAGACGTTGATCAAATTTCAAAATTTCCGTTTAATTATTTAATAAGCAGAAATTATTATGACCCAACGAATTAGTGTACATTAATATGAAGTGCATAATTGCAATGAAACAAAGAGAACAACAATAACAATAATGAGTATGCAAAAAAAAAAAAAACGCCAAAAGTAATTAAAATCAATTAAAATACTGCAAAATAAATAATCACGCACAAAACTAGAATTTAAAATGCACTTTTCAAAATTTATAGTTAATATGCTTAAATTATGGCATTAGCAAAATGTTTTTAATTAATATCGATGCAGGCATGGCGTTTATTTATGCACACACACAGATACACACATACACACTCACACACACAGAGAAAGACATTGATTTGTGGTCTGAACCCGGACAGCTCGCTTGACCAACCAAGGTGGACTATGGCAAATTAACTAATTTTCCATTTGAATTTGCCAGCGATGCATTTGGCATGAATTTTAAACCATTTTGCGGCAATTACCACAACAAATTATGAAATATTTCAAAATCAAGTTGGCTTAAGTTATCAAGTTATTAAATTCATGAAAATTCTTCGACTTTGATAAAATATTTAAGCAATGTCGGTGCTTTAAAACAAGATTAAATATGAGTTTCCTCACATAACATGCATATATGTATTATGATGAAGCTGGCTGCGTAGGTGTAAATTGCCGCCTCAAGAATAATTTATGCAAAAAATATACAGATGTGAGTACATTAATTACTTAATTTTCCCAACCCACATTCTCAGTGTATGTATATTCGATTACATTTTTGCACTTAATTACTCTACGTATATTTTTGTTAATTTAGCAATATTTCCATCTTGGTATTCTTGGCATTGTTATTGTTGCTTGTGGCAAACTTAAGTGCAATTTTGGTTTGGGATTGGGGTCTACCAACGTTTCGCAAATCCATTCAATTAGTACTATAATCAAAGTCAAATGCGGATCAATTTGCCAGGCCACAAATTCAATTTCGCTGAAGTTATACCTGAAACTGATGAAAATTGAGCACGAAATGAGTTGTCCACCAAGTTGTCGCCCTCCTTTTGCCCTCTTCCCACCTCCCTACCTTATTGTTTGCCCAGTCTGTTCATCCTGGGTATTGGGGTCTATGTATTTGCTGTGTGTGTGTGTGTGTGTGTGTGTGTGCTGTGACAGCTTGCAGCAAATGAATATTTAAATTCAATGTATGCAAATGCGTTGCAAGCTCTTCGTTCGCTTTAAACAAAAGCAAAATATTTGCACGAGGTGAGGTGAGGGGGTCAGGGCAAAAAAGGAAATTGTAAGAGACAGAGAAAATATACTAAAGTCAGGTTTAAAGTGCAAATAGTATAGAAGGGAATTTCTAGAGAGAATGTATCATTAGTTTGCTTACCTTACAATATATATGCGACCTCTAAATATATCTGTATAATTTGAGTAATACGCACTCAACTAATGACAGCTACAGCTCCAGCTCCAGCTTCAGCTCTAACTGGGACTGTACATTCTTTTTCCTACCAACTTTATGAAGCAGCAAATAAACAATGAAGTTGCGGCACGCCGTAGAGCGCAATAAATAAACGTAAATGCCAAAAACTGCACAAATAGCTGTCATTAAGGACAGCAGCAACAAAAAGCGGTCTGGCAACCTTCGATAGCGAGCAGGTGTGGCTTAATTGCCGAGCATTTTGCCCGTTAACCTAAAGGAAAATGGCGGCGCACAGCAGACGTGGCTCACATGAAGCGAGAAGGTCAGCAGAGAAGAGAGCGAGAGAAAGAGAGAGAGGGTGAGAGAGAGCGAAGAACAACAAGCTTAGCAGCTTAAAATAATTTATTGTGCTTAAAGTAAGTAAATGGCTAAATGCCGGCATATGGCAGGTCAGCAATCGAGCTCCGAGCAGGAGCGGCTCCATCGATGCCTTATGCCATATACGTGTACAGCGGGGCACGCACGGAAGTCAAGTAATGTTAATGTCTGGTCAACTGGAAAAACAAAGTAAATTAATTGTAGGTTCAAAGAACGCAGGCAACAGCCGACAACTGGCCAGGTCACACAGCCAGGCCAGAAGGAGCAGGAGGAGAAGAGCGCGCGCTAAGCCTGCTCGGCTCGACTCGGCCTGGTCTGGTCTGGCATGGTGAACTGGTCGCCATGGCTGATTATCGAGTGCGACGCGGTCACTGAAGACTTCCTGCTTGACTTGAATGCTGAACCTGAGCTGAGCAGCTGCCTCTGCCTCCCTCCCTCTCTGCTCCTGTTGGTCTCTCCCTGCTACACTGTGGGTTTTTCAGCAAAGTGCAGCCAAGCGAAACCAATTTCCTATACATTGTAACCAGGCCAAGCCAACGGCCATCATGCTTGTGCCTGCCACACACACACGCACACAATTGTACTGTGTGTGTGTGTGTGCGTGTGTGTGTCTGCGTTTCCTGTTGCAGCTGCCTCGGTGGCTTGACAAAGCGCGTGTTGATGCGCGTGTCAAACTTGCACTGCCTGCCGGAAGTGCTGCCAACAATGTACCGTAGTACAACTGTCTCTCTCTCTATCTATATCTCTCTCTTTCTCTTCCTCTATCGGCCAGTAGTGCTGCCCACTTGCAGGCGCATAACAAAACGCGCGGTTTACTGACACGTAATATATCAATGCGCTTCGCTTCGGATCAGCGCGCTTGGCTTGGTTGACCAGCTGAAATATGAGTTGGTCTCCTGGGATCACACAGGGCTCCCAAGTGCTGCTGCTGCTGCTGCTTGGCAGGCTTTGCTTATGCAAATACTTATGCCAAGGCAAGCAACTTTTAGTTCAACTTGTAAGCATTAAGCTATAATATCTATTTACTTAGGCCATATGCTGTTCGATAACTCACACACACACACACACACGCACACTCAGCCAGTTGCTAACAGCGCAAACACACACACACTCACTAAGAGAGGCACAAGTCTAGCCTGCACACACTCATATGTCTATAGATTGTGCTGGAAAACATTTTCACTAGCACAAACTGCTGTAGAAATTATACAAATAATTTTAAAAATTGTAGAAAAATGTTTTAAAAAAATTAAAAATTATTTCCTTTTTAAGCAACTATTTATTTCATATTATTATAATATTTTGCAATATTTTATATTTATTTGGCTTTTATTTTTGCTATTTTGTTAAAGAAAAACTGCTGTAAAATTATAAAAACAATTTTAAAAAAGTTTAAAAATATTTAAAAATGATTTTATTTATAAGCAACTATTTCTATTGTATTATTTTGTTTATTTTCTGGCATTTTTTTTACTATTTTAGCTTTTATTTTTGCTATTTTGTTGAAGAAGACTTGTCTAAATTGTTTCTATATTTTATTTTTGACTTTACTCCTTCTGCATTTCCAGCACAAAATTTCAACTCAAGCGCCACAGCAGCTCAAACTTTCTGTAGGGGCTTTGTGATATCATCCCAGCGTGAAGCGTTTTTTTTTCTTTCTTTTTTTTGTGTGTGTGTTGCTTTCTCCTTTCATTTCCTGTTGGACTTCAAACTGCGATTCAATTTTTGAACTGTTTGCAAACGCCCTAGGGCCCCTTTTCGGCATAGGGCAGAGGCAAGTTCGTGACATGTGTGTGTGTGTGTGTGTGAGTGTGTACAGAAGCCCGCAAGATCCGAAAAATAAAATCATTTGTTGACAATTTGCTTAGCTGCTGTTGCCACTACAAAATATTTTCAGCTCCCTCAGCCTCGCTCGGCGACTTGCAAGTTGTTTTCACAAATTATTTGGTATGCAAAACACTTTCGGCAAATATTGATTTTGGAAATTTGTACGCAGCAAAAAACCCACCCAGAAAAAAAAAAAACGTAGAGAAGGAGCAGAGTCTACGCGACAATGTAGCAGCAGCAGCAGCGACAGCAGCGCGCCGCATTAGGCGTCGACGTCAGGGCAAAAGGCAGCTAAAAATACGTAGCATACTTTTTGGGGCGCGCGCTCGCGCAGCCATCACAAGTCGCACACGGCATGACGTCATAAAGGCTGCATTGCATTGGTATGCATAGCGAGCTGCAGCAGCCTGCAATGTCTTTGCTGTCCCGCCACGCCCAGCACGTGATGTGTGCCACATGCCGCCTGCTTTTTCCCACTCTCTCTGTCTTTCTCTCTCTCTCTCTCTTTCTCCTTCTCTCTCTCTGTGTCACGCTTTAAATTAGCTTTAAAAATGCCCTCGTATCGCAGCTGCATCATATTTTGTGCGAAATACCCGCGCAGTGCTTTCTATGGCTGCTGCTATGGCTGCTGCTACGGCTGGCCGCCATTTTGGACTCGCATTTAATTAGCTTGGCCGCGCGAGGCGCCACAAGTGCAACAACCCGAAAATTTTTGCATTCACAAATGAGGGCAGCGCGCTGCGTCTGAATGAATGCCGGAATGTCTGTTTGAATGGGCCGCTGCTGGCAGTCAAAGCCGCTCGTGCTGCTCTACACACACACACACACACACACACACACACACAACACATGCATACACACATGTACATGCATATAGTTGCTGCCGCCTGTAAATATGCAAAGTTTTTCGATTTAAGTTCATAATTAAAGTGCGTCGGCGGCGGCGTAGTCGTTTTCTAGCCAAAGTTAAATTGAGTTTAAGTGCAGCATACACTTGCATGGCTTTGCCCAAGGTCAACTACACAAACTACACACACCTACACACACACACACACACACACACACAGCAGCCCTGCAAGTGTCTCACGCAGGTGTCTCTAGCTTCCGCTGCGTGTTATAGACAATAATTTTGGCAATTCTCTGTTGCCCCGCATCCGGTGTGACATTTATTGAATAACTTGGCGGGGTATTTTCAATATTTGACTTGCGCTAATGCGCCTAAAGTTTCATAAACCAGTGCCCCGCCCCCTCCCTTTCCCTCCCCTCCCGCAACTGTCAGCTGAAATTTCAAACTGAAGAAGAAAAAAACCCCAGAAATATCGTTGAGAGAGTGCTCGTCGCAAAAGTTTTTCGACGTTTTTCGAGTTGTCGGATTGTTTGCGGGGGGGAGGAGACTACCTCCCCCTCTTTCTCCCCCTCTTCACAGCCTTAAATCGGGTCTAGGATGAGCTTGTCGACAGCATCGCTGACATTGTGCAGAAGAAGTTAAACATTTTCGCGGCTTGCAGTTTATGAAAACTGAACGGCGGCGATGGGAGATGGGAGATGGCGGCTGGCTGCAGTCAGTCGTGCGATTTGCTTACGCGGCCTGCCTCGCTTTCTCCTTCTTCCCTCCTCCTGCCCTGCCTTGCCCTTCTCAGTCCGCCTACTCCTCCTGCTGGGCTGGCTTTCTTTTGGGGGCAGCCGACTGACACGTTTTTCTTTTTGCCAATTAGGCAAAGTTTTTGAGAGACTTCGCAATGAAGATGAAGGCATAAGAAGCGCCTAAAATTTGCATTGCCAAAAAAGGCAGGGAGAGGGGTAGAAAGAGGAGAGCTGAAGAAAGAGAGAGAAGAGAGAGCAGCGACCTATGGCCAGCTGCCGCACATAGTTAAGCCTTCAGAAAGAAAAAGAAAGAATGAGAGACAGAGTTTCCCTTCAAGTAATTATCTAGTTCATTATGTAGAAGTGTGAGGGGGCAGAGGCTGATCCAATTAAAGTGCAAAGAATTCAATTGCAATATCTAAAAAATAGAAGACAAAAGCATTTGCAAGGTTTCCTTTTTTTCTACACAGACATATTACGCATACGCCGCGTATTACTTGCACAAATGCAACCGCTTGGCTCTGCGGCTTTTTCGGCAACTTAAGACAAAACCACAAAACCTACAGACATATGCAACTAATTGGCATATCAATGGCCATGATTAATGGCAGACAAGACAAAGAGGGGGAGAGAGAGAGGGAGAGTGAGCAAGAACAACTGCAACATTCTTGAGGTTTTTGCCTGCACATTCCTGCAGCAATTTGCATTGCTTTGAGCCATCAAAGCTGTACAGCAAATGCCATTGTGCATTAAAGTCGCATCAAAGCGTGTGTCTCGCTGCAGAGTGCCTCAAAGCAAGTGCAGGAGGAGCAGCAGGAGCAGGAGGAGGAGCAGGAGGAGGAGCAGGAGCAGGGAGAGCAGCAGGAGCAGGAGAAGCAGGAGGAGCAGCAGCAGCAGGCAGAGAGGTGGCAGCAGGCAGGCAACAGCAGCATCTACAGCCGACAGCTAAGCAAAGTGAAATGTTTTATTTATGGGCGTTGCCGGGGCGTGGCATAGAGTGTCATATGCGTTGTAGCAACAAGACAAACAATGAGGCTGTCTCTTTCTCTTGCTCTGCCCTGCTGCTGTCTGTCAACTGCCAGGCAAATGAACAACTTTAACAAATGCAACGACGGCGCCTTGTCGTGACTTGAAAGATTTTGCGAACAAGTCAAACACAGGCACACACTGCCAAAGTTAACAATAGAGTCTATACACTCCCATATCATACTATACACACAGATAGATAAACTTTCTAATGTTATTTAAAGCACTTTAAGTGGCATATTTCCTGCTCAGCGCGCTCTGCTGCTTTATTTATTATGTGCTGCTTACTTTTTGGCACCACAGCAGCAGCAGAGGCAGCAGGAAGAATCAAGTAGTTTTTTATGCTTTCCGGCTGAACTGCAACTCATTGCTGCAGCTGCAGACGGCACACTGTGCGCTGCTGCTGTCCGTTGGCCTGGCTCGCTGCCTCTGCCTCCGCCTCTGCCTCTGCTTTTATTCAAAAGTTTAGTGAGCCATTGAACGCGTCGACGTCGTCAAGATGCCTGTGCTGTCGCTCTCTCTCTCTCTCTCTCTCTGCCTCTCGCCAATGTTTGTTTTATGTTGCAAACTTTGCCAGCGACCAGCAGCAGCAGCAGCAGCTGGTGGCAGCAGCCGCAACAACTGCAGGCGGCAGACGGCGGATTGTGTAGCCAGGCCACACGGTGTGGCATGGCAACTTGAACTCTGCCTGGTACAGCAATTTAATAGATTTTCTATGTAAGCCTCTTCGCCAGGCTCTTCGCTTTTACTCTACTCAGATTTGACACCGGCGACCACACAGACACAGCAACAGACACACCCACAAACGATTTGCCAGCGAGTATATCTCTCTGTGTGTATGTGTGTGTGTGTATCTACAGTTATTTTGCACACATCACACAAGGACACACAACAAGCAACACAACTGCAGGTTGTGTGTGTGTGTGTGTGAACACCTCAACAACTTAAAATGTAAATAACTTTTCAAGTGGTTTCGCAAAGTTTTTGGCCCCCCAACTTGGTATACGGCTCACCCCCTCCTCAGCAATGGGTCCTACGTTACGCTATCAGTGTGTCTGTGATTCTCTCACTCGCTCTCTCTCTCTCTCTGTGTGTGTGTGTGTGAAGAGCTCTGGCACTCAAGTGTTTCGTTTCAATTTTCACACGAGCTTTGCGGCCATCTTGCTCACTCCAGCTGCATCCTGCTTCCTCCTGCTTCCTCCTGCTTCCGCCTGCTCATTCCTACAGACCCCGCCCAATACAAATAGCAGCCAATGTCTGTAAATTAATTTTGTTTTGATGGACTTTCAAGCATCGCAGCAGCAGGGAGGCAGCAGCAGCAGCAGCAGCAAATAAAAATGTTGTACAACGCGGCGTATGCGTGATATTTTAGCATTTAAAATGGGGGAAAACTGCTGCGTAGCCAGCTCAATGTCAATTAAAACTCTCTTTCATACACAAACACACAAGCATACACACACATACACTCACACACACACACATACACTCTAAAAAACTACAAAAAAACAACAAGATGCAAACTCGATTCGAATAGCGGAAAAACAACGCGAATAATGTTTGTAAAAAATTCAATTTATATGCAACGCAATAACCACAACAACTGCACACACACACACACACTCGCACACACACACACACACATACTGCATATAGAGTCGTAGCATTGCAGATATTAGAACAATGGATTGGCAGTCAAACAAACACATGCGTTTTCACGCACTGTTTCACAGCAATCAACGCTTTATTTCAACTAAATTTCAGGCAGCATTTGGAGTAGGAGTAGCAGTAAAGGTTACGAGGGGGTGGGGGGTGGTAGATACAGGTTAAGGGTGCCGCCTGGTGACCTCTGTCAGCGCCAACAACAACAACAACTTGTGCATGTCACAATTAACATTCGATCTGATACTGACACAAACAATGGCAAACGCGTTAAAGCACTTCAAAAATTTGATATACTCCATCGAGAGGGTTTTCAAAAAACAATGCAAATAAAATAGAAAAATAAATAAATAAATAAAATCAATACAGCAAACAGTTTGATAATATGCTGTTCAAACGAAATAAAATTCTGGCAACATAAATAATATTTAAGTTCGCTTTTTTTCGCGCTAAAACGAGTAAGTAAGAGTCGCTTAAATCCACTTAAATAAATTGATGCCATACTACTTGTAAAGTTTTGCCCGTCCCTCTATCCAATACCCTCCCCCTTTTTTTATGCCATTCATTACGCTTATGCCATGCGGCCTGTAAGAAACTGAAAACGAAAAGGAAAACCGAAGCCAAGCTGAAACTGAACTGTAACTAAGCAAAGGCAGGAAAGGAAAGGAGAGGCAAGGCAAGGCAAGGCAGGGAAGCTGCAAAGCCGTCGCCTAAGGCGTTGGTGTTGGCGTCGACGCTGGCAGCGACGTCAACGTCGGCGTTGCGCTGCGCGGCGCACTTGCGTAAATTGGCAGCATTGTAGTTGAGGGATTAGTGCGGCATTAAACGCAGTTTTTGCACATTACACGCGTGTAAAGCGCAAATCCAGAGTTTGCCAAAGGCGACGCCAGCAATGCGGCCTCTCACTCCCACACTCACCCACTCTCTCTCTCTGTCTCACACACACACTCACACTGCCTGCAGGCAATCTGCTGCTGCCTCTTTCTCTCTCTGTCTCTGTCTTTTTTCTAACAGTTGGCACTTGGCCCAGCTCGACTCAACTCAACTCGACTCGCGCTTTAACACTAAAAGGATTAAGCGATTTAAGCATGATGTGAAAATTTGTTGCCCTGCCTTTTGTGTGTTGTGTGGACTCCACTTGATGAAACACGTTGTCTGCCCTTGTCTCCTGCTCCTTCTGCTCCTGCTCGTAACTTGGCCAATCATGCCATGCGAGAGAAAAAAACAAACTAAGTTGTAGCTGCAGCACGTAACTCGTATTTATCACAGACAGCGGCAAAAGCCAACAGAGTTTTGCGCCTAATAATGATAATGATATAGTATGCGTTTTAAAATACTTGCTCTGGCAACTAAATGAACTGTCATTAGACGGAAAGCGGTACGTGCTGAGAACCCTTTTTAAATTCTGAAAAAGTTATACAAAAGAGTGTAGACAGTCCTCTTACAATTATATTGTTTTCTATAATATTATGATGTTTGTTATGCGACCTTCTCTTATCCACTATCTTTAATATATGTGTGCATGTTATCGCAATTTTCAAAAATATAAATATATCTTCAAACTACTCACTATATGTTTGGCAAGTTTACTTAAATTACTAAATATAGTGTAATAAAATGCTTTAGATTTTTTTATTTTCTTCATTAAATTCGTTAAATTATTGTAGTTTATTTATATATATATTAATTATTATTTATTTCCTTTTATTATAATTGTTTTTATGTTTATTTATATTTATTATTTTTTGAAATATTTATTTATTCATTTTTATAAACTAATTATTCATTTTAATAAACTATTCAGTTATTTATTTGTATTATTTATTCATTTATTTGTATTTATTTATTTATATTATTCAGTTGTTTATTGTATTATTTATTTATTCATTTGTAATATTTATTTACTTAAATATTATTCAGTTATTTATTTCAATTTATTGATTCGTATTTATTTACAATTTATTTATAATTTATTTATTTATTTATTTTACTGCCTTTTGCAGCTCCCTTTCCAGGGTAAAACACAGTCGTGTAGGTTCGCTTAAATCCTCTTGAGCTCTACGCGTCCAATTCATTTAGTTGGCTTCACTTGGCCTCACTGAATTATGACAAAAGCCAAAAGCGTTTTAACCAAGGCAATTTAACGGCTTAGCGGCAGCCAAGCAGGCAGCGGCGGTGGCAGGCAAATCAACAAACATTTTTGTGTTTTGCCCAAAATCTCAACAATATTTTAACAAAATTACAGGGATTTTACGGGTACGCAGCGTTTAGGCGGCAACAGAACTTAATGTGAGTAAAAATTTTCCGTAATGCTTTGTCATCATAAACAACAATAACAACAACAACAGCAGGAGGGGAATGAAAAACATCGCAGCGACAACAATTTTGCATATGGTACTGCTACGTGTACTTGCCACATTTGTAAAATGATGGAAAGCGTGGCATGTGAAGGGTATAGTGGGGGGAAGGGGGCGTGGCAGATCGGGCATGTAAACATGTGTAAATTCATGAAATGAACAATCATATGCCAGTGTAATACATCACGCACTGTGCGCAGTACGACACGAGCCTCATTGCTGCCTTTTGCTACTCAGGTAAGCATGGACGCAGGGACGGATGGACTGACAGACTGAGGGACTGCCAGACTGAGTGAGTGCGGTGTGTGTGTGGGGGTGTGTGTGGTGTGCGGCTGATATTGTTTGCCTGCCACCTGCCAGCAGGCAACAGACAAACTGACAGACTTTTGAGTTTCGCGTAACATTTTTAAACAGGCTATTAATATGAAATATATCAGAGAGAGAGAGAGAGCGAGAGAGAGGGGTAGAGAATGAGACAGAGAGAGCGAGAGAGCGGGAGAGACAGGCGGGGGCAGCTGTTGGGGTTTTTGCGGTGCTGGGTAATTTGGCTGCGCTCAGAGAATCATAAATAATGCAAAATGACTTTGGCGAAAATGAAGCTCATGATTGCAACTCTGTGTGTGTGTGTGTGTGTGTGTGGCTTCAATGGCCGACCCACACACACACACACACACACACACACACACACACCTGCACTGAATCATTTCGATTCAAAACCATACGCTGCAGGATTGATTCGTATAGGTAGAGTACCAATTAGATCAGCGGGAAATATGCATAATCAGCTCGCTCAGCTCAATGCAAATTTAAGAAAATTCCGAAATACACTGCAAAAAACTCTGCTATAAGCTCGGCATTAATTGTTAATCTGCAACTGAGCCGATTAAGCGCACATGCAGCGTTTTATTTTTTTCGTATCAAAAACTTTCCATTTCAGCGCTAAGCCGCAGCTATTTTAATTGACAACAAACATTAAATACACTTCAAAAAAAAAACCTCGAAAAACAATAATTTATCTAGTTCTCTCTCATACGAAGAATAATATTCGTTTTACATTGACTTCGACAGCAGCAACAATCGATACAATCATGTGATTTATTTAAACATCAACAATATTTATTTACCCATCTATGTGAGTGCACTCATAGGGGGAGGATGGGGTGAGTGAATAAAAAGCTAATAATTGTTTGCACACATCATTCAGCAGCGACGTGAAGCGATATGCAACCAGAACAGACCGCAGCGCACCGCACCGAACCGCACCGCACTCACTCACTCAGTCAGTTGCATGCATAAATAATTCATAACGATATTATTTGCATGCGAAATGAGTTAGAACAAAAAGCAAAAAAAAACCAAAAAAAATACTGAGCAAGCGAGCGCCGAAACTGCATGCATTTTGTTTCGGCGCGCGTTTTTTTTTGTAGCATACTTTTTCGGACACACGAGTTTTACTCTCTATTCAGCATTTCCTGCTGCTGCCGCTGCTGCAGCCGCACATTTGGTTTTATTGTTAGTGCTGGTGCTGGCCATGTTGTGCTGCTGCTGCGGTTATGCCAGAGCCAGGAGCAGAGCATAGACCGTAGCTACCATGCAAACCGAAGTCACAGCCGCACCTTGGCCGCACCAGCGAGCTGCATGGCCGCAGACAAACGCGTAGGTGTGTGGCCATTGCTGTATCCTGCTGCCCCAGCTCACTCACTGGCTTGGGCTCGCACTGCTGCTCCGATGCTAATGATGAGGCAGAGGCAACGCTGCGTTGCCATCGTTGCGGCATTAGGGAAAAGCAGACGCGTTGGCGAGACCTGGCCTGGCTGCCTGCCTGCTTGCCTGCCTGGCTACTGTTGACTCAGCAGATTTCGTTGCTCTCTCTCTCTCTCTCTCGAGTGGGTAGTATGATTGAAAAACGCTTTTGGACTACTTCATAAGGAGTACTACATAGTAAAGTTGCTATGCTTACATAGAGTCATTGCGTATATAGAGATATATTTCTTTCTGCTCAGTTCTGCATAAGTTGCGAGCTTGAGTTTAGTGTTTTTACTGCAGTTGAAGAAAGCAATGCAGATATATCTATTAGTTTCTTCTGAACTTATAGAGTATCACAGCTTCGACAGCATGCAGCATGCTGCTGCTATTCATTCTTGTTTTTCTGCCATTTTTTTTTTTTATATTTTTCGCACACAGGCTTAGTTAGCTCGCTTGCCCGTGTGTCTTTATTATGTAGGGTAGAGGTGGGAGCTAGAGCTAGGGGTAGAGGCAGAGGTAGAGCTGGGGAAAGAGGCAGAGGCAGAGCTAGGGAAGGAGGCAGAGGCAGAGGTACAGGGTAGAGGCAGAGGTACAGGTACAGGCAGAGCTAAGGCAGCAAACCAGAGGTAGCGCATTCCCAGAGCCGCGTTGTGCGGCTTGTCGTTCGTGTCCTGTGGCCATTTGCGGCTCATAAGGCATAAACTTTCAAGTGGCCAACAGCGTACTGGCGAGCTGCTGTCGTTACCCGGACACCATCCGCCATCCAGCACCATCCAGCAGCAGCGGCACTTCCACTCCTCGCCGGGGTGCTGACATGCTGAAGGACAACTTTTAATTGAGATAAAATGAAAGCGCCAACGTTTGCAGCAGCAGCAGCAGCAGCGGCGGCTGCCCCACTGGGCTCAGCTCATGGGCGGCTGAAAATCAGCATCAGAGTAACTTCTAATTTAGTGGCCGTGTGAGACAGAGACAAAGAGAGAGAGAGAGAGAGGGGGAGAGAGAGCGAGTGCAAGCGAGTACAGTTCCAGCAGGCAACATGTAAATCAGCGCACTTTTCTAGCACCTTGCTACGGTTCCAGCTGCTGTTTTACCTTCTGGCTTGTTTGCATGGTAAACTTTGCTGTTGTTGTTGAGTGTTGCTGCTGCTGCTGCTGCCGCTGCTGTTGTTGTTGTCATTGCTGCTGCTGTTGTTGTAGCTGTAATTTGTGTTTGTGGCCATAAAGTTTGCCCTGCGCTTGGCCACAGCAACAACATCAACAACAACAACATTCAATTTTAATACTCTTACATATAGTATATATTTTTTTTTTGTTTTTAAATATTTACTGTGTTACGGCGCTTTTGTTGTCAAATTAGCAAACTTTGACCAGTATATGGGCAGATTTGCTCACGTTTAATGATTTTGACATGGCATCGCATCTCCCGTGGCAACACCTCATTAATACGCACTCGAGAGCCAGCGATCCATGTGCATATATGCATGTCTCTCTCTATATGTCTTTCTCTCTCTGTATAGGATGTCTCTCTCCGCTGTACGTCTCCCTGTCTGTTTGTCTCCATGTCCCTCTCTGAGTCTGTGTCTCTGCGTGTGTTAAGCGACTCAAGCGAAATCATAGTGGAAACCGCAGACTTGTGCCTGGGCCTGTGTGTAAAGCGATGTGTTGCGATGCGTGGCCAAGTGCTCTGCTTAGAAACTGTCACCACACACACACACATGCTCAAGCAAACACCCACAGAGCAGCACACTAGCTGCTGCAACAGACTGACACACTGCGACAGACCCACACACACACACCCACATTGTAATCTCACAATCCCAGTCTAATTAACCAAATGAATTCACACTTATGCTAAGCAGTGTAGCCTGCCACCATCAGCAGCAGCGACAGCAACAGCAGCAGCAGCAGCAACAGCAGCAACAGCAGCAGCAGCAGCAATTGCGGCATCTGCAGCAATTATGCAATGCTTGAGCTGATTTTGAGCCGCTTTAAAGCAGACTAAACTTTTCAGAACTTGCAGCGATTTCAGCATATTTATTTAACACACAAATTAGACAGTGTTGCGTGTGTGTGTGTGTGTGTGTATCTATGTCTCTGTGTATCTTAGAGTGAATTAAATTGCAGTAAGAGAATTAAATTTCACTTGAGAAAACTTTTCATTGCCTACTTTTCAGCGCCAGCATCGCAGAGGGGTCACTCGGGCCAGCACAGAAAAAGTTACTGCAGCAAAATTTATTGCAACAAAAAATGTTGCATGTTCATGCAGGCAACCCTAACCCCTCCGTATGTACCTACCCGCCTGCTGTCCATTTATTATCGTATTAAAATTCTTATAAAACTCCTCTCCCTCTCTACAGACGGAAATAGCAAATTTCTGGCTAGGAAATTAATATTTCCATGGCGAAAAACTTGAACTTTGTAGCAGAGTGTGAGACAGAGAGAGAGAGAGAGAGCAGAAATAACAAGCAGTTTTGCATGCAACAAATATGCTGATAAATATTGATAGTTTCGTTTCGTATTTTTGCGTATTTTCTTCCTTTTTTTTTGATTTTTTAAGAAATTTCAATAATGAAAGTGAAGCTTTATTAAAAGAGTGAAATTTCTCTGATGAAATATGTTTTTTCCATTCACTGGGAAAAAATCAAAGTTTCAGACAGGCAGGCACGCTGGCAGGCAGGCAGCAGGCTGCTGCAATACGAGGAACAACAAGAGGAGGAGAAGAATTTCTAGGGGCATCGGGTTCCGGCGATATAGTCGAGTCGACTTTGGATTGTTAGGCCAGCAGAATCAAGAGAATGAAAGGGGAAGTGCTGCCAGGGAGAGAGAGAGAGAGAGGAAGAAAAAGAGAGAAAACTGCAGTCAAAGCCGGAAACTGCCGCGCCAAATTGAAAGTGTGGTCGTTCCACACACACGCACAAGCTCATACACACACGCTCATACACACACATGTGCAGTAGTCAAGTGTTGAGCGTGGAGAGGAAGGGAGGGGATTGGGTTGGACAGCAATGGCGGCCCCTTTTTGGGTATAGCCAACGGCTCGTGCCACGTTTTAAATGTGCAAAATTGACCAGGTCCGAAAGTGAGAGGAGATGCCGCCGTTGCCGTTGCCGTCGCGCCGCCACAGTTTGTGCGCCGTAGATTGCACTGAAATTGCTTCCTTGGCACGTGTTTCATTTAACAGTAAAAATCGAGCAAAGCCTCCGCCGCTGACGCATTGTTCAGCCCATTTCGCAATACAAAAATACAAAAAAAAAAGAGAAAAGAGAAAGGAAAACGAACGATTTAGCGATAGCAAAGGAGGAGACTGTAATCATTTATTACAAAGTCGGCAAGAAAACAAGAACTACTCGAGGGCATGCGTGAGTTTTAAGCCGCGTGCTCTCATAATGCTAGTATAGACGCTTTTACGAGCCACACACACACACACTCACACACGCACTCCCACACACACACAGCCGAAAATGACAACGAAGTGAAGCAGAAGGCAATTATTTTTATTTACTGCCCAGACGCGCACTATGGCGCCAGCAATATCAAACCCGACGCCGACGCCAATGCCGCCACATAAGCCGCATCATTGTCAGTTGCTGTTCGCCTCATCAAGGCAGCCCCCTCCCCAGCAGCACTTCCAGCCTCTCCCCCTCTTTTCTACTCCTCATCGTGCCCTGCATAAGCAAATTACAGTCGAGAGTTAATTTTTCACTTGCTTAACGAGCGGAAGTTAGCATTTTGCACTGATTTGAAAATATGTCGCTGTTTGTGGCATTCGCGTCGCCATTGGCAATGCGAGGCGACTCGTTTCCTGCCCCTCCCCTCCCCTACAATCCACCCTCCCCTCTACACATATTCATTTGTTAATACGCGCATTCATATGTGTAAGTATCGCTCTGTGTGTGTGTGTGTGTGTGTGTGTGCTCTGCGCGCCTATTTCAACTGCGATTGTTTGTCTGCGGCAAACGAATGAATCGCTCACTCGCTCAGCCAAAAATATGCCAATTTCGTATGCTCCATACCCATTGCCTTCCCCAGCTGCCTCCCTGCGCTCCATAAAAATCTTTTGCTCTCATTCATTGACATGTGCCGTCTATTGTAAGCAGCAGACAGGCAATCTCTCTCTGTGTCTGTTCAACTGCCTGGCTGTCTGTCTATTTGTCTCTCTGTCTTTCTTTTTCTATTTTTCTCTCTCTTTCTCTCTGCCTGCCTTTCTCGCCTCGCTCCATTATCATCAAAATAATCAACCAAAGTTGACGTTTTTTTTTTATATTTTAAAAACAATTCGCATCTGCACAATTTATGTGACTATAAAAATGAAGTGTCTAAAATACCAAGAAAAAAATAAAAATACTAAAAAAAAAGAAAAACTAAAACATGCAACTTTTCTATGTTTTTCTCATAGTGCTACAAATAAGTATGCGTATATGTAGTAAATAAATGTACGTGCTGGGGAATAGAATGGGCATATACGATTGTCAAATCATTTTGTGTGTTTATTCCCTGCTGGGACTGCAGGTTGGAAACAGCTCGTGATAAAATACTAAAAAAAAATACTATATAAATACCACTTTTTATATAGCATAACAAAAATGCAAATGCGGTTTTATAATTTGATTAAGAAAATTAAATGAAATCTCACATGCTGTCAATTCTCTGAGGAAATCAAAAAAAAACATCATAAAAAATTATTTGAACAAATATTTTTCTCATTTTAAAATGCTGAGCTTAATTTAAAATATAATTTAAATAAATCTGATAAGCTTTATAAAATACCCTAATATTATTTAGCTAGAGTATTTGCTTTGCGACTTGTGCCCAAAAAAAAAGCATACACTGTACAACCCTTTTCTGCTGCCTGAGCATATTTGATGTCTGTTTGTTTGTTATACAATAATTTCCCTGATGTAGCCAACATAACAATAACAATTTAGTTTTGTTTATGCGACACTCCTTAGCCTCCTGCCACACAGTACCCCCTCCCCCCCCCCCCCCCCAACTATGCCTTGCCAAAACAAACAAACATCACATTCGGCACACTGCGTGATGAGCACATTTGTGTATAGATCTGTGTATTGTCTGTCTGCCTTGGCATATCATAATTTAATGCTATTGTTCACTTTATTGTACTAATTGTTGTCAAGTCTATAATTAACTTATCGTCAGCCAAAGTGTGAGAGAGAGAGAGAGAAGTCGCAAAAACTAATGAGATTTCATATGTATTGTGGTTTTTGTGTCGTATGCAAAAATCAATTGTTGATGTTGCTGCTGCTGTTGCTGTTGCAATTGTCGTGGCAATTTGTTGAATTTTGGGGCGGCGAATCATGAATAAATTAATTTTGTACCTTTTGCATATGCACAGAACACACAGACACACACACACACACACTGGCACACACACATAAATGCAACAATCAATTGTTGCTGCACGAGCTGACCGAGCGGGCGGCGTTGAATTAATTTACCAGCACGAGAGAACGCACGAATTGCCGTTTGCATATCGCACACACACACACACACACATATGTAAGTATATGTGTGTGACTGTAACAATGGCCAGCAGCTATGTGTGTGTGTGTGTGTGTGTGTGGATGATTGTCTCTCGCCCGAGTGCCTCGAAGGCTTGAAAACCGACTCAACTCAACTCAACTCGGCATGGGGGCCGAGAGCCGGGACTGATTTATGTGCTCTACGTGTGCAGCTGTGATCGAATTTCCAATCATGTTTACGCACACACACACACACACACACACATACGTACTGTAGCTGTAGGGAGGCAACTGTAGGAGAAGGAGGAGACAAAATCCATGTTGTGACGATAGACACGCCGCCAACTTTGTCGATTCGTTTCGGCCAGCAAACGTTGCTGTTGTCCGTTTCTGTTGCTGACTGTGATAAAAGCAACAGCAGCAGCAACAACAGCAACAGCAACAGCAGCAGCAGCTACAATAGCAACACGAATAAAAGCAACAAACAGCATCAACAATACAAATGAACATGAATTGCAGCGTACAGGTGCCGCACATGACTTCATTTTGTTCGGTTACATATTCATGTTTATTGTTTGGGCGGGCAGCACCCTCCCCTTTCCCCTCTCTACCCCTGGTATCTCCCCTCTCTCTTTAGCACATGCTTGCTGTTTGCCACTATTTATGTTTTCTCTAGCAAATTGTGCGTGCTTTGCCTGAGCTTGAAGCTCAGGTTTGACTTTTGCCCAGTTGACTTTTGTTTGCCGCACTCTCTCTCTCTCTCTCTCTCTCTCTCTCGTTCTCTCTGCCTTTTCCACTTTTCACATTAAATTGAAAATTAAGCAAGTAGAGTCCACAGAGGCAGCTCATGCCTTTTTGTTACTCCCCATGGAGCTAAAGTTTTCTACTTTGTGGGGGTACATGTTAAGCACGTTATAACAATTATATATGCAGATTTTTTTTTAGATTCAGAGAAAGTGTATTTAAAAACTGTTTAGGCCCTTTTCGGTATTTTTTTTACATATTTTTTTAGCAAGTTTTATTTTTTTTGTGGGCTGGCAAAATGTTTTTTTCACGGCAGTTAATCTTTGCGAGCAGAACCAGTCCCAGGCACATGCCTGCCCCCAACGAGGCGTTAAATGTGAATCTCTCTGACTGCCTGCTCTTGGGGGAATACTCCTGCTTCTCCGAAAAAGGTGTGCAAAAGTGTTGAGTGCTCTCACTCCCCCTCTCTCTCTCTTTCTCTGAAATTATGTTAATTATTTAATGCGTGTGGCTTTTTTGTTGAAAATTAAAACTTATTTTGCGTATGGCATGCTAATTAGCATTAGCTGTATATATTTCTATTAACTAAATCACTAAATACCCAAGCCTAGCTACCTGCTCACTTCCTTCCCACTTTCCCACGCACATTGAAAACGTAAACTTCAAAAGCGAAAAGCGCTTTAGGGGGCGGCGGGAGGGAGGGATAGAGCATCTATGGCAATGTGTTTTCCATTTTAACCACCCTCTGCTCTTGTGTTGTCTACAATTCTATTTCAACCTTTTTTTTGTGTTCTGCCGGAAAATCCTTTGACGCCAGAGCTGAGTAAAAACGGATAGAAAAAAAAAACAGAATACAAGCAAAATACAAAAAAAAAAGAGAAAAAAAATGGGGAACTGCTCGTGCTTTTCTTCTATGTACAAAATGAAATTAGTGTCAAAATGTTTTTGCTTTGGCTGGCTGTGACTGAGTTTTCATGCTGTTTTACACCGGCGCCACGCCCCAAAGCGTTTAGCGCGCCTTTCACAGACACCAGAGAAAACGAAAGAAACGAGAAAGAAAAGCGAATGAGCGAATGGGCGATAAAATGTGCAGAAATGTTGACTACAAAACAAAGCAAAAAAAAAAAACAAGAGACAACAAAAAACGAGCTATTTCATTCAATGTTATTTTGAGCTTAAAGCCTGAATAAAACCTGACACGCTGCAGAGAGAGAGTGAAAGAGAGAAAGGTAGAAAGTGAGGGAAGAGAGAAAAAGAGGCAGTATGTGGGTGAGGAACAGTCTGTTGTTTTTGCAATGGAAATTTTGTGTGACAGGCCTTAAATGCTTGTCCAGCAGCGTCGCCTCTCTGCTCTCTCTCTCTATCCCTGCTTATAGTTACTACACTCCAGTCCAGCTAAATAGTGCCTGTTGCTTGCTTACTGGTTAGCCTTAAGATGCATCGACCATAAATGATTAACTTATGCGTGCTCCATTAAAGCTTATGATGCAATCGAACCACAATATAACAACAACAACAACAACAATTTTCGCACAATTTTTCAGTCGACTTTCATTTGCATTATGCAAATGCAGAGCTACATATAGTTTGCTCTGCTGTATGCGGCATAAATAAATATTACATTTTAACCGCAATATAAATATGTGCTATAGCTGTGCTACGTGCCATTGCACGCACACACACACACACACACACACATTGCACAGTGCAGACGAGACGAGACACTGCCAACTGACAACATGGCGTATGCGTATTAAGCCCAAATTGCATAATAAAGTGACCGCAGATAGCTTTAAGTTGCTGTTTACACACACACACACACGCACACGCACGCACACAGAGACAAAGTGACATGCATACATATGTAAGTGTGTTTTTTGTATAGTTCACAGTCCGCGCCTGACTATGCAAATCATATAAAACATAAAATGACAGTTTAAGATTTCCAACTAAAGCTTCTTTTAAGCCTGCAGCAGCACAAAACGTGATATGCAATTTTTTTTATTTCTTTTCGATTTTATTTTGCCCTCATATCTCAGAAATGTGCTAATATAATCCTCAGTTAACTTAAAGTAAAAGGCATTTAAAGTGTATTGCATATGTGTATTGATCGAGTAAATAAATATTTGTAAAATACATATATAAAAATATATTATATAATTTTTTTTTTTTTAATATATCAATTATCTGATATTCAAATTTGTATTAAAAATAAAAAACATAATATATTTTATGCTAGTACATTTTAAATGAAAATTGTACTTTTATATATAATTTAAAAACTTATTCTTTAAATTTTTTTTTTTTTTTTAAACTAAATTTGTTATGGTCAAAGTAGTTACTAAATTTTTTTTGCATGCTCTAAGAAAAGTGTATTTTCATCTAGTATATACATTAATTTTTGTTGTTTCATACATATATTTCTCTCCAGTTTTTCGCGCCCTAAAATGCTTTATTCCCGCTGAAAGTCTATGAAAATATGCAAATCACGTTGGTATTTGGTCCATAGACTAACATAAAACAAACATACGTTCGGGTTGCTGCTGCTGTGCGTTGTTGTTTTAGTTGTATCTTTTTTTCGCGAGACTATGCACAGCTATTTGTGCTATATATCTATCGATTTTTGTGTATGTCATCTCGCAGCGCAGGCAATTGTTAAGTTTGTTTGCTTTTTGTGTGGGCGCCTACAAAAATATCGATGCCTACAAAAAGTGACACGACAGCTGGCAGCAAGAGAAAGAGACAGAGAGAGAGCGAGTGAGTGAGAGAGCGCGAGCGAGGCATGCAACTGGTTGCAAGTACAATTCGCGCATAAAAGTATGCTACAATTTTCGGCGCCAACTTGTATATGGCAGGCGGGCAGGCAGGCAGCATGGCTGAACTTATGTATCTCTATCTAGCTGTGTGTGTGTGTGTAAGCGATTGTGTGTGTGCGCGTGCTTGGTACTTTATATGATGTTGCTTGATTTTTATTTCGTTTGCTTTCTTCATTTGTTACGTAATATCAATAACTCACGCGCAGCTGACACATGTAATAATTCAATCGTGCGGACAACCATTAAACAAGATTGATGATCTCTTTAAAGCAGCGCCAGGCAGTGCACGAGGTCAGCGGGGGGAGGGAGGATGAGAGAGCTATACAGCGAGTCAAGACCCAATGGCGCCCTCTTTAAAGTTTTTGGCGACTTGTGAAAAATGAATTTCGGGCAACAATTAACAGGGCCAAAACAGGCAAACAAAGGCAGCTTTGTTTATTTATAGGCCACACACACACACTCACTCACACACTTCAAGGCGATAAGCATTTGGCTATGATTGATGAACTAACAACCTTGTACTGTCATCTATTCAAACATGCATGCCATGCATTCACTCACTCACTCATTCATTCATTCATTCACTGATTCCTACTGAATATTTTGATATACCCGAGCAGAGCCGCAATCCCCACTCGGTTCACAGTTTATGGCAACCGCAGATTAGTTGAGATTGCCTCGACTTGAGCCTTTCGGAGTAGCTGCCGAGCATGAAGAAGAAGACAGGCTACAAATTCCGCAGCTGTTAAAAAGCTAACATCGTCACCTTTGGCCAACTGAGAGCGAGAGAGAGAGAGAGAGAGTGAGCATTGTGCCGCATAAATATTTACGGCTGACATTCCATTCGCCCCTGCCTGCCCTGTGGAGCCGGCAACAGGCGTCAGAGCAGACACGTAGAGAAAGAGACAGAGACATAGAGTGAGAGAGATAGAGAGAGGTAGCAGAACTGACAACTGACAACAGGCGGCGGCAGACAAAACGTCAATGTGGCAGCAGCTAAATTGAAATATCCTTCGGTCTCCTCTGCTTAGCATTGTTGCGGCTGCCTCAGCTCCTTCTTCTCCTCCCTCCTGCTGCTGCTGCTGCAGCATTCATTATGAGAGGTGTAACAATGCCGTGGCAAAGTAGCTAATAAAAGGCAGTCCCTCCCCCCTCCTCTGAAATTCCCCGCTTTAGAGGGGCCAAGTGGACGTTGGCTGGCTGTGCCTTGTTGTTTACTGTCATCATAATTATAAAAAGGGTTTTTACACCGTCGCCGCCAAAAGGTATAAAAGGGGCCCAGGTGAGTGTCGTGTCGTGTCACCCCATTGCCTTTTGGTTGGGATTTCCAAGCAGTTTTTGGGTTTTTATTGTCGCTCCCATCCTCGTCACCCATCATCGGCATTATCATCAGCAGCATCATCACAAGCTTGGGTCGACAAAAGGATTAAAAGCGGATTATCTTAATATGTTGACAAGATTCTGATTAAAATTGTTTGTGCCTTTGTCTGGCACACACACATATATATATATAAAATCAGGCCAAAATAGATATTATGAAAAAAAAGTAATCGATTGTTATTTGTCTGCCTAATGAAATTAATAACATTCTTTTATCGTGTTTCCAAACGGGGTTAAGAGCCACAGACACACGTGCTTAAAGAGTGGACTCATATTACGTTCATCTTTAATGGATTGTGCCTGCTTGAGACAGACAGAGAGAGAGAGAGAGAGGGAGGGAGTGGAAGTGGGCGAGACAGAGGAGACATTAATTTCATATACACAGCGTGCTCTTATTATACTTTATATATACTGCAAAGCTGCGGGCCATTCATGCTTCTTAATTGACTTTTATGAAGATGCAAAAAAAAAAAACAGGAATAATAAAAAAATATATAAATAAAAACATTGAAGAAGAGCAGCATGAAAAATTGTTCATTAAATGAAATAGCTGCAAGCAAAAAATTTCACATTTTATTAAGTTTAAAACAAGAAAAAAAAAAAAGAAAATCACAATAAACGAGAATATTTGCGAGTTAATAATGTGCTCGACTAGAGGCTACGCAGTAAGTACAGCATAATATTGAAATATTCTTGGGATATATTTATGTATGCAAAGTAAGCTTGAAGAGATTGCCAAGTTTCGCGACTTTGTGAGTGTCAGCAAAACAAGCACACAAAATATCATGTTTATTGATGATTTCTACGCAAAAATTTATGATATTTGTCATATACATAATTTACATATTTTATTGTGGCCTCGCGCCTACCCCAAACATTTTATAGGGTATATTGAAGTACTATGCGAAAAGAACTATTAATTTCTTCTTTGTTTCTGTTTGATTTCCGAAAAATGTTGACCGAACAAACAAATAAGTAAGCACATGGATATGATGATAATAATATATTGCAATATGTAGAGAGAGAGAGCAGATATGTATATAGAGAGTATGGTATTTATGGTATGCTACGAGTGCTTCCTATTCCAGTAAATTCAGATTTAAATCTTAAACGTTTTGTCTTCAGCAAATAAGTGGCGCAATAAAGACATAAACTACAGAGAGAGAGAGAGAGAGAGGAAGATGAACATGAACCGATAAATACGATAGCAAATACACATGCACAAGTATATACTCGTGTGTGTGTGTGTGTGTGTGTGAGTGTGAGAGACATTGTGTCATTTTTTTACTTATATGCTGCTGCCTTTGCTATGCGTATGACATCATCATCATCATCATTGTCATCCTCATCCACATCGGATGCTCCAGAGCTGCCGATGCACATGATTGACAACCCGTCGAGCCAGGCCAGAGCAACTATACTTACTGACTGCAGAAATTTGAAATATTTAAGTCATGCAGGAAAATTATACAAATATCGAATAGAGTAAAACCCTGGAAATCCTGAGAGAACATGAGACAAAGTCAGTGAAAAAAATAGAATAAAAGCAGCCGGCAAAGGCAAATAATGTGTACGGTTGAATTGATATAAACGCGTGGTAAAGTATGTGCCTCTTTCTCTCTCTTTCTCACGCACATTATCAATAGATACTTATGCATATTTGTGTCTCTCTCTTTCTCTTTCTCTCTCTCTGTGAATGTTGGCGCCGCCGTCTGCAAGTCAATCAGCTGCAAATGTAAATCGCTTAATTTAGACACTCAACTTTCGGGTCAATATACGTACTTCCCCTCTCTCTCTCTCTCCCTCTTTCTCTCTCTCTCTCTTGCAGTTTCCCCCCTCAGTTTAGTCTTGCGCTGCATCAAAGCTAAAGATTTTCAATTAAAACTACTTTGCCAATCAGCATGTGAAAGCAGCTAAAATAGCGAGACAGACAGGCAGGCAGACAGACAGAGAGAGAGAGAGGGAGAGAGGCAGGGAGACAGAGAGAGATAGAGAGAGAGTTCCGCACAGTTTCCCCATGCCATCTGCATCTTGCACTAACTAAAGCATTGCAACTGTAATTATGAACTTTAATCGAAAAACTTTTTACAACTCATTGCTCATTCCTCCACACACACACACACACGCACGCACACACAGAGACTCAGACACACATAGAAAGCACACATAGACAGCTGTCTATCAAGACATTTGATGCAAGTACCGAAAATCGCTTAACGGGCTTCAGTAGAGAGAAAGAGAGAGAGAGAGAGAGAGAGAGTGGCAGAGCTGCGGTTAAAGTGTAACCAAATACAAGCAAACTTGAAAATAGAAATTTAGAAACTAGATCTTAAGAGATTTCATTGGAAAGCGGTTCAGGCTTTGGAATTATATTAAATAAATCTATAATAATTTAATATAAACTAAAGAAAAAAGGTTGTACTATAAAACATTCATAAAGCATTCGGATTTGGATTACATTAAGTGGAATTATTTAGATTATACTTAAATATAAAGCGTTGTTTCCAGCAAAAAAAAATATACATATATATATCCCATATTATATTATTATAATAAAAAAGACAATTAATACTAAAAGCGAAAGAAATTTCTATAAATCCAGTTACTATAGTTGCTGAGATCTTGCTGTTCATACAGACATACATTTTTCTATCTATACATAAATAAATAATCATAGGTAATTTCTGCTTTTCTTCTTTACAAAATATTATCTATGATAGAAGCGGTATGAAGCGTAAAGTAAAGAATAAACTAAAAATAAACCAACAACTCCCAGCTCAGTATGCTTACTTGTTATTTCACAGGCAGTGGGCGTGGCTTGCTAAATTTAAATTACACTTATGCTGTCTCATAAAAGCCGAAATATTCATTCAATATTCAATTTCTATGTCTCTAGCTTCTTTAATTGCTGAGATCTCGCAGTTCATACAGACAGATATTGATATTATATAAATAAAAGTTAATTTATGCATTTTTTTTTTGAGCAAAACATATAATAAATGTTGGTGTAAAATGAAAAGTAAGTATTATATAATTTACCTACGATTAGTTAGTTTTATTTTCCCTTACTTTTTTGTGAATTGTAATTAAAGCAATCGCTTTGATTCTACTTCCACACTCTTTGTAACAATGCAGCTAACACTTTCTTTGTTCATTTCGTTTCGTTTGGGTAAATATTGAAATGCCATGGCATCGGTATTGCCGCCCGCAGCTGTTGACTAGCTGAGTTGAGGCCCCCCTGCCGATTTGGGTAGTACGGGTCTCAGTCTGGGATCTGGGATCCGGGATTGTCCAATATGTTGGCGCCTTTTGCCGTTTTAGTTGGTTTTTTATTTTTTTTTTTTGGAAGAATAAAACTGCAAAACAAATACATAAAGCAGGGGTAGCTTTTGGAAAAAAATGCAATCCGTCTAAAACACACGGCTACAAAACCGAACACAGAGCCCTGTCCCGCCTCCCCTAGAGATAGACAGACATATATAGTACATGTGTTTGAGCCTGTCCAACTGAAATTGCATTGAGAGTCAGAGGCGCGTAACAAACAAAATTGCGCAATTTCAAAAGAGAGAGAGAGAGAAAGAGAGAGAGAGAAAGAGAGAGAGAGAGTGAGAGAGTGAGAGAGAGCGAGAATTGCAACTAAACTGTGTGTGCGGTCAAAAAGCCAAGCAAATAGAAACTATATTGCATGCAATAGGTGTTAAAACCCCCCGCTCCACTACTCCACCCCCCTGGGTTGTCAATCAAGTGCGCTGCATGACTAAAATTCACCTGATCTTGTCTTGGCCTGCACACCTTCACTTTCCATGCGCCTTGGGGCAAAGTTTTTGGTCGTCTAGGGGAGAAAACTTGCCGCATCTATCAAAACTTTCGACAGCGCCTGCCGCTTATGGTGGCTGCTCTATGTCTTGGGAGACAACACGCCGCATCTCTCTCTCTCGCTCCCTCTCCCTCTCTCTCTCTGGCAGTTATCTGCATTTTATTTGGTTAATAAATTGAAACTTGCTGCTGAAAAGTTTTGCATGCCTGACTGCATATGCAAGTTAGGTCAAATCTGGGCAACAAATACGGGATGATATGATGGCACTTCTCGAGAGTTGAGACCTTTTTTTTTTGATTTTGGAAGCACAAATCTGTCTGGCTTTAATAGGCCTCTTGAAGCGAAGCGCTCTTAACTGCATTTAATGGACGCACGCTTTGGGCTTTAAAAGCCAAACACACACACAGTAACCACTGCCTGCCTGTGTGTGTGTGTGTGTGTGTGTTGCCAAATGCTTGTCTGCGCTTTATCGCGCTTGAGTTTGATGCTGCTGCTTTTTGGTAGATACCTTGTGCTAACTTGGCTTAATTGCATTTGTTAATGTATTTTACTTTTTACATTTGCTGCTTTTTTTTACTGGGTATCTTGCAGTTCATACGTCTGTGCTACCTGTGCCGAAAGGTGCCTCTGCTGCTGCTGCTGCTGCTGGAATTCGGCCCTGTTGTCCGTTTGTCTGCATTATTTATGGCAGTGTAATAATGATCAGACATTTATCTTCCTGCTTGCCTTGTCGTCTCACAGAGTTGTTTGTTTTTTTTTTTTTTTTTTTTTTTTTCCGGCATTTTCTTTACAGCTTTTCTGGCTGTTGTTGTTTTTTTTCAGCGCTTCGTTCTTAATTTTCATCAGAGCGGCGAAAGCGTTGGAGCGGCCGACGCGGCGCATGAGTAATGTGCCTTAAAGTTTGCTTAAACTTAATTAATACATGCAACTACAGTCTCTACCTCTTTCTTCCTCTTCCCCCATCTCTTGCTCCCTCTCTCTCGCTCCCTCTTCCTCTACTCATTTGTGTAAGATAATATGCTTGTGGAAAATCGAAGAGTTTACCGAACCTTTGCTCACTGACACCCTTTGACATGTGCAAGCACAAGTGCCCCCTTTTCCCTTTTCCTCCTTCTCTTCCCCTCTGCCAACGCCTGCGATTGACACTTGTCTCTGTGTGTGTGTGTGTGTGCGTGTGTGTGTGTATTGATAGACGTCGCCGGGATAAACAGACAGGCAACTCCTTGTGTTCCTTTCCCTTCTTGCTCCTGCCTGGCATTTTTTCTGCACTTTTCTGCTCCTCCCCCTCCCCGCTGTGTTGGTTCAACCTGCAGCTCTGATGCTCTGAGCTGATAATGCAGGCAGCGCCGCTGCACAGTCGTTTGTGGCCAGAAAAAAAAAAAGCATAACTTCTAGTCACAGCGTGTTAGAAATAACATGCTCAGTTTTAGCTTTTCTTTTTCCCTACTTCAATTTCAATTTTGTTTTCTTGTGGAAAGAAAAAATACTCAAGGAAAAGCGGTGAATCGAAGCGCAATGAATGTATATCGATAACAATCGGGTAACGGTTAAAGTTGCTGGCTAAATTGAAAAATATTTTGCACCCTCTCTCTCTCCCTCTGCAATCCATTAGCATATTTGTTAGTAAAGCGTTAGTTTTAGCCAAGTATTTTGCATTGATTTGACTAGTCAGTGCAGCTGTCTCTAACCTCCTCTCCCCTTCCTCCTTGTGTCTCTCTGTTAGTCACTTTATCTGCTGCATGTATCTGAAAAGTTTTGCAATAGCAATTTGGAATAAATACATATACATACGCACAAGTTTTCTTCCAGCTTAAGAATTGCTCTGGCCAAGGCGAATGTCTGCCTGGCTGTCTGCCTGTCTGTCTGTCTGCCTGTCTGTCTGCCTGTCTCTCTGTCTGTCTGTCTGTCTGTCTGTCTGTCTGTCTGTCTGCCTGTCTGTCTGCCTGCCTGTCTGTCTGCTTTTAGCCAACCGCATGCTACAACAATTTCCCATAAGAAATTTGCAAACATTCAAGGCAATTAAAACTGTCAGTGCGGCCCACTGATAACTTTTGCCATGGCACATGGCCATGGTTTCTACAGCGGCATCAGCGGGCCATGGCCAACATTTTGACCAGCTACCACTCTCCCTCTCTCTTTCGCTCTCTCTCATCGCCACTCAACAGTCAACAGAGTCAGCTGGCCATGCAAAAGTTTTTCGGCCCACATTAGTTGGGATTTGTGTTTGAGCTCGAATATTGCGCACTCTCTGGCTCGAGTCAGATCGGCGCGCTTTTGTTTTTGTTTGTGTGGCCAGAGCAAGAGAGAGAGAGAGAGAGAGAGAGAGGGAACAACAGGCGACAACAACAAAGGCAAACAACAAGGATGGCACAAATTAAGTGCACACTTCCTTTGCATATTTAAATGCCCCTATATACTTCCGCTTTGAGTGTAGCACGACATTCAGCCAGTGTGTGCACAAGTGTGCCCAGTGTGTGTGTGTGTGTGTGCCCTATGTGTGTGCCATGTGTGCCCTGTGTGTGTGTGTGCATGTGGGTAAACATTTTTTTGACCATTTGTTTGCATGTTGAACACGGCCACACCAACTGGCCAACTGGGAGGTGTAATTGAAGGCAACCAAAGCGTGGAGAACGCGCCTCCCCTCCCATCCGCCTCCCACTCCCTCCCCTCTAACCTTTAGGCACCCTCCCCCTTCCTGACACTGCCCTGCCATTGTTATTTGATTTCTAATGCTGGTTTTGTATTTGCTCTGCCAACTGGCAATAATTTCAGCTTTAATTCGAGTAATACTTAAACCGTACCCTATCCGTATCGATGCCAACCACAGAGCTCCCTGGTATACATATCGTATATATATATATGTATCGTATGTATATATCTATCTATTTATGGCTCTGAGCTAATGCAGTCGAGGTGTCTCTGTTGCACATGTCGTCAGCCATTTATTAATAAGTATTGTAAATTGAATTTGACATCGCATCGATGCGGATCGATGCTGGAGGGGATTAGGCACACACACAGCATATGGATGCAGCAGCATGATTTGCCCTGAATTAGCACACAAACTACTATACTATTTCTCAATTTCATATCAACTGATTACAAGTGTCTATACTTGTCTAGAGAGTCCTCGTAAATCACTAAATTGCTTGCCAACTTGTTAGTCTGAAGTTGCGACACACAAAACTGTTAACAGCTTCAGCTCTAGAACTACTACAAAATAGTTTCAAATGTAGAAAATATTGTATATTGAACTTCTACTTAGCATAGTTAAGAATTTTTGCACAATAAAGTGTGCACTCGAAAAGGCAGCACTTTTCCAGTATGCTCAGATTTTGCATGAGATGAGCAAGAATTTTAAGAGCGGGTATAAGAATAATATTGTGTGATTTTTTGGGGAGCAAGAAAGTGTGACCATATGGTAAAACAAACTTCCAGTGAGGTCAGTCAGCAAATCTAATGACTTTAACTTTTCCAGTTTCTGAGATATAGCTATTCATACAGACAAACTGCCATTAAGACTTGAAAATTTAGACTCGAATATTAACCTAAATAAAATAACAATCCATTTGATTCTTATCAAAAAAAAATCAGTTGGCTTTAGTTCTTTCAGACTCTGAGATATACGTGTTCATATAGACAAATCTCTATTTATTTTATTTAATTTAATTTATATAAAGTCTACTAATATTAGGCGACTCTAGAAAATTATTTATAGATAGTTATGACTATGACTTCTGAAAAAGTAATATTATAATGTTTAAAACAAAGCACAGTAAAATTAAATGAATACTTTAATGGAAAGCACAGTAAAATTAAATGAATACTTTAGTCGAATTAAAAATAAATCATTATTATTTAGGTTTTATTTTTTTTTTAGCCGGAAATACCCTAAAAATTGTTTAAATGATTCAACATTTGTTGCAGAGCATTTGGGGAAACTCAGAAAAAATCCAAACAGATCTTCAGAAATTGTAAAAGTTGTTATTAGATAGCAGAAAATGCAAGTGAGTTAAGAATAGGTCAAGTAATTGCAGTAAGGAAGGACTCCGTGTTCAAACCTCTTAAAAATATAGACAGAATATTGACGTTAGCTAAGAATATATATTAAACTTTATTTATTCTTAGCTAACGTGCTCTAATTACATCCTACTAAGTCTATGGTCTGAAAACTTGGGAAAACTTAGCAAAGTAAAGTGAGTAATTTTTTAGCTTGCCATTTGACTTAAAACAAAATGAATTATTTAGAATAATTGCTGCTCCGTTAACCATCTCGACAGTTCTGCCAAAAATCACTTGTCAACTTTGTAGTCGAATTTGTTCGAGTTATTGTCAAGTAATTTGAAGGGCTCAGTGGGCGTACTTTAATTACACGCAACAATAGACGCTTGACCACATAATTAACATTATAATTGGGCATATTCTCGACTCGTACTTCACACACAGAGAGAGAGAGAGAGAGAGAGAAAGAGAGAGAGAGATAGAAAGATAGAGAGAGAGGGAGAGATAGAGAGAGAGAGACACAGAGTCGCCGCTGGCAAAGTGCTGCCAAAGCCGACAGGCGACGCGTGACTTGACAGCATTTTGGTGGTTCGACGACAGGCGACACACAGGGCGACACAGGACGACACAGGGCGACACGGGCAACACAGCCTGCGGTTGAATGTTTTCAACTGATTTTAATTACAACATTGACATGTCTAAGCTGCTTTCGATACAAATAGGATTATGCAGGGCCCCCGTGCAGAGTACAGAGCGAGAGAGTGGATTGTGAATTTATGGCAACAACTTGAAGGACTTTCGCGCAGTGTATTTTTGAAAAAAAAAAAAAATATAAAATAAAATAAAATGCAGACGCGATTGGGAAATCTAAACACAGCCAGTCAGCCAGCCAGCCAGCCAGCCACATGGCATGCATACTTATGCAGGCGACTGTATTTAATGGCCACTATGCGCTGCGTGCAGAGAAAAAGGCGTAAATTTTGCTAATGGCCTGAAAATTGGGCAATTTTATAGCCTCATGAATAAAAGATTTTCATTTTGCTTCAATTACAGTCACACACACGCACACACACACGAGCTGGCACACACACACGAGTCAAGCAGTGTGTGTGCTGCCATTGAGCAGGCCAGTGGCAGTCATGGATGAAGCCAAGATAGCAAGCACACACACACACACACACTCGCACACACACATGCGACAAGTTGGAGGCCACAATCTTGGATTTATACGGCTTTGAGTGGCAAGTCCTTGGCAAGTCAAGACGCAGCAAGGCAGAGGCAGAGGCAGCGGCAGAGACAGAGGCTAAGCAAACCCAGTCGAAACTGCTTTTAGTTCTGAGCGCGAGGAGCTGCCTATTTAAAAATTAAGAATATATTAAATTTTAATGCCGCCCAGGCAACCATAAAACTGGCAAGTTATTAGCCAAGTTAGCTGGGCTAGGCTAGGCCAGGCTAGGCTAGGCTTTTCCGCAGCTTTACCGGCTCCATCAATCGCGCGCGGCGGCGTTGATTACAAAAATTTCCACTTCAACGCATATTTTTGTGATTAATTTCGTTGCTGAGCTATGATCCCTATGAATCGGCACCCCCTCCCCCTCACCCACCAAAAATATGCATTGTGTGAATAAAGAATATAAATATTTGATAACACAAAATGGGACAGTCCCCCTTGCCACACTCGAATTGCTGCGTTAATATAGAGTATAAAAAATAAAAACGAAGATGGACTCCAGCGAGAAATAAAATATATAAAAAGTCCTTTGCTATAACAATTCTGGCCAAACCGCACACAAAGTGAATTTTATTTCGGTTTGTGGCCACAAACGTGTCAGTTCGGACACATGAATGATGAATTATGTTCGGCGGTCGGCGCATCGATACAATTTCAAACTCACACCCTCACACGCACACACACACACACACACTCATACCTTATCAAAGCCACAGTGCGAGGCAATAAAATGTTGACAGTCAGTGATGAAAATAAAAGCAATTATTGCAGCACACCGAATTACTGAGCACACTTCATCAATCAAACTAGCAAAAAATATAAAACTGAGCTGCAATTGAAGATATTTGTGCGTTAAAAATATCATACTATAATAGAATCGATAGTATCTATAGTTTAATAAATTAGTAATTAAATATCGATAGCTTCTAAACATCTTTTGCACTCTTCAAAATACTATAGCCTGATATAAAATAAAATCTTTATTTACACGTATCGCTAAATATTTGATAATTTGGATGATTTTACTGTAAATATGACGACTCATAGATACTCTTGAATATCGAAACTGATCTTAATTATTTAATAATTAAACATTGATTGTTTCTAACGATTCTCTCCACTATTCAAAATACTATCGTCTTATATTCTATATTAAAAATAAAATAAAATAAAATTAGATACTAGATAATTTCACTGCAAATCTATCGACTCATAGATACTCTTGCATATCGAAACTGATTTATAATTAAATACACTAAGTTTATAGAAATGAGCTGAACTGTAATTGAAGTTGTTTGAGCCGTAGCGCTGCAAATAAATGATACCTTAATCGATAGTTAAATAATTAAATAATAATAAAATATCAATAGTTGCTTAGTATTATTACAAAAGCCTGATATATAAAATAAATTCAATTGATTATCTAGGAAACCTCATGTATTCGATAGTTCATATCCAGAAATACTTCAATTAAAATAAAATAAATAGATTTGCTTACAAAACCCCATAAATGCGTTAGTTTCGATAGTTTGGATACATCAATTTAGATTATAGATCACTTTATTTTAAATTGAAACTGATTGGTAATTAAATATACTAAATTTTCGAATATATTCCAAAGCTTGACATGTTGCAAACAATTCTTGATAAAGAGTACATACCTTAATTAATTTTATTTCCTGCCTATCAGTTTTGATTTTGATTACTACATTTATTTTTATTTTTTTTTTGTGCTTCCAATCACAACTGTTGCAATGCCCTGCAGCACTTCGGGGTCTACACATACCAAAGGGCTACATAAACATGCCCTGTAATTTGTATGTTGGCTTGGGTAAAGTGGTAAAGCGGACGCGCGGGCAGCAACATCAACATAAAATCAATTTCAATGCCAAATTTGCAAGGGGCTTAGCATTGGCTGCATGTTCCACGCGCCAGCACACAGACACAGCATTTTTCGGCTTTGTTGCAGGCTGCACTGACTCTGACACTGGACTCCACCTACTCCTTCTCTGTTCTCTCCTACTCCAACTCTGGCCTCCCTCTCCAGCTCTTCCTCCTGCTCCTCCTGCTGCCCCTCCTGCTGCTCCTCCTGCTGCACCTCCTGCTGCTCCTCCTGCTCCTCCTCCTGCTCCTCCTCCTGCTGCTCCTCCTCCTGCTCCTCCTCCTCCTCTGATGACCGTGTGGCGGTCAAACCGACTGGCGCTTAATTGAAAAACGTAATTAACTTGCATTTTCTGCTTTCGGCGTTTATTGCCGCTCATTTGCAACGGTTTGCAGCGGCAGCAGCTGCAGCAGCTATAGCTGCAAAACGGCTAGAAAATCCGCCTCTGTCGCAGCTGCAGCTATGGCTGTGTATTTATTTGCGTTTGACGCGGCAATTGAGCGGGTATGAGGAGGGGTGTTAGGTGGTTGGTATTAAAGGGAAAGGGTTCCAACTGGGTAACTGTGGAACTGTGCATGGAGTGCACCATGATGGCTTTGGCCTGATGGACGCTTGTTAATTTTGACCGCAATACGTGCTGGCAGCCACTGACTGCCTGCAATCGAAATCGAGCGTCGACAATTGCCGAATGCCTACGGCAAACTGCTGCTGCTCCTGCTCCTGCTGCAGCTCATCCTGCTGCTCCTGCTCCTCCTTGTTGTCTTCCTCTGCGTGGCTGCAGGGCAAAGTGCGCGAACTTAAATTTGCACAGAGTAACTTTAATAATGGCCAGCAAATTGGTTTGTAAAGGAATTTTGGCAAAGAATTTCGCACTGCATTTGCAGGGTATACAGCGAGCAATGTTGACTAACTGACTGACTAACTGACTGATTGACTAACTCACTCTGCAGTTCTCTCTGGCATCTTATGCGCAAGGTTGCAGTCTAATGAGGTTTGCTGCTCCTGCTGGACGCCTGCTAATTATTTCTTATTTTTTTTGGCTGAAAATAACATCAGTTCTGCGCAGGTTAGACATGGCAGTAATTAGTAATTTAAAATGTCGCACGTGCTGCGCATTGCGAATAGGTATATATATATATATATATATATATATATATAGGGAGCTACTATATAGCATTGATTGAGCGCTTAAGCTGTGCTTGTGCAAGGCAAACACGTTTAATTTAATTGTTGATATGGCGACGCTACAAATGAATCAGGCAGGCAGGCGACAGACAGACAGAAAAAGAGACAGACAGAGCAGCAATGTGTAAGACAGACAGTCACACACACAGAGAATGAGAGAGAGAGAGAGAGAGAGATTCAGCGTTGGCGATATTTGCCAAGTGGGGAGAAATCGGCTAAGAAAATCCAAGTTGACTTTCGCCTGCTGTGCCAGAGCATGCCGCATGCTGTGTTCAAATAAGTAAACATGATGGTAGTACCAAAACCAGTCAGACGACAGAGACGACAGAGACGGCTAAAGTTGCTGACTTTACAGCAGCAGCAGAGACCAAGCAACAGCAACAGCAACAACAACAACAACAGGCGAGAACAACAGCAATGATAGAAAATAATCAAGAGCAAGTAATCCAAGATAATTAACTAAATAAGCAAGACACGCCAAATTTGTTGCGACAAAGCACAAAAGCGGCATGTGACAGCTAGTATAATATTGCGTTAGGGCATGTCTACACAGCGAGAGAGAGAGAGAGAGAGAGAGAAAAGGAGAGTGTGTGTGTGTGTGTGGGCGTCATGCAGCGTTTTGTGTAGCATACTTTTGCGCGCGCGCTTTCGCTCGCACTGCGTATGCTTGATGCAATTTAAGTAAAGCGCAAAAGTATGCAACAACTTTTTTCCAAGTATAAATTTCACATACATTTCACAGTTTCAAAGCGAAACTGAAGTTGTAACAACTTGTAATTACGTATGAAAATGCATGTTATATACATAAATAGTAACTTTTAAATCAGTTGCATTAACTAGCAACGCCAGGCAGCTAACTGCCACAATTGACGCCCTCAATTGTTGCACAAACTAAATTAATTAGCCAAGCTCAACGCTTGCGCTGCTTGTAATATTTCGTTAAATATTTTTATGGCATGCGAAATTAAAATTTAATTAACTCTGCCGGGCGAGGTGTGAGTGTGTGTGCGAGTTCATTTCATTCATTTTTCAAATTATAATTAAGTGGTAGAAAAATTATTTAAATGTATATAAAAGCCACACACACACACACACACATACACGTACAAGCCGCCCCATTCGGCCGTGATGGATGAGCAAATAAAACAATAAAGTGCAAACAAACGACACGTGCAAAAAGGGCTGGGCGAAACGGTCTGCCCCGCCTCGGGTCTTGGCCAGAATTGTGTTGGTCATTGATTGAAAATTTCTGAACCGTGGCGCCTCGGCTAATAAGAGCGAAATTATTTGCTAATTTGTTTTCACAGATCCCTTTTTTGCGGGTTTTTTGCCCCCACCCCATCCAGACAAAATCAGCTTAAAAAAGATTGTTTTTACAAGAACAAAAGCAATGCGTGGAACTCTGTGTGTGAGAGGGGAGAAAAGTTGATAAAACAACAGCAAAACAAAAGACAAGAACAAAATTAAGTAGGTCAGTCAAAGAGCAGACTTGTATGCGCTACACAAGGAGAGCAAAGGGAGAGAGAGAGAGCGAGAGAGCGCGAGACCACACTAAATGAGATTAAGGGATTTATGTGTATGTTAAAATAATATTTTAGATTCGCAACCTTATAAGCACCATATACCACTTAAAGCTGTATATTCTCTGGCATAACTGTATGCTTAATTTAAATTCAATTTTTGAGTTAGCTGAATGAGAATAGTTAATCTGCAGCGCCCTGAAAGTCAGCCAAGTCAAGTTGCCCCTAGGTTTCATTTTTCCTCCCTCCTCTTTTCTTTTTTTTCCCATTTTGTGCGTTCGTTCGTGCGCTGCTTTTTTTCTCTCCTTTTTTATTTCTACGCTACTTTGCATTAACATTTTCTCAGCTCTGGCCCTAGTAGCAAGCCAATTTTCTGCTTAATAAAAATTAAAAAAGGGTTGTGCGAGCTGCGCAAAGTTTTTCATTAAGCTGCGACAGCGACGCTGCTCAAAAATAACAACAACAACAACAGCGGGGAAAGAGGCGCAGTTCAGTTCAGTTAACGAAAAAGGATGAAGGCGAAGCCAAAGCTAAAGTCAAGACCAAAGGAGAAGGTGATGAGGCCAGGCCAGTCCAGGCAACTGCCGCAAATTGTGTAATGAAGATAAATGTTTATCGCTTTTTGAAACGGTTGGCAGGAAGGCGAGTGGGGGCGTGGCTGGCTGCCAAAAAGTTGCTAACGCAAATTTCCACGCTGATTATGCCAATAAAATCGATGATAAGCGGACTCTCTCTCTCAGAGCAACAAGCAAATTTTTAGTCCAGATACGATGAGGCTTAATTTGAGTTGGGTCAAATGCTCCAAAAAACTTTTCCGAATGCGTGTAATGGCGATAAACAAATGAATTGGCTAATGTATTGCATGAAATTGATAGGGTTGGATGGCCAAAACTCATGAGAGAGATAGAGAGAGACAGTCCAAAATGAGAACCACATGCAGCCCATTCTCACGCCTCGCGCCTCTCCAGTGCAATTAGTGAAAAATAATTTCACATTTTTGGCATTAATTAAATTTCCATACGAGTTTTTCCCACCTCCCCCTCCCCACCGACCATTTTGTGGCCCGCACACATTTCCAGCCAGCTACGCGTTTTTGTCAAAATTTCAATTGTTTTATTGCATCGCAAAAATAAATGTGAAATTAATTTACAGCACAGCAACGGTCTACACAAATCTATGTCATGCGAATGCATGTACTGTACATGTCTATGCGTGTCTATTCCGCTCTAGAAAATATTCCTGCATGGGTAATATACAACATTTTTTGCTGCTGCTTGTGGTCATCACACAAATAGTTATACCATATTTAGTCAAAGTAAAAAAAAAGAAGTTGCGTAAAGTATTTCCAACATTTTTTAATTAAAAGTGGAATACGTTATAGTGTTAAAACTGTATATGATGAGTTTCAGTTAGAAATAAAGCAAAAATTTTTGCAATTAAATACATTTTTGGAATTTTTAAATATGCATACTTTTTAATATAATATTATTAATATTAAACTATCCCTTAGTTCGAATTTGTTTTGGACATTTGGAAATGATTTTTAGGTCAAAATTAAGTATCGTTTAAAATCGAAAAATCATAGGGGGGACCTTGCCTAAATTTTGAATATATCGAAAAATTTAAACAAATCTAGTATGCTATATTTTAGTTGTAGAATCACTCACATTGTTAAAACATAAACAAAATGTCATTCCGAGTGAAAATAGGTTGATTTTTAAAAAAGTTACGATCGGTGTAATCGGCCTGTTGAGGGTGTAACATGTCTAATTTTTTGACCATTTCGACATGATTTCTGGGCCAAAATTAAGTATCGTTCAAAATCGATTTAAATGACAGTTTAGTACTAATTTTAACCTCCGCAATCAATTAAAATTAAAAACTCGCGATTTAAAATAAAAAAATAAAAATTTTGTCGAAAAATCATAGGGGGGACCCTTGTCTAAATTTCGGAAATATCGAAAATTTAAAAATAATCAGTTTTGCTATTTATATCCTTCGACCATTGAAAATGGTTCAAACAAGGGTATACTAACTTAGTTTAAATGTATGTAACAGGCGTGGTAGACCCCATAGAGTACATATATTCTTACTCATACACTCAATTCGGGGCATGGGGAACATGACGTGTTCTTCAATGTATATATCTGTCAATCTGTAAATATATAGTAAGGGATAAGATAGAAGAGATCTCTTGGTGACTCTCGCACTGTTTAAGCCGAGAAGTTGCCTACTTTTAGGCGGCAATGTTTCAGCTAGAAATAATAAAGAATTTATACATTTTCTTATTGAATTTCATATCAAAAATGCACAGTCAAAATATCACACATTTATTATATACATACATACATTTTTCGCATATTTCTTTGCCTTTGATTCTAGCTCATTCTTGTCTTCCTCATTCCCTCATTCACTTGTAAGTTCAATTTACTGCAAAGGTATTACAATTATTTCATTCAATTTGTAACAGTCATTCGCCTGCTATCGCAGCTGTCCAGGCTCCTCTCTCTCTTTCTCTCCCCTCTCTCTCTGTGTCTGTGTCAGTGGGTCGTCGGTCAATGCACCTGGACAGCATAAGGAAAAAGAGGGAGAAGAAGTCCAAGACGCTGCGCCAAATGCCGGTTGAAAAGAAAAGGGGGAAAGAAAATGGAGGAGAAAAACACATGGCGCCCGCAGCTATGTGCTTACATGCAGCAGACAGACAATGCAAAGGTAACACAGGCGCATGAAAAGCAGAAATAAAACAGAAATGGATCAGCAGCTGTCGAGTGAGAGAGAGAGAGAGGCAGAGCAAGCTTGAAAATCCTGTAATAGAGCATAGGATAAAGATAACTGGCAGAGAGAGAGAAAAAGAGAGCAGAAACTTGTACGCGGAAGCAGATTGTCAATGGCAACGCAACTGATGCTTATTTTAAGTTTGATTCTATGTCCTTTGCTGCTCAACTCCAGGGCAGAATGAAGGAGGGAAGGAAGGAAGGAAGGAAGAGAAGCAGGGTAAATGTAGAGCCAACTGCTGGCTGAATAGCCACGTTCCATGCGGAAGTTTGAAGCCGCTTTTGAATGAGCTGTTTGACCGTAGTTGAAGAACGTGTTGAAATTATTAAAAAAGAGGAAAAGAGGAAAAGCTCATATCGTATAACAGTATCTGCGATTTAATTTGTTTAATTTTTTACCGCATTTATTGCTCTTCACATGTGCCCCAAACTTTTTATTTATAATAATAACAACAACTATTTTTTCAGCCCCTCTCCCTCTCTCTCTCTCTCTCACTCTCTCTCTCTCGTACAGCCGAGTGTATTGTGCAAAGTTTTCTACAGTCGCCGGCGCTGGGGCCCAGCTAAAGTTATATAGCAGAAGCACTTAAGCGATTTCATGTACATTTTTTCACTCTCTCTCTCTCGCTCTCGCTCTCCCTCTCTCTCACTCTTTTATTTGCGCTCAGGTAAGCATTATGGCAACATCACTATGGCTGCGACTGCAGCTACAACTACAACAACAGAAACAACAACAACAAAGCAACGCTGCGGGGGCAACAAAAAAAATAAAAAATTAAAAAAAAATGACTAGTTGTAGTCAAAAAAAAAAACAAGCACAGAGAGTTGCAATCTAGCGCACACGACTATAGAATACCCTATACGAATAGCCAATAATATTCTACTTAATTTTTTACTAGAGCCAGACTTAGGTTTGCCTTTAGATCTTTAAAACAAAGTAATTTGATATATAGTAAGCTATTTCTGAGATAAACTTGGATATTGCTTAGGTTCAGGAATATATATATATATATAGAACTTTTAAAACTACGAAAAAGATCTTCAGCGCGCTATTACTAAAATCAATGTGGATATTTATACGGATCATGAATATATATATATTTATATAGTCCCTACTGCCGTCTGTATGAGTTACTCTATAAATTTAAAACAAACTAGAATGATCTTCAGTAAGCTTAACTTAGATTTTAAAATAGATCATGAATATATTATATATATGTATATATATACATTTTAAAGTCTCACTGGTGCTCTATGTTAAAAATTATGAATTTACCCCAAGAGTTTTAAACAACTTAAAATTTGTATTTGCAAACTTAAACTTCGTTTAACTTAGATATTGCTATGGATCATGAATTTATATGCATTATATACACCTGTCAGACTATTAACATAAGAACATACCCGTTTTTGAGAGACTACTCGGTCTCAAATGTGAAAAAAAAAAATGAAAAAACAAACTAAAAGTTTTACCCTCCTGGGCAGTATATGCAAGCACGTGTGTGTGTGTGTGTGTGCGTGTGTATTTGCATGTATTTTGTTACCTTCTCGACGTAGTTTGTTTAATTTAATTTAGTTAAATTTGGTTGTTGCCCAGCAAAATGTTAATAAATAGTAGAAGGATTTTATTTAAGACCTACTTAACCTTACAGGCTTAAACGAATTGCCTGCCCACAGAGAGGGAGATAGAGAAAGAGAGAGAGAGAGGGAGCAGACGAAATAAACGACAAGCCCAACAGGCTCAAAGTTGTTCAGGTTTATTTATGATTTTAGATTAATTGAAATTTTGTAAAACTTGTTTATTTCGAATTCTTTGCTAAATTGGGTAGAAAAGAGTGAGTAGTAAATATGAGAAAAATAAATCAAAGTAGCTATATAATATGCAAATAAGTTTGTATATATTTAGAGTTTTTTTTTTTTTTTTGTATATTTAAAGTTCACTTTTTCCATCTAAAATTAAGTCGCATTTAAGTCGAAAATAATTTTATATTGCTTCAAGCTCAAATTGAGGTTTCTTTTTACTTTCCGCTACTTCTACTTCATCTACTTCTACTTCTTCGTCTTGTTTCTCTAGTTCTTTCAGGTAGTTGCTTTTTTTCGCTCTGGACAAAGTTTGATTGCCGCTGCTTGGTGACGTCATAATGTAAGATGCTTAGCGACAAGTGCAAAATGCTATTTGATTTTTGATGGCCAAGGCATAAAAAATACACGTCATCATAAGGCGAAATGCAGAAGGAGCCGAATGAGAATGAGAGAATGCTCGATATGAGAATGAGCGTAAGTAATGTTGAAAAAATAAAGTTGTTTGCCTGTAAAAATTACTTGGGACATAAACTTTTGCCACATAAATTAGAAGTGCGTGAAATGTTGGCATATAAATTTAATATGCCGCCGACAGAAGAGAGAGAGAGAGAGAGAGAGAGAGAGAGAAGAGCGCAACAGGGATGAGAAATCAAAAAAAACACTTTTAAATGCGCACGTCGCTGCCGTAAAAAAGTCAACACATTCTACATAAGATCCACATCTCCTTCCACATGCACACATACATACACACGCACACACTTACCCGCCAGACATATTTATGTTATTTAGCAGTTTTATTTATTGAATGTTTAGCGGGAAAAAAAAAGCAGCAGCCCCCGACAGCAGCAATCAGCGTATATATTGTTGTACTTTTAGGTTATTGCACTTGTTGTTGTTGTTGTTGTTGTTGCTGTAGCAACAATAAGCCACACACACTTAAACATAAATCAAGCACATGATAAAGGTAAGCAAGAACTCATGCATGAAACTTTGGCAAAGTGAGAATAAGAAGAAGAAGAAGAGAACTGAAGGCGTATCGAAGACGTGCCCATGGCAGAGTGCGAGTTATGACTAACGCAGTGCGTGCAAAATGTACACACCTGCCTTGCACTCACTCCAACATACACACACACACTCAAATATATGAGAGCGCCGCCTGTGGATCAACGATGAGCGCAAAAGAATATGCAGACCGCGTGGGTGACAACGACAGCAATACACAAGCCGCAGTTTGTAGATCAACGAGGGGGTGGAAGAGCATGCAGCTGAGCGCGCTGCCAGCCGAGCACTGTGTGAGCCGAACGACAATGATAATACACGAGCCACGAGTTTGTGGATCAACGAAAGTGTACGAGAGCGCAGTCAGGAGAGTAAACAGCTGAGCGCGCTGCCTGCACTGCGTGTGTATGCACGATGCTGCTGTGGATCTAGAGCGCAGCAGAGGAGTCAGCTGAGCGCGCTGCTTGCATTGTGTGTGCGTGCGATGAGTTACAATAACAACTACAATACACAGCATGAGGAATTGTGGATCGAGAGCACAGGAGAGTAAGCGGCTGAGCGCGCTGCGTACACTGCGTAAGTAAATGAAGTAGAAGAATAAATGAAAATCGAGCAAGTGATTGTCACTCACTCTCGCTCTCCACATACATTCCACTTTCGCAGTCCTCACCTGACCACACTCTAAGCCTAAAAAAAGAACTCAATTTGCAATGTGATTTGATTGAGTAAGTCACAGCAGAAGTAAATCGCGTTTATCTATATTTATTTATTATTATAATATAAAAAAAAAGTGTAAGAAAAGTGTAAATGAAGCCTTTGTTAAATCAAAAGTGTGCCGAAGCTGTCGAAGTACATGCAAAATTCAACAAATTTGCATCAAAATACGAAAAAGGTAAAATTCGAAATTCAATAAAAGTACGCAATAAAAATACGCAAAAGTCGAAGTCTGCTTGCTTGCCTTATCGAGAGAGAGATGGTAAAACCCGAAAAGTAACATCAGCATTTCCAAAAAATTGTTGCACTTTTTTTTTTGCCCAGCAATAACTGTGAAGAGAAAAAGGCATTTCAGTTGGCAGATAAGACAATGCCGGATAGACAGTAAGACAGCACAAGAGAGAGAGAGAGAGAAAGAAAGAGTGCTGCGAGTGAAGTTGAAAGCCGACAGCAGCCATTCTCAAGCTTTGAGTGCACTTCAAATTGTCGTTGTTGCGTGCCGTGTTGCACAGCTCGAATTTGCATGCCACTCACACACACACACTCGCACACACACACACACACACACACTCGCACACACACACACACTCGCACTCTCACTCACACTCCACTCGCATGTCTACGGTATTTCGCATTTCTGTTTACGCATTTGCTACTTCCTACGTGCGCTCTCTCTGCCGCGCTCTCTGCCGCTCTGCCGCTGTCTGCAGCTCTGCCGCGCTCGACTGCTCTGCCGCTCTCTCTTTGCGTGCTGCCTTTGCCTGCACCTTTGTTTGCTCTAATTGAAAAAAAAAAGCGAAGAGTGAAAAAAGCAAAATATTTTGTTGTTTGCACTTCATTAAGCCACCTCGCTCTGCCCGCGCTCCCACTCCACTCTCTCTCTCTCTCTTTTTATGCATTTTTCATAAAGTTGAACATTTTCTTTTTGCTCTTAATCCAAAATGCAATCATTGAAATGTATTTTATTTTATTTAAGCTGCAGCGACGGTTATTGCATTTTTGCATACAAATTTCGGCAGCTTTTGTTAAGGTAAGAGAAGAAGAAGCAGCAGCAGAAGTCGCTCTCTTTTTTTCTCTCTCTCTTCGTCTGTCTGTCTGCCTGTGTGCAAATTCAATGGCATTTTGTGCTTTTGGGTGGGGTGAGGGGGGAGAGAGAGAGGAACTTTCAGTTGATTCTTTATTGTCAATCGAACAATAACGAAATCATCGGGCAAGTTACGGCAGACGCGCAGCACGGCCAAAAACTTTAAGGTACTTCAGCTAGAGAGAGGGAGAGGGAAAGAGAGGGGGAGTGAGTGAGAGGCAGCGCCGTGACACGCCCCAGCAGTGAGATTTATATGCCCAAGCGATGTGACTCAATCAATGGCATTTGTGTTGTCCGACAACAACAACAAGAGAAGCAACTACAGCAGAGAAAAATAAGAGAGAGAGAGCAAGAGAGAGGAAGAGAGCAAGTGCAGACTGCGAGTGAGACATGCACAGCATTTTGTGTAAAGAAATCAAAAATTTATACAAACTTTGCACAATGAATAAGCAACAACAAAAGGCAGCAGCATGTCCAGGCGAAGGCGAGGTGAGGCGAAGGCGAAACGGGGCGAAGGCGAAACGGGGCGAATTGCTCGTTTCATAGCAATTGCCGAAAATTGTTGCAGTTGCTCGCTCGCTCTTTGACAGCGGCAGCAGCAGCAGCAGAGGCAGCAGCAGAGGCAGCAAAATGGACACAGCAAGCGAACTGCAACGAGAGAGAGAGAGAGAGAGGGGGAGGAGGGAAGGGGCAGACGTATGCAGGCAAGGGACGAACAAAAGGAGCAGGCTCAGTTTGCTGGACTTCTCAGGATGTGCGAGAGAAGCGTGCATGTCTTTCTGCATGTGTGTGTGTGTGAGTCTCTGTGTGTGTGTGTGTGTTTCTCTGTGTGTGTGTGCCCATTGCCCTGTGCAGGGGAATTAATTAAAAATTCCGAAAATATCCGGTTAGCTCTTTATAACAATTTCTCATGCTGTGTGAGCTGCAACTACAGCTGCTGCAGAGAGCTACAGTCTAGGCCAGAAAAATCTAGCAAGCGCACACACACACACACATATATATATATAGCATACACTAGACTATTGTGCTTTAATGTACTTTGACTTTTGAACTGCCAAGCAAACGATTTGCTGGCTACCTTAGCTGCAGATAAACTATAACTAAGGCGAACTGGCTTCCTCTTTGTCGCTGTCTCTCTCTGTTTTCCTCTGTCTCTCTCTGTCTCCCTCTGTCTCTCTCTGTTCCTCTCTGTCCCTCTCTGTCCCTCTCTGTTCCTGCCTGCCTCTCTCTGTCTCTCTAGGCCTCTGCCTCTTCCTCTCTGTCTCTCTAGCTCCGCTTTCTAACTGCCTTTACCTCTGCCTTTTCCCTCTGCCTTTCTCTCTCTGTCTTCCTCTATCTCCCTCTCTTTATTTTGGCCACCTGCCCAGTCGCATTTACAGCTTAAATTTAATACTCACCCACTGCGTATACGTAATATTCGAAGCTGCCACTCTTTAATTGAGCGATTAAAAACGCAACCGTAGGCTGCAAGAAGAAGAAGAACGAAAACAGTTAAAATTTTGCAAAAAGAGAATTTTGTATAAAATCCAAAACCACAAGAAGCCAAAGCCAAAGTTGAAAATGTTTATTTATTCTAAAGGAAATATACTACAAGAAATAATCGATTATACGCTTTTCTCTGACTTTTTCTTATAGCAGCTTTTGAGCCACTTTTCTTTCTTGCCGCACCCGGAAATACTTTGTAAATCAAAAACCAAATATGGCTTGTTAAAAAAAGCGAAAAAAAGCGAAAACAATTGACCACATAAATTAGTGAGAAGTCAAAGAAAGAAGGCTGTGCCGGATGTGCAGGCGATTGATTCAATTAATTGGCAAATTAAAATGGGAATTTTTTATGGTCAAAAAAAAAAGAAGAAAAAAAGGAAGAAAGAACAAAGCGAGAGGAAGAGAGCGAGAGAGCAAAAGGCAGCAAGAGAATGCGATGTTATGACAAAGTTGCAAAAGCAAATAATAATAATAATAATAATGATTTGTTGGGCACAGCTAGAATTGGGCCAGGCTCGCTCTCTCTTTCTCCCTCTAACTCTCATATATTTCTGTCTCCCTCTCTCAGTCGAATTTGGGCCAACACACAATGGTGACAGGCGCCCGGGGGGCCTCTTAGATACAATTGAATTTATTATGGCATTTCAACTCGACAAGCATCAATTGAATAAAATTTTATCAATACACACACACACACACATGCAGAGCGAGACAGAGAGAGAGAGCGAGAGAGAGAGAGAGAGGTAGAGCGGGACCGCTCGCTTGCAATGGAGCATCATTATTGGACTAAACCGAAACTATTTGCCTCAATGGGCCACAATGCGACACATTTGTAGATACAGCCAGGCGGGACAGGCAGACAGACAGACAGAAAGAGAGAGAAGGGAGAGAGGGAAGAGGGGAGAAAGAGAGAGAGAGCTGCCAAGCGATTGTTGTTCCAATTCCCTTCGGGCTGTATTTTTCGGCACTTTCGCCCGTCGTTGGTCACCAAAGTGTTGACTGTCTTCTGATTCTGTTTGTCCGAACTTGCCCGGAACTTACATACCATATAAATAGTTCGACACACACACACACACACACACTCAGAGTGTGTGCATTGTTGTCTGCAATTGGTATTGGAAACTTGTTCGATTCGAGCTTGGAGTGCGCTGCGTCTGTCGCGATTTTCTGCTGAGTTTTCCCGCTGGCAAAATGCTGCCCTCTCTCTCTCTCTCTCTCTCTGTGCTGTTTGGCATATTTTCACAGTAAATTTGCAAGAGAATCAATATTTGTATACGATCTGGTTTAGGGCAGTGGTTTAGTTTGTAGTGCTTGTAGAAGCTGAGCTATATATGCTAAATTGTTGTTAAGATATAAGAAAAACATTTATAAAGTGCTTGAACTGAGCGAAATTTTTTGTTGCATACTTTCGAGGGCGGCGCATAAATAATACGTATACGTAATTATGTGAAGCGTATAGTAAGATGTTTGTTTGTTTTACCTGTGATTCTACATTTAAAAAAAATGAATATTGTTTTTTTGAAAATTTTTGATTTTTTCCAAAATTTAGACAAGGGTCCCCCCTATGATTTTTCAACAAAATAATTTTTTTCAAAATTTTAAATCACGAGTTTTTAATTTTATTCGATTGCGGAGTTCAAAATTTGTACTAAACAATCATTTAAATTGATTTTAAACAATACTTCATTTTGGCCCAAAAATCATGTCGAAATTGACAAAAAATTTGACATGTAATACCCTAAATGAGCCTGGTACCCTCTTTTTACACTCATTCGTAACTTTTGTAAAAATCACACGATTTTCAAGTGGAATGACATTTTGCTTTATGTTTTAACCAACCTGAGTGATTCTACATTTAAGAAATAGCAAAAATGACTTTTTGAAAATTTTTGATATTTTCCAAATTTAGGCAATGGTCCCACCTATGATTTTTCAACAAAATAATTTTTTTCCAAATATTAAATTGCGAGTTTGTAATTTTAATCGATTGCGGAGGTCAATATTATCACTAAACAATCATTTAAATCGATTTTAAACGATACTTAATTTTTGACCAAAAATCATGTGGAAATGGTCAAAAAATTAGACATGTAAGACCCTCAACAGGCCTGGTACCCTCATATTACACTCATCGTAACTTTCTTAAAAATCAAACGATTTTGACGCGGAATGACATTTTGTTTAAGTTTTAATAACCTGAGTGATTCTACATTTAAAAAATATCATAAAGGACTTCTGGAATTTTTCGATATTTTCGATATTTAGACAAGGGTCCTCCCTATGATTTTTTGACAAAAATTTTTTTTTATAAATTTTAAATCGTGAGTTTTTAATTTTAATCGATTGCGGAGTTCAAAATTAGTACTAAACAATCATTTAAATCGATTTTAAACGATACTTTATTTTGGCCCAAAAATCATGTCGAAATTGACAAAAAATTTGACATGTAAAGCCTCAACAGGCCTGGTACCCTCATTTTACACTCAATCGTAACTTTCTAAAAAATCAATCGATTTTGACGCGGAATGACATTTTGTTTATGTTTTGACCACCTGAGTGATTCTACAATTAAAAAATATCATAAAGGACTTTATGAAATTTCTCGATATTTTCGATATTTAGACAAGGGTCACCCCTATGATTTTTCAATCAATTTTTTTTTTTTTAATTTAAATCGCGAGTTTTTAATTTTAATCGATTGCGAAGGTTCAAAATTAGTACAAAACAATCATTTAAATAGATTTTAAACGATACTTAATTTTGGGCCAAAAAATCATGTCGAAATGGTAAAAAAATTAGACATCTAACACCTGAAATAGGCTGGTACCCTCATTTTACACCGATTGTAACTTTCTTGAAAATCAAACGATTTTTACGCGGAATGACATTTTGTTTATTTTTTAACAACCTTAATGATTCTAGAACTAAAATATAGCATACAAGACTTTTTAATTTTCGAAATGTTTCGATATTTTGGTAAGTAAAAATAATAAATGGCAAATTCAAACGATGCTTAGATTTTAAAAGCCAGTCAACAATTTCTGTCGAATACTTTTGAGTGCAATATGTAAATAAAACCAAACCCGTGCTATCATAGTACTTTAATAGAGAATAGCGTATATAATGTGCTTGTAACCCGTAATAATACTCTTATATTACTACTACCATTTGGTATTTAAAATATACTGCAGCAATTGCCACTTAGCTGGCCACAATCGAAAATGGTATTTTAAATACGTGACAATCTCGAGATCACAATGTCCACAAATCGATGTTCCCTGATCAATTAAATAGTTGTAAGAGCCACTAACTAAATGTGCACTACACAGCGAGGGAGAGAGGGAGGTAGATAGTTTTCTATATAATGCGTGCACGTGCAATAAACCGCAATGTTGTGCGGGTAAAAACAACAACTATTACGTAAACGTGCGTATAATGTTCGATCCCAGCCTGGTTACGGCATGTAGCATACGTGGATTATGGCATGGGAGCGAGAGAGAGAGAGGAAGAATATGGAATATGGCATAAAGGATAAAGGACATCTGTAGGCAGGACAGCGCAGGGGGCAGGGCAACAATCGCCAATAATGCATGAGGCACTAACAGCGACGCGGCGACACAGCGTTGATTTTTCCCGTTTGGCCAATGCATTTTGTGTCGCGTCGTTATTAACATGGCTTAATTAGCCAGTGGCTTAAATGCGCTCTGTCTCTCTCTCTCACACTCTCTCTCTCACACGCCTTTAAGCGTAATTTAAACTGAGAGTATTAAACACTTTGCCCCACTCAGCCCCAAAGGGCAGCGAGAATATCAAAATTAATGAGGTATTTGCAAAGGGTCAAGGTATCTCAGTATATAAAGCAAGATTTGGCAACTTGTAATTTTTTTATGTATTTTAAAATTATTTACAATTCAATAAGCAACAAAAACTAAGTCGTTGCTTTGTACAAAATCCAACATATATTTCTTATTTCTTTATTTATTTATTATTATTATTTATATTTAATATGTATGTTAGTATTTACAAATTTCTTTTCTTATATATTTATTTAATTATTATTATTATTATTTATATTTACTTATTATGTTGGTATGTATTAATTCCTGACCCTTATATTTTTATTTAATTATAATTATTATTTATATTTATATTTATTTTTATATTGGTATGTATTCATTCCTTTTTTTATTTATTTTTATTTAATTATTTTTACTTGACTTGATATTTATCATTATATTATTATTAATTAATTCCTTTTCTTCTATATTTATTTATTTTTTATTAATATTTATATTTGTATCTTATTATCATATTGGTATGTATTCATTCCTTTTCTTATCTATACTTTTTTAATTATTATTATTATTTATTATTTGTAATTATATGATAATTTATAAATTCCTTTTCTATATTTATTTATTTATTATTATTATTTATTTATTATTTATGCACAGCCGTAGAAAACATTTTTATTTATATTTTGTATATAAGTACAAGTAAAAGTTAAAATATACTAAGAAATAGACCTCAACAGCGTTACATACGACATGGATCGCCGGACTATCTGAAAGAATCATAAATATAATAAAAATGTCTAAAAAAACATTTTCTTTTTTTTAAATTTAATTATAATTTAGGATTTCTTACCGCTAGAAATGTCTGCATATTGGCCACAAAAAAGAGTCCATCAATTTGGTTGCCACGCTGGGCACGCATCATGCTCAGCAGCAGGGGCAGCCCCACAGTGGACCAACTGGAGTCACCGGAGATCACAAACCAATCGCTATCATAGATGGCCACAGCGAATGCGCTGCTCTCGGTGCTCACACATTCAGCGCAATAGCAATACAAATAGAGCTGAGCGAGAATGGAGCCGGTGAAGGCGGTGTAGAAGAGAACTTCGGGCTGCATTAAATTCGTGGAAATTTGATAGCAGAGCACACAGAGATGCAGTGAGGCCAGCAGAAATTGTATGGTGATTAGAGGTCGAAAAATGCCTGCAACACAGCCAGACATGGCAAGACACTCCCTATACAAGTTTAAGATCTGCTCCAGATTCGCATGGGTCTCACTCCGCGTAGTGCCTACAAAATGCAACACCCTGTATTGTGCGATACGCAGCAGAGCACACAAATTATGCGTCAGCGAACAGAAAAGCGTATCCACACACACAGTGGGCAGCAGCACGCCCACAGCGGCAGATATATTCCATAAATATGCCAGCAAATAGTTGCGAGTGTGCCCATTGTGCCAAGGGTAGCTGCAAATGGAGGTTGAGGCTGTATGAGATGGAATATAGATTTCTTAGCTCTACTTACACGCTGGGAAAGGGCAACTCTGGCTCCTCCTCCTTCTCCAGTTGGCCTACCAGTCTACGCATCAGGGGCAACAGCAAAGCCAATGTGGCAGCCAGTGTAAAACAATTTCTATATACACGACTTATAAACTGTTCCCGCTGATTCTGCTCGACAATGATCTGTGCACAAGTGCGCGAAGCAAGACGCTCTGCAAAGAGAGAAAGATATGGAAAGTAATTCCTATTACTATTCCCATTCCTAGCCCAGCCCTTACCTCTTCCCAGTGTGCTGCCAAATTGCTCAATGAGTCGCCTGATATCCTTGTATCTGCACAGGATCAATGCATATTTAAATAGAGCCAATAGATCAATTAACACCGAACACAATCCATCTGTCAGTTTATCCACATTCTGTGCATTGCGCATACAAAATGCCATTGTTAATGGGAGAAAGCTTAAGACCGACATAATGCTGTAAATAGTTCGATATGGATGCCTCCAGGCATTCCTACTAGTTCCAAATAAATCGTATCCAAGTAGTTGAAAATACTTCGATTGCAGCTGCAGGAACTTCTCCATAGTCTGCAATGTTGCAATTTGAGTACGTTGCGTATACGCAATGTGGGCTGCTTTTATAGTGACTGAAGGACTGACTGACTGACTGGACTGCCTCTACGAAAGCGCACAGCACAGATGTCTAATTGCGAAATAATTGAGACGCACACACAGGCACACACACACACAGGCACACACACACACTCCTACACACTCCTCTACACTCGCCCAAGCTGACGAAATGTTGAGCTCATTAAATTTGAATATGCACTCATTATGGTCTACTCGATAATCAATATATATCAGCTACAGCTACTACAGTTACTGTACTTGCCCCCCCTCTGTTTGCCACGCCCCCCACTTGTTGTAGGCGTTAAGATTTAATGTCTGCTATGATAATAACGCAATTTCCACATTAAACTGTAAGTTTGCTTACGAAATTTTGTAATTACTGCAAGTGATGTAACTGGCATAGCCTGATAAATAGCCTAAACTACTAGAGTTGCCTAATTAAAGGTAAAATAAAAAAAATATTAATAATTATAAAAAATATTTCTTTCTAAAGCCAAATAGAGAAATCGAAGTACTAATTGAAATTTATACCAATTAATTCCAAACATAAGCAAATTTCAGCTGCCAAAATGAATTAGACAAGTTGTTGCTCAAATTTGCTGCACAGAAAACATATGTAAATATATAACTATATATATATATATATATATGTATTATATATAGAGATATTTCCCATTTAAATCCCATGCCAAATTAAACTCTGCTGCTGCCTAATGCATTCATACTTATTTAATGTAAACAAATCTTATGATAACATGTTGATTTCATCAAAATGCAAATGCAGCTTATTTTCGCACTGTCTCTCTCTCTCTCTCTCTCTCTCTCTGTTTCTGTCTCTGTCTCTATCTCTTTGCATTCTTAAGTCCTTAAACTGTGACAGTGCAACAAAAACAACAACAACAACAACAATGGCTGCAAAATTGCGCATTGTATGTGCTGCTTAGTTTGTTTGCGCAATAAATTATACTTAATTAAAAACAATTAAAAGCAAATCCAATTTTGTTTTGCATAGATCTAAGAGGCTTGACCTCGCCCCGGCTCACCCCCTCCCATTTTCCGGTAGCCTCAAAAGCAATTTTCCATGTCATGTACATGCAGCTACAAATCCGAATTCCATTGCAAATATTTGCCAAACATTTCTGGCCAAAAACTAAATAAATCTTTTGTAACATTTCAAATGTGCAAAACTTTTGAACTCCAGCCCATTCCTCTATAGTTCTCTGTAGTCCTTCTCTCCCAGCAAAGGCCCGGAAACACTTGCCATTGATAATCTCCGTTTGTGTCGAGCATTAAAGTTGATTTTGAGAATATTTTAATTATTCAATGGCCAGAGAAATTTTTTGGGCTGCGCACAGGAAAGTCGCACGGGAAATACTCTATTTTTTTTCTTTTAGATATGATTTTATATGGTTAAATTATAGTAATATTTGTATTATAGCTCTTTTATAATAAGGGTATTGTATAAATTGCCGTATTATGTTTAAAAACTTGCTTATAATTTTTTAATAAATTTTATTAAATCAAGAAAATTTTATTTAAATTTAGTTAAGCTGTTAAAGCCATAGAATAATAACAGAAAACGTAAGATATGCATAGATATTTTTAAAAATTCATGTTTTAAAAATCATAGGAAAGAATTATCACACCTTGAGCAAACTTTAGAGAACATATTAATCACACTCTTAGAGAACTAGTTTTCAGAGTCTGCTGAGTTTCCTACAATAAACTAGGCTTTAAGGGCGATTTTTCTTTAAAACAACGCCTATGATACAGGCATAAAATATGTCTAAAAAAATATAAAATCAAATTATTGCATATGATATAGGCATGATATAGGCATGAAATATGTCTAAAAAAAATATAATATCAAATTATTGCATAAAAATAAATGTTTTAAGTGAAGTTATATCGAATTGAGACTGATTTAGACTGATTTTCTATATATCCCATTTATTTTATATGCCATATTCCATTTGCCTGACAAATCTGACGCCATAGTTTGCCTGATCAGCCTAGCAGGGCAGGGTATTTATAATGCTTGTTATGCACAGCACACACAAATACAGGGTGTTAAGCTCGGTGGCGAAGGTCAGCCGGAAAAGTTAAGCTCAACAGTTGGCCAAAACTATTTAGGGCCAACATGCAATCAGTGGGCAACAGATTCATGCAATTACGGCCAACATGCAATAGGGCCACTTATACGCTTTGGCATAGCTGATGAGATACGCTAACAAACACACACACACACAGAGAGAGAGACACACTCACAGATACACGCTTCTGCACCTACGTAAATGCGCTTAAAATGTGCGAGCCAAAATGTGCAAAAGTGAGAAGATTTGACAAATATTGACGGCATAATTAATTTTTGCCTGCGTCCGCTTGTACTTAAATATATATACATATTTACCGTTGCTTATTTAATTATTAACAATAACAATTTCATTAGCAGACTTTTGCCGTTATACGGACTGTAATTAATTAACATTTTTGACAAGCGCTCCGCACGGATTTGCGACTGTCTCTACTTCTCGCGCCTTGTCTCTATTTCTCTCACTCTCTCTCTCCCTCTCTCTTTCTCTCTCTCTTTCTCCCTCTCTTTCTCCCTCTCTCCCCTGTTGGTTTTCCCAGCGGAAATGGACAAAAAGTTTTTGCAGCTCGTAGTAGCCTACGTCTAGGCACATAAAACAAACATTGACACACTGCCACGCCCTCCTTTTCCCCTCCCCTCCCCCTGGCTGGGCTAAAAGGAGTTGAGCTGCGTTGAGTTGAGTTTATACTTTAGTATTTTGTAGCACAAAACTTGCCAGAAACTCAGCTGGCAGGCGGGTGAAGGGGAAAGGGGAAGGGGGAGGGGGAGGGGATTGAGTGGGCGTGGGCAGTTGTAAAACTCCCACAAAGAAGTTTTTTTGGTATTGTTTGTGCTAGCATGCTGATGTTGCTGTCCGAGCTTATAGGGTATATTGGGTATGTTACAAGACCATATGTTAAGATTTATAGTGAGTCTGATATGGTATATTTTAAAATTAGAGTGTATTTTTGAAAACGATTTCGATAAAATTAATTTTCATCGCAATTTTAATTTAATTTAAAAAATATTTCACATGTTTAATTAATTTTTTATTTATTGTATCTTAACGTATATGGTCAAAAAATGCAAATTAACTTTCGGGCGATACTTAACCATTAAAATTCATCCGTTTTGCCGACAGGCTTGTCGCTAATTATCTCGTCGATCCCATCTCCCTCCAACGTCTGAAGAGAACCCATCCCAATGAATTCCTTACCCGTAGGATATCATAATCCCATAATTTGTACATTTTTAATAGTTTAGCATATATAAAGCACATTATCCACAATATTATTTTTAAGCTACACATTAGGTTAAGTTCAGAAAGAACTGGACGATTGCTCGTGAATATAATATAATAATAAATATTAATTGCATATGAAAATATAATAATAAATAATAATTTTAATTTAATTTAATATGAAAAATATAATAATGAATAATAAATTTATTTGAAAAATTAATAATTATTTATGTATTATTATATTCACCAGGAATCTCGTTTAGTTACTTCTGAACTTAACCCAATGTGTAGCTTAAAAAAATAATTGATTCTAAAAAATAAAAAAAAACTTATTTAAAAATTATAATAATAATTTAATATTGTTTCAATATGCTGTCCCACATATATCTTTGTGTGCGGACAGATGCTGCTGTTGGGCTCGATGCAGCTGCAATTTATAAATTTTTTTAGCATACTTTTCTGCGCGCATGTCTTAAGCCACTCTATACAGTGTTACAGGGTATCTAGGGCTGCGTGACTGCTACTTTTATTTAGTTTAATTTGCCATTTTGTAGCTGTTGTTGCCTGCTACTGGCGCTGCCGCTGCAATGCTCGGACAGCAGTTGAATCCAAAATGAAATACTTGATTTCAGCCTCCATGGAATTTGCGAGAGCAAGTGCAGCGGGCAGAGAAAGCGAGAGAGAGAGCAGCGGCAACAGAAGTTGGGGCCTGGAAACTTTTGCCGCTTGCACAGGAAGTCAACTTGGCAGGCTTGAATACGACAACGCCGATGCGAAGATGGAGATGGAGCTTGGAGCTGGAGACGTAGATGTGGGCGAAGCCGTGAAAGAAGAAGAAGAAGAAGAGGAACGGGCAACTGACGATGCTGCGACTACGAAGCAGTTTACTTAAAATGTTTAGTGGAAAGTGTTTTAAAATACATTAAAAAGTTCAGGGACGGGCCGTGGCACGCATAGAATTTATGCGAATTTTGTGAACTCGGAGAGTGCAAACTTTTTACATTTGCGCCCGCCCAATCAACTTAAATATTTGTTTAGCTCAACACAGCTGAGCTCTTAAGCTCTACACACACACAGAGAGAGAAAGAGAGAAAAATAGAGAGAGAGAGAGAGAGAGAGAGAGAGAGAGAGAGAGAGAAATACATAGAGAGAGAGTAAGAGATACAAATGTATCTGAGCAGCTGTAATTAATGCCCAGGCCAAGTACCTGCCGACTGTCTGGCTCGCTAATTGTGTGTGTGTGTGGGTGTGTCTGTAGGTGTATGTGTGTATAGGTGTGTGTGTGTGTGCTTGTGGCTTCGAGAAAAACACGCAATATAGAATTTCAAGTAATCTATATGCTCAAAAGATACAAATATATCTGCCAGCCATAACGCGAGTCATCTAATGAGCTTCCCTCTCTCTCCTGCCGCAGGAAGGAGGAGGAGAAGAAGAGGCACAGAATGATGTAGATATAATTGGAAAGATGCTGTAGGTTGTCTATAATTTAAGATATTCAACGTGGGCTGCGACTGCGGCGTATTTCCGCTCTGCCGTCGTCGTGTTTACGTTCTTGATTAGATACGCTTCACGAAAAACTGTCGACGTTGCGCGATGAAAATGCGAGGGAAATTCGAGAAAAATATTCCACAAATATTTTGTTGTTCACAAATAAACAAAAACAAGAGATTCTATCCATTCGCAAAATTATTTATTATAATGCTGAAGTACTCGAGTTGTGCTCTCGTACATTATTTATTCGCGCAATTTGCCGAAATGAACAGCTCGAGAACGACATATCGCTGTGCTGTGATTATTCCACTTGTCGCAAATCGATTTAAATAAATATATAAATACGAATTTTTATAAAAATTAAAGTCGAAAGCAGCAGCTGTAGGGTAATTAAATCTGAAGATATCCTGGATTAAATTAATTTAAAAAAACATTGCATACTTTTCAGCATAGAAATAGCAGAAGTTCTCACAAGGAAAAAATATATATAGGGGCTATATTTTAATATATAACTCATACACTTATTTACCACACTCATTTCTTTTTTTTTAAATCAGCTCAATTCCAGCATACCCCTCTCGCTGCCATGTGCAGGGTATACCACAAGAAATAGCCCGCAAATAACATTATACACAATTGTTGGCTTAATACACGCAATAAACGCATTTAATTAAATAACCTGTTTAAATTATAATACGTTACAATAAAATACGATGAAAAAAATATGGGGAAAAATACTACGCTCTCCACACAATTGCGTTGAAAAGAAATTGCACATTAAATTGATTCAACTAATGAACAAAAAAAAAATCGAAAAAGAATCGCACTCACAATAAAAAACAGCAAAGAAAATTAAATTAATTTAATTTGTGTCAATTGGAAATTGCGAAAAATAAATTATACGGAGCAAATGACATTTTCGATTGTGCATTATTATGCACAAGAATGAACAATATACTATATATATATGCTATAGTACTCAATGGATCTGTGCAACAACAGGTATACTACGGGACAATAAATACAACCAGTCAGTCTATAAAAAATAAATACTCGAAAAAACTTATATTTTACAATTGATTAAATTACATGGAAACTTGTTGTCCTACTATATTTTTTTTTTGTATTATTGCTAATTAATCAATTGGAAAGTAATTGAAATATTATGAGAATTTGTATTAAATGGCTATAACAAGTGTAGCTTTTTTTATAGAATGTTTTCTTTATACTCGTAATCTAATTTTGTCTAGATTAGATAGAAATGTGAAACAAGCAAAAATCTCAACGCTTGAAAAACTTTCACACAACTTAAGAAACTTTCCAAGATTTGTGTAAATTTTCTCTTAAGTATAACATAAGATTTGGTAATAGATTGAGAACTGATTGCGACATAAAAAGGGAAGGCTGGCGAAACAAGGCAGAAATACTTTAGGGACTTGGAATGGGACCTTTTTTTTGGAACAATGTTTCAGGCCATGTTTGAGTCATGTCATGGAGAAGTTAACTTCGAAATACGCTTGATAAATAACAATGTAAAAATCGGTTCTTTGAGCTGATAAAGTTCTTTAAAGCTGAAGGCACTTTTATAGATTTATATATTAAATTTCCTGAAAAAGTTAGAATTATTTCTAGTTTAATGAGAACTGAGAACAGAGAAGAAAATTAATCATCATTTAATTTTTTGAATTTATTTCTAATTTATATATCCTATATACAACTCTGATCGTATGCTCTTTATGTAGAAATTTATTTTATAGTATAAAGTATTATTTTAGGTTTGTATTAGATAGGTATGCCATAAATATATTCACAAAATTTAAGAACTCTTGCTCTTATAGTCTCTGAATTTAAGGTGTTCATACAGACACACAGATATTCCGGGAGATGAATAAAATAATATTTATACTTTTCTTGCTCTGTCTTTAACACACATTTTGGCTAAGAGAATAGGTCAGGAATTTTTTCAAAGCAAGAATGCTATTTATATTTTTCTCTCTCTGTCTCTTACGTACATTCTGACTAAAAGAATAGACTAAATTTTATTTAAACAAAAAACTGTTAGTTATTTTTAAATATTTTACTTAATTTATCACTAAAGAAACCCAGCATGACGTCAATTTACTTCGCTGCAAGCAATGTTGGCCTCATTCGCGTTAACTGTAACTGCAGTGCAACCTAACGGCAACAGAGTTGGCCAACAACTGAGTAATGAATGGCAAAATGCCGAGTGGCAAAAGGCCGAGCAGCAGCAGGCGATGAAAACGAGTGGAAAATGGAAAACGAAACAGAAACGGAAAATGAAACACAAAGAGAGCGAGAGCGCGTTTGCTCTTTAGCGCGATTTAAGAGCAAACTGTGCCAAGTGGCATCTTGGCTAGCCTGGCATAGTTGTTGGGCCAAGCGAAGGACTGCTTGTGCTTTGTCAACAACAGCGGCAACAATTGCCTGCCCACCTCCCCCCTTTCCCCTTACCACCCCCTCTCAAGCATATTTACACGCTTGAAGTATCAACAAATGACAATAAACAAACGCGGCGCATGCTTCACACATTGCCCGCCAAATTGAATTAATTGCGAGCATGTTTTGTTTGCCTGTCCCTCCCTCCCCCCCCCTGGCAGTTGTTCCCCCTCCCCCCTGGCAGCCATTGCTTGCCTTGGCTGTGTGCAACAACATTTCGCGCCAAGGATGTGGCAGGTGTTGCCCGCGGAGGCGCACTTACTGATGACCATAATGACAACAATTAAATATAAATCACAACCTGAACGAGGGAGAGAGAGAGAGGGAGAGAAAGCCAAGGTTACCAACCCCTCCCCCTCTCCACGCAGTACACACGCATACAATTAGCTTTTTATGGCCAACGGGCAGCGTTAAAATGCCAACACTCTCGCTCTCTCTCTCTCTCTCTCTCTCTCTCTCTCTCTCTTTGGGCTCTGGGGCTGCCCTTGGTAATTTGAAAATATGGTAATTATGAGCAGCATATACACGATATATATATATATATATATAGATATATATATCTGCAGCCTGTCTGTTCTAATTAGGCGCACATAAATCGTCTGCCAGAAGGAGACAGCAAGAGAATGGGAGAGTGAGAGTGGGAGAGCAATAAAAGCAGCTGTAGCAAAAACCTAAATAACAATTAAAACAATTTACAAGATTAAAAACACCTTCAGGCCGATATGCTTTAATATTTTAATTAAAAAATTCCTTAGCCACAATATGCTTGCGGCCAAGCCTAACTGGTAGGTGTAAGCAGCGCCCCCTTTCCCCTCTCCACCCTTCCCACTCCCCTCTCAGGCCCCTCTCTCAGCTCCTCAGCTTCAACTGACTTCGGGTCTGCTGAACGGTCTCCGGAGGCCGATGACTTTGAATTATTGCAGGGCGAGTCATAAATTAAGTGCTGCAAAGTGCGTGCCTCTTAGGGAGGGGCAGCCTGCTGCCTCAGGCTGTGGGTGGGCGTGGCAGCCAGTTTGGCCTGTAGCAGGTGCCTGCCCAGCTTGGAGTCGCTACTTGAGCGCAGCGTTTAGTGCCCGCTCAAACTGCTGGAGTGATCGATGACAGTCGGAGAAGGGCGAAGCAGCAGCAGCAGCATGAACCTATTTCAATTATACAACAGATTGGAATAGTTAGGAGCATTAGGAGCATACCTGGGACAACATTTAGCCCATGTTTGTATATTTAAAAATTAATAACTAAAAGAAATTCCATTTTAAATCTAAAACATATTTATATGCTTATGAATATGTTAATTTTGGCCAGGAATTTGGAACGCATCTTTGGAGGCATCTCCGATTCCATAAACTTCGATAGATATTTTCTGAATCAGATGATTTTTTTTAGCTTCAATAACGCATAACTTTGCCAAATATCATTTGTTTTTACTCGGAAATGACTTTTTCATCATGATATTGTGCCTAAATTGATTCTGCATTTCATTTTGACCAATTTGGGAACTTTGATTTTTTTGCACTTTTTCCATGCAACCCCCTTGCTAAAATTTCGAAATTTTTCAAAAAAATAAAATATTAATTTTTTGCTTAAAATCGATTAGGATATTCAAAACTAACATAAAAATCAAATTCCCAGCTGATTGGGACAGTAAATGTGTAAAATATACATATTTTATTGAGTTTCCAGGGTTGTCTATCCTCTTCATATCACTATTTATGAAAAATAGAGTTATTTTTATCGTTTTTCACCTATATAAAAAATCATTTGATTTAACTCGGGTAAGACTTTTTGATCGCGTTATCGGGCCTTTAATAATTCTGAATTTCAATTTTATCAATTTGGGAACTTTGAATTTTTTTCGATTTTTTCCATGCAAACCCCTTACAAAAATTTCGAAATTTTTTCAAAAAATTGTATATTGATTTTTTTGGCTTGAAATCGATTAGGATATACAAAATAAATATAAAAACCAACCACAGTTGATTCGGACTCAAAATGTGTAAAATATGCTTATTTTATTGACTTTTCAGGATTGTAAAACATGTATTATATTTGATACAAATTGTTTAAATACAACCCTTTTTCTTTTACCTTTTTTCTGGCTTATGTTTTATTATTTTACAAAAAAAAGATTCAATTATTCGAAATATACGATTAAAGTATACAGAGATAGATAAGAGAGAGATAGAGATTCCTTTGCCTCACTAATTAATGCCACCAATTGTGCCACGCCCCCTTTAACACTTCACACTGTGACGTCATCAAGCTGGGAGGCGTGGATAATTTACAGCAGGTGGAGAAGGGGGGGGAAGGCAGAATCACTCCCACTCGTCGCGAACATTAAGTGAAACTGTTGTCTGCTGAGGGTTATTGTCGAGTCGAGCCCATCTACATTCGCATTCTGCGCTAAAGATGCACAAGATGATGTTCTAATAGGCAAAAGGGGGGAGTGTGCGAGTGGCGGGGGCGTGGCAGGCAGTCGAAACTTGTTGCATAAACAGCAGCAAAGGATTGCTGCGGCAGAGCGAGAGCAATTTGAGCAGAATAAAGCCAGGCAGGGCAGGGGAAGAAGGAAGACCTAGCAGGGAGTGGGAGTGGGAGCAGTTCCCCCAGACTGAGCCTGCATATTAAATCTACAAGTACCCGAGGATGGCCTCCAATTCTCGTAAATAAAAGCCAAAAGGATTTGGCTGCCGCTGAACGAGTTAAACGGGACCGAGGACAGACGTTGTGGCCGCGCAATCAAATTCAGATACTACGGCTGGCAGGGAGGGGAGGGGGAGAGAAAGAAGGAGACGGAGCTGGAGACAGAGCTGAAGCTGTATACGAAGCTGGAGACGAAGCTGGCGAGGAGCTGGAGCTGAAGCTGGAGACGTGGCTGAAGATGTAGAAGGAGCGCAGTTGCTGCCGCTGCTTAAGTGTCGTAAAGTCCTTTTGCGTGCAACAACAACAACAACAACAGCAACAACAACAACAACAACAGCAACACGAGCTATAATAGCAACAACAACAACATGAAGAGGAACAAGAGCATCTTGGGCTTTTATGATTTATGCAACTATCGCCTGCAGCCCATTGAGGGAGAGTGAGAGAGAGATGGAGAAGGGGAGAGGGAGAGGGAGAGGGAGAGAGGGAGACCCATTGCCGAAATCCTTGACACAGCGTACACTGTTTTTTTCATATACCCTGTAGAAGTTTTAGGAATAGGCTATGCTTGCTGAAGGGTGAGTATGTTAGAGCTAGAATAATATATAAGACCTAAGCAATACTCTCTCTTCATTTCATAGATCTAAGTAACTTAAAACAGAGTATATACTATAAATAAGTAGATCTCTGCATGTAGAATAGTTAGACCACTTAAATTTGCTAGAAATGTGCCTCAAGTATTACTAAACCCAACATCAGTACCGCATTAATGAAGATAATATAATAGAGAAAGATATTTTCATAGCTTTCGTGGTATTTTATTAGTTCAGACGTGATCTCTGCGCTTATAAGTGTTGCACTTGTGAAACTTGGTAGAAATGTTCTTCAAATAGTGCTACATCCAACTCAGTTCCGTTTTCTACCTTAGATAATATTATTAAGAGTGATATTTCAATTGATTTCATAATAAATTAAGTATTTTACTGGCTTTTAAAGCATCTCAGCGACTTTAGAACTTTCCCTTGCTATGCTTGGAGGAAATGTGCTTGAAGTATTTTTACACCCAATTCTGTGCGCTAAAGAACTTATGCAGGGTATTTCATAGTCTGATTTGTCATGTTATTCACTCAACTCAACATTAAAAATACTAAATATAAAATACTAAATTTAAAATATCAAATTTAAAATACTAAATAAAATATCCTGCATATAAAAATTCTAAACGTTAAATACTGACTGTAAAATACTAAAAATAAAAAATACAAATAAATATACTAAAAAATACTAAATATAAAATAATTTAATATTAAATACTTAACATAAAATACTAAACGTAAAATACTGACTATAAAATACAAAATATAAAAAATACTAAATAAATATACTAAATAAATATACCTAATATAAAAATACTAAATATAAAATACTTTAATATTAAATACTTAACCATAAAACACTAAACACAAAGTACTAGTTACACAATACTAAATATAAAATACTAAAATATAAAATACCAAATGTAAAATACCAAAAATACTTTTTATCCCCAGTCACCTACAGGGTATTAGACAGTGCAGTCAGCTCTCTCTCTCTCTCGCTTTGCTTCTTCTCCTTCACAATTTTTTTGCCCAAAATGTCTTCGTCGCCGGCGTCGACGTCGCCGTCGGCGTTAGCGTCGCGGCGGCTCTTCAAATTGTGTGCAATTTTTATGGGGCGTGGTTGGGTACGTTTGCTAGGGGGCGGACAGAGGGAAGGGGGCTGGAAGGGGGTGGGGGCTGGGTCATGGGGGGCAGCATTCATGAATAAAAGATTTTCAAGTGTGCTGCGCCCGCATGCTGTCTCCTTCGCTCTCTCGCCTCGCCTCGCTCCCCCTGCCTTATCCCTCTCCCACTCTCTATCACGCTCTGCCTCCCTCTCTGCCTCCCTCTCTGTCCCCCCTCCCCCTCTCCGCCTGCCATGGCACCGCAAGGCGTTTTCCCTCAATTTATTATGCTTTTGGCCTTGCCGGGCGCAAATAATAAGCGGCAAGTGCACTCGGCCACGCCCCCTGCACGCTGCCGCCTTGGCTGGCACCTTGCACCAACGGCCACGCCCACACAATTGTCGCGACAATAGAGAGAGAGAGGGGAGAGGGAGGCAGACAGACAGACAAAGGCGCCCGCGTTAAATTAGCAAAGCAAAGAGTTGCAGTTTACTCGCCATTTAAGCGCCGCACTCGACAGCTGCGTTTGGCAGCGCAGCGGCAGCGGCAGCAACAACAACGCTGCAAATAACCGCAGCAGCAGCGGCAGCAGCAACAACAATAACAGCGAGGCAAACAATGTTAGCGCTGCGACTGCTTTCGCGCTGTATATGAGTCTCTCTCCCTCCCACTCTTTGCTTGTGTGTGTGTTTAACATTGTGTTTGCAGTTGAGATTTGTTTGCTGTTGTCTGCTTGCAAGATCGTGTGCCACCTGGCGGGCAATTTAACAGTCCATGCCTAAAAGTAGGCAACACTTTTGAGTTTTAAAATCAAAATGTTAAAATAATTTAATAACTTTAGGTACAATTAATAAAAAGTTATACATATTGTAATAAAATAAATGCATTTATTAATCTAACACACCTATTAATTAAAATAAAAGCATAAATTTGCTGCAAATATTTAAGTTCGCTGCATTTAAATTTGAAATCAAACGCGCGCGCGCGTTAACATACTGTACAACACTGCATTTAGCTCGCAGCCAACTTAACTAGTCGCTAACATAGCTGTTAGTTAGCACAGCACATGTGCCCTGTTAAACCAACCAGTCTGTTAGTTATGTTATGTTAATAACAGTGCCGTAACGATTACCTGCACTCGATTGCCGTACGCAACATTTCTGCCGCTCTCGCGTTTTGGTCACACAGCTCAGTTGCCGAATTGTTTTTGTCGCGAACGGTTGATGCGAACGGCGAGCAGCGCTCGAAAAAAAAAAAACGAAAAAATAAGAAATAAAGTTGTGTACGTTGAGAATTTGTGTAAACGCCGATTTTATTGTATATATGTGCGTGCGTGCGTGTGCCTCTATTTGTGTATGTGTTTGTTGTATGCGCGTTTGCTTGCCAGTTAGTTGCTTGTTTTATTTTCGTTGTACAGTTAATATTCATATTTATTGCACTGCACTCGAAAGTGTAAGTGTGTGTGTGTGTGTGAGAGTACAAAACGAAGCGTGCGAAAAAAATGTGCAAACAAGCGCCGTTTGCCAAAGCCGACGTCGCCGTCGACGCCAACGCTGCCGCTTGCCTTTCGGCTCGTCTCTCTCTGTGTGTGTGTGCGTGAGCGTATGTGTGTGTGTGTGTTTGCCGTAGTAGCCGACTATGACCAGCATTTTGTTGTTGCGCAGCGCGCATTTGCTGCTTTGTCTGACACTGTGTGTGTGTGTGTGCTTGTGTGTGTGTAAATTCCAAAACATACGCTGCACAGTGGCACCAAAACGAGCTCACAATTATTTCAATGCCCATGCCCGGCTTTGGGCGTGAGTGTGTGTGTGTCTGTGTGTGCGTACGCTGGCATTGTTTGCGCTCGTAGTGTGTGTGTGTGTGTCTGAGTGTGTGTGTGTGTTTGGGTGTGTCGTTGTTGGCCGTGTTTATTATAATTTTCCTCGCTTTTTTTTCTTATAACGTTGAATATTTTGTTCGACCCAAGTGGAGTTTTTTCTCTCTGCTGGCGTCGCTGCCGCTGCTTTGGAGTTTTTCATCTACGCTTTGGCAGCGTCTTTCTTTACAATTCTCTCATTCTAAGCCTATTCGTAAGCGGCCGTGGCGCGCCAGTCAAGTGTCATTCTACGTTTATTTTTTCTTCTTTTTAATGTGTTAACATGGCAGAAGCAACAAATGCGGCGGCTGCTGCTGCTGCGCTGCCGCTGCTGCCTCTCCAGAGTTGCCACAATTATTGACGTGATAAAATGTGTGGCAAGGCTGAAACAACAAAAACAACAACATGATCAAGTGCCAATTAGAATTTATTATTGTGCATTATTCCTTTTCTTATTACACTTCGCACGCACACACACAGACAACTCTCTTTGGGCTGCGCGCTCTCTCTTACTCTCCCGCTCTCACTCCCTTAGTGGAGTCACAGCAGCAGCAACAACAAAACTGTTAAGGCAAGGACAGTAACAGCAGCAGCAGCGCAGCAGCAGCAGAGAGAGAAGCGCGTAGGCAAAAGGAAAACGGCAAAGGCGAAGGCAAAGGAATTTCGAATTTACTTCTTTCTCTACTTCGCGCTTCGTTTTGCTAGCTTTTTCGTAACGCAACAACAACAACAAATGCGCAGCAAATGCGAATGCGAAACTGAGTGTAAAATGTAAATGTGATAAATAAAAAAAATGCTTAATTAATTGCAGTTAATTTTGTGCAAAATGTGGGCAAAACGTGTGCGATAAAAGTAAACGAAACGTAAACGAACAACAAGAACAACAACAACAAAAAAAGGAAGCAGAGGCAGCAGCAAAATAAGAAAAAAAAAAAAAAAAAACTGCGCGTGCCTGTGCGTGTGTCTCTCGCTCACTCGCTCGCTCTCACTGTGTTAGTGTGTCTCTCAACGTGCTCGTGCTGCGTGCGTGTGTGTGTGTGTGTGCGTTTGCAACAGATGCTGCAAACATTTCGCGCAGTGTGCGTGTTGTTGTTGTGCAAGCGAAACAGCGACAGCAACAACAGCAAAGATTACGACGTCATCAATTGAGAGCGACGGCAGCCGAAACAACAACAACAACAACAACAATTACAACAACAACAACAACTGAGCAAGTGCAGACATGTTCAAGTGCATTCCAATCTTCAAGGGCTGCAACAGGCAGGTGGAATTCGTGGACAAGCGCCACTGTTCGCTGCCCCAGGTGCCGGAGGAGATATTACGCTATTCCCGCACCCTGGAGGAGCTTTTTCTCGATGCGAATCACATACGCGATTTGCCAAAGGTCAGTAAAGATATACACGCATACAAACACACATATTTAGGAGTGTGCGTGTGTGTTTGCACAGTGAAGCAGAGCAGTTTGCTTTGTGCGAATTTTATTTCGCTTTAATTATTTTTTTTTTTGTTTTCCGCTTTAAAAGGGAAACATTTCTTTAAGCAAAAGCGCGTTTATTTTTTCTGCATTTTTCACTGTTCAAATAAGCAGCAGGCTGGAAAAAATGTTCTTTCAAAAGCTGTGAGTTTTCTTTTTTTTTTTTGAGGAAATTGAATTTTTAATAGGTTTTTCTTTTTGTGCTTTGCGAGAAACTAAGGCAAGTTTGGGATTAAAAGAAGAAGAAATTTACTCATATAATCAGAGTTTTTTAAAAGAAATTCTTTCTTACTCATATATAATCAGAATTTGTTATAGGAAAATAAATAGTTTTTTTTTTTTTTTTAAAATTGTTCTTTTTAGCGCAAATTCGATACGTCTTTGAAAATTATTCGTTTTTATTCTATATTTCATAAATATTATTTTTATAAATTTATAATATTAAAAGTTATTAGTACGTTGATCGTTTCTTTACATATTTTCTTTGAATTTCAAATAGATTTACAATTTTTCTTTTTGAAATAAGAAAAAATTAATAATCAATCCTGGACTGACCTTACTTATTTGCAATGTGTATACATTCTTAAGCAGGGATCTTAAGAATGATCTTAAGAAAGATCGACTGTAGCAAAGACCGTGATATATTCTTGCTCTCTCCTTCCCTTCCCTCTCACTCACTCATTCTTCTCTTAGTTCACTGAACTTTACACAAGATGCGGTTTTTTTCTTTTATTATGTTGAGCAACCCCTTGCAAGACCATAGAAATCTCTTGAAAGCTGCAACTGATTTTTAGCAAAAAGTATGCCTAGACTCTAGACCTAACCTAACCCTACCTACCCGACTGGGGTTGTTGTCCAGCGCCGCAGGCCTACTATACTCGTTTCCTCTGGCAACTCTGGCTAGTCAGTCTACTTCTTCTTCTTACTCTTTCACTTTGTCTTGCTCTCTCTCTCCCTTTGCGCTGGCATAGACAATAATTACAACAAAAGGAACGTCCGTTCTGGGGCAGCTCTGGCGGAAGTCTTTAATTAATATGGCATGAAATGCAGGGGGAGGGGGGGGGGGGTTGCAGGGGGCCAGCGCGCTTTTCATTCACAATGGATGCGCTGGCTTTGTTGAGGCGGAGTTAGTTGTGGCTCCAGACTGTTTGCGGCTGTGCATGCATAATTGATTCTACAATTACGCAACCTGCAGATAGAGGGGGGAGGGGGGAGGCGATAGCGGGGTACCCCTTCAGCCTCAATTAAAGATCAAAGTGAACACCGTTTGCCTGGGTTCTAATTAATAAGCAAGTGTCACCCAAAAACAGCAGCAGAGGCAGAGGCAGCCACTTTGGGGCAATTAACAGCGATTAGCAAGAATTTTGTGTGTCTGTGCGCACAGTGGGTTAAATTCCCTGAAATTGTAAACATTTGCACCTGCTAGCCAGTGCCCACTGTACTACAGTTGAAACTATATTTATTTTTTTTTTTGTTTAGTTCGCGTTGGCTTCCGTTTTTATGCAGCTGAAAAATACAAAAAAAAAAAATAAACAAAATCGGGTAAGAAAATACGAAACGTTGAGGCGTTGACATAGCAACAAGTGGTGGGTGTGGGTTGTCAAGGGGTACTGCTGAAAGGGGAGGGGGAGGAGGAGGCGTAGGAGTAGGAGTGGGAGGGACAGGGCATATATGTGTGTGTGTGTGTGCAATTCATTTGCGGACAGTCGAGTTTTTCCCCCCATTTCCAATGCAGAAAACTTCTGCTTTTTTTTTAGTTTTTTTTTCTGCATTTAGTTCTCTCTCTTTCTCTCTCCCCCTCTCCCTTTCTCTGTCTCTATCTCTGCCTGCTGCCTTCGCGGTTAGCCGCACTCGCTAATGAACTTCTAATGCAAATTTTTTCCTCCTTTTTTACCTCGTTTACATCAATAAAGCGCAAGAGGCAACAACATTTACTAGAGCAATGGATCCACAAGTTGCTGCTGCAGCAGCGACAGCGGCAACAACATGTTGCTGACCGTTGACAATGCGAGAGGGAACAGCAGCAATCACAATAGACAGACATAATGATGATGTTCTATCTGCTGCGAGTTCGTTTGAATTCCAAAGCGACTGACAGCGTCGGATGTTGCTGTTGCTCTGCCTCTGCCTCTGCTGCTGCCTCTGCCTTTGCCTCTGCTGCTGCTGTTGTTTTTCTTGCTGCTGCTGTAAGCTGCGAGCGGACATCAACCCTTTGCCGCTCTGCAGACAATTTCCGCGTTGTCATAGCAACAATAAACATCAGAGCAGAGCGGGGCAGAGCAGAGCGGGGCAGAGCGTACCCTGTATATGCCTCAATTGAATTGCTCTTAACTCTCCACGACAACGTCGACAATCTGCCTCAATCTCTCGCTCTATTCATGTCGTTTATATCGTTTGTCGTTTGACAGTTCCTCCATTTCTTTGACTGGCATAGTGCAAAATTATGAGTCAGGTTTAGCGAGATGAGTAGAGATAACTGCAAAAAAAAATCAAAGCGAAAAGCTAACTGAAATTTTGTATGTATCGATTAAAATTAAAAAGATTAGAAGGCAAATAATAATGACTTGAGAGCTTTATTATAGTTAATTATGATTTAAAAGGTATCATGGAATAACTTAAGTGGGCAATTCAGAGAATTGGAACTTCTTACAGAACTAAAAAGGAGCTTCAACTTCAGAATCTTTATCTACATCATTAGCCAAGTTAATGTAATCAGTTGAGACAATCAGAGAAGGCGTAATTTACAGTTTAAAACATTTATACTTGAAGTGTACAGAATTTAGTATTATCTCAATGATTTCTATAAGTTTGCTTACAATTGTATAATAAAATAATTAAGTTATTAAAGAAATGCAAGCAGAGTAGATGAAGTTTTGACAAAATTGAACTAAAAAGAGAGCTCTAGGCTCAGCAGGAGTGCAACAAGCCTATAGGGTTATTTCCTGTATATCATATAATTTCAATAAATAATAAATAATATTATAAAAATAAATAATATTATTATAAAAAATTATATGATAGGATTTTTTTTTGCTGCTCTTCAAACTCCACAGTATTTACTTCAACTTTCACAAGCAGCAAAAACTCTTTAAATCTTCCAAAATATATATCAATTATTAAATAAATAAATTGAGATATTTAATCGATAACAACCCCCTGCTACTATCGATAATTATGGCCATCGCTAACAGTTATTGGGAAATTGCTGCCACAATTTGCATTATGCAATTAGCCTGCCTGCCCGCTGCCAGCAGAACCTACCCCAAAATGTATTTCATTTGTAAAGTTTTTCTTTTAAGCATGAAATTGGGTTGCTTAGCTGCCGGCGACCCATTCATTTGGGCCAATTAGTCACGGTCACACAGCAAGTGGGACAGAGAAAGAGAAGGGGGAGAGAGAGAGATAAGATATCAGGTAATCGCGCGGGCTTTCTTATCACCTGCCTTGAGGTCTGGATTTCTTTTGCTCGAGTCTGCTTTGGCTTTCGCAACCCGAAGCGAGCGCGCAGGTGTGTGTGTGTTCTTGGAAGGGGTTTAGGTGGGTGGCAGGGAGGGGGGAGGGGTTCTGAAACTTAACTGTGTGTGTGTGGAACACAACACCGACGCGACTCGACTGGCAATGACATCATTTAGCCAGCTGTCGGCGCAGCTAAATGGCAGACGATAATGGCGTTCTCTTTTTCTCTCCCTCTCTCTCTCTCTCTCTCTCTCTGCTCTAAGCCCTCTTCAGCTCAAGAGCTGGCCCAAAAACTAGCTAGACAGTAGTAGAAGTTTGTATCTATTTTTTTTTTCGGGGGTCTCAGTCGGCATTGATTTTATTTTTGTTTTTTGTATTTAGCTTGTGGTTTTCAATTGGCCACAGTTAGTTAACTAAGCAGCAAGCAGCGTACTCAGCGCAGCTTATATAAATTCAATCGTCTACTCGATGCCGCTCTAAACCGGTTTTTGTTTTCTATTATAATAAATGTTCCCAAGCTATTTCAATTAGTTTTTTTCTTTCTTTATACTACGTAGCCATAAAAAAAAGATAGAAGAGGAAGTTCATTTGCTGGAAAATAAATAGTATTTAAATTAATTCCATGACTTATAAATAACGATACGTTATTTGACCCTATGATATGAGCACATCTATTAATTTTCCTAGCTATCGATTGTTTTACTTTCACATGTTTTTTAAATTTTTTTTTAATTTGGATTGAATTCCGTTAATATCTCTTATTCATATATTTTTTTGTGCATCTAGTAGATATCTATATCTACTCAAGCTATAAACTACTCTGCAATATTCACTCTCTTTCCCTGCCTTTAGTTAATTTTGCAGAGTATCTCTTAGTCAGGCATTCTAACAGCATACACAGTTTACCTGTTTTGCTTTTCCAGCAGCTTTAAACAATAACAGAAACACACACACACACTTGCTCGCACACACACACTCAGCAAGTGACGTCAAGCCGTAGTTTGAGAATGCCAACGATTCTGTACAGTCTGATCTTCAGCAAATGAACTTAATTGACTAGATATCTGAGAGTAGAGTGAAATTTATTTATCGAATTTATTTTATCTAAAATTGCACAATTAACTAGCTAAATTTCTAGCAAAAGGTGCAAAAAAAGAGGAACAAATTTGCGAGGCATCGCTGACATGTTGCAACATGTGGCTGCCTGCATGTGAAGTTGTAGCTAGCTGTGTGTGCGAGTGTGTGTGTGTGTTGTGCGTGCGTGTGCGTCGCTAGAAAAATGAAGATGTACAGATTGGAACAGGCGCACAGATGCACCAAGCAGGCAAATTGGCCTAGAGAGACGCTGCTTCCTCGGTCTGGTCTGGTCTGGCTTGGTCGGATGGCACTTTGAGTCGCATCTACATAGCGGGAGAGCGAGAGGGAGAGGCAGAGAGAGGGAGGCAGAGGCAGAGGGAGACTTGCACACGATGAGTGCATGTATGTATCTCTGCAGATGTTGCAAGCGCGCGCTGCCGGTTTTGCGTAGCAGCATACACTGCGAGAAATTTGCATAAGCTAGGCAAAAGGAAGCTAACAGATGCAGGAGATATAAATGGAGCTAAAGATACAATAGATATAATTACAGTAGATACAAACAGAGCTATAGATACAGTAGATATTCTACGAATAGAACTATGAATACAACAGATACAAGTAGAGCTAGAGATGCAGTAGATACAAAAGCAGTAGATACAAATAGAGCTACAGAAAATGTAGATACAAATAGAGCTGAAGATATAGTAGATACCAAATGGTGTGGATACAATTAGAGCTAAAGATACAGTAGTTACAAATAGATCTAGAGATGCAATAGATACAAATGCAGTAGAAACAAAAAGTGATATAGATACAGTGGAATATATACAAATAGAGCTTTAAATACAATATATACAAAGCGAGCAGATACAATCAGATTTATTGATACAAAGGGAGCAGATACAAATAGATTTATAGATACAAATAGTGCTAAAGATACAGTTGATTAAAATATAACTAAAGTTGCAATAGTTAAAAGATCTATAGACACTGTTAGATACAAATGGAGTAGATACAAATAGATATAGTAGCTCAAAAAAGAGCTATAGATTGCGTAGATACAAGCAGAACTAAAGATACAGTAGTTACAAATGAAGTCAGAGATACAAATGAATACGCCTGCAGTTCCAGCAAGTAATTTTCTCACAGTGCACGCATGATGCACACACATCTTCCAGCAGCGTCGGCAGGCAGCACTTTGGGCCTTGTTGTGCTGCTGCTGCTGGTTGAGTGTGACTGAAGCTCGTCCGGTTTGTTGTCGACGCTTTGTTGCTGCTGCTCTGGCCTGGCTTGGTCTGCGTGTGTGTGTGTGTGTGTGTGTTTGGTGTGTTGTTCTAGCTCAGCTGGTTTTCGCAATTCAGATGCGCGCAGATACATGTGAATTGTATCTAGAACTCGTTTCGATTGTCTCTCTCTCTGCCGCTCTGACTGCGCTTACATACTCGTATTGCTGCGAGCCCAGTCATTTGCAACATGCACACCACCAAACCAAGGCTGTAGTATGTATGTGTGTGTGCGTGTGTGGTGTGTGTGTGTGCGAGCATAGACAACAAGATACATTTAGCTGATTACACTTGCAGATACATTATAAAATTACTCAAAATCAACGAAGCGCAGTGCATGAGTTGAGCATATTCTGGCCACGGCCAGTCGCTCTGCCTGTGTGTGTGTGTGTGTACCTGCCTGTGTGTGTGTGCGTGTGTGATTTACATACATGTCATGGTTCAAAGCCCACACAGAGTTAATTCCATCTACAAAGCTAAAATCAAAAAAGGGGAAAAAAAGTATCTGCATGTCTAAATTGTATCTCGGCCTTGCATCTCGCGCGCTCTCTCTCTCTCACTCGCTCTCCCTTCCACTCTGAGCCAGCACAGCTATTGCTTTTAGCCATTAGACCGCACAAAGTGGTCACCAAATGCGCTTTTAACAAAACTAATTGGATTCCACAGCAGCAGCAGCATGTCGCATCCTCTCAGTCCTCTCAGTTCTGTGTGCTGTCCCTTTTTGTCCCTGCTAATCAATCGAATTATGTGGCCTGGTTTTGCCATAGCCAACAAGTGCAGCCCTGTGCAACGTCATCACCCAGCTGCGCGTGTGTGTGTGTGTGTGTGTGTGTGTGTGTGTGCGTGATGCAACCCATGCAAGAGTTTGCTGCCACAACTAGTCGTATTTTGCCACCTTGCAGCGACTTGCTGTGCGCCTGCTCCAACTAGATACAATAGTAAAAGTGTGTTGGCTTGCCGACTGCGCTTCGACTGTGTGTGTGAGTGTGTGTGTGTGTGTGCGTGTGTGTGTGCCGCTGCAAACTGGTCGCGTAGTACGTTGCAATGTGCCGGCCGGCCGGCTGGTTGGTTGGTTGGCCGGGCCGGGTCGTAATTTATGGCCAGGCACAAAAGTGACTGCAAAAAAAAACAGAGAGAAAAAAAAAGAAAAAGATACAACAAGCTGCCGCCATCGCGTGGGCTGTGCGCTGTTCCACAGGCAGCCAGGAGGGGCGGGAGACTAAGGGGGCGTGGCGGGGCGACTGCACTTGGCTAAAAGTTTACAATTCGCATTCGTTTTTATTGTCATCACGTCTTGTCCTGCTTTGGCATGGCTTTTGCTTTTTGCTTTTTGCATTGCAGCGCGTCGCGTTTCTCGGTTGTTGCGCCGGCCATTGCCTTCTCCCTCTCGCTCTCTCTCTCTCTTCTTCTCTCTCTCCATCTGTGTAGGTTTTGGCCCACGTTGATTTTCCTTTTGTTTTCCCTGCATTTTTCGTCGCTCGTTCGGCTTTTGTCACTGACAGTTACAACTTTCTGACGCATGATTTGTTGAAAAGGCCTTTCGTTTTTTCCGTTTTTTTTCGCTTTTTTTATAAATAACAGAATCTGGCACACACACACACACTTACACACACAGGCACAACAAACTGGGCACAAAGCATGGAAATTGTGCAAATGGCAAAAAAGGCAGCACAAAACGTCGCTTTTCTGTAGCTTTATTACTTTGCATTTCTACGAACTGACCCAAGTCTCAAATGACACCATTCTTTCCTTTCCTTTCCTTCGTTTCTTTCCTCTTTTTTCCACTTTTTTTTGCCTCTTTTCTTGTTCGTTGTCTGCTTTGAATGACGCGTGTTTGTTGAGAGAAAAGTTGAAAGGTTGACGAGAGAGAGAGAGACAGAGAGAGAGAGAGAGATATGAGATTTACATAGACAGCGGCGGTACTTCTTTGGGTTACCTTTAGCTAGGTGAAGGTTTCTTTCGTAGGCAGACTGGCAGGCAGGCATCAAGCAAAAGGTTAAGATTAATTATTTCCTTTGAGATAAGTACCTTTTGTTAATTAGAATATGTTCCAGGAATCAAAGACCCATCTCAGATTTGAAAAGTCTGTTGTTTTTGAAAGCTCTAAAGGGATTCTGGGGAAATAAATAGTATAGATAAATAAAATGTAGTTTAAGGCATTTATTTTCTATGTTTCAGTTGGTTATTTTGCTTATTATTTTCACTAAATTATCGCATATTACTTGAACGATCAAAATTATTTTACAAAACAATACAATGAATTTTTAAATTTAGATTTCTATCTATGTTAAACAATTTGAGACATGTAAATGGGTGTAAATCATACTTTAACATACTGCGAGAGTATTGTCAGCAAATTTGATAGTTCTAGTATTTTTAATATCTGAGATCTATGCGTTCATACAGACAGAATGCTAAAACAACAAACAAGACTTAACTTTAAATAATGATTTTTATGTTTAATTGAGAAATATAGCTTATAGAGTCTTGTTGAATTTACTAAAAAATCCATGGCGTATAATATCGTAGCATATGGGAAATAAAAGTCTAAAGAGACTGACCTAAATTAAATTTGCGCTTTCGAATGATTCAGATATATTGTATATACATATTTAGCGCATTTGTCACACTTTTAAAAAAAAACAATTGATCTTAATTATAGTGGAACCAAGTTGTAATCAGTTTGCAACGGATCAGCCGGCAGCTTACAGTGGGCAGTTTCGGAAATATCTAAGCGAAAACTAGACACACTTTACAGTTCCCCTCAGCCACCTTGAAACAAAAAAAAAAAAAAATATTTCGAAAATAAGTAAAAAGTAAACAACTTTTTGAGCAGCGCTTTTTCTACTTCTTCTTCTGCTTTGGGGCAAGTACTTTATTTTGGACTTATAGAACTGGGTCGTCAGCTTTATCGAGTCATGGCCTCATCAACAGACACACACACACACACACACACACACACACACACACACTCGTACACTCAGTCTTTTGAGGCGAGCGCGAAAATATTTAATAATCTTTACGACAACAACTACAAATTATTTTCATTATTATTATCGTTGCGACTGCTACTCTGGGTGTGCGAGTGTGTGTGTGTGTGATTGAGTGTGTCTTGGGTTTTTATTTTTTTTTTTTTTGGGACCAGAGTGCTACGAAGAGTCCCACAACAATGGCCGATAAAAATCGCTGGCAGCAGGCAGCGCCGATGCCACCGCCCGGTGCGGCTGTTAACCTTGAGGTCCATGACTCACTGAGTCGGCCAATAGGGGGCGCGCTTTCTTTTTCAAGTAGGGAGGGGGGGGGGGGCACCCTACAGCACGAATGATGATGTTGTTGATGAGTGCCAAGTGCGAGTGTGAATGCTCTGCTCCACATTCTGTTTCTATACTATTTTCTATATATATATTTTAGAGGGTCAGTCAAATGTTTTGTTGGGCTCCCTTCACTTTGGGAAAGTAACAAAAACAATTTACTGTGCATCTCGAACGAACGTCAAATTGATGTGGCCAGGAAAATCGTGATTTTCATAAATGAATTGCTGGCGACATGTCTGAGAGACGACGGACGACAGAGATGATGAGAAGAAAGAAAGAAAGAAAGCAAAGCAAAGCAAAGCGCTGCCATGTTGCACCTCAAATGCCAAAAAGGATGCTGCCCGGCCCGGACGACGGGTCACGGTTGCTTGTGCTTCCCCTAACAAATGACAAAGTCGGGGAATTTATGACCACGCTCTCTCTCTCTCGACCAAGCTGGTGATAGAGATGATAAAAGCAGACGCTAAAAAACGATTGTCTATGCATACCCAGCACACTTTTTAAATAGGTATACACGTGTGTTAGAGGTTTAATTTTGAGATTATTTATGAGGAATTTCAGTTGCAATATTAAATATTTTATAAATAATATTAAAATAAATTAAATTAAATAAATTAAATTAAATAAGTTATATTAAATTAAAGTAAATTAAATTAAATTAAAGTTTGATCTAAATTAAATTAAACTAAATTAAATTTATTAAATGGGTAAATAAAGTTAAATAAATTAAATTGAATCAACTTAAATAAATTAAATAAAGTAATATAAGTTGCAATATTAAATAATTTATAAATAAAATTGTAAAAAATAATAGAAATTTAGTAGGGTATTTAATAGTCAAGTTTCAACTATAATTTGCACTTTCATTAAGTCGTGCTTTAAAGACTTCAACTAAACTGTTTTTCTTTCTTTTTCTTTCTTGCAGAATTTCTTCAGATTGCATCGCCTGAGAAAACTGGGCCTGAGTGACAATGAAATTGGACGCCTGCCGCCGGACATACAAAACTTTGAAAATCTTGTGGAGCTGGATGTTTCACGAAACGGTAAGTTTGGCGGAGGGGGGGAAAAATTTCCAGCAGTGTTGCAACAGCAGCGTGCAACATGCAACAAGTGCTAGATAATTATTATTGACATTGATCGATTGTTGCCGCGTTAGGATGCGTACGAGAGGGAGGTGGGAGAACCGTTAGCAGGAGCGTAAAGAGAGAGATAGATAGAGATAGAGTGGGGAAAACTTGGACATACAGTCTCGGACATCAATTCATCTAGTTGATTGACAGATTGCACTGGGATTTTGTCATACAAATTGAGTCTTGTTTGGCCTGCACAAAAAAAAAAAAACAATTGCAAATCAAGTCTATAATTGCAGGAATAGATGAAAGACGGGGGATTATGAGTTGGGGGACAGGGAAAAGAGTAAGAGCAGGAGCAGAAGATACTTGTGGTTACTTGTGAGTCAACATGTTTTTGCGGTTAGTATTTTTTCCGGCTGGCTTTCTCCCATTGTTGTTATCAAAAGAGCATGAAATGCAGAGACCACAAGAAGTCACTGCAGTCAGCTCTGCCAGCTCGCTTGACAACCTTTGACCCTTGAGCTGCACCCACCCACACACACACTGTGCTCCCTTTATAGTATCTATGTGTATCTATAGAGACTTGTCTAGTAGTTCCTAGTATTTAGTTATTTTGCAGTTGCCATGGCTATTACAACTTTGCTTTCATGCTGGAAAAAACTTGATAAGCTTTCCGGGAAATAGAAAAAAAAGTTCTCTGTCTCTTAAACTATTCGCTGCAATATTGCACGCACAGACAGTTAGAGGAGAGAGGAAGTTGGAGGGGGGAGGTATCGTATATACAGAGTACATATTTATTTTCTGCTTAAGCAAGCATAAATCCGTAAACATTCGTAAGTAATTGGAGTCAAGTGCAGTGCGGACTGAACGAAAATTAAACATATTGTACTCAAACTGATACTCAAACTGGCACTCACACACACGCACACTCAAACTCACAGTCATATGAGTAGGTGTATCATGTATACAGAACTGCCATATATTTACCTATATATAAGAGAGCGAAAGGGGGGGCACGACGTAAAGATACTTTTTTTTTTAAATGTATCTCAAACTTGACAACTGTATCTATTTATGCCTAGGGCAGCTTAAGTAACTTTGCATATTAGCTATGCTTTAATTTAATATATTAACTATAGATAGATAAACTACCCTATCTGCTCAGTTGCCATCTACAGGGTATAGGAACAGAAAAAAAACACAATTTATTTCCATTCACGGCCGTTACTCATTCATGCAATGCAGAGTGAGCAGTCCGAGCTGGGGGCAGGGGCGCACTGCCCGGAAGGGATAGGTGCAGGAGGTGAAAGCGATATACAAAAAAAAAAAAAAAAACAATGAAGGGGAGACCGGCTGAGAATTTTAAATTGATTAAAAAATATTATAAAGTGACACTTTAAAGGGGTATATATGCGTTCGCTTTTCTTTTTAAATTTATTATACTTATCGCATTAAGTTGATAATGATATAAAGTCAGTTATGGTAATATATATGTATATAGTAATCTATAGAGTACTCGCACTATCTCTCTTTCTTTTTGTAACTACTTGATGCGGCTTCCTATTTCCGTTTTTGAGGGTATTTTTTCTCTCTCTCTTTTCTTTCCTTTTTTATTATTGTTTTTTTTTTTTTTCGGGTGTTAAATTACCCAAAGTTGATTGCACTCATTAACCGATTTGGCCTGAGCTCACATAGCTTTTGGCTTGACTTATGCATATGACCCACAAATGATTCGCAAACACACCCAAAACAATTGCTGCAATTCACCCAAGTGAATGGAAACACCGTCAATCGTCGCCTTGGTAACTTGAGTCGCGCTCTGCGGCGGCTTTGGGTGAAAGGCTAAGAGAAGCTTTAGGAGAGAACGTGTAGGGAGGGGAATGTGCGAAGACGTTGATCACAATGTTTTGTGGCTAAGAAAAATGCCCTGAATCAGTTTGTTGTTGAGAGAGAAAGATTTAGCTAGCGGGATTAGAAATTTGTGATTGTGTGTGGGCGACGGGAAAAGCCTTTCACATTCAATTACACGAAATGCTGCTTGCACAAAATGTTGGCTTTATTAATGTCGCCGCCCGGGATGGCTTTTTGGAGAAGAACTGGCTTTGGTAATACATGTAGAGAGGGAGGGAGGGGAAAACCAGCTGTGTGTTGGCAGGTGCTGGGGGCGCACCTTGTTGCATTTGCCAGAGACATGAATATTTATTTTTATTTGGCCAAAAAGGAAAACGTATATATGGCTGTGTTCAACTGTTGAAATTAGCGCGTTTTATACGTGATTAGGAGGCGGGATAGGCAGGCAAAGCGGAGGGGGCACAACAATGGCAATGCCAACCACAGTCCACAGCGCTGCTGTTGTGCAAGTGCAGGGCGCGACGGGAGGGGAGGCGAGGCAGGGTAAGGCAAGGCAAGGCAAGGCGAGAGCTGCCAAGCGCAGCACGCAAAAAATATATTACGTATACGCCCGCTTGCACTTGACAAAAGAATTGGACGGCGCTGCGGTGCGGTGAGTGTGTGTGTGTGTGTATGTGTGTACATAGACGTGAGTTGCATTTGTAAGTGTTCAGCACAGTGGCCTAAAATGAAAAAAATATTAGGAAAAATTAATTAACAAAAAAAAAAAAAAAAAAAAAAATATAAATAAACAAAATAAATAATAAATAAATAAATAATAAATAAATAAATGACTAAAAGAAGTTACTAGCAAAAATTAATAAAGAATGCATTTATTGGCAATATTCTTAATAATTTACGCTACTCAAAAAAAATAAATATAAAAAATAATTAATAAATAAATAACTTAAAGAAGTATTTGCAAACATCAATAAGGAATAAATTTATAAGCAATATTCTTTATATTTTAAGCAGCTATTAAGCATTTCTATTACCCCATAATACATGCTATTAACTAGCTAGCTGCTCAGCTTAGTTTAATAATGATTTCCACTGCGATTAGCTGCATCGATTTTAGCTGATTGTAGTTTTTTTTTCACCACTGTGCGCAATGGTTACGCTAACAATGCTAATAAAAACATTAATTTGTATAGCTCTGTGCCACTGTATGTGTGTGTGTGTGTGCGGGTATGTGTGTGTGTGTGTGTGTGTATGGGTGTGGGGGTGTTTGCCTGCAATTGTGCAGGTGTTGTGGACATCGCGTCGTTTTCGTTGTCGTTAGTAGCCGTGAGTTTTGCACGTAAATTATTATGACAAGTTTGACCTGCTTGCGAAACGAGCACTAGAGGGCGCCGCTGCCGCAACTTTGTGGCAACCCTGTTAGCCACCTATTAGTTAAGTAACACTGTTTGAAGTTATCGATATCTATCGGAACTCACTTGAATGGATTTCTTCTTCTTCCTTTTCTTCGGTCTCTCGAACGCGGAATAAAGCTCGAGCCCTTAAACTCTTTTAATAAAGCGTATTATTTCAGAACAACTAATGGCGTATTCAATTCGCCATATTGGTGACCCGACGTGATCTAAAACTTCTTTTGAACATAAAACTAACTACGTCGATACTAATGCATCTGCTCTATGAATTTCATCAGACGCCTGTGGTGAAATAACGCACACACGTTCATATATACGACGCATTTTGTGAACACGTATCAACGGGCAGCAAACTAATAGAATCGCATGCAACAACCACGATACAATCTTCGCTCATTAACCAGGAGGAAACTAAATTTTGAAACACACAAAATGACTGAACCATTGAATGATATCGAAGAGCAACTTCGCACAATGCAAAGAGAAATGGATGCATTACGTGTGGCACACCAAGACACCGCAACACACCAAGTCACGTCTGCACCGGCTGTTGCACCAGTTCATCGTCTACAAATTAATGTCCAAAATTCACTCGGAGCAATCCACAACTCTGGTTTGCACAAGTTGAGCGCGCATTTCGCCTCAACAGCATCATCAACGACGTGGACAAGTTCGATCTCATTACTGTACAGTTGGAGGAAGATATTGCATTGAGTGTAGCTGATTTGGTCCAAAATCCACCAGCTGTTGACAAATACCCCGCTCTCAAAACTAGGCTACTAACTAAGTTCGCCGAGTCTGCTGAGTCCATGTTGCGTCGTTTGTTGCACGGAGGAGCAACTGGCAAAAACGTCAGATATTCTGGCACACATGCGTCGTCTGGCACCTGGCGAGCAATACGAAAGTATTATCCGCACGCTTTTCCTTGCAGAGATGCCATCTAATTTTCGCCCAATACTGACTGTGTGGCCGGAAGCAGATCTTGACAGACTCGCAGCCACTGCTGACCAGATGCTCGAGGCTAATGGAACTAGCAATACTTGTGCCACAGCTGCTACACCCGATGCTGTCAACGCAATTGCTCCCACCAAGACCTTGGCAGACGTCGCCGAAAGTTTACGTTCACTTTCTGAGAGAGTTGAAAAACTACAAGGAGAGATGAAATATCTAAAACAGCAAAATCAATCACATGGAAAATCATACGACTTACCCAACGGAAGAGGCGACCAATCATCGACGATGTGTTTTTACCACAAAAAATTCGGTGACAATGCTCAGAAGTGCCGACCTGGCTGCACTTTCAAAGCAAATTTAAACTAACACAGCTGTCGCCTGTTCAGCTGCACGGCGACAGCAAATACTCTGTCAGCAATATTACAGCACCCCTGAGAGCCGCCTACACGTCTATGATCAAATATCAAGGACACGATTTCTGGTGGATTCTGGTTCGGTGATTTCTGTGATACCGCGTTCTGCGTTTAAGCAAAATCCACAAAAAGGCGATCTTGTATTGTATGCAGCTAATCAAACACCTATCTACAGTATGGCAAACAGGTCATTCAATTAAACTTGGGACTTCGTCGGGAGTTTAGTTGGACCTTCATCATTGCTGATACTCACACGCCGATCATCGGCGCTGATTTCCTTTCAAAGTTTCAATTGCTGATCGATCTCAACAACAAGCAACTCATCGATTCAACGACAGGTCTAACCACTAACGCGCGCCTTAATGATGGAAGTAACACAGCCATTTCCACTGTCGACAACGCTGTTGACTTTCGTGGCCTGCTACAGGAATTCATTGCGATAACACGTACATCACAGCTCACTGTTAATAACAACACCGATGTTTGCCATTTCATAGAGACCACCGGCAGCCCTGTTGCTGATCGCCCTCGTCGTCTTGCTGGTGATAAATTGGTAGCCGCAAAGTCGGAGATCAATTTATTGATCGAGCAAGGCATTTGTCGACCGTCTAAGAGTTCCTGGTCCAGTCCATTACATCTCGTGACAAAAAGGATGGAAGCTGGCGCGCTTGTGGCGATTATAGGAAGTTAAACGCTGTAACAGTACCGGATCGCTACCCAATCGCTCACATATACGATTTTGCAGAACAACTACACGGAAAAACTATTTTCTCAACCCTCGACCTGGTACGTGCTTATTACCAAGTGCCAATGGCTGAGAGCGACATCAAAAAGACTGCAGTTTGCACCCCTTTTGGACTAGTAGAATTCCTTAAAATGCCGTTTGGACTAAAAAACGCTACACAAACGTTTCAACGATTTATGGATAACATTTTCCGAGGCTTAGATTTTGTGTATTGTTACATTGACGATATTCTCATTGCATCAAAAACAGCAGATGAACATGAACAACATCTTCGCACAGTCTTCAACATCTTGCAACACAACGGTCTCTGCATCAACGTTAGTAAATGTCAACTTGCTAAACAAGAGGTTCGATTCTTGAGTTATATCGTCAGCAAATGTGGAATCAAACCCCCAACTGATCGCATTGACGCTATCTTGAGCTATACCAGACCAGATACAATTTGCGAACTTGGCCGATTTCTTGGAATTATCAATTATTACAGACGTTGGTACCTCAAGCATTTCACACCCAAGCACCGCTAACAGAGCTGACAAGAGACATTAAAAAGAATGACAAGCTGATCATTCAATGGACACCAGAGCTTATACAAGTCTTCGCGGAATGCAAACGGAATGTAGCAGACGCTACAATGTTATCTTATCCAACGCCTAGCACCAATTGGGCCCAAGTCTGCGAGGCTTCAGATGCGGCCATGCCGCTTCACTCGAGCAGCAGGTTGCTGATGTCTGGCAACCCCTTGGATTTTTTCGAAAAAGCTAACTCAAACATAGCGTAGCTATAGCACTTACGATCGCGAGTTGTTAGCCATGTACGAAGCAAGACACTTTAAACATCTGCTTGAAGGACGTGTTTTTGTTATCAAAACGAATCATAAGCCAATAATATTCGCCTTTAATCAACGTCCTGAAAGGCATCGGCAAGACAGTTAAGGCACCTTGATTATATATCACAGTTTACAACTACGATTCTGCATGTCAAGGGCGAGCAGAATACAGTTGCGGATGCACTGTCACGACTGTGCGAGATTAAGATGCCAATACCAATTAGTACTGTCAATATTGAAGAAGCACAGGCTTCTGATTCCGAGCTCGGTGAATTGCTAAAGGGCACTTCCTCGTTGGATTTAAAATCAATTCGTGGCGACGACAACACTCTCATTTACTGCGATGTGTCAACGGGTACAATACGCCCCTACATACCACAGAGCCTGCGTCATCGAGTTTTGGATCTGTGCATGGTTTATCTCATCCCAGTGGCAGGGCAACTCTGAAGCAATTACGCCGGAGCTACATTTGGCCAAGCATGAACAAAGATGTCCTTTTCTGGTGTCGCAACTGCCTCCTATGTCAACGGGCTAAGATTCATAAACACAACTCACTTCAGCCCAGCAAAATCGAAGTTCCTGACAACAGATTTGAACACGTTCACATGGACATCGTAGTAATGCCTCTTCAACAAGGATATCGTTATTGTCTTACGATTATTGATCGGTTCTCACGTTGGCCTGAAGCGGTGCCATTAAAAGACATGACAGCGGAGACAGTCGCCACAGCATTCTGGACACATTGGGTAGCTCGTTATGGTACGCCTAAGACGTTAACTACAGACCAAGGCAGTCAATTTGAGTCAGCTTTATTTAAGCAGCTGCTCAAGATGGTCGGTGGTAAGCATATCCATACTACCCCTTATCATCCCCAATCGAATGGTTTTGTGGAAAGATGGCACAGATCATTTAAAGCTGCACTCATGTGCCACCCAGAATTTCCTTGGTCTGAAATACTTCCAACTGTTCTGCTGGGATTACGGACATGCTATAAAGAGGATCTCAAATCGTCAGCAGCGGAAATGCTATATGGCACAGTGCTGCGAGTTCCAAATGAATTCTTTGACGACATAGATGCCGTATCTGATCCTGAGATGTTTTTAACAAAGTTTCGCAGTCATATGAGAGAAGTTCGGCCAACAGCAACATCGCATCATATAAAAGACAAATTTTTTATACAAAAGGAATGCATGACTGCACACATGTTTTCGTCAGAGTCGATTCAGTTAAACAGCCACTAGAATCGCCGTATACTGGTCCATACGAAATCATTCGACGTGAGTCCGATCGGGTTTTCATCATAAGGAAAGACGATAAAGAGACAGCGATTTCTGTCGACAGATTAAAACCAGCATTCTTCTTAAAAGATGATTCTGCACAGGAAGACGAAACTCCAAAAACAATTCGCACGTATGGAAAAACAAACCAAATATCGTGACAGCATCACTGGAGGGGGAGTACTGTGGCAACCCTGTTAGCCACCTATTAGTTAAGTAACACTGTTTGAAGTTATCGATATCTATCGGAACTCACTTGAATGGATTTCTTCTTCTTCCTTTTCTTCGGTCTCTCGAACGCGGAATAAAGCTCGAGCCCTTAAACTCTTTTAATAAAGCGTATTATTTCAGAACAACTAATGGCGTATTCAATTCGCCATAACTTATGTACCTGTATACCCTGTAAATGATGGGGGGAGGCGGTTGGTAAAAGCACTAAATTGGGAATATATAAATTGTAGAGAATTCCACTTGAAATCTGGCATGAAAGGCAAAAGAAAATAACATCAAAAATCAATTATAAAATAATCACCGGCTTGAGTCTGTTGTGATAAGAAGTAGTCTGGGAAAATACTGGAATTTATAGAGAAAATATTGCAGCTAATAAAAATTGTAAGCTCAGAAGAAGTAGAGGAGATCTATCAGCTTAATAGTCATTTTGCATTATTAAATAATTAATCTATCAGTTTACTATACATTATCCATTATTAAAAAATAATACTTGAGTATGCTAAATTTAAGTTTCGAATTTTTCTAGGGTATTTACTTACACTGGCTAATTTTGTTTTCACTTCACATTTTGCTTCATACGCTATTCCCAAGCTGCGCTAATTGTTTATTTATTTATTTGCGCATTCTGTTTGTCGTTTTTTTCTATTTCTTAAATTTCGCAATTTGTTTTTGTTCTTTTCCTCTTCCCCTTTGGGCCATCTCTGCTTTTTGCTTATTAATACATAATAATTTGTAAATTCTCATATTTAACGCCAGCAGTTGTCAGCCAGTGTTGATAAGCGCGCTCGGTTAATTTATTTGTATTTTTCGCATCTGTGTGGAGACAAATAAACAATGAGAGAGTAAATAACGGGTGTCTCTCTCTCTATCTCTATGAATAAGTTGTCAGCGCAGCAATTGAAATGAGCATGTGTGTGTGTGGAAACTGTGGGAAATTCATTGAAAACTCTTTTATGTGCCATGGGAACAAGCCAGAACGGGCAGGAAGAGGGGCAGGCGGCAGCGCAGCTAACAAAAAGCCCAATTAAATGGCCTTTTTCTTTCTTGTTTTGCCTGGTTTAGTCGCGGCCACGACAAGACAAACAAGCAGAGTGCACGAAAACTGAATGTGGAAACTGTGTCATCTTTCTTCTTGCTGCTTCAACTGCATCGACTGTTGCAATTGAGGCGTCAACTGGGTCAAAGTTAAGCGCTCTCTGTGCCTTGCTGATTCTACAGAGAGAGAGAGAGAGAGAGAGAGGGAGACGTCGCTAAGCCCCCAAGACGCCTCTTGACAACAGTTCAAAAGAGAACTTGTGATCTCAAGAGGGGAAGCAGCACAGAAATCAGTTCCAGTCAGTTATTAAAGGCCATGACTTTGTGGAAAATTCTATAACAGACACACACACACACACACAATTGTTTAATTAATGGCTAAAACTATATCAAGAAATGATTGGGGGAGGCAGAAGCAAAAAATTAAGAAATTGAAAAATCATTTTAGCTCTCACTCTGTACTGAACATACACATTGATATTTTTATATATGTGTATAGTGTATATTCTTGCTTGCCTGGCAGCCCATTGACGTCACTTGGACTGTGCAATTAAAAACTAATCGACAGACCAAGCGAATTTTTCTACAAATCAAAAATCGTATACGACTTAAAAACTGCCTGGAAAGGCCAAGAGCTTTGCGAGTCAGCTAGAGTCTCAAGATACCCAGTAGTTCCGCAAGATACACAGCAGCTGCTCAGGCCTTAGCTCTATACACCCCTTGAGCCGGGTTTGAGCAGGGTGTAGCTGGTGTAGAAGTTATTGGAAAAACTGCTGCGGTATTTATTTTCTGCAAATTAAGTGGGTGCTGCCCTGTGTGCTTCTGGCTTTGCCTGAAGCTATCTATCTCTCTATACCTCGCTCTCTCCTTCTTATATGCTTTTTATTTCTCCCTGTCTGTTCCTCAAGAACGCCCACCCAGGCAGCTGACGCAGGTGCGCTGCGACTTGAAGTTCTTCTCTTTTTTTTTCTTGGGATTTTTGATTAATTGAAAAGCATTTTAATTGATTGACAGCCCATAAGTCCACTTTAGCCCAATCAAAATATAAATCAAAATAATCTCACTTGCATCATATTGCTGTGTGTGTGTGTGTATCTACATGTGTACAAATAATTGCTGTATCTGTCAGATACTTAGCTGCCTGCTGCTGTTCGCCTCAATCTGCCAGTTTAACCAATAAATTGCGGTTTAGCCTGGGGGGGGCACAAATTCAACATATATACATAATAATTATTGTTCATGTTTCGAGCATTTTCAGTATGTTATTGAACTTGCTACATTTAGAGCAAACATATCTTTGCAATTTCCTAATAACTCAATCCAGGAGAGAGAGAGAGGGAGGGAGGGAAAGGGGGACAGCTAGTTAGCTGCACATTTAATTAACTCGTAACTGGGTAACTTGATTAAATGAGTCTGAGTTGCTGTAATCGCATTCCGTAGTGCTTTCTAATTGAGTCGAGTCTGTGCAGCATTTCTCAATATCAAGTTATCATCATAGTAGAACGCATCTGTCATATCTATTTAATTCCGAGAAAAGTGTAGAAAATTCAGTGTGAGAAAGACATATGACAGAGAGAGTGAGAGCGAGCGAAGCGTTATGACAGTTGTGCGTGGGTTGGGGGCATGGAAAATTTGTGTTTACACTGAAATTATTGGAAAACATTGCTAGAAAGAGTTTTTCCTATGAACTTGTTAATAAAAGGTGTGAGGAAATTATAATAGATAAAGTATATAGTATTATTTCCTAATTGAGTATGTTCTTGTAAAGAAATGCACATATTTAACTGTTGAGTTTATGCTGCTTATATGGCTTATTTAAGACAAGTATATGCTACAAAAATATGCAGTATATTTTCTTGGCATGTTGAACCACTTTTAAAGTATGCAGATACTTATTTAGAAATTTTCTGTCTGTATGAACGCCTATAAATGAGAAACTATAGGTACTAGAGTCACTAAATTTGTTAACTATATTTGTAATCTCTTAATGTATATTTTAGAGTCTGTACACGCCCCCTTACAGCCTTAAAAAAAAAATTATATTAGAGAAGACTTACTGCTAAAGACACACTCATCTGATATGATTCTATACTCATTTCCCTTTTTTTTTTATGAGTTGCCAGTCTTTTAAAATACTCTCTAATTGTCAGCTGCTACTACACTCAGCTGTAGTTAGTGTATTTTAAATTCTGTGTGAGTGCAACGTGCTGCGTGTATTTAGTTTTGCTTGTTAAACGTTTTAATTACATTTAATGGCACCTGTTGCACGCCTGTTGCCGCAGTATCTACTGCAATTAAAAGTCATTTACTTAGCTCACTCCCTGTGCGACTAAGCCCGGCTTGAGGTTGATTCTATGCAGTGCAGTGAGGCAGGGAGTGACAGCAGGGAGGAGGAGGCAGCAGGAGGAGAGGGAGGCAGCAGTAGGAGGATTCATGCAGGTAGCTGGAGGGCCATAAAGCATCCAGAGGCGACGGAAAGTCATTTCTATTTTCTCGCTGTCGTTTAGGGATTTGCTGCTGCTGTGTGGAGGATGCTTTCAACAAAGCCAAATAGCAAATTGCATGCAGACTGCTTCTGATGAGGATGAGGATGATGATGGTGAGGATGAGGATGAGGATGCTGCTGCTGGTGCTAGGCAAAACGAGGGCAGCTGCAGTCAGTTGCATTCATTGAATGCATAAAGCAAATGGCAACGTGCCACAAAAGCAGCATAACATGGCTGCTGCTACTAAGCATAATATGTATATGGAGGAGGATTTAGTTGAGCTGAGTAAAATTGAAAAGCCTGCTCGATTAAGTTTTCAACATCAACTCGTATGCAGAGAAAGAGAGACAGAGAGAGAGAAAGACATAGGCCTTGCAGCTTCTCTGTCTGTCGTACGTTGCCTTCGCCTTCGCCTTCACCTCTGTATCTGTATCTGTATCTGACAAATCATTTCATTTAATTTTTCATAGCCAAGAACACGCGTCTTCAAAATATTTGCTCGTTCAATGACATTGAAAAGAATTTTCATACTGTCTACCTTATATATTATATGCTGTTGTTGTCTCTCTCTCTTTCTCTGTATTTTTATTTTATTTTATTTTTATTTTTTGTTTTTGACGTCGTCACTGACGTTTCGCCTGGCCGCATTTGGTGTCCCCTGTTGCCTTGCTCTTCACCTTCAAGCAGACTTTGGTTTTTCCCTGTCTTTTCTTTTCTTTTTCTTTTTTTTCTTTTTTTATATCATTATAAAGAATTTTTTGCCATAGCTTTCATGAGGTTGTTTCCTGCTCGATTTTTGTTTTTTCTTTTTCTTTTTGGGTTTATTTTAAGCCACATGCATTGTCTGTTTGAAAGAAATTATAGAACAGCCAATTATGAGTGGATGTGCGAGTGTGTGTGTGTCTGTGTGTGTGTGTGTGCTCTCATTGTCATTGCATAATTGCACAAATTGATTACATTTTCGGCTGTGGGGCAAGTAGAGGCATTTCCTTTCATTTCCGTGCCACTTAATGAGTTTCCAAATGTTCCGGCACTCTGGCTGGGTATCTCTGCCCTCTCTCTCCCTCTTCTTTGTGCCTCTCTCTCTCTGCAGCTGAAAGGTCAATGAATTGTGTGCTGTGCTGTGTCGCCCATCTAATGACCGCCAACTGTGTGTGTGTCCCGCACAGTTGAGCAATTTTGCAGCTGCCCAAATATGCGTGAGTGTGTGAGTGAGAGGCGAGCATACCCCGCGCCAACTAAGCAAATAAGTAGAGCATCAGTGTGGTGTGCCCATATAATGTGTATAAAAGTAGCCCCCCATATGCTACCAATTCTCCGAGTGTGTGTGTGTTTGTGTGTGTGTAGAAGACGCCTCTAGCTGCGTCCATTTGTCTGCGGCATCATTCTCTCTCTATTTGTTCCATTGATGCCCCTGCGTTGATGGATCGATTGCTGTTTGATGCTTTTTCGCGTTTATTGTTCTTTTTTGTATACCCTACGCATATTTAAATTGGTTTTGAAAGGGTATACTAAGTTTTTAGCCATTTTTTGTCTTTTTGAACAGGCTAATCTGGAGGTAAAATAAAAGCTAGAAGCACTTTAAAAGCTCTAAAGGAAATCAGTTGGCGTAACTGGTTAGTTTATATAATAACATAAATCTACCCTTCAAATTGTATTAAGATTGAATGATTAACCACGATATTATTCCATGTGCTGCCTGGCAGCAGGGTATCTCATTGTTGGGACTGTAGCTTGCTTGTTACTTATGCCAGCATTATTTTGGTTGCCATGCCAAATCAAATTTACATTTAACATTAGCTAGAAATTAGATTCTTTAGATTCCTCTGTTTTCATAATATGGTAAAATTGTAGAAATTATTATTAGTATTATTTTTTTTTCTTTAACTTTTGCTATCAATATCAATTCGCATGTAGATATTACTTTCTTATCCGCCTGTTTGACTTAGTTATCTGTGTGCCATGTGAAACATGCTTGATAAGGATGTGTGTAAACAGTAGAAAGATAGAGGTGAAGGCTTATGAAGATATCTTCAGCAATTTATAGCTTAATTAAGTTAGTAATTGAGAATGACTCTTGATGATGACTATGCGTGAGTGAGTCTCTAAAGTATATTGCAAAAGTCGAATTTAATTGCCAGATGGAAGTGTGTATCTCCAGCTGAGTGTGAGCTGTGTGTGTGCATTTAATTGGAATCCCTTTTATATGACGCTGGGATATGACACACCAGTTGAATCACAGAAAGGGAAAGAGAGAGAGACAGAGAAAGAGAGAGAGGGAGTCTTCTCTGCTTTATCTGTTCCACATGCATAATTCGCATTGCGGTGGCAGGCAATAAATTAAATTGGGAATATTGCACACTGAATGTGAATATTTGCATACGTATACGTAATATTCGTTTTATTTTATACCTGCAGCTCATTCACATCCCCGCACACAGTTGATGATTTTAATTAAATTGTAAAGCTACAATGGATTTTATCTGAAAAACATGCCGCAAATTCCAGCCCGCCTAGCGGGGGATCTGTAATGTTTTATTTGATTTGATTTTTATTTTTTTTTTATTCTTTCACCTCTTTGACGCCTTCTTTCTCGCTTCATCACATTGCATTGGGGCACATCCGGCGAAAGCACAATACGTATTGTTGGTACTGCAACTCGAACATGTCCTGCTCAATGCCACACACACTTCCACACACACACACACACTCGCGTTGAAGTTGTGCGCCGGCAGCTGGTCCCACGTGTCGTATTAGTTACATCAAGTTATTATCCCCACGCCAGAGGGGCATATGTGTATGTGTGTATATGATATTTACGCATGTGTGTGTGTGTCTTGGTGTGTGTGTGTGTGTTCCCTGTTCAACTAGGTCAGTTTAAACGCTGTCGCCTCGCTGTAAAGGCTTGTGCACGCCCACACACACACACACCCACCTACCTACCCCCTTAGCCTTAGCTTACCTGACAGTTTCCACTGCGGTGACCTTTTGTGCGCGAGGCTCCTGTGGCCTTTTGTGGGTGTGTTTCGCATAAACAAACAACCGCAGCTACACACACGAGCGCGCAGCGCACACACACGGACAGCGAGCGAGAGAGAGTGAGAGAGAGAGAGAGAGGAAGAGGGAGAGAGAGTGAGCAGCGACACATACGCCGACACTTCTTACTACATGTAAAATGGCAACTTGGTCGCTTTTGCGTGCGCATTTCCGCTTTGCAACGTTGGAAAATTTATTCGATCAACAAGTTTCGTTTGTCATTTTACGCTTCGTCTCGCTCTAACAAAGCAGTCATGTATTCCTCTCTCTTTCCCCACCTCCCTCTCTCTCTCTCTCTCTCTCTGCTCCTCTCTATCTCTCTTTGTATCGATGTGAAATGAATTGAAATTGCTTTAATGGTTCAAATTTAAGCGCACCCTTTGGCTAGCCATGGCTTTTGACAAAGAACTACAAAAGGCATATTTGAACTAATTATTGTTTACAAAGCCTCACGAGGGTAGACAAATATTGAAAAAAAAAAATTTCGTAATGGTACCCCCTTGCCTAAATTGCCAAAAAGTTGAAAAATTTTAAAGAGTCTATTTTATTATTTGTTAAATGTAGAATAACAAAACATAAACAAAAAGTCATTCCTCGTTAAAATCGGTTGATTTTTATCACAAATTAATTTTAAGAGTTAATGTGAAAAAAAAAAAAACCTGGTTAGAATAGTTGATTAGGGATGATAGGCGGCATGTTGAGGGTCTTACATGTCTACATTTTTGTCGATTCTGACATGAATTTTGGTCAAAAATTAGATATCATTTAAAACAGTTTTTAACACTTGTTTATTACTAATGTTGACCTCCGCAATCAATTGAAAGCAAAAATTGGAAGAAAAAATTTTTGAAAAAAAAAATTTTCTGAAAAATGGTAAGGGGGTACCCTTGTCTAAATTGCCAAAAAGTCGAAAATTTTCAAAGAGTCCATTTTATTATTTGTTACATGTAGAATAACTAGGGATGTCAAAACATAAACAAAAAGTCATTCCTCGTTAAAATCGGTTGATTTTTATCAGAGTTATGATGGGTAGAAAGTGAAGTTAGGCGAACTGTTTAGGGTCCAACATGTCCAGATTTTTGTCGACTCTGACATGAATTTTGGTCAAAAATTAGATATCGTCTAAAACAGTTTGAATTGATTGTTTCCTACTAATTTTGACCTTCCCAATCGATTAAAACTAAAAACTCGAGATAAAAAAATTTCGACAAAAAATGTTTCTGAAAAATGGTAAGGGGGTACCCTTGTCTAAATTGCCAAAAAATCGAAAATTTTTAAAGTCTTTTTTATTATTTTTTTTAAATGTAGAATCAGTAGGAATGTCGAAACATAAACAAAAAGTCATTCCTCGTGAAAATCGGTTGATTTTTATCAGAGTTATGATGGCTGGAAAGTAAGGATAGGTGGTCTGCTGAGGGTCTTACATGTCTAAATTTCTGACATGATATTTTCAACAATATTTCGAAATTACATACTTTTCTGTATTTTTTCATTAAGAAAACAAGTATTGATATATATTATAGAGACTTTATATAGTTCTTTGCTGACTTACGCATTGCTGTTTCTTTTTGTATTGCTGTTTGTTCGTTTTAAAACTGGAATGAAACTTATATTATTTAGTGCTTTTATAGGCATTTTATCAAGTTCCTTTGGCCAGAGCTTATCATGTTGCTTCTTTCGTTAAGAGAACTCTCTTTGTCTCTCTCTCTATCTGTGCAGCTTTTGCGCAGTGTGTGTGTGGGCGCTCATGAAATATTTATAGAAGATTTAAAAATAATTAGATATGGTTATTGGGAACACCCTTTGGCGCAATTCATGCGTGAGCAAAAGAGGTGGGAAGGAAGGTTTATCGATTTTAGAAAAGAGTTAAGAGCAGCAGCAGCCTTCTTTGCATTATTATTAACTTATTTTCTTTGCTATCTTACAGATATACCCGACATTCCCGATGACATAAAACATCTGCAGAGCCTGCAGGTTGCCGACTTTAGTTCGAATCCGATACCAAAATTACCATCGGGTTTTTCACAGCTAAAGAATTTGACTGTGCTGGGCCTGAATGATATGTCCTTGACCACATTGCCCGCCGATTTTGGCAGTTTAACGCAATTGGAATCCCTCGAATTGCGTGAGAATCTGTTGAAGCATTTACCCGAAACGATAAGTCAATTGACCAAATTGAAACGTCTCGATTTGGGTGATAATGAAATTGAAGATTTGCCACCATATCTGGGATATTTACCAGGACTACACGAATTGTGGTTAGATCACAATCAGTTGCAGCGTTTGCCACCCGAGTTGGGTCTATTGACCAAGTTAACGTATCTGGATGTCTCAGAGAATCGCCTGGAAGAGTTACCCAATGAAATTGGTGGTCTGGTGAGCTTAACCGATTTGGATTTGGCACAAAATCTACTCGAAACTCTACCCGATGGCATTGCCAAGCTGAGTCGTCTAACCATACTCAAGCTGGATCAGAATCGTTTGCAGCGTCTGAACGATACGCTGGGCAAGTGAGTAGAATGGAAAAATAGTTCTGAAAATTCTTTAAAAAATTCTAAAAATGTTTTTTATTCTTTTTTTTAGCTGCGAGAACATGCAGGAGCTCATACTGACCGAGAACTTTCTATCGGAGCTGCCCACCTCTATAGGACGCATGAGCAAGCTGAGTAATCTGAATGTGGATCGCAATGCATTGGAATATCTTCCGCTCGAGATTGGGGAATGCAGTAATCTGGGTGTGCTAAGTTTGCGTGACAATAAGCTAAAGAGATTGCCACCAGAGTTGGGCAATTGCAGTGTGCTGCATGTGTTGGATGTGAGTGGCAATCAGTTGCTTTACTTACCCTACTCGCTGGTGAATCTACAATTGAAAGCTGTCTGGTTATCAGAGAATCAATCGCAACCATTGCTAACATTTCAACCGGATACAGATGCAGAGACGGGAGAGCCAGTGTTATCGTGTTATCTATTGCCACAGCAGGAATATCATCCCAATACACCGGGTAAGTTTGCCGTTTTTTGTAATCTACGGGGTGACTGGTGCTTGGATGAGTAAGACGACTCTGAGTACAACAATGAGTACAATGAGTACTTATGAGTAGTAGTTTCGTTTGGCAAGTGTGTGGCCCCAACAATTGGCCAATACATTGGGGTTTTGCTTATCTATCTATACATACCAGTTAGAGCTGGCATACTTTACGTGCCCCGGAGGAATGTGTGCTCTATCGTTCTGCAATCTATGCTGCTGGCGATAAGATAAGCTCGCTCGTGAATCGTGCAAACAAACTCGTACTAACTGAGAAATTCCCTATCTAAAAAAATGAAAAAAAAAAATTTACAAAGATTTTCGTAATTTAATTTGGCCGTAAATAACTGTACCTGAAGCACCAACCACCTGTCTGTCTGTGTGTGTGTGTGTGAGCTAATTTTCTTTCCGATATCTTTATGTACTACGTTTCCTTTTTTTCTATTTATTTTTTTTCTTATGGCGCAACTACACCATGCTGTCTCTCTATCTCTCTTTTCTTTTCTATTGCACATGCCACATTAAAATCAATTTTAAATACACCCTCATATCATTTCACACACAAAAAAAAAGATTATCCACCCATGGCGCTTTATAGATCCAGCGAAAAATTCGATTCGATGGACTTCTTCAGTTATCAACAGAAAGGTTTGCGTGTTGTTGTCGTCTGTTGTTTTGCCTGTCTAACCAGCCTATAAACACACTATATATATATATATACCCTATATATGTACTTAACTATAAATAGACCTGTCTAGTTGCATCTGACTTTATAGCATATTTGTAGTATTTTATCTAGTGTAAAGAAATTTGTTTAGATTTTATAGCATCATCGCGTGCGTTATTGATCTTTGATTATTGAAAATTTCGCATGGAATTGCTATAAAAGTCAGCTAGATATATAGACGGAAATGCAATTACAATTCTGCTATAAAGTACGCTCCATAAAACGCATAATAAAGTTGTTATCCTAACGAAAATATAGTCTATATGCATGCCAGATATATTCGAAAAAAAATGTGATATACCCTTGCAGCAGGGCATGTTGATTTTAACCCGCAGATATATTTCGGATAAGATATAGATATAGATATAACGAAGATATATATGATATTCTTGATCAATCATGAGTAACTGTTGTAACTATAATAAGTCTTGCAGTTTTAGGGCCCTCTCGATGAAACTTGGCCTATTTATGCTACTTATGGCTGCATCCAGTTTATAACCCATATATGATCTATAGTTTGTCACTTAACTATCGTTCGTTTTTTGGTTTTTTTATTTTTTAAGCTATGGCAGCCAAATTAATTGCATACACATATTTTCTTCTCTTTAATATGCTAACAAAATTTCATAAGAAACGCATAAAAATAAAGCATAAATTCTGTGGATTTTTCTGCAACACTCTATTTAAGATTTAAGTTCTTAAAACACTCTTAGATTTTCGAAAGAAACACTGTATATATTTAATATACAATATTATAGTTTTTATGCGAACAAACCTTTGAAAACCTTAGGAAACTTAGGCAAGTCGCAGTTAGTATTTTTTCCTAAAGTTTTCTTTAGTTTTTTAGGGGTCACATCTTTCTTGAAGTTGAAGTTTAGCTGTTTTTATTTTTTTCGTTTAGATTATTTAATATTTAAGTTCCTATAACACTCTTAAATTTTCACAAGAAACTGTATATAGTATATATACAATATAACAGTTTTATGCGAACAAACCTTTAAAAATCTCAAAAAACTTGAGCAAGTCGCATAGTATTTTTCCTAAAGTTTTCTTTAGTTTTTTAGGGGTCACATCTTTCTTGAAGTTGAAGTTTACCTTGTTTCTCGTTTAGATTATTTAATATTTAAGTTCCTATAATACTCTTAAATTTTCACAAGAAACACTGTATATATTTTATATACAATATTATAATTTTTATGCGAACAAACCTTTAAAAACCTTAGAAAACTTAGGCAAGTCTCAGTTAGTTTTTTTTTTTTTTAAGTTTTCCTTAGGTTTTTAGAGGTTACATCTCTCTTGAAGTTGAAGTTTAGCTTGTTTTTCGTTTAGATTATTTAATATTTAAATACAATAGTTTCTACGCTGTTTTGTTGTATAGCAAACCAGTTTGTTAACCATATAAAAAATGACGTCATATCAAATCACGCTGAACCCAACAACAAGTTGTTGAAGTCGACGTTGGGGCGTTGTCTGGAAGAGAGAAAGAATGCTTATAGAAATAGAGGGGGGTATACGCTGACTAAGTGCCTTGGTGTGTGTGTGTGTGTGTGCGTCTGTGTGTGTGTGTGTGTGTGTGTGTTTGATTCGATTCGATAATGTTGTTATTATTTGCTGTTTATATTCATTTGACAGCCGGTTTCGCTGCTGTGCGTGTTACCCATCACAGATCGCTCAGTTTGATGGCTTCCTTGAGGTCTCTCATTCTCAGATCGGGGGTACTGATTCAGCTGGTGGCAGCAGGCAGCAGATCAAAGCGTTGTTAACTACATGGCACAAGCTGTTGCTTTGTTGTTATTTCTTGACTCAGCCAGGCAAAGATTGGCAGCAGCCAACATAATGTAAACGTTTGTGACGTCAGCGAGTTGTGTGCAAAATGTGGAGCAGCAAGATCGACAAGTGGAAAGGGAGGAGGGGGAGGAGGAGGAGTAGAAATAATTATAATACTTGCAAGTAATCGCGCATAACGCCGCCGCCGCCGCCTCCAAAGCAAATTAATCGTCTTCTAAGAGCGTGCGCCAGAGAGCATTGATTAATGGAGCTGTCAGACAGGGTATGCCGGGGGGAGGGGGGGGGGGCTACAGTCAAGCCAGCCACTTGACGAACATGCGAGCGTAGAGTGGGTTAAGTGAGCAAGTTGTATATAGATATATATACATATAAATCTATATAGATACATAATTTATGTTAGCTAGATCTCTAGCTGCTGCTTATCTACGTCTACTGTGCCCATTAATCATTGTCTAACATACAAAGGCTTCACTGTAGTTTGCTTTGACATTCAATAATAATAATAACAACTTTTGTAACTGTTTTTCGATTTGAGAAAACGAGTTTGTTGTTTTTTTGTTTTCAAATGCAAATAACTTCTAAAAATACAAACATGATGAGCTTCAGTCTCTCTGAGTTATATGAGATTTTATGATGATGATATGCGTATATATTTTTTTTTTTTTTTTGTGTATATTTCTTTACAATTTACAGAGTTGTGTGAAAAAAAAATGCTATGTGATCTTGAGCAATATCAATAGAAATATATCGTATATGCTCAAATTATCCAATTAAAATTGTGATGACGGGGTACGGTCAGACTGAGAGGCAGGCAGTGGTGGAGGTGCTGCCCCTGGTTCATATTGTCGTTTCTACTTAGTTTGTTTTATATTTACATAAATCTTCATGCACGCCAAATTCACTTAAGTTATCAATGACAAGCAGAGGGACAGAGAGAGGCAGACAGGCAGGCAGGCAGACAAACAGGCAGACAGACAGAGAGAGAGACAGGCAGGCAGACAGAGAGACAGACAGATAGGCAGGCAGACAGACAGCCAGACAGACAGTGAGGGCGCACCCTGCTGGGTCAAAATATTTTGTAAGTTACGAACTGACATTGAATGCAGCTAGTCAGCTACTTAAGCTGACCAGGGGGCGGGTAGAGTGGGAAGGAGCGAAGGGGGGGCTCAAGGGGTGCCTCAAGCAGCTCAACTATGTGCTTCCCGTCATAAACAGCACAATTTCGAATTTGTTTATTACTTGACTTGCCTTGCCCATCCCCTCTACCCCCCCCTCTGCTGCTGGCCCAACCAACCCCTTCCTCCTGGTTTGAGTTGAGAGCATTCATTTCTCGCGCCCCCACATGTTGCAATTTGAATATTTGTTTACGTTAAATGGAAATTTATGGCGCGCACACTCTCATAACCGATTGATGGATTAGAGAGTGTTTCGCGGTGTGCTGCTGCGTATCTAACAGGCTGCTCCGTGCCTCCCTGCTCCAGCTCCCCTCTGCTTCTGCTCCCCCTGCTTCTGCTCCTGCTCCTGCTCTTCCTCCCTGCTACCTGCTCTCCTACACCTTGTACTTATGGTTGGCTGCCCGTGTGGCCCACAATGTTTATGCCACGGGCGCTGCCGAAAATAAGTAATAGCTGCCTGCCTGCCCTCCCTCCCTGCCCTTCCTCCCTGCCTGTGCCCTGCTCTGGCCCTGCTCCGTGCCTGCCTTATCCCATTGTTGCTCTTCAATTGCCGTATTTATTGATTTTACATAGCCAAAAGCCACAGGTCATTAAGTGTTCGCTCTCTAGTCTAGTGTAAATATTTAGAACTATATCTTCCCCCTCCCCTCCCCCTCCCTACTGCTGTATAACTGTAAAATGCATGCGCATGCCACAAATACGCTCTAATCATTTTTAATTGCTTAAACAACACAGAAATTACTACCAAGATCAACTTAAACTTTCTACATTCTTTTTCTCTCTCCTTCTCCCACACAGCACGCGATTTGGAATCGGATTCGGAACCCTATGAGGAACGTGAACCCTCGCGTACTGTTGTGAAATTCTCTGAAGAGGTTAGCCAAGAGAAGGATACACCATTTGTGCGACAGAATACACCGCATCCCAAGGATCTGAAGGCCAAGGCACAGAAACTAAAGGTCGAGCGTAGTCGCCATGAGGAGCACACGACGACGCTGCCGTTGTTGATGTCACTGCCAGAGGAGGTAAATCCATTAATGATGTCGCAAAGATCAAGTGACGATCGTGTTGTACAACACCAACAGCAGGGGGGTCGTGGGTCAAGATTATGTGTGTACTTTCAGTGCCCTTAATTGGGCGCAGTCTCTCCACAACTCAAATAATTTTGACCTATTTTTTTTCTTTTTATCAATAAAAGTAGTTTTAGTTTTATTTTTATTTTATGATATATTCGAGCAATTTAGCGTACTTTAATAAATTAAGTTTAATTAAGCTCAAAATTTCCTAGGCTACTGACTATGTTTCTCAATCATTTCGTTTTTTTATTAAGACATAAATATTATTGCTTTTTTAACATTATAAATTACTTTTCAAAATTAATGTTAAACTAAGTTTAGTTAGTTTATATAGCTTATTTTATGTTATTCTATTTTCTTCTGCCTCTAAACTCTGCTTACTTCTATTAAATATCTACGTAATTTTCTTTATTTTTCTTTTTAACATTTTTTTTAAAATATTTTTAAAATATATATTTTTTTTGTATTTTCCCCAGAACGGCACCAAGACAGTCGTGACAGAAACCCCCGCCGAGACACGCACCATAGCGAATAATCACACCGTAGTGGTGACAGCCAGCAGCAATAATAATGTTGCAGCAACAGCCGCTGCACAGCCAATACACAAACCGTTGGCTGTGGTGAATTCCAAGCCGCCACTTACCGTTGGTGTTGTTACACCAATAGCAGTTGAGTCACAAACCAATGCACAGGGTGATACAACCACACAACCAGCAGTGTTGCAAACCAACAACAACAACAACAGCAGCAGCAGCAACAGCGTAAACGTAGCAACAGCAGCAGCAGCAGCAGCAACAGTTGCTGTCGTGGCTGATGATGCTGCCGAGGCTGATGAGCAAGAGGATGAATATGTAAGTAAAACATAAATTTTATTTATATGCAATTTTTAACTCTTTTTTCTTGTAGGAAACCGATCGCCGCGTTGGCTTTCAGGTGGAGGGCGAAGACGATGATTTTTACAAGCGGCCGCCCAAGCTGCACAGACGGTAGGTTTGATTTGGCAACAACTTGCAAGGATTATGCAACTAATGCAATTGTTTCTTCCTCCCCCCTGCAGCGATACACCGCATCATCTGAAGAACAAACGTGTGCAACATTTGACCGATAAACAGGCAAATGAAATATTGGCCAATGCTCTGGCATCGCAGGAGCAGCAGCAGCAGCGAAGCAATGAACCCACCAGCACTCAGCTGGCCAAAGTGCAATCGCCCATTGAGGAGGAGCAAACCGAGGCAGAGCAATTGGAACAGGAGCAGCAGCAGCAGAAGCAACATCCATTCGATGCCTCACTTTCACCCATTCCTGCAACAACGGAGGCAGCAGCTGCGCCTGCAGCAGGTAAGTTATGAAACTCTGTGCGCTCTCTCTGAACTCTCCAGAGTTCCAATCACTGAAGAGCTACGCTTCACTGCAATGCACAAACACACACACAAAAGGGGGAAGGGGGGAAAAAATAATCGATAACAATTGTGGGTTGGGAAAATTCTGAGGTAATATGAATACACTCGTGTGTGTGTGAGTGTGAGTGTTTGCTGCTGCACTCGTCGAACACAGCTTAAAAACTCATTAGACTCGATTGTGACACAGCGCTTTAGCGCATGATATGCAAGTTGATTATGCTGCTCTTAACTAGCTTATAGAGGCAGTGCCAATACTTTATTATCGGGTTTTAGCTGTTAAATAGCTGAAAAACAATTACAAATAAAGCTGCAGACCCTTCTAAATAACTTAAAAGAGAAGGCAGAGTAGTTTAGACAGATGAATGCGCCTTCAGCTGCTGTACTCGACTGCTGTATACCCTAGATAATATATATGACAACTTGTATGTCTTAGCAACTGTCTAACTATTCTGATATATCACTGCACACCTTCTTTAATCGAGTATATTTTCTTTATTTTCCACAAGAAACATTAGAAACATTTTTAAATAAATTGATGTTTATGCTTTTTTTGACCTTGCCTTATCAATTGGCAGCTAAAATTGATCATTTTACAAATTTAAAAAATCTCGAAAAATTTTTAAGGGGGAACTTAGAAAAAGTTGTTCGAAAATTGAGTTCTTAAAATAGATAAAAATTAAATTCAGTTTTATTAAGGATTCAAAATCATGAACATAAAGACATCTACAAAATATGTGGGTTTTTTTTTTTGGCAAAGTGATGACTGTTAGACGTCTAAAAAGGTATCATAGATCATTGAGGCCACGCTTGGTCTCTCAGGTTATTCAGACATGCAGCATGCAAAAATTAAAAAATGTGGGAGTAAAAATATAAATAAAATGTTATTACAAAGCGAAATCTGCTGATTATTGTCAAAGTTATGACTATAGGAAGTCTAGAGTCTACTTTGGTCTCTGAAAGGGAAGACATGGTTGTGCAGAGAAGAATCAAAATACAAAAATTTAAATTTAATTTAATTTCCTATATTTATATTGCCTTTATCAATATAAAAGGTGAAATCATTTAGAAACGTTAATTGGAGAGAGAAATCTTTTGATTTTTTAAAGAGTTATGAATGTTGGGCAGCGATTAGCTAGATTTTTTATAGCTTAAAGAAACTACTACCCTTACAGTGTATGCTACCCTACACCCTCCTTTTCTTATTATGACAATGTCTCAATGAGTTGTGAAAAGTGATGTAATACGCTGATAAAAAATACAAATTACTTCAGCCTCCTCCACTGTATGTTAACTAGGGCAGATTATGATTTGGCTAAGATATCTTGGACTAAACCGGCACTCTTCTGGCGTCTTTTAATTCGTAGCAGGGCGCCACTTAAAAACGCATTACAAACTGGTAAACAAAACAAAAAAAAGGCTAAAAATTCTGGCCTAAAAAATGGAAAACATATCAAAACATACACGCAACTAACAATAATTACGCAGAGTGCGAGAATTACAGGTGCGTGAGAGTGTGCAGGTGTGTGTGTGTGTGTGTGTGAATGAGTAACTGTATGTGTGAGCCTGCCTATATGTAGAGCCTATCGGCGCTATCTATCTATTTGCTGGCTTGCAAAAGCTGATAAAAGTGAATGAGTTAAGACAGCAAATTGAGTGGGAGAGAGATGAGAACACTCGGCAGCAAAAGAGAGAGAAAGAGAGAGCAAGAGAGAGATGACTGAAGAGCGCCAGCAATAAAGAGCGCAACAAGTTGAGAAAGTGCAAGAAAAAAAGAGAAGCAAAATAAAAAGTGCTCGCATTAAATGAAACAGAAAACAGAAAACTGAAACTGCCTCATTATGGCAAATATAGGGGGGGGAGGAGGCGGGGACAGGGGGGCGCACCTGTGAGCGAGCTGAGGTGTGCAAGCGTGTGTGTGTGTGTCTGTGTGTGCTTGAGTGTACTGAGTGTACTGCGAGCGAGAGAGAGAGTGTGAGTGTGAGAGTGCAATTGGCAGCAGTTGCGACGTCTCTGTCTCTTGGGTTTTTGTTTTGGGGGTCTCGTCGCTTTGCCCATTTGCCGCTGGCTTTAGTCATTTTTTAGTTACGCTTGCGTTTTGTCAACATCGCGAGAGCGCGCGTCGCCGTCGTCGTCGTCGTCGTTTCGTATACATATCTACATTTATATCGAGAGACTCTTAACTAAACGCCTGTTTGCTAAATATTATTAACGCCTGCTGCACACACACTGCGACAGCGACGTAAACAATGAATAACTTCACATACCTTGACTCAGTCAAAAAAAAAAAAAAAAAAAAAAAAAAAAAAAAATTTAAAAAAAAAAAAGAAAGAAAAATTATAGGCAGCGCAGTCTTTACTCTGTTTGCAGCTTATCGATTTTTATTTGCTGCTGCCTGCATTGATTAGATGCGATGTTGTCTGGAAAGTTTCTGCGTATTGCGCATACGCAACGTTGGCCTGCAAATTGAATTTCAAGTGCAAAATAATGCTCAAGTTGCAAGGGGAAGGGGGAGGGTGGCAAGGTCGGCAGGCAGCAGGCACTTCAAGGTCTCACACACTCAGCAGCTTCCGTTATTTGCATTTTGGTTGCAAAGCAAGTCTGCTTTGCCATATATATACTATATATATAGTTGGTATATATATTTGCACACGACAAATACGCAGAGTGTATCTCTCGGTGTGTGTGTGTGTGTGTGCATATCCGGTTTCCTGGCAGCCAAAGATTTTCCTGCTTTTCCTTTTTTTTCCCATTTTTGCTGCTGCTGCTGCTGTGGCATGTTACAACACTTGGGCACAATCAACATTTGCACAGTACCTTTTTGCATTGCATTGAGCAAACAATATGCTGCATTTGCTGCAGTAGACTCTCCTACCTCCCCTCGCTCCTCTCTGCCTTAAGTCTTGCCGCTCTTTGCCTCATATCGAGCTATGGTGGTCAATAAATAAACCGTTGATAAGCCCGAGGCAATGCAATTGATTTTATGTATTGTATTGCTGATTGCGGCCCTTATTGAATTCGCCCGCACTCTCTACCCCTCTCTTCCCTTTCTTCTCTCTCTCTCTCTGCCCTTCTGTGCCTGCTCTGCTCTCTCTCTCTCTCTCTCTCTCTCTCTCTCTCTCTCTCTCTCTCTCTGTGCGTGTTCGTTTGCTTTTGTTTGTTTGCCTTACGGTTTGCGTATGTTTGCTTGTATATTTCGGTTTGTTTTGTTTGCTTCACTGCCCTGCCCCTGCTTCCTCTTCCCCCTCCCACTCCCCGCTGCCTTGTTGCACTTTTGTTATTCTCTATTCTACGCTGCAGGCGCCTTTCTTCTGCCCTTTTTGTTCAAATTACAATTTTCCCATATATATTTTCAATGGATTTTTCATTTACACTAACTGTGAGTGATTTTCAGCCATTTTCTCAGCCTCACACCTCTCCACTTTTCCCTTTAGCTTTTTTTTCCCTTCGTTTTTTCGCAGTTGCATGCGAAGTTTGTCAGCTTGAGCTCTGCGCATTTATTTGACATTCAGCGGGCACGCGCGGCAGCTACTGCAAGTAAAAAAAAAAATAAAAAATAAAAAAAAGAATGAAAAAATATGCAATAAATGCCAGAGCAGCGTTAAGGCAACAAGGCTGAAAAGTCGCTAAGAAGGAAGCAGAAGAAGCTGCACAGGCAGAGAGAAAATAGAGGAAGAAGAAGGAGAGGGGCAGAGCAAGGGGTACACAACGTTGCTTATGTCAAGTGATTTTGCATTACATTGCACAAGCGTAAAAAAAAAAAAAAATAAAAAAAATAAGAAAAAAAAACTGTTGCAAATGCGCGAACTGTTGGCAGCTTGCAGGAGAGGGCAGGGGGGAGAAGATATGGGGCTGACTTAACGCCCGACTAGGCAAACTGTCAACAGGCAAATTTGTCTTGGGCGTGTGTATTAAATGAGATTATTGAAGCACTTCAAAGGGGGTAAGCTCTAGCTGAGTTTGCTAAATGTAATTGTAGTAAGAAACATCTATAAGGCAGTCTGTGCTCTTCCCTCATATCTTCTTTCCCTGCTGATCTCATACCTGACTTAATTCATTTCATTCAGTAATTTTTCGTAACTGAAGTAATGAGCAGCAAAATGCGCCTATGATGTCATATGCCTGAGAGCTTATCGCAGCTCTCTCTCTCTCTCTCTCTCTCTCTCTCTCTCACTCACTCTCTCTCTCTCTCTCCCCCTCTCTCTATGTGTGTGCTGTCCATTCGATACAATTGATAAGCAAACGTGACGTGCGCAATGTATACTTTGCCACAATAATATTACGCATACGACAGGTGGACCAAGGTCATTAACTAGCGCTTGACTTTGTTACAGCGTGGGCTACTCAAAAAAAAAAAAACAAAAATAAAAAAAAATGACAGTTAAATAAAAATATGTCGCAATGATTCAGTTTGTCAATTTTCCCACTCCAGCTACACTTCCTTATCGCAGCATAACGCAACACGCATCGCTTCGCATTTGTTTCGTTTTCCCCTTTTTCTTTGTTGTTGTTGTTGCCTCTTTCGCTTTATCAAATTGGCTTTAGGCATTCCAAAGTTTTGTGTGTTTGCTGTTTGTATTCTGTGTTTTACCCCTCCTTACCCCTTACCTTGTTACCCCCCTAAATTGTTACCTGTTTTGCTGATTAGATATGAGCGCGCGCACCCCGTTCTTGCAAAATGTTATTGGGAGATTTGAGTTGAGCACCTTCTGACACGGCTTTGTTGGGTCTCTCTCTGTCTCTCATTCACTCTCTCGCTCTCTCTCTGTGTAATAATTCAATGTTTTTGTTTTATGCTGAAAATGTGATTCATTTATGCGATTTTTCACGCGCGCTCCTGCCTGGTTATTTGTGGCTTTTTGATGGCTTTACATTTGCAATTTGTCAAAGGGGCAGGCTGCCCTGCCCTGTCCAGAACTGCCCTGCAGCATGACCGACAATTTGTCAACTCTGAGAACTGCGGAAAACTCTCTCTCTCTACCTCCCCCTCACGTGCCTATTGATAGCCGTAATTAGAGCACTTGATCTTTCATCTAGAGCTGACTTTGTAAATATTAAATTAATTAAATTTCATTACATGCTGCGGTCACTGACACACACACACACACGCACACACACACAGAGCAGTTGGAAAAAAGCAAAGAAAATGCTAAGAAAAACAATGTGTGTAGGCAAAGAAAACCTCGAGCTCTGACATAAAGTTTTGTGACATGCGTCCATTAAATTTGCATAAAGAAAATGTTTGCTCAAGTTCTCTCAATCTCACACACTCTCTTTCGCTCTCTCTCTCTCGCTCTGTCTCTCTGTCTCTGCAGTCAACTTGGAGTTGTCATAAAGAGAATATGTCAGTAGTGGCCAGACGGGGGCAACAACGCTGACTTTGTCTCTGACCATAACCGACCAGACGCAGAGCAAGACATGTCAGGCTTGTCAATGCTTTGGCCACAGGATATGCATGACAGGCGAGAAAGAGAGACAGGGAGAGAGAAGGGGCCCCCTCACTGTGCTTGTGAAATATGAGCTGCTATGTCTGTGGCACGGTCAGGCCAGGCCAGGCCTGTCATGTTATCCTGTGCACTTGTCTCGACCAGGTCATTTACATATAAATAACCGAAGCGAATTCAAAGAAGAAGAAGATTTTTGCATTGATTTGTTCCTGCTGCCAGATGCCTCAATAGACAAATTTGTTGCGCGCTTCTCCTCTCTTCTTATTTTTCTATTTTTTTTTTTATTAAATCTTCTCTTCTCCGTCCCCTTTTTCTTTTTTTTTTTTATTGAATATTTTTAATGAGTTTTTCTGCTACAAAAAAATTAATATATATTTTCCGCACTCTTTACCTAAATGTTGCATATTGTATATTAAATATATATTGTATATTTAAATGCGAAAAATATATGAGCAGGCTTTGCTCCAAGGAGGAAGGAATTAATGTGCCTACAGTTTTCCAGGACTGTTATTGATGTGCATTCAGATAGCTGCAGATATTGAAATTTAAAGTGTGAAAAGACTGTGACTGCTGTGTGAGATACATGTATCGATAAATTTCAATCGATAAAAGCTCTCAACTTGCCTGCTGCATACTTACAGGCGCACACAGACACACACACACACACATGCAACACGTGCCTCATTCTTCTTCTTTGCACTGTCAACGTAATGGAAATCTCTCATTTTATTTGCTTTGTTTTGTGTGCCCCTTCTGGCTTGAGTTTTCTGCATGGCTTCCAATTTGCCTCAGTATGTGTGTGTGTCTGTGTGTTTGTGTGTGTGTGGAAAATCCATAAAATATTTTTATATTTTGTATTTTACACTCGCAAAAGTAACAAGCGGAAAACAACGTAGGAAACCAATGAAAACCTTTTGTATTGTTACATTTTATTGCCCGATTATTTATCAGCATCATTTCGACCCTCCCTCTCTCGCTCTTCTCCTGCCTCCCCCCTCCCGTTACTGGCTTTTCCGATTTAAATGAAAAGTTCCAGCAAACAGTTAATGCAAATGCGCAAAGTAAATAAATTGCTTTTTCTCTCATAATAATTTAAAAACAAAAAACAAAAAAAAAGCTGAAACTGAAACCAAATTTTCCGCGAATTTCATAATTTATTAGCCGCGCTGTGCTGCGTTTTAATTTCACAACAAATTCGCCATTACAAAAAATAGTGGGGGAGGGGGTAAACCCTTTGAAATACATTTTTAATGGCGAAAGCCAAAGCGGGAATGTCTCCTCTCTTCTCTCTCTCTCTTTCTCTCGTTGCGTTCTGCTCTGCTCGACCTCAATTAACATGAAAATAAAGAACAATTACAAATTCTCAACTGAGTACCCCCTTACCACTCGATAGAGGTCATTAGAACTGCCCCCCACTCTGCAAAAAATAAGTTTATTAGAATGCCGACGGATTTATTGAGTGCAAATCAGCAAAAGCGAATTAAAATTATGCAGAAAAAAAATAACGAAAAGGGAGGCCTCTCTCTTTATTTATTTAATTCTTATGCAAAAGTTACCTGAGGGCAGACTTCGCAAGGTCGTTGCCTTGCGCCCTCCCCCTTAAAATGGCTTTGTCTACTTGCTGCCAGTTCATTGGCTCATTGGCAGGCTGCTCCTGAGGCAGAGCTGGACAGGAATACGACGTGAGCAGCTGCGCTCAAAGTTTTTTTTATTATTTTTTTTTTTTTTTTTATTTGGGATATGCTGCCCTTAAATTTGCACACAAATTTTCATGTCATTAATGCGTAATTTATGCAGCATCTGCAGGCAATCAAAAAAAAAGCCAGATATATATAATATATATATATAACTGGCATATTGAGATATTTTAATTTTATTTATGCTGCGTTATTGATATGTGATTTTCCAGCCAACTGCACGGGCCAATTTGTGAATTTATTGCCAGTGCAGTTGGTATAACTACAGAGAGAGAAAAATCGAGGGGGAAAATAAAATGCCAAGCAGCGCATATTGAAAAGTGCATTCGAGTAGAAATTTATTGTGCAGCTGGAGTAGAATAATCTCCTCCTGCTTTCGGCAACATGTTCAATGTCAAAATCAAAGTAAAAGAGGGCAACAATACGCTGCCCCGCAGCGGACAGCGCAGCAATGGCAACGGCAATGGGAGCCTGCTGGGCACGAGCAGCAGTGGACGCAATAGTCCAGCCATGAGCAGCCTGCGCAGCTCGTTGGCCTCATCCAATGGTGGATCATTGCGACGCAAAGATAAACGTGTACGCATCGTAACCAGCTATGATCCTGTCGAGCGGGATTATCAGCAGCGGCTACAGCGGCAGCAGCAGTATGGTAAACACGCACACACACACCTGGAGCAGTAGCAGATCAGCTGAAGCAGAGCAGCATCTGTTGGAACCAGCACTAATCCCACTCCCCTTCTCCTCTCCTTGCAGATAACCTTGATGGCGTCACGGAGCTGCGTCTGGAACAATATGAAATACACATTGAACGCACCTCGGCAGGCTTGGGGCTAAGCATAGCCGGTGGCAAGGGATCGACACCATTTAAGGGCGACGATGATGGCATCTTCATATCACGCGTCACCGAAGCAGGCCCCGCAGACTTGGCTGGCCTCAAGGTGGGCGACAAGGTGCTCAAGGTTAATGGCATCGTTGTGGTCGATGCGGATCATTATCAGGCCGTGCAGGTGCTGAAAGCATGTGGTGCCGTCTTGGTGCTGGTTGTGCAGCGTGAGGTCACTCGCCTCATTGGCCATCCGGTGTTCAGTGAGGATGGCAGCATCTCACAGATCTCGGTGGAGACGCGTCCACTTGTGGTCGAGCAGCAGCAGCAGCTGCCTCCGGCTGTGCAGCAACAAGAACGTTACATTCCGCCGCCCATACAAATAATTCCAGAGCAGCAGCAGCAGCAACACGTGCAGCAATTTGCTGCAGTGCAGCAACAGCAGCAGCCGCCGGCGCAGCAACATGTCTATGCAGGCAATGTGCTGGCCAATGGCATGCTGCTGGAGAATGGCAAGGTAGGTTGTCCAGCCTGTGGTTGGATGAAGCGTTTCAACTGATTGATTAATGTTGTTACTTGTTTGTTTGTGGTTTTTTCTGTGCAGGATGCGACGTCCTCCACGCTGCCGTTGAGCTTTATTCAATTGCATACGACACTGATACGGGATCAAATTGGACAAGGATTGGGCTTCAGCATTGCCGGTGGCAAGGGTTCGCCGCCGTTTAAGGATGACTGCGATGGCATTTTCATATCGCGCATTACTGAGGGCGGTCTGGCGCATCGCGATGGCAAGATAATGGTTGGCGACCGTGTCATGGCGGTAAGTGGAGGGAACGAGGGGGTTAAGTGACAGTCACTAATAGCATTTCATTGTATCCATTGCAGATTAACGGCAACGACATGACTGAGGCACATCACGATGCTGCCGTTGCCTGCCTGACGGAACCGCAACGTTTTGTGCGTCTCGTGCTGCAGCGCGAGTATCGTGGACCGCTGGAGCCGCCAACAAGTCCGCGTAGTCCCGCCGTGCTCAATTCGCTGAGCCCCTCGGGCTATCTGGCCAATCGACCAGGTTAGTGGGCCCCCCCCGTACTCCTTCTCTCTTAACTTTATTAATGCCTCTGCCCTCTGCCTTTGCTTGCAGCCAATTTCAAACGTTCGGTGGGCGATGTCAACGCTTTGGAGCAGCCCTACAAGTACAACACGTTGGCCAGCACGACGCCAACAGCGACAGCAGCAGCAGCAACAGCAGCAACGGCAGCAACACCTGCCTACAACAGCAGCAGCAACAGCAACACGCTGCCCAAGACAAACGGATTTGCTGCAACTGCAACTGCAACAGCTGCCACAGCGGCGCCTCTTGCCACACACATTGACAAATCCGGGGGGCAACCGGTGCCAGCACCACGTCGCACCAATTCGGTGCCCGGTGAGGCGGGTGCAGCCTACAATGGTGCCGCCAGCAGCAGCAGCGGTGACTCTGCCAGCGAAGCGCAGGTAAGAGGGAGTGTACAAGAAGAAGAAGAGAAATTGTATTAGTTGTAGTATTTCTCCCATAGAGCTCTCCGCTCTTTAGTCATGAGTCCGTCCCATGTTTCCCTTTAGTTTTCTGCACATCATTTTAATGTTGCTCATCCCAGCTCGTTACTCGTTCGTGTTCATGCTCAGGCGCCATAGACATAAGTAACCTTTAGGCCCCCCAAAAAAAAACACAACTAAAATTAAAAAAAAAAAAAAAAAAAAAAAACAAAAACAAACCGTAACCAACTTGCGCGATTCTCTTTAATCAGGTAAGTTCCCCAGGAGGCGCCGCGCAAGTTGGCTGCGTGATTGATTCCATATGCAAATTGTTGTTGATACACACACACACACACACACACACACACATGAATACACATAAACAATGCTCTATACTATATAATTATTATATATTCTAATTGTGCTAATACATATCTGCCAGACTATAACCCTACTAGCTCTTAGACACTACACACACACACACAGACATACATACACACAAACACACACACCTACACGCCTACACACATACAAACACCCCTACAATATATATATACAACATATATACCATAAATATTATATAAAATATATATATCGAATTTGTTTGTGTTTGTTCTGCATGTGCGTTCGTCCCCGATTCTTGAAACGATATCATGCTATATAACATTATTATCGTAGTATATGTATATCGATAAATATTCAACCAAGCACAAACCATACATATGTGTGTGTGTTCATTTTCTTCATGTTACTCTCTGATCTGATAAACGTATACATACGTGCACCGCGACAAAATTCTAGGCTACAACAGATATATTGTATATAACTCAAAAACATATTCCACTCTGTTACTATACTCTATTTAGTTTGTCCAGGCAGAACCTTAGTTTTAGAACCCAAAATTGTGTGAAACCTTTTTTGATCAAAAACCAAAACATATTTTTGTTTCTTTTTCTACAAAAACCCAAAATGTTGCTTTAAAAAAACTGAAAACTTTCTTGCCAAAAAAAATCGAAAAAAATTGAAAACCAAAACCAAAACTTGTTCAAATCAAATTCTAAAAAAAAAAAAAAAAAAAAATACTAAAAACAACCCAATGAACCCACAACAAACCGACAACCACGAGCGCAGCCATCATCGTTGCGACCGCTGACCAGCGATGATTTTCAGGCGATGATACCGGCACATTTTCTCAGCGGGGGCAGTCAACATCAGGTGCATGTGGCCAAACCGAATGAGGTGGGCATCAGTGCTGTAACTGTCAATGTTAATAAACCGCAACCAGATTTACCCATGTTCCCGGCGGCACCCACCGAATTGGGACGCGTCACCGAGACCATCACGAAGTCAACGTTCACGGAAACGGTTATGACACGCATCACCGACAATCAGCTGGCGGAGCCATTGATCAGTGAGGTGACTATCACAACATCACGCATACACTAAAACGCAAAAAAAAAAAATAGAAAAAAAAATACCAAAAAAATACCACATAAAATACCTTTCGCTGGGTGTGTAAAATGGCAGCTTACTCTGTGTGCGGCAGCTCTGGCTGTTCTCCAGGCGGCGGCAACATTTCAACCAGGATGAGAGCTTTCCTCTTTCACCTACTTATGCACAGCCACACTCAAACACACACACACACAACCGCACACACACACACACTTGCACACAATACAAGCCTCACACACACAAACACACACATACAAGTACACCTCTAAAATTTCGATATACAATTGTAATTGGCTCTCGCTCTTATTGGCCCTCATGCTACCAACCTACCTACCTATATTTGTATAGCCCTTAAGCACCCACATTATACATATAAATATAATATATAATATATAAACACTTTTGATTTCTATTGTAAACTAAAAGAAGGTTGTGTGCGGCAGGAGAAGGAAAATGCACAGTGGAAAATTGTTGACTAATTGAAATGTAGCTTGGTTTAAGGAAACTCTAATCCATTAATATTATATAATTATTTTAAGCGTGTGAGAAGCACAGAGAGAGGTGCAATCTACCAATACCATTCGCAAAGAATATTATTATTGCCACCATTTGCCTTTCCACCAAAACTTTGTTAAAAATCATTAACAAAATTTTTTCCATTTTTGGCAATTTACGTAAGGGTACTACCTTATCATTTTTCAGAAATTTTTTTTCTTCAAAATTTAAAAGTCCCAGTTTTTATTTTTAATCGATAGAGGAGCTTAAACTTAGTACAAAACAATTGTTTAAAACTGATTTAAGCAATTTTTAATTTTTGGCCAAAAATCATGTCCAAGTCGACAAAAAATTTGACATGTCGCATCCTCGACAGAGCTCCTAGGCTCATTTCCCTCCTATCATAACTTTGATAAAAATCAACCGATTTTCAAGCGGAATGACATTTTGAAAATGTTTTAATTCCCTTATTAGTTCTACATTTAAAAAATTAAAAATATAAACTTTTACAAATTTGTCCACTTTTTCGGAAAGTTAGGTAAGGGTACTACCTTATCCTTTTTCAGAATTTTTTTTCTTCAAAATTTTAAATCTTCTGTTTTCATTTTTAATCGATAGAGGAGCTAAAACTTAGTACTAAACAATTGTTTAAAACTGTTTTGGACGATCTTTAATTTTTGGCCAAAAATCATATCGAAGTGGACAAAAAATTTGACATGTTGCATCCTCGACAGGGATCCTAAGCTCATTTTTCTCCTATCATAACTTTGATAAAAATCAACCGATTTTCAAACGCAATGACATTTTGGAAATGTTTTGATTCCCTTATTAGTTCTACAATTAAAAAATTTAATATATAAACTTTTCAAAATTTGTCAATATTTTGGTAATTTAGGCAAGGGTACTACCTTACCATTTTTCAGAATTTTTTTTCTTCAAAATTTTAAATCTTCTGTTTTCATTTTTAATCGATAGAGGAGACGAAAATAAGTATTAAACAAGTGTTTAAAACTGTTTTGGACGATCTTTAATTTTTTACCAAAAATCTTGTTCAAGTCGTCCAAAAATTTGACAAGTAGCAACCTCGATAGGGCAAAATTTCTCAAAATTTAAAATTTCGTGTTTCGACTTGTAATCAATTTAGGAGGCTAACATTAAAAATAAACAATTATTTAAAACTTTTTTCTTGTTGTGGTAATTGGTGCATGCAATTATAATATCCTATATTAAATTTCAATTAAGTTGACTTGACTAACACAAATTAATTTATTTTTAAACAAGTACAATAAAATGTTTATGCAGTATTTATTTTTTGTTTATAATTTCTCTCTCTCTCTTGGCTTCAGTAACAAACAATCTTTTCGGAATTCAGCTTAAGTCTAGGCATTACAGCAGCTTAAACCTCAAGCTAAATTCCAGCTGAAATTCCAACTCATGTGGCCGGTTTACAGTGACTACTTGGCACATGAATAAATAAATCACATGAAAAAAAGCCTTAAATAATGCATAATGAAAAAATCATTTTGTGTGAGTGTTTATTTGCCACGCCTACCCGCCTCTATGTCGTGTACAGAACGCGATACCAAACTCTGCACAAAACTTGCAAAGTTTATCAGCAAACTTTTTTTTTTTTTTTTTTTTTTTTTTTTTTTTTTTTTTTGCTGCTTTTTTATTATTTATTGAATCTTCCCTTTGAGTTAAGAGACTAACAATAAGTGTTCAAATCTTAATCTAACTTAATTAACTTTCACTTAGTGATAGTTTTTTCATTAATGCCCTAATAAGTTTATTGCTGGGCTGGGAGGTCGTTGCGGTGCAGCCGGCTTTGACTGCATACTCGGATTAGTTTTCTTGCGAGGGGATTTGTATGGGTGGTCAGCTTTTCTTTATATTTAATTTTTTTCTCAGCTATTACTTCGATTACTAATTTGATTTTTAGGTCTCTGTGTATGTCTTCGTTCCGAAGGTACCACGGCGCTCCAGTGATAGTTCTCAGAATTCTTGACTGTGCTCGCTGAATAATGTCTATGTTACTTCTGGATGCGTTGCCCCACAGCTCGCAGCCATAAGTCCAGATAGGTTTTAAGACGGAGTTGTATAGAAGAGCTTTGAACTCCAGACTAAGTGGAGAGCGAGCATTTATGAGCCAGTGGAGGTTCCTTGCTTTAAGTTTAAGATGTATCGATTTGGCTTCTATATGTTTGCGCCAAGTGAGCCGCCTGTCCAGATGAACACCCAGATATGTTACCTCGTCGGCTTGTGGAATGCATATGTTATTCAAGACCAGTGGTGGGCATGTTTGTTTGTTTAAGGTAAAGGTAACCTGCTTGCATTTTTGAACATTTATTGAAATTCTCCAGTCGGCAAGCCATCGTTCTACAGATGTTAAGTGTCGGGATAGGAGTGCCGTGGCTTTTGTTGGGCATTTGGAGCGACTGAGTATCGCGGTATCATCAGCGAACGTGGAGGTTGTTAGATTGTAGTCTGTGGGGAAATCCGCCGTATACAGGGTGTATAAGATTGGACCCAGTACACTGCCTTGCGGCACTCCAGCTTCGATTGCGCAATCGCGTGAGGTGCTTGTATCGCATCTTATTGCAAACACTCTGTTATATAGGTATGACTTCAGTAGCTTATGTGTGTTTTGGGGCAACAGCTTGATTATTTTAAACAAAAGTCCATCGAGCCACACTCTGTCAAATGCCTGCGCGACGTCTAGAAAAATGGCTGTGCAGTATTCTCGATGTTCAAAAGCAGTACGAATTTCTGACGTGATTCGATTGACCTGTTCGATGGTTCCATGTTTTTCTCTGAAGCCAAATTGATGTGTTGGAAGTGTGTTGTTTATTCTAAGATGAGGGCTAATCCGTAGGAGTAGCATTTTTTCAAACAGCTTTGAGAGACATGTTAGTAAGCTTATCGGTCTATATGATGATGGCTGCGTTTTATCTTTTCCTGGCTTTGGAATCATTACTATGGTCGACTTTTTCCATTTTTGAGGGAAGTATCCAAGCTTGGCGATTGCGTTGAACAACAAGCAGATGTGAAGAATAGCACACTTTGGGAGTTCAATGAGCATTCTTGGAGTTATTAGGTCGTAGCCAGGCGATTTTCTTGGGTTCATTTGCTCTTTGATAACCTTTGCTAATTCACATGGTCGGAATTCAATGGGTTCTTGAGGATCTAGGTTGGCTGCTATTAAAGGAGGGAGAATAAATGTGTTGGTAGAGGGATTTGGTCGGAATACATTTTGTAAATGGTCAGCGAAAGCACTGGCTCTTTCCTCATCACTTCGAAACCAGGTGCCAGAGGGACTTCGTAGTGGCGTAATTGGCGCTATTGGAGTCTTTAGGTTTCTGTGAGCTCTCCACAGAGGGTACTTAGTGCTGGTGGGAGAGAGTTGCTCGATATATGAACGTTGGCTGATTTTTTTCCTCTTGTTTAAGAGCATTGGTAAGCCTGCGTGTGGCTATTTTAAGCATGTGCTTTGTAGTTGGTGATCTATTAGACTGCCAATCCCTTCGTAGGCGTCGTTTATCTAATACCAGCCGCTCGATTTCGCGATTAGTTTTGATGTAGTTTGGTTTTGCATACGTCACTGGCGGGGTTGAAGCCTTTGCAGCCGAAACTAAAATATTTCCAAGAGTTTCCGTTGACTTGTCTATATCCTCCTTTGTAGATAATGCCGTCGTTAGTTCTATGTGTGAACAGACATACTTTTGATACCTTGGCCAGTTTGTTCTAAAATTTGTGAGTCTATACGGTGGGTCGACGAAGTGGGGGCGAGTTAGCATATTTAGAAAAACAGGTGAGTGATCTGATGATAAATCTGCTAGTGCTTCGGCGGTGACCATGTTGCGGGGGACATGTTTAGTAATTGCAAAATCGATCAGGTCTGGGATTTTTCTTGGGTCTGCTGGCCAGTATGTAGGCTTACCCGGGGATACATAGTCTAGCTTGTTTTCTGGCTTCGTAAGCGCATTGTACAATTGCTTACCCTTTGGCGTCACAAGTCGAGATCCCCAATGGGTGTGCTTGGCGTTATAGTCACCCGCTGCGATGAACCTGTCACCTAGTGTGTTAAAGAATTCCATGAATTGATCCTCAGAGATTGGAAAGCGCGGTGGGCAGTAGACTGCGGCTAGAGTCGTTGAACCATTGTTGAGTTGTAAGGCTATGGACGTAGATTGTAAGTAGTTTTTGTCAAAATTGTTTAAGTGGTGGTGTTTTATGCGATTTCTGATGAGTATTCCAGTGCCTCCATGAGCTTTACCATCTGGATGATTTGTACCATAGAACAAGTATCCTGGTATATGAAAATTGTTTTTATTTGTGAGGTGCGTTTCTGATAGTAGCATTACGTCGATGTTTTTTTCATAAATGAACTGTGTGAGCTCTTGTGTATGCCGTGAAACGCCATTTGCGTTCCACAGAGATATCCGTAGGGAAGCCATTATGGGGATTTTGAAGATACAAGAAGTTGAATCAGGATATTTTGGTTTTTCATGAGCTCTTGCAAAGTATTTTGCATGAACGTCATAAAGTCTTTCATGCTTTGCTGTAGGGATAGCATCATAGCTTCGATGCCACTTTGTTGTGTTTGTTGGATGTTTGTCGGTGTATGTTCGGAATGAGCAGTTCTTGTCGGTGGGGCGGGCACTTCTAGTCCGGATTTTAGGGCGCTAGCGAAAGAAATTGTTGGAGTAGTGCTTGGGACAGTTAGGGGTGGTTGAAAAATCGGTTGCGGAGAGTAGAAATTGACTTTGTTGTATGTATGTGCTGTGGCAATACGTTTGTTTAGGCGGCTCTTCAATTCTTTGTACACCACACAGCCTCTGTAGTTTGCAGTATGTTTTTCCCCGCAGTTACTGCATTTCTTCACAGACTTATCGTCCTTGTTTTTGGGGCAGTTAATGGTAGTATGAGGTTCGCTACAGACAACACATACGGACTTAAGGGTGCAGTATGCCTTGGTGTGGCCGTATTCTTGGCAATTAGTACATTGAACTGGATTGATACGTTTGTGCGGCTCCTCCACGGTGATCCTCCGATGTAGCAAGTACTGTAAATTGTATATTGGGTGCACTTTGTTTTTCTTTAGTGCCTGGAGCTCTGGCTCGATTTCTATTTTGAATAGTGGCTGCGGAACTTTGTCTTTGTTTAAAATATTAATAGCTGTTTTTGCAGAAAAGTTTTTGACCTTCAGAGCCTCAATTATTTCAGCTGGTGTCACTAGTGCTTCAATGCCCTTAAGTACTACCTGTAGTCCTTTGCAACTTTTTAATTGGTATGTGTAGTAGTTTTTACCAGCATCATTTAGGTATTTAGTCACTATACGGTGGTCTGCTTCTGTTTGGATCTGTAGTTTTATTTCATGAATATTTCCTTTTTTAAGTGGGATAATGTGGAATTTGCTGTCACCAATCAAAGCAACGAGTTTATTTACAAGTGCATTTGTACTTTGTTCTCGTATGAAAATTGGTGGAGGCCTGGTCTTTTTTGGTTCCCCTACCGTTTTTTCGTTGGGTTGTTCGGTCGCAGAATCAGCCAAGATAGCATATCGGTTTGAATTATTTACTGCAGAGTTTTCATTGCCGTTGTTGGTTCGATTGACTTTGGGTTGATTACCCGCCTTATTGTTTTGAGGGCTGAGTTTTCTCTTGATTTGGATGTAGCGATCCATGCCAGTCTGCACAGTCGAAATCGACTTCTGCTTTTGTTTTGATTCTTCTTTGCGTGCATTATTGTTGTTGCAAACGGTCAGTGCTGCTGAATTATTTACAGCTGGCACAGCGATAATTAGTTGGGCCGCTGACGAAGTTGTTGTTGTGGTAGCAGTGACAGTTGCCAGTGAGGTCACTGCACTCGTTATTGCAGTGTTGCAGTTACCCGGAATGGTCGTTTGGCGCTGCGAGAGGAGCGGGGTAGGAGAGGCGGTCTCTTCGCTCCACGACTTGTGAGCCGAAGCAGGCAGAGAGGGAGAGCAAGAACGCGGTCTGTCGTTCTCTGAGGGCAAAAGTTTCGAGTTAGTTGAAGGTGAGGGTGCTCGATCACCGATTTGCGGTGAGACGAAAGAAAAGTATGCATTGTTGCGTTGTAAAGAGAGCCGGCGCTCGTCTTGTTCACATTGTCGCTGAGAACGTATGTCGTTTTGATTCATTGTTCTAAGTCCACGTATAACAATTACCAGAACAATATGGAATAATTATTTATTTTAGTAAATAATTACTATAGTCAATAATTGTTAGTTGTGCAAACTGCACTTTACACTTTGTGTTTAACTTTCACTATACTGTTGTAGTTTTTAGAACTTGCTATTCGTAGCTTGAAAGAAACACGTCTGCACTCGCCGACGTTCGATCGCTATCAGCAAACTGTCGCTCTGTCTGTCTGACTGTCTGTCTCTGCTGCCTGTCAACTGGCAGGACCAAGTTGCATTTAAATTGCAAATAAAATATTTAATTGTTTTTAATTTCACTTGTTGGCATTTTCTGCCCAGTCAGCCAATGCCTTTTGGCCAAAATCGGCATAAGAATTCAATTTGTTTTAGTGAATTGTCTGAAGTTTTCCACACTGAGAGATACATTTGTATCTGAGGCTCGGTTTTGCTTTTGCCATGGCTAATGAATGTGCAAAACTTGAATTATATTTTGACATTTTAATAAAACAAAAAGCAGCACGTGTGTGCGAGTGTGTGTGCGGTTGAGTTGTGCATATGAATTGCGTGTGTGTCAAACCTCAAAGCAATTTGGTGACTTTATGCAGGACTTTTTTTTTTTGAATTTCATCGTGCTCAGATTGAAATGTAGCCGCAAAAACACAACTCTCCTCGCATAACAAATTATAATTTAAACTTCTTATACATATATTTAAAATATATACCTTTTATTTATCTTTAGGTTTACAAAACTCGCAATGCATTATATGAATTATATTAATTATTTATACGGTTTTGGTGTGGCTTCTCTTTCTCTCTCTCTTCCGCTTTGCTTGGCTTTTGTTTGTTTGTTTGTTTTATTTGTTATTGTGTCTTTGTCTTGCTGTCAAATTGTTCATGTAAATATCACCAACAATTTTGCACACACACACACACACCTTCTACACACACATCTGTACAACCACCCAAAAACACATATATATTCATACACTGTCATATCAGGGCACCATATACCATATACATAAGCACCCAATCACAAAATTTAGTATTATTCTATGGTTTTCATTAGTTTAACTTTAATGTACTTTTATAGTGTCTATACTAATCTTAACTCTTATTATTTTATACGAATATATAGGAAGTTGTGCTGCCCAAAAATCAAGGCTCTCTCGGCTTCAGCATCATTGGCGGCACGGATCATTCCTGTGTGCCCTTCGGTACACGCGAACCGGGCATATTCATTTCACATGTAAGTGGGGAAAAAGGGAGGGAAAGAAACTTTTCAAATTAAAGCAATCGAAGAGGGAAGGGGGAGGGTAGGGAAAAAGGTGCCACACAACTTGTGCATGCAAATGAGCTGCACAATTAGCTACCAAATGCAGTCTCGGCTTCATTATAGTCAATTAAACAAGTAATTCAGAGTGTGTTTTTGAAGGGGGGAAAAACTTTTGACTCTTGTATATATATGTACTCTATATATAAATGTATGTATATTTGCCCTTTTAGATTGTTCCGGGCGGCATTGCCTCCAAGTGTGGCAAATTGCGCATGGGCGATCGCATATTGAAAGTGAATGAAGCCGATGTCTCGAAGGCCACACATCAAGATGCTGTGCTGGAATTGCTGAAGCCTGGCGATGAGATCAAATTGACCATACAACATGATCCACTGCCTCCCGGTTTCCAGGTAAGCTTAGTAGGAAAAGAAGGACTATGGTATAGTGTTTTTTTTTTGTCTGGTACGCTCTTTAGTTCGCTTTTGCCAACTATTTTCTTTTTTGCTTTCTTTCTGCTGTAAATATATTTGCAACTTACTTTGTAAATATTTTAACTAAATTAAAAGCTTTTTGAGTCTACACCAAATACCTACTATTTATACTTCTCTTTCCACTATGAATGCTTAAATAAAAAAAACAATTATGACGCAAAGCACATAGAAGTAGTTTATGTAGAAACCGAGGTAAGACTATTAAATATTATAAACAAAAAAAAAAATAATATATCACTGAACTCTGTGGTACTGCCAGCTTATATTATATACTCTCAGATCCGGAATAAGCAGTGCATATAGTACAATAAATTATATTTTTGATTGTTGTACTAAATTTCTAACTATGGTATGCATTGCTTATGGGATTCGAGTATCTATGTAGTCGGTTAATCGACTAAATACAGTTAATTTAATATGGTAGAATTGCTAAGCTAAAACTATATATCTGTAGAGCTGTCAAGGAAACGATTCTCCATTTTTAAGATCCCTATAACGCCTTCAAACCCTAACTGAAACCCTATCTGGACGTCCAGGTTCACAACTTTCTTAAAACTCATGAGATATTGTTGGGAGTTGGCATTTTTTCCATGATTTGACATTTAGATTCATTCTGCATCAAAATATTATGAATCTAAAATATTCAAAAATTTGGACCATTCATTATGCTACAGATTTGCCATGCTACCCCCTTGGAACCTTACCTGGACGTCCAGTACTCATAACTTCCTTAAAAATCATCAGATTTCCATGGGAGATGCTTCTTTCTTCATGGCTTGGCCAATAGATTGATTTTGCATAAAAATATTACGTATTTTGAATACTTCGAAATTTCGGGTTTTTCCATGTGTCCGACAGGTCATGCTAGTCCCTCGCAGGAACCCTACTTGGACTTTCCAAACTCATAACTTTTTCGAAAATAATCAGATTTTATTGGGAGATGGCTTTTTCTTCATGTCTAGATTGATTCTACATCAAAATATTGTCAATATAAAATATTCAAATATTTAGACCATCCATGCTACTCACTTGCCAGATTTTAAGAACACTTATCAATTCTTATAGATATTTGAACTTACCTTGCTATCTTCTTGATTTGTTGAAATCAAAAAGAAATGTATACTCTACTGTAAATTAAAGATTAAATTTTCAGCTTTATATCTCAGACAACACTTTAAAGTAGCATCTCGCTTAAAATATTTTATCCCTTAATATTGCTTCAGATTAAAGTATTTCAACTTGTAGCCTTAATACCTTGCAAAAATGTTGTATAATAAAACCATCAATTGGTAGTAACAGTGAATACACTTATACAGTATGCATAGCACCTTTTTTAGCTTTTTAATCCAACTAAATACGCGAAAGTGAGCCTGAAACAGAAGTTTTAATCTTCGTGATGGCTTTCGTTCCATTGTTTCAAATGGCATTTAATGATATCCGCCTTGCAGAAAGTTAACACTGCTTCGCATAGCATACTATGGCATCATTATCATATCTTTGAATCGTTGTTTTGTCTTAGTCTCGGCTTTTGTTTATAATTGCCAAGCACTTAGACCACTATGCCAATGCTAATTTCTTTGTCTCTCTCTCCCTCTCCTCCTCCTCCTTACAAAAACGCAGGAAATTCTACTGACCAAGGCCGAAGGCGAACGTTTGGGTATGCACATTAAGGGCGGTCTGAATGGGCAGCGCGGTAATCCCTCGGATCCCTCAGATGAGGGTGTATTCGTGTCGAAAATTAATTCGGTTGGAGCGGCGCGACGTGATGGAAGGCTTAAGGTGAGTAAAGTGGGATGGATGAGGGGGTGGACTAATTTAACCTGAATGTAACTAAACTGAGCTGAACTTTTTGCACTTTATTTTTGTTTTTGATTTTTGACCTGTCTGTGCCCTCTGTGCAGGTGGGCATGCGTCTGCTGGAGGTCAATGGACATTCCCTGCTGGGTGCCTCGCATCAGGATGCTGTCAATGTTTTGCGTACGGCCGGCAATGAGATACAATTGGTTGTCTGCAAGGGCTATGATAAATCAAGTTTAATGCATTCCATTGGACAAGCTGGTGGCATGTGCACCGGCTTCAATTCTGCATCCGCATCCTGCAGCGGTGGCAGTCGTCAAGGTGAGTGGGAGAATCTCTCAGAAGCTAATAAATTAATTCACATACCTTCTTTTCCTGCTCCAGGTTCTCGTGCCTCGGAAACGGGCTCCGAGTTGAGTATGAGTCACAGTGTTTCCAGTCTGGATCCCGAGGATGAGGAACGTTTGCGGCAGGTAAGCGTCAGCGAGACAGCAGTTGATCTTGCATGATTTTTCACACACTTTTCCCCCCCTCTACACAGGACTTTGATGTATTTGCGTCGCAACAACCCGACACGGAACCCACCAGCCAAACAGGCTTAGCAGCTGCCGCTGCTCTGGTGCACGGTCACGCACCCGCATCCCCCATACCACCAACGACACCAACACCGCCCGCTGGCCATGCTGAGCCAGACACCATGGCCGCCGCTCAGACAGTGGCGCTAATTCATGCCGAACAGCAGCAGCAGCAACAGACGCAGCCCCAGCAAGTGGCAACAATTGGGCAGGAGAAGAGCACACAGGAGAAGGTATGTGACCTTGACCAGCGGGGTCAAGAGCACACTGATTGGAGTCTTCTTCTCTGACTGCGTTTCTTCCTTCTCCTTTCCCACGTAGGTGCTGGAAATTGTACGCGCAGCGGATGCTTTTACCACAGTGCCACCAAAATCACCATCAGAGCATCATCATCATCATGAGCAGGATAAGATACAAAAGACAACGACGGTTGTTATATCGAAGCATACGCTCGATACGAATCCTACCACGCCCACAACGCCGACGGCGGCAGTATTGCCAGCAGCGGAGTCAGCGACCGCTAACAACTTGACACAGCAGCAGCAGCCGCAGCAGCAGCAGCAGCAGCAGCCGCCCCAGGTATGTATCTGAACGCACGTCTTTGTCCATGTAAATGTATCTGTATCTGTATCTGTGTCTACGTCTGTCGGTACGTTCGTTCGTTCGTTGTGTGTGTGCGAGTTTGTACCTTTTGTTTAATGTCTCTAAACGTGTGTTTGTACTTTTGATTTTACTCACACACACACACACACACACACACACACACAGTAACACAAAACGTCAGTGAACTCAAAAATCTTCACTTATTTATTTATTAAACTTTATTTTATTTTAACTTTAAACTAACGGTGTGTGTGTGCGTCTCTTTATATATATATTATATATGTTGTATGTATGTTAATATAATCTGTAAATGTAAATGTAAATGTATCTGTGCCTGCTCGTGTTCACATTTTATACAATTTATACATTTATCCATTTGATATACAAAAATTTCATATGCGCCGCCACAATTCACCAACTTATGCGTCTCCTTGAACCCTACACACCTGCCTACCCCTCCCCCTTTCATAATCATAGCCACCTCTCGCGCTGTGAGTAACAACACTTCGCATCTACTGAAAATTCACATCACATAAAGTTCGTTCCCCTTCGCTCTCAGAGAGGGAGAGAAAGAGAGAGAGAGTGAGTTATAGAGCGAGAGCAAGCTCATCATTTGCCGTCTGTCTCGCTGTCTGCCTGCTGCCTTCTGCCTGCTGCCTGCTGCCTTGTTGCTTTTGTTATTGTCTTGAGCAGCGGTTCGGTGTCTTCGACCTCTGCAAGGCAAATGATTTGTTTTTATTGAGCATTTTTTATTAAAATAATGAAAGCACCTGGCGAGTGTTTTGGTGCACTTAAAGCTTAAGGCTGAAAATTCAATTCTATACCACAAGAATATTGCAAATAATTTTGATTTATTGTTAACATGCGCGATATATATTAACTATATATCAACTTGCATTAAAAGAAACTTTTTAGAAAAATAAATAAATTAGATATCTTGACTTTTTCACTACGAATTGTTCGTAAAGAATGCAAATTAGTAAATTTATTATTAAAAATTAATTTGCTTTTAAAGACTCTCAATTTCAACTTGCATTATTTAAAAACTTTTTAGAAAAATAAATAAATTAGATATGTTGACTTTTTCACTACGAATTGTTCGTAAATAATGCATATAAGTAAATTTATTATTAAAATTATATTTGCTTTAAAAGACTCTCATTTATCTCAATTTTATATAGAAAAGTCATTTGCAGCAGCTCAGCTGCATCCTGGCAAGAAACTCATCTATAAACTGCAAACAAAATTGAAAAATCGAACACACATCATTATAAATCGTGCTGTATATATATACATATATAACATATGTTTCTGTTGCAACTGCCTGACAAGGAGAAAGGGGAAAATACTTGGAGAGAAAAGAGAGCGAGTTAGTAAAACTAATATGCGTAGCATGGGGCGTATGCGTAATATGTGTATATAGAGAGCGTAGAGTTGTTCTAAGTGCATGTGGAATGGAGTTAAGTTCATTTTTGGTTACCTTAGGGAAATGTGGGAAAATTCGTGGGTGTGTGCATGTGTGTGTGTGTGTGTGGACTCCCACGTGGATTTTCCCCTGCTGCCGGCAGGCTTAAGCTCACATTTTTATTGAAATGACAGCAGACGATTTATTATTTATTAGCATATTCGTACATCTGGGCGTATGCGTAATGTTGCTCGGTTTGCTCGTTGTTCTTCTTCTTCCATTTTGCAGCCTTGTTCTTGTTCTTATTGTTGCCTTATTATTTTATATTGTTGCTGTTGTTGTTGTTATCTTATTTATGCTACTTACATATTATATCAATTTCTGTTTGCGCCTTTATTGTTACCTTTTCGATGGGCTGCTCAGATGCTGCTGCTCCTCCATTTTTTTATTCTCTGTATATGTTGCTCGTCCATCTCATTGTTGTTGTTGTTGTATTGTTATTGTTATGCTCGATGTTGGTGCTTAGCCGCATTTGAATTTGCATTGACAGGGGAAAAAAAAAGAGAAAAGAAATAATAGATGTAAAAAAAAATGTATATGCATCGTATATTGTATATATGTAGTATATATATGTATGCATACTTTAAGTATGCTCTCTCTTCGCATAAGTAATTCAAAAACTGCTGAAAGGAATTTCCATTAAACAAAAAAATGTTTTCTCTTATCTTCTTCTCGTTCTTCTTCCATTTTACTTTTTATTGCTCTCTCAATTGACGTGCCGCCGTCGCCGCCGCCATTCTTCGCTGCTTTTCAACATATTATTGTTTTCCCTCCCCCCACAATTCTTTACTATTATGATTTTTGTATACGCTTCGTTTATCACGTAGATCTCATGGCAGAAAATCTCTTAACAAGCGGATGTTTCCCACTATAAGACTGAGTATTTAGTTTAAAACAGAAAAACACATACAGGACAAATATATACTAGATGAGCAAAATTAGTAAAAGAAAAAGAGAAGAGAAAAACTAAGGAAAAATGAAAAGAAAATGACTTCAGTGTATTCCTTCTTCTATGTTAACTACAGTCGTGTTCAACGGGCAAAGAGTTACTAGACAAACTATCTATCTATCTATCAAAAGAAAATTCCCACTTGACTCAGCGAATGGTTTCAATGCCCACCCTCCTCATCTATTGTGAATTGAAATACCGTATAACTATAAATATAATGATAATATATACATGCGTACGTACTACTACGACACGTGCAAGCACTCAAGTCCCTCCTGTTATCTTGAAAGAGAGAGAGAGTAAAGCTCTTCCTCCCAACTTGGTTAATATTTAATATGCCAGCAGTATTCACAATATTGTACGTATATGTTGTGTACATTGTTGTGTAGAGTATAGAGAAGTCGTATGTACATATAGATACGACGCATATATTGTCTATTATGTATATTATTATATTGTGTAACACACACAAACACACACACACACACACACAAACTCAAAAAAACGGTCCAAATACGCAACTACAAATAATAATAATAATCGATCTATAAGCAGAACATAGCGAAACTATCAAAGATAACTGTTATACGTATAACAATTAAAACTAAATGTGTTAAACAGAAAAAAATCAACATAGATTTAGGCAAATGTTATGTTAACTCGTGCGCGCTGTACAAATTAACAGTATGTTAACTGTGTATATCAAAAAATGGCTCTGTTAACAAATTCAATTCAATTGATTACTGTCTCTATCTATCGATATACAATATTTGCATTTGGTTTATCGTTTCTCATTTTCCGTTGTTGATATACGATACGATAAGTTAAGTGAAGAATCTATACGATTTATGGTATTATATGCCTAGGTAAATGGAATATGGTGTGTGAATTTTTGATGTCAATAAATGAAATCTAAATGTTATTAAAATGTAAAAAGCGAAGGGAAAGCGTATTTACTGGAGGGAAATTTGAAAATGTTTCAACTATTTTGTAGAGTCAAGAAATTGGAAGAAAATTGCATTGTGGTTTTTTAAAGCTGCCAAAGCCGATTGCTGGCAAATGACATGCTATTTTTTTCTGCCCCCAAACAGTTCTATAGAGTGCAGGAGTCTCATATAAACATGTGTATATTTCATATATTTTTTCTTTGTACAATTTCTGTTGGTTTTTTTATTATCCCTCTCTCATTGTGTTGTTCTGTTGTCCCATGTTATTTCCGTTTTTGGCTTCTGTCTACCTTTCACTTTTTTTGTTTACGTTTTAACCGTACCATGCCCACTGTGCCGTGTCACTGCGCCCTCATTCCACACTCATCAAGCAAATTGGCCAGAACAACGCGAATGCACCTCATCATCAGTCAGCGACATTGGTAATTGGCTAACAACAAAGCGCAGTGCAAGGAGAAAACGATGAAAGAGAGAGAAAGAGAGGAGAGTCATCTAGCACCACCACCATCATCAGCACAATCTCACACACACAATCACAACCACACACACACACACATACCAAAGCACTCAATTAACGTCGCACATTGCAATTTGTGTCTCATGCTTGTGTGTGTGTGTGTGTGTGTGTGCGAGCACTCTCGCAAAGATAAATCGAAAATGAAAATGAAAATGAAAAAACTAAATGAAAATCCAATAGCAGCGTGGCACACAGACGCCAGGATCACGTTACAGTTATCAGCAAATGCTGCAGGAGCAGGAAGAGAAGCAGGAGCTGGAGCAGGAGGAGCAGGCCAAGCAGGAGACGCCCAAGAAGGCGGAACCAGTCTACATAATCGATGATGATGAGGAGGAGGAAAATGAACAAGCACACCTGCACGCCGATGAGATCGATGCCATTGCCGAGGAAGAGGAGGAGGACGAAGAAGAAGAAGCAGAGTCTACGCCACCGCATGATCTACAATCGCCGCCATCCTATGCGGATACCGATTCCGATTGCTTTGATCGCCAACGTAGTGGTGGACGCTATACCAGCGATTCGGAGAGTGATTTCCGTCCATCATATAAACCATCACGTTCGGGACGCAGTACACCCGAATATGCGGGTGGACATCGTAAATCCGTCAGCTTCGATCTGAGCGGCGATGAGCGCTCCAAATCGGATTACGAACGTTCCCGTTCCCGTACACCCGATCGCTTTGGACGTGCCTACGATTCGGAGCAGGATACACGTGCTGCGGGTCGTATGCCACGCAAGGGTATACTACGTGCCACCAGTCCCAGCTCCTCGACAAGTTCCACACTGGAGCGACGACCCGAGAGGGCAGCAGCAGCGGCGGCAGCAGCGCCACCAATTGTGCCCGCTGTGGTGCGCATACGTGAAGTGGAATCACCCAGCAGGGTGCAGCATGTATCACGTGCCACTTCGCCCGACCTGCGATCTGATGAACTGCAGCGTGAGAATCCCTTCCGACGTCAGGAAGAAGATGATGAATACACAAAGATTGCAAAAGCTATCAATCGTTCGCCACGTTCACCACGGGATCAGTTCTTCTTTAGCTCCAGTCGCTCCAATGAGGATCTACTCGAGACGCAATCACATTCCAGTGGACGCAGTACACCCAGCACAGTTATCTCCAAGTCAACAGAGAATCTAACGACGGGAGCGCGTGCCAAACTGCCGCCCCCGCCAACGTTGCCCAAACCGCAGCTCAAGAAGGCGGATCTGGTGCGCAATGTGGCGCTGGAGACGTTCCAGGCCAGCGATGTGGGTCACGGAGATTTCGCTGTGTTCGAGCATGATGCCAGCACCAATACCATACACGAGGTGGCACCCCAGCTGCCCAAGCTGCCGGTGCGTGTAGTTGGCGTCAAGACGACGGCGATGCGTCCTCGCGAGAGTCCACCCCCACCGCCCGTGAACTATGCCACGCTGCCCAAGCTGCCCAGATCACCCAAGTCACCGTTGCCTGTCGTGCCCAGCCTGCTGCTGGAGGAATCCCTGTACATGGAGGCACTGCCAGCAGCGACGACGACGCCGCCATCACAACGACGTCCACACGATTTTGTGCATGAGAATTCACCCGACAATATATTGGTCACTCCGGAGCAACATCGTGATTTTCTGCTGCGCGAGAATGAGATGAGGAATCAGTTGCGTGCACCCCACGAGCCAGCACCGCCCATACCCATTGCAGGCGGCATCAGCTATGGGGTAAACAATCCTTTTCTCGATTCCTTCGATACTGACATTGACAATCTGCCACTGCCTCCACCGCCACCAACACGTACACCATCGCCACCGACACCAACACCGACATTGAGTACACTAACCCTGCCTGCCGGCTATAGCCAACTAACCAGCTCAACTAACGCATCCACATCTTATGCTTCATCCAACATGCCGCTGGAACAGCAGCAGCATCAGCAGCAGCCTCTGCTCTTGGGCAGCGCAACATCGGCGCAAATCTTTCCCATGGCACAAATATTGCCCGTGCAATATGCCAGCTTGCCGCAGCCACAGCAGCCCAACAAACTGACACTGGGCGGGGCAGGGGCAGCAGCAGGAGCAACTGCATCCACATTTAATCTGCTGCTGCTGCCTGCTGGCGCTGATGCATCACAATCTACAGCTGCTGGTGGTGGTTTGCTCTATCTGCAAGCAACGCCGGCACAGTTATCGGTGAGTGAAGCCAAGTCCAACGCGTCGCCTCCACCACGTACTCCTCCTATAACACCCTCCTATGCAGCCATGAAATTTCCCACATTCTCGGAAATCGTGGTCACCTCCTCCGCCATTGCGGACTCAAATAGTAATTACCAAAACATGAGCACATCTCGTGGCGTTGGCATATCCAATTCGTCGCTGGGCGGCAATAGCACCTCATCCTCCTTTTCGATTAACTCATCGAACTCATCGCTGCTGCAGCAGCAGCAGACGACGACGACGACGGGGGGAGGCGTGGGCAGGCGCTTCCCTGCCGCAGCTGCGGTCAGTAGTTACTACGAGACAGCGGAGGAAATCTATTCGACCATCGAGGAGGAAGCTATCTATAGCAATACCGCGTTCTTTGATTCGCGTCGCAGTAGCGATACCTCATTGAATCTTTGTCGTGCCTCCAAATCGCCCACACCGCCGCCGCCGCCGTTGCCGCCCAAGCGACCGCTGAAGCCGTCGCCGCCGCCAAGTAAATTGCGCACAGCACCAGCTCCGCCGGTGGCACAGAAGCCGCAAGGGCTGCGGGGGGTTGGCCTGGCCAATTTCAAGTTGCGTTCACAATCGCAACCACAGCTTGTGGGGGCAGGAGGAGGAGCAGCAACAGGGGCAGCTGCGGCAGGGGGGCTAACACCCAGCACGCCCACAACGCCAACGGGTAAAGAGACGACGGTCTAAATGAGTTGTACAAACAGGGTTGCCACCTGTCGCCTAGTTTTTGCAAGTGTTTTCCCTTCTCCCCCCCCTGCCCTTTTTCTCCCTGCTGTGCCACGCCCCCTGCCATTTAATTGGCAGCTTCAACAAATTTGCGCGTTTGATTGATTGACGTGTGCAGCGTCTGTCGTTTTGCTAATTAGATGCGACTTTTTCTTGTACTATTTTTTTGTTAACTTTGGCCACACTGCAAGTTGCACAAGTTTTTGCCTGTGCACACCCTGTGCACACCCTGTGGCCCACCCTGTGCTCTTCTATCTGGCTCTTTAACATGCCTTCGCCGCTTTTCCTTTCTCTTTTTGTGCTTCTCTCTAATTTGACGTTGATTGAAACAGTTGCAGGCCACGCCCTGCCGCCCACAGTTTAAAGGGAGAGAGAGAAAATTCCAATAACGAATACATACACACACACACACACACACACTTACAAATACTAAAGTTTTACCGTATATCTAGTTAATTTTTTGCCTCTTAAGTTGACACGTAATTTATTTTGCTTAAAAGAAAAAAATACCTAAGAAAATACTGTGCAAAAATACCGAAAAAAAATGCCAAATTTTCTATGAAAAATAAAAAAAAAAAAGATTTTGTGTAATTTTTTGAACAAATTTTAAACTTGAAATCTTTCATTTTGTGCTTGTCCCCCCCAAAAAATTGATGGAAAATTTTAACGTTGCTGTAGCTGCAGCTACGCCCCTGGCAGAGAGGGGTTAGCCGGGGGGGCGTGGCGACACTGCGCTGCCTGTCTACCGCACGCTTTGGCAGTTGGCGCTGCACTGATTTCTGCGGCGACGTCTCTGCAGAGACGCAACCCCGAGGCGGCGAGGCAAGCTTATCTTATCACTCGCAACGCTGCTAATTGCGTGCGATAAGCGATGTAAGAGTGTGTGTGTGTGTGTGTGTGTATCGATAACAAATGAAAATACACTAACAAAACTTAATATATATATATATATATATATATATATAGATAACACACACATAGTCTGAATTATTCAATGGCTTATTGGCTTTTAATGCGCTGCTGCTGCAGCTGCTCCTTGCTCATCTTGGCCACATTCTCAACACTTTCATGGCTCAATAAATTTCTATTAGCTGCAAGCGAGGGAAGGATAGAGAGAGAGAGAGAGATAGAGAGAGCGAGCGAGCGAGAGCCATCCCTGCTGCTTCTGCGTTTAATTGAAAATCGAAAAATCCGATACGAAATTAATTTCTTTGCTCGAGCTGAAAACTTAACTCAGCTTGGTCCAAGGGCTGCTGGCCCCAGTAGCTACTTGACTTGTCCAGCAGTGCGAAAGGGAGGGGAGCGGAGTAGAGGAGAGGGAGAGGCTTGAGGGCTATTGCTTGCTGATATCGCTTTTCCATGCTGGCTCCCACACTCTCTCTCTCTCTTTCTCACTGTCTCTATTTCTCTTGTCCTTAGCCAATTCGTTAGTTTGCTTTGCCTGGTCGCCTGCTTTATTTATGAGCCTGGCCTGCTGGCTACTCCGCTGCTGCTGCTGCTGCTGCTCCTTTGCTGCTGCTGCTCCTCTGCAACTGTTGTTGTTGTGCTCTCGTATCTGTTGGCCATGCGAAGCGTTGGATAAGGTTGCAATTTGTGCAGTTTAACGCTGCCTTTTGCTGCCTCGCTTGCTCTTTCCACTGTCGTTTAATGACTTTGTCGTCGTTGCAGCACACACACAGGCACACCCTAACCGCACACACACTGCTACACACACTCTGCTATCCTCTTCACACACCGTTTGGCTGCCACCGGCATTGGCCTTCTCATGTTGCCTAAAACGAAGAAATTGCATGAAAGCATAAAACCGACAGTACATGACTTTGGGATGATAAATGACCTGACCCCGTCCTCAACTGCCCCACTGCTGCTCCTCTGCTCTCGCTCACTCTCTCTCTCTCTTTCCCTCCTTCTCAACTGTAATTTGCGTCCCTCGCGCCCGTAAATTATACGTGCTGTGTGTGTGTGTGTGTGTGGGAAGGATCGGGAGGGCGTATCGGGGTCGAAAATCTGATCCCATGCAGCAGCACTTTATGATGGCTCCTCTACCCTGCCCCCTCCCCCCTCCTTGCGCTTTTTAATAAACTTGTGCAGTGCCATCAATTTTGTTTATGGTCGTTTGGATTTCTTTGACTCTGACTTTGAAGTTGAGTGTAGTTTTTTCCACTCGTTTAATTGAAACCGCACACTCCTCGAAAAAGTCTGCGCTTTTCGCTCCCTCTCATATTTCTTTTAACCTTTTTTTAAGTTTTTTTTAACTATTTTTTTATTGCTTATTTTCTACCCACCCGAATTTTTTTTGGTTTTTTTTATTTTGACTTGCTAAACGAAAACGTTTTTGGGTTTTTGCAGCCATCGACAGAAGATGAGACGCCGGCGGCGGCCACGACACCAACGAAAGTGCCTAAATCCGTATCGGATAAAAAACGTTTCTTTGAGTCTGCCATGGAGGATCAACACAAGCCCACACAAAAGACAGGTGAGTTAAAAAAAAAAAAAAAAATGGGGACAAAAAGAGGAGTCAAAAAGAGGAGACAAAAGCAGATAATAGGCGGGAAGAGGCTGAAAAGAGACTTTATGGGCTTATAGAGTATGTAGGAGTACGTGTCCGTGAGTTATATATGCCATATAAAATCATATAGCACTTGCTTGATGCATAAAATATATTTAAGAGTATATAAAAAGCCGAAAAATAAAACTGATTTCTTAAATAACTTCTATGTTTAGCTACCGATCGCACTCCAATTTCGCAGAACTTGCTTGGAGGTTCTAAATTATTGTACACAGCAGAAATTAATAGTTTAGCTTGAAAATTGATTATAAAATTGAATATTTTTTGATTTACAAAATTTATTGAGGCAATGGCTTAATATTAAAGCAAGTGTAGGACAATAAGATGCCTTAAATTCAAATTTGCAAGCTCTAGTTATTTTATATCTTAAGATATAAGCGTTCATACAGACAGCATATGTATATATCATTGCTTCTACTTCAATAACTACTCCTAAAGATAGTATCTGCAGTATCTATAGTTATAGATTTCTGTTATAGATTTTTGGTATAATAATTTTCGAACTCTAGTTATAATATTCCCAGAGATATAGGCTGTCATACAGACAGAATAGGTATATATGCTTGCTTCTCTTGACACTAGCTTCAATAACTAATATCTAAAAGATAGTATCTGTAGTATCTATAGTAATCAGTTATAGATTTCATTTATAGTCATTTTCGAAGTCTAGTTATTATATTCCCTAAGATATAGGCTTTCATACAGACAGAATAGGGATATATCGACTTTACTCTTGCTACTAGTTTCTATAACAACTCTAATAGATACTATCTTTGGTATATTAACGTGCCACAAGCAAGCTCATTACTTACCATCACCTAGAAGAATAGTTTAAACACTTTGAGGTCTCTGCGCCTTGTGGTGTGTGTATCCGTTGGCGGATTCATGTCTCCAGCTTCAGCTTCAGCTTGCACTGCAATCTGCTCCTTATCAGGCTCTTGCTCAGTGGTTTGTGTAATTAGAAAGCGGTAGGAGGAGGGAGGGGAAGGGGAGGCAGTGTCATTTGCATGACAAAGGCAGACGACAGGCGAAAGCTGCGACGAGCTGAGTGAAATGCACGATTGCAGGCGTGGATTAGACTGAAGCTGTGCCAGAGCTTGCTATTTATTTAATTCCCTAATTTATTTTGCTGGGGCTTGTCGGGAGGGAGGAGGAGCGGGGGGAGGGATGTGGAAAAGGGGCGGCCATTTAAATGTGCACTCCCAATGCTGATGGTGCCACTTTTTGCTGCTTGCAGAGAAAGTTTTTTCATTCCTGTCAAAGGATGAAGTCGAAAAGTTGCGACAGGAGGAGGAGAGAAAAATTGCAACATTGCGTCGTGATAAGAAATCCAGATTATTGGATGCCGCCAATGACAATATTGACAAGGATGATGCCGCCGGGCATGCTGATAGCAGGAGCAGGCAGCAGCAGGATAGCAAAAACAGCAACAGCAGCGATGAGGCGGATCAGGATGAGGAGCTGGAGCTGGAGCTGGAGCAGCAGGACAACGAGAAGCAGCAGCAGCAGCGCCAGGATGACGTTGATAATGCGGCGATGCGGGCGCAGTTCGAGGATGCGGAGGACATTAGGTGAGTGTTTTCGTTGACAAAAGTCTTATTGGATTATTGGTGCTTGCTGTCTCTCTCTCTCTCACGCACTCTATCTATCTCTTTCTTTTTTGCATTTTATCTGTTACATTTCGATGCACAAAGCACAACACAATCGGTCATGGCACACTCTACGATTGTAATAATCGATAGAAAATGCACACACACACAAGCACACACACAGACTGACACACACACACACACACAAGTAGTTGCTGTGTTTGTGCATTTTTCTTATATCTTTTATCTCGCTTCATTTTTAGTTTCAATTGCGGTTTCAGTTTCTCATAAGGTTTTTTTCTACTTCAGCTGCTTTTGGTTTTTGGTGCCGGTGTTAAAAAAAAAAAGAAAATACACAGCTTTGATTTATGTCTCGCACTAGTATTAAATTTACACACACACACACACAGACTCACACACACATAGAGTTATACTACTTTTGCAGTTCATCTATTTCACTTTTCATGCCAGCCAACTGATGGAACTGATCATCATCATTGAAACGTAGTTTGTTATTATAATTATAAACTTAAGATTATAAACGTCACTATGTATGTATGTGTACGTGTATGTGTACTCTATGTATTTGCATAGTTATCTAAGAACAGCCCCCACTCCAAGATGTTGCCCTAAGCATCTTAAGTTTTAAGTAGCACTTAAGTCTTGTCTGCACTCGTAAATCGCAGCAGCTTTCTCTCTCTCTCGCTCAGGCGTTATTTTTGTCCCATTTATGAGCATGTTATGCAGGCAGAGAGATGAGAGATATGTAGGGTTTTACATTTTTTTAATAAAACAAGCTGTTTCGACCTTAAGTTATGCAAAGAAAAAGCCGAAAAAATAAGCGAAAAATAGCTTAAGAATTTATATAAAAAAAACCTTTACAAAATTTCAATTTGCCGCTAGTTTAACAGCCGAAAAAAGGCTGAAAAGCCTGCACAGTCTAGCTGTCGTCTAGCTAGTAGTCGTCAAATGCAGCTCAAAATTCTTTTACGCGTATAAACACATCGCTTTTGTGTTAGTTAATTTTTCAAAAACAACACGTATACGCACTGTGTGCCCTACCTGGCCATGGCAAGGTGGGCGAAATTGAATTCCCCACGGCACAATGCCAGCTGTTTTTGCAATTGGATAACTTCATCATTCAAAACAAGCCACAAATTGCGTTCTGCGTACGCTTTTCCCACGCCAAAAACCAACACAATTCGACGCCCAGAGGCAAAGGGCAACAGGGCCCAAAAGCGATGGCCAACAGAATGGTAGGAAGAGGAGGCGAAGGTGGAGGAGGAGCAGGAGCAGCAGGGCAGGCTTGTTGCGTGGGTTAAGGGACACGCGTACGCGCAGGTACGCATAATTTAGGCCAGGTCTGTGCTGTGTTGTTTAATATTAATGTAGAGGTTGTACGTATACGCCGAACCTAGAGCGAGCACGAATCTCATAAGTTCAATCAGTTTCAGACTGGTTTCGGAATTGGTAATGACTTTTGCCAGTGTTTAAAGAGGCGAATTAAAGCGGTTCTGGCCGATTACAATTAGTGTAAGCTTGTTTGTGGCAATCCTTCTAAATCTGCATCTATGGGTGTATCTTGGATGTATCTATAGGTGTAACTATGAGTGCTTTGGTAGCTACAAATATGTATCTAATAGGTGTACCTATAAGCGTACCTTTGGGTATATGTATAGATGTTTCCATAGGTGTATCTACATGTATATATAGATCTTTATATCCGTGTATCTATAGGTGTATCTGTGGGTACTGGTAGCTACAAACATGTATCTAATAGGTGTATCTATGGGAGTATCTATATATATATCTATAGATGTTTCCATATGTGTTTCTATAGGTGTGCTATGAAAGCCACAAATATGTATCTAATAGGTGCATATATAATTGTATCTATAGGCGTATCTATTGGTGTATCTATGGGTGAATCTAAATGTATCTGTAGGTGTATCTATTCGTGCATCTATATGTATTTATAGGTGCATGCATAGGAGTATCCATAGGTGTATCTACAGGTGTATCAATATGTATCTACACGTATATGCATAGATGTATCTACAGGTCTATCTTTAGGTGTACCTATAGGTGTATCTGCCTGTGCTTATGCACATCTTTTTTTTTTGTATACATATTCAAAGCAAACTTCCAACATGCGCCCCCTCGCACTGCAAACTGTCTGTGCTGATGTCATTCAGCGGCGTTGCCGGCAGCTCTTGAAGCTCTTTTCGACTCACTTACAGCGACACATACACATACACACGCATATGTATGTGTGTGAGTGTGTATGTGTAACTAGTACCTTCGCCAGCTTATCAACAGGCAGGGTACATGCATACATGCATATGTCTGTTAGGGGTTCTGTGCCCTGCTATTCCTATGTCTACCCCAACGTGTCCTCGTCAGCCACGTCGCATTTCTAGTTGTTGACTCGCTCCCCCCTCTCTCTCCCTCTCTCTCTCTCCCTCTCTCTTTCTTTCCCTCTCTCTCTCTCTCTGGCAGCATTATGTAATGAGCAACAACAATGTAATTTAATACAATTTTAGCCCTCACATTGTTGCAGAACAGGAAAACATAAACAAACAAACAGCAAGAACACAAAAAACCCATACAAAAGAAATTAGAACCTTTTGCCAGGTAGCAGACAACTCTTAATACCCTACAAAAATTTGCATTGTAAATTTCGATTTTCGATCAAGGTTTTTTTGAAGAAACCTCAACAAAGCTAATGACAATATATTGAGACAATAACCATATCGTATGTGATTCATAAGATTCAGAAGAACAAAAATTATAATCTTTAAAAACTCACAACCTTCAAGCGAAAAAAATTGTCATATTAATTCCGTGTGTATAAAAAGCATAAAGAAATCATAGCGTATGAGTCAGCAAAACTTACTCAAAATTATTAAATATTAATTATAATATTATAATATCATTGTCTCATGCGGAAAAGAAAGTGTATTCCAGCTTTGACACACTGTCTCCCGTCTGGGAAACCTTACATGGAAGGATGACAACATGAGATATCATTTAGCGGGTAGAAAATAACAGTTTCAGTGTTCCTAAGACATCGGAACCCGTCGAAGGACGAAGGAGGAAGGAAGGAAGGAAGCAACAGCTGTGTGTGTGTGTTGTCCGTGAGTTTGCGAATTAAATGCAGAAGGCTATGAAAATATTACATAGAACAGAGGAAGAGAAGTAGAACAAAGAACAATTTTTACCTGAAATGTTTATGTACATTTCATTACACACACACACACACACACACATTTAATGACACCTAAAGTCGTGCTACACGATATGATAATATAAACTCAGGGTTTTCCCGCACTTGAAGCCTTTCGTCGCCCTTTGCACTTTAATCTATAAAAAAAAACCGGAACATTTCTTGAAATAAAAATATGTTTTTTTATGCTTACGCAGCTTGTTAATATAGAAATTCCATTAGTCCCGTTCTTCTTCGTTATAACATCATCATCAATTTATTTTTTACCAACTGATCTCACATTGATTTTTTATAAACACTCAAATTACTGTAAAACTTGATAAATAACTTGTTATTGTATGTTATTTTACATGACAACATAAGTTAAGCAATCAATGCCCTTGAAATTCGACAAAAATTTGCGCAGTTTCAGCAAGCCGAAGCCGAAGCCGAACCGACTGACCAAATGGCTTACAACACCATCGTTATACCATATACCATATAACTTAGCATAAATTTAAATGGGATATGGGGGGGACTGGCCTTGGAATTCATAACGAAGGAAAGAAGATAAACATGTTAATAACCTATTTAAAAATTTCCCAGCAAGAATTTCGGCTTTCGGTCACAAAAAAAAAAAAATAAATAAATATATGAGTGTGATTAGTAGGAGAAGTAAAAGAGGGGGAAGAGAGAAGAGCAGACTATAATAATGCTATCGCCGCTAAATTAGCCGGTACAATGCTCAATGTTCTCAATGCGAATTTCTGTGTATTTATATTCAAATTCAAACTCGTTTAAATCTATAAAAATTGTGTAGCACAAAAGGCTGTGGCCCGATAGAGAGACACTAGATCCGTGTTTATGAATGTTTCGCTAGCTATTTCTAACTATTATTATTATATATTTTTTTGTTCTTTCTGTGGCTTCCGTGGCGACAAAATCGAGTCGAAATCGACGTCAGCAACAACGACGGCGGCGGCAAAACGCAATCGAATTATTATTTTTTGTGCATTAATCGGCTAATTTATAGTTTGATAATTTATGAACTATTTCTAGTTGGCGGTTTGCCGAACCCAGTCGGGGTCTCTAGGGGGTCTCTATCGTGGGGTCTCTCTAGCGACTCCCTCGCTCTCGCTTTCAATTGGTGTTGCGGTCGCCCTTGAATTTATCGCGTCGCCAAGACAATTGGTCAGCTTTGTGACTTTGTTTCTTTTTGTTTTTATATAGCATATAGATTTATCTATATATTGTATATATATATACCATACATATATATATATATTTTTTTATATATATTATTTACATTTATGTACGCTTGTTTTTTTGTGATCGGCGCAGCAGCTTCTTGCTTCGCGCTGCTTTTGTGATTTTATGCAGATGAAAATATTTATGTTTTGTTGATTGCGCATAAATTAATTTATATTTTATGGCGTTGGCGCTACGTTGGTACCACAAATGGACCGCGACGCCGCGTCGCATATGCAAATTGCCGTTTAGAGCCACAACCACAGACGTGGACGTGGACGTGGTGGCTCCAATATAAAAGCATAATTTGACCTTAAGCTAAAATGAGGGCGTTAATGATGCTTTTTTTTTTGTAGTGTGTTTGTGTATCTGTTTCTGTTTCGTTTTTAGGTTTTTCTGTGTGTGTTTATTTCATTTCTTTTTTTTTCGATTTTTTTTTGTTTCTCTGAAAGCAATTTTTTTTTTGTTTTCCAGTTTATTATTATTTTACTCTGTGTGGCAGCAGCAGCATCTCTCATTCTGTTTGTTGCTTTTGGCGCATAAATATTAATTAAAGTTAGGGAAAACCCTGCCCCTCCCTACCACTCCGCTGGAACGTTTAGCGGAAAGTTTGAGCAAGTTGTTGTTGTGTGGGGGAGGGGGAGGGGCAGCGGCACTATGAAAACCAAAAAGCAGTTGAAGATTTATTTTCTTAGCCCAGCACGTTAAATTATTTTTCTTTCATTGTCGTGTTGTTTTTTGATTATTTTCAATTATATTTTGCCTGTGCCCAGCAGCACCCTCACCAAAAAAAAAAACCAAAAACTTTCTGTTTTCTGCTTCTTAAAACGAACAACTTTTTTCAGGAATCCACTTGACGAAATTGAAGCAGTATTTAGAAGCTAAAACTAAACTAAACTCACACACACTGTATTGAGAATGTGACACGTTTATTAACTAAGTTACTATACTTAACTAAAATAGAGAGAAATCGACTTTAAGCAACCACTACTATATATTATATGATATAAACTAGTACGCATCATACACATTTTTATATGCAGCAGCAACGTTTTTATACTGTGTAACTGTAACTGTAACTGTTAAGCACTAAGTACGTTAATCAACTACTTTAATGAAGAACTGTAGTAAGCCGAGGCAGCCACGCCCACTCGCCCACTTAATAAGCATAGTGCTAATGCCGCCTTTTATAAGTACTTTTATTTCTACCTCGTCTCTTCTCACCTTCGTCCCCCTTACATAGTTTTTCTTTTGAATACCGACAACACTTTTGCAAAAAAAAGAAAAACCCAGCACCACTTAAAATGCTTTTCACACACACACACCTGCAGTGTTTCAAACAACTCACGCACAGCACACACCCCGTGCCAGCCACATAGAACCACTTGACCACTCCAACGCCCCTGGAGCCATGTTATTAGCATATACCACACGCATTTTGTATTTTGAAAAGGAAGAAAGAGCGAAAAAAAAGAAAGAAATATAAAATTAAAAATAATGATTTTTAGAGCAGGACAAGCAGAGACTAAGTTTAATTATATTACACACTATGTACTATACTACTATCTATATTCCTTAAGTGGAAGAGATAAAGAAAGAGTGCCTACATAATATATAATGTATCTGTCTTCAAGCTACTTTCCACGTTATTCAAACCTCCTTCTTCGACTTTGTCAGGGATAATGAAATTGTTGAAATTTTTCTACATCTTTTCTCTTAAGTTTTCCAACTAGTTTTACGGCAAAGTTAGTTCCCCATGAGATACTTAGATATTCTTCTTCCTTGTGTGCACGTTAAGTTTACAATGATTGAAAATGCGTTGAGTTTTTTTTTTATATATATATTTTATAAATATTTATATATGTATACACGTATATATTGTACTTATAGCCTTAAGTGAAATCCCTAATATGTATGTATACTCTCGAATCATGTATGTACGAATACTATAGATCCTAAGTAAAAACTACTAAATCATCATCATCATCGACATTCACATTGCCATCATGAATTTATGCACTCTCTCACATACATTTCCAATGCATTTCTGAATAACATGTGTGCCATATACCATATACTATATATATATGATAAATGTATTTTTTGTTATTGCATCCAATAAAATAGAGAAAGATAAAAAAGAAAAAACGAACTGGAGGTGTAGCAGATGTCTATAAATAAATGCAATTTCAATTGTTTGTTGTTTGCAGTTTATTATCATAAATATAAAATTAATGTAATATCGCTACTCCATATAATATATATAATACATATAGGTGTGATGGAACTCACTAACCAATCATGCCAACACGGTTAAGGTTCTCAAACATATATTATTTATAATTTGTTTTTTATTGACATTTACTTGATTATTGTTTAACTCGCAAATTGGCCAATGCGTTGCTGAATTCGCTGGAAAATTGAATGGGAAGGGAAAGGGGGAAAAGCGGAAAATGCAAGCAGGGCAACTGCACGTAAAAGTTCACACATAAATCTGTCAATTGCAAAAGTTTAACGCGTTTAAATACTACACAGAACGCTCCGGTTGCAAACGGTCTCAGCACGGAACTCAGCTCTCTCTCTCCCCTCTCTCTCTCTCTCTGTATGTCTCGCCAGCCCTGATCCCTCGAGTGCAGCCCCGAGGAGTGCACAAAGTTCATTTAAAAGTCGAAAGGACAAATGCATGAATAAAACGAGCCGAGCAAATGGCAACGCGAAAATGTGAGCAAAAAAGCTAGAAAAAGGTTAAGCCAAGCTAAGACGAAGTTTAAATACCCTAAAAGGGTTTTCAAATATTGCAGATTAAAGCAGGCATATATTGAAAAGTAGAGAGTTAAGAAACTGACTAAAATCAGCTGCAATTGATGAAATACATGAAATAGGTTAGCTTGGAGAGGAAAATGAGGATAGCGAGCTTTAGATTTCTTGAGAAGTTTTAAAAAAATGGGAAAGATTAGAAGAGAATTATATAGAAAAGCAAAGCGTATGTTAAGAATGTTTAAATACCTAAAGAGATCTTTGAAATTTTGTAGATTGAAAGAGGTTTATATATAAAACTATAGCAAGTTAAGTAAAAGCAGAAAAAAATAATCCACAATATCTAAAATTCAAAGTAAATTCAATTATACTACTCCCAGTGTATCAGTGCATGCCAAGTGCTTCCTTCTCTCTCTCTCTCTCTCTCTCTCTCTCTCTCTCTCTCTTACGTATGGTCAAGCCTGACCGCCTCTCTATGCGCTTCTCAGCCATGACACTTGCGTAGTGCAGTTAGCCAAGCAGCACGCGCCGACTGCGTTAAGTTGCAGCAGCAGCAGCAGGCGTGCAGTGCACACGGCAAGAGGGGAGAGGGCTGAGGCTGAGGGTAAGGGGTGGCACGTGAAAATTGAAAAACATAAATCACTCAAGCAGAAGTTGTAGCTTCTATTGCCAGCAGCGCCTTCTCAGCTGCCTGGGAATAATTTGGGATTAAACTTGAACTGTAAGTGTAGAGCAATTTGTTTAAGACAAAAGCCACTTGGGGAAAAGAAGACAGAAAGAAAAAAAAAATCAGGCCACAAAGTTCGTCAGCGCAGGCAGAAATACAGAAAGGGATAGCAGCAAGAGAGAGAGAGAGAGAGAGACAGTGCAGGAAGTCGAAAAGTTGAGGCAACAGATAATGCCAGTGCCAGATGAAACCTTATTGCAAATAGTTTTGCTCAGAGCACACACACTTTTAAAATTAATTTTGCATATAGATGAGCATATATGTATATATATATGTAAATATATATATATTCATGCATGCGCAGACATGCACAGGCATGTGTGTTTATCTAGTGCAAGGGAGCGTTAGTTTTACGACTGCTCCAAGCCGTGTGCTGTGTCTGGAGACGGTTCTCTGTTGCTGCTGCTGCCTGTCTAGCAGCTGCCTGGCTTTTCCTCTCTCTCTCTCCCTCTCTCTCTCTCTCTTTCTCTCTCTCTCTGCTGCAGTCTGTGTCTGGCTTAACACGCTAATCTCCAGCTGCCATGTTATTGCACTTGTTGCCAAAGTTGTTCAAAAAGTGATTTTGCCACTGACTACGAGCAGACCACACAGCCGGTGGGGGGAGGGGAAAGAAGCAGAAAGTTGGCAATGTGTTTCTTGGTTTTTAATTACAACAAATTTGACTTGTTATGCCAAAGTTTGTTGCATGCCACACACACACACACACAGACAGAGACAGAGGGAGCCCACGTAGCACTCGTGTGTTGTGACTAAAAATGAATTAACGTCATTGTTTTTTACATAACTCCGCCTTCATATCTTCATCTCATGTGCTAACCGCATTCAACACGAACACACTCATACCCTTTTCTTTTGGCCAATCAAGTCTGTACTCTTTGATACTTATACAACGTTATTCTATGTGTGTTCTACTTTGCACAATTGCAACACGCGACGCAAACAAAAAATAAATTTCACCAAAAAAATGACAGAACCGCAGCCGCACACGCGCCCAGCAGAATACCCAAGCAGAGGCAGCAGCAGCCCCCTCTGAATGTCAAGGCCACGCCCACACCTGCTAGTGAGACGCCCAAGCCATCGCTGTTGCCTAAGCCAAAGGTCAAAGTTGTCATACCGCCCGCACTGCAGCAGCAACAGCAGCAGCAGCGTCTTCGACAGCAACAGCAGCAGCAGCAATCACAGCCGGAAGAGCCTGCCATACAGGAGGAGGAGGAGGAGCAGCAGCAGGCGGGGCAGCCTAGCACGCCCACTGGCAGCCGCATACCGGTGCGTACACTGAAAGCCGAACGCCGCGCCCTGGCAGCAGCCGCACGCCAGGCAGGTCTTGGCCTGGATGAGTATATGCGTCAGCTGGAGCAGGAACAGGCACAGGCAGAGGAGCAGCAGCAGGAGCAGCCATCAACACCGACAACGCCTACGGGCAAAAGCCGTGCCATGTTGAAGTAAGTTGTTGTATGCCTGGCGCGGTCAAAGAGTTGACTCCAGCGTCAGAGGTCAGAGGTTAACGCGTAGGCCTGCCCATTTGAGTCTAGTGTAGTATGCCATAACGTACTACATCCGTTTGCCATTTAATATTGGACAGCAAACATACAGGTTGATTCCACACACACAGTAGCAGCCACAAGTACACACACACACACACACACACCTATTCACCTCGTCTATGCTCTATAAATAGCAGAGCAAATCTCTCTTTAGATCTCTATTTAGTACAATCTCACTTTATTTATTGCGGTGTCTGTTTTAGTCACTTTTTGAACACTGTACAAAGACTTTCTCACAGTACTGTAACTAGTTTTATTTGCGCAAATCTTTTAGCTTTATTTTGGTCTCTTTTTTAGCAAGGTGTACCCCTTTTATTTAGCTGTCTGTTCCGTTTTAATATTGTTTTATTTTTGCCCCCCTCCAGCGCCGAGAAACGCGCCTCCTGGCGTGCCGCACGTCTGCGCTCCCTGGAACAGGGCGCTGTCGAGGCACAGGATGTCATCCGGAATATGCGCAAAGTCACCGATGATTTGATTACACACGAGGCCAAGGCCAGCGAGGTAAGCGTACGCCCCCGCCCAATGCTTCCCACAAAACTAACCCAACTTTCAAGCGAATCCCAAATTTATAATACAAAAAAAAAAAAAAAAAAAACCATGCCCATAACATGCGTGTCAACTGCCTGAGGAATTTCGGCTGCTGCATCTTTTAACTTAAAAAAAAAACACCAACTCAGCCCATAGTACTACATGGTTTGCTTTACTAACCGCAAGAAATTAATACTAAAAAATATAAAACAGAACTCGTTACTAACGAGAGAGAGCGCGCTAGAGAAATTCTTTCAAAAAAATCAAAAAAAAAAAGAAAAAAAAAACAAATGAAAATTTATTTTTACAATCATTATTTATCTACATAACTTTCTGTATCTTTCTCTCCCAACTCTCTCTCTCTCCCCCTATCTCACTGCATCTGTGTACCATCCTATTACACCTCGACCCCCTACACTATCGTCCTGCAGCCGAAAATAGTCTTTCCAAAAATTGCCATTAAATCTAGCGATGGTCCGATCATCGTGCGCGAACGCGAGAAAATTCTAGATGAGAAAATTGTAAGACGCACTGAGGAGGTGCCAGATCCCATAACGGGGCAACCTCAATTGCGAACGGTTGAGTACATTGAGAAAATCATCGAAACGGAGGTTAGACAAGTCAAAAAAAAAAGATTACCACAAAATTAAATCATATACACTTTTTTTTTCAAATTGGCACCACAAATTAAGTTTTGTTTCGTAAATGCGAACTGGTTGATTATACAAGTACAAGCTTCTGTACTGTCGTAAGCGTTCTCGTAGTTGTTACACCTTGTATAGTACATTCCACTTTGCACCCCACACACACACACCCACACACACATAATATAGTATAGTATGCACCTTGTCGCACCCCACAGTCAGTCTCAAGAACATCACAATGTACATATATATATATAAAAAAATGTAAAACGCCGTAAACATTTCATCAAGTTACCTAGACTCACGCCTAATTATTTTATAGAGCTCCCATCATTTTTATGAAGGTCTTGGGGTCGTCGACTAGAGTTGTCCTTGCTCTAAGAAGACACTCGTATCGCTGCTGGATCTTGTTTTCCACTCTTGTGTCTTGTCTTCTGCTTCTTCTCTCTCTCTCTCTTTTTCATTATGCCCTGTGACCATTGCAGAAAAGGGTATATTAACTATCAGCTGAGACGTTTGTTAGCTGAGTCCACTTGTCTGTCATTCGGTCTGTCTGTCATTCCGCCTGTCTGTCATTCCCTCTGTCTGTCTGTATTTTCGTCTGCCTGTCTGTCCATCTGTTGGTCTCTCCGTCTGTTTGTCTGTTCGTCTCTATAAACTTTCAGATCTCGGTTATTAAAAGAGCTAGAGCCATCAAATTTCACATGGAGTTTTCTATATGCCATAGGCTTTTAAAGTTTCAAACAAATTTTGGCTGCCACGCCCACTAAGGCAGCAAAGTATTTTAGACCTTACCCTTCTATTTCAAATTATAATTTTCTATGCAACTTTGCTTCAATTTACAAAGCAAATCAATTTCAATTTTTATTTTATATTCAAATTTCCAATTTTTATTTTTTTTTATTTTTGTAAGAAGAGTATTATACAGGCGAACACTTTAAACTGTAGCTTTCGTTATTTCTGCATTTTCTGTTGTTAAGCAAAGCAAATTTTAATATCCACACAGCTTTTGGTTTTACTCAGTGGCTTTTTCTGTTGACAGAGAGTGGAGAGACACCTTGGCGCAGGTGAAGGGAAAGGGTGGAGGAGAAGACTGTAGTGAGAGGTACTCGAGATGGAAGCGTGGGTTGGGTCTGCTGCTCCCGCTGAAGTGCAGCGCATAAAAAGGACAATAAGCTACTTTTGTGTGCCACCACCTACGAGAAGAGCAGCAGCAGCCAAAAGGTTCCCAGCTCACTTTTTTCCAGCAGCGACAGGCAAAATCATTTCCAGTTATTGTTGTATTTTAAGTGCCGCGGTTTTAGGACCCCCCACCCTCCTCCTTCCCCCCTCCCGCTCTGCTGTCCACCTTCAGTTTAGAGCTTAACCTTCAAAGAGTTTTCAGCAATTTCATTGTCTGCGTGTTTCTTGCGTTTTGTTTGTGTGTTTATTTTTTGGGGGTCGGGTTCAGGAAGCGTGTTGTTGTCACGTGTCCATAAAGCAACACCAGCAGCAGCAGCTACAGCGTCGAGTTTTACGCTTCTTTGTGGCTTCTCCACCTCTTCCTCCTCCTCCTCCCCCTGCTCCTCCTCCCTGCTTGATTCTTGATTCATTTTAAGTATGCAAACGCATTATAATGACGCGCGCGCGTTTGCCTTTATTTTTATGGCCAACTCCATTAAAATTAAAGCAAAAGTTTTGTCGTCATTTTAATGATTTCGATGGCAAATAAAAAAAAAACAAAAAACCTCAGTCCGAGAGCTGCAAGACAACGGCATTTTATAGACTTCTATTTTAAGGCAAACCGAAAAAAAAAAAAAGAAATTCCTCCTCCTCCGACTGTGCTTTTCAATTTGTAGACGGAAGGAAGCGCTACCCAAACAAGACTCGGCTAAAATGTCAACGGCACAAAAGTTGCTGCACTCTGTGGGTAATTCGAGAGGCTGAAAAAGTTTGCTCCAGGCAGGCCCCAATAGCAGCCCCTGGAGCTGACCCCAAAATGCGTTTGAATGCACTGCGGGATGCCAGCCATTTGCGCAGTACGGTGCCGCCTGTCAGCAGCCAAAGCCAGCGTTGTTTCAGCCCTTTTTCCTACCTACCCCCTTCAACTAACCTCTTCTCCCTTTGACTACCCTGCCCCTGGTGAAGCTTATCGTCTTGCTGGCATCCTTTGTGCCAGGCAGCAGGCAATTTTTGCTCTGCGCTTGTCAGCATTCGCTCACATCACGCATACGCCCCGTAATCGTTTGCCTCAAGCTCAAGTGGCAGCCACTTTTTGGGGCCAACTTCATATTTGCGTTTCATAGTTTCATTATACACACATATTACATAAATTACAAGGCTAGAGAAATGTGAAGAAAATCTGTAGAAGAAAAAAAATCAGTAGAGAATTTTGGAGTCTTTAAAGCAAGCTTTTTAAATGTGCGAATTTAGAGACTTTGCGCTTTGCTCTTTGCTCTCTGCTTCTTTATACTTTATTCTTTCATACTACATTTTATTCTTACTTTCGCGCTGCACTCTCTCTGTTCCACACACTGCACCCTACCCGCCCTCCCGCACTGTAATTACCATACTATATGTAGATTATTTTTCTTGATTATTTCGCATGCCTTTTGGTTACTCTTGGTCTGGTCTTGGCGTGCGTTGCTTTTGGTGCCGGTTTAAATTATTGTTGCCTTCATTAGTTCCATAGACATTTCTCCAGCCATGATGCAACATTTGTCTCGCCTTCCCCATGTGTACTTAGGTGGAGACCTGCAAGGAGCGCATCATATCACTGGAACTGCAAGTGCCCGAATCGGATGAGGGTTCACTTGATGATACACAGCCGCCGTTGGAGCTCGTTGACGACGATGATGATGATGATGAAGATTACCCAGATGATGATGATGATGAGGAGGATGAGGAAGATGAGGAGGAGGAGGACACCGCCTCAATTGTCACCGTGCAGGCTACAAACGATAAACTATTCCTGCGCAGCGATTCCGATGCCTATGGGCCATCATCCATTGATAGCGTCTCATCGCAGGGCAAGCTACGCATTAAGGCTGCGCCGCTAACGCTGCATCAGACACTGGCCAAGGAGCAGACCATTGTGGAGGTGCTTAATCCTGTCATTGGCGGTGATGGCAATGCTCGCACCATACAAGTTTGCGGCACGCCCTACGACCCTGATGAACTGCTCGAGCAGCAGGCAGCTGGAGGAGGAGGAGGAGCTGCTGCTGCCACGCTGCTGCTGCACAGCGAAACCTTTGTGCTGCCTTCTGCAGACAGTGCCAAGTCGGAGCTGTCATTAAATGCAAAAATGAAGAATGTGCTCGAGGAGCTGCTGGAGAACGAGCGCGTCAAATTGAATTTGCAAAAGAGCCTCGAGGAGGAGGAGGAGGACGCGTACGACGATGTGGATGATGATGGTGAGGGTGAGAATATCTATGTAGATGCACGCGACGATGATGAGTGCGCCTATGGTGATGCCATGGATGATGTTGTTGTTGACTTTGGCATTACAGCAAAGACGGCGACGACGACGACTACGACGAGGACGACGCCGCGGGATGATGCCAAGAATGGTAATCAGCAGCTGCTGGATGAGTTGTTGAGGGACAGCAATCGTAATACCATCATGGCTAAACTGGCCAGCCAATTGGCTGGAGACGACGATGACGATGAAGACGACGACGAGGAGGACGATGATGAGGATGAGGATGAGGAGAGCAGCGACTCCTCGGAGGAGGATAGCGATGACTCCGATGAGCAGCAGCTGAATGTGGCGTATGTGCAGGGTGCGCAGGTAATCGAGAATCTCAATACGCTGAAGCTGCAAAAGTCGCAGACCTACACAAGCATCAAGCAGGCTGAGGAGGAGCAGCAGCCCGTGCAGGAGCAGCAGCCCTTGGCGGTGTCTGTGGCCACGCAATCTTCTGCCTGCAGCGATGCTGCTGCCGCTGGCGAAACTTTGGCTCAGCTGCAGGCCGAGCAACGTGCTCTGGCCGAGATCTCAAAACAATTGCGCAAATCTGTAGAGGATTTGCTCAGTGCCGATGGCGGCAACAACAGCCAAGTGGAAGAAACGCAGCGCATCTACACGCTGCCGGTGGCCAGCGACAGTGCAGCTGTGGTCACCGTCACCGAGGTGGTTAAAAAGCAAAAGAAATCCGCCAGGGCGGCGGGTGCTCCGGAATCGGGTGAGGGTATATTCAATCGATTGCTTAGTGCCGGCGCAGCGGAGCGACAAATCTTTGATCAGCAACAGGGTGAGACAACGATCACCACGACGACAACAACCACAGAGGCATTGCCCGTGGCATTGCACTGCGAACCGAGCACCAGCGTGGTGACCACAACGCGTACCGTGTCCAATATTGTGACCAGCGGTATACCTAGACCCGAGGGGGGCAACAAACAAGCAAAGAGCAGCAGCAACAACAACAACAACAACAATCGAGGCAAAAATAAGCGCAAAGGCAAGAAGAAATAGAAAGAGAGAGAGGGAGAAGCAGAGCAAATAACGCATACGCCACATGGTCTGTATGATGGGAATATGAATATAGAAGAAGCAAAAACCTGATAACTACCCCACCCCCCTACCCTCCCCCTCTCATGCATAACGCACATGCATACATATACATACATACATACACATACATAACGATTGTGTACATGCGATTATTCTCACGCATCTCAGCCATCTCGCATATCACACATACGACCCGTTGTCCACATATCAGCACCAGCGTGTATATATGTATATATACCAGCTATACATATGCATATGATAATAATAATAATAATAATTATAATTAATTGTGCAAATAACGTGTCGTTGCATTTAAAAACTCATTTGTTACTAATCATAATGAAAGAGCAGAGCGAAAAAAAAAACAAAACCCAATGCGATGAAAAAAAACGACAAAAAAAGCTATAACGTTTTTTTCCCGCTGAAATTTATAATTGAAAGTAACTGTACATCTAATTGCGATCAAAAAAAAAAAAAGGAAACTATAACAAAAATCTTATTTAATTGATTTAAATAATTTCATTTTGTTGCGCATTTAACCACATATATAATACATGATATCGCATTTAAACACCCTGTGGATTCCTTAAAGCTAAATCAATTTTAAAAGTGCAACATTTTCTTTAAACTATTTTAATGCCATTTTTGTTGTTTTAGCACAAACTGAAAAAGTAACAGAGAGAGAATAAATCAAAATTGAAAATCGATTTCGAAAATGATTGATTACACACGATTCAAATGCGTCCAGGTCCAGGTCCAGGCCTATTGCGAAACTCAAGTATGAACTCTGAGCATTCCGATCCTAAACTTAAGTTAAACATACAATAGTTCTCTAAGCGATGAAAAAAAGAATTACAGCAAAAACAAACTACACATATATGGTATTCTAGTTGATGTAGACTTATTTTGTATACAAAGCACAACAACAACAACAATAATAACAATAACAACAATTAACTAGGTAGTCAGTTTCTGAATGCATAAAAAAAAACGAAAATTTGTAAAGCGACATGATAAAATACCTATATAATATACACTATGACATATGGTATGATATATATTTAGAATGTAAAGCGAGAGAATGTCAGAGAGCGAGCAACGTTTTTTTATAATAATAATAATAACAACTGACGAAACATTGTTGCAATGTGTAATAAACAATTCGATTCATTTTTTTATTTTTAAAACAAGTTTTTTATTACCCCATACATACAGTGCCTGCCAACAGTATGTCAATCCTATATTTACTTTGTTCTATTTCTGTGCAGCGTAGGCAGAGATTATCGCATGACAGCAGAAAAAATTCAGGCACGTGCTGCATTCGCTAAAAGGTTTTCTGGGTTTTCCATTTTCTACGAAAAGTTTTCTTATGCAACGGTCAGACCTGCTGCTGCCTTGTGGTCTGATTAATTTGAATACCATTCATACTATTCAATTGAAATGAGCTTTGTTTCTTTTGCCTGATTAATGGCATGGCAGGCATTTGTTCACAGAGCGAGAGAGAGCGCATGGTAAGTTATCAATCTTGGCCAGAAAATGGCAGGAAGGGGAAATATTTTTATTTTTTTCAGTATAACTTGGCTAGAATTGAGGAAAATTCGAGGAAATAATTTTTCTTTATTTCAGTATTTTATTTTAGGCTAGAATTGAGGAGAGTTTTCTGCAAATATTTTTTATTTTTCTTTCAGTATTTTATGATGAATTAAGCGACATCTAAAAGTTAAGTGAAAATATTTCAAACTCCTACGGCAAAATACAATATAAAGTACTGTGCATATGTGCTGGGAGTAGGAGTAGGTTTATTTATAGCTATGTTTGCTACCCTTAACAGCCTCAGTTAGCAACTGGTTTATACCCAGCAAAAGCTTAAAATCTTTAAAAATAAATATTTAGATATCTCTTAGCACTTCAAGCATTGTTTAGAGTAATTTGCTTATATAAAAAAAAAAATTAAAATATTTATAGGTTTATAGCACATGCTTTTTTGCAGAGTATTCCCTAGTTAAGAGCATGTAATTGTAGCTTTAGACATACTTTATTTCCACATCTTCTATGCCATCATATCCATATCATATTTCAGCCTCAGCCTCTCTGCTACTCTGGAATATTTTCTAGGAAATTAAAGTCAAGCAATAAACACAAAACGCGTCTATTCTGGGAGACGATAGCTACGTAGGTGTAAGGTGTGTGTGTGTGTTGTGTGTGTGGTGTAACACTTGATGTCCCGACACACAGATGGGACAGCACAAGGACAGCCACAGCAGCAGCGGCAGCAACATCTATGGCAGCTAAACGGAAGGCGTTGCCGTTTTAGAGAGAACGCACAACAAAATGTCTTCCGACAGTGTCGGTTCAGTTTGGTATAGTCAAAAAGATAGACAGCTGCCTGCCTGCCAGGCAGCCTGATGATGAAAGATGGGCAGGTATGGCGGGGGCTGCTAATGTAAAAATCGTTAGAGTTGATTGTGTGTGTGTGCGAGTGTGTGTGTGTGTGCTTAGAAAATGAAATGAAAAAAAGGAACCCAAGGAGAAGTTTGGCCGGCAGCAACTGTAGGTAACTTTCAAACGGAAGTGCGCAGCGAGCTGTGAGCTGTGAGCTGGGAGCGTTGCTTGGCTCCCGTTGCGTATGTGCAATGTGCATAATTCGATTTCAGGTGCACGTCGCTCTCTGTCTGCGTGTGTGTGTGTGTGTGTGTGTGTGTGCGTCATGCACATGCATATTATAAAGCACAACTGTGTCAGCATTTTAAATATTTAATGTCAACCAATTGAATTACACACTACACACACACACAGCAAATGCACTTGCTGACGCAAACCTTGTTGCATGCAACGTTAGAAGGGGTAGGGAGGGGGAGGGGGAGGGGGCAGCAGTCTACTGCAAGTGGCAAGTGCATAGCGGCTGCTTTGGGCAGCTGCAGCGACAGGCAACGACGACGACGACGACGCACTGAGCAAGACAAATGAATGCAGCCCGCGCGGCAGCCTCCTGCCCTGTATACCCTGTGTGTGTCCTGTTTCCCCTGCATACCCTGTGTGCCCTGTACACCCTGTGTGCTGCACATGCCCTTGAGTCGCACTGCCTGCATTTGCATTTGTGCAGCACTTCAACTGCAGACGCAGTTACCAACGCTGCTGTTGATGCTGCTGCTGCTGCTCTCCTCCTCCTCCTCCCGCTCCTCCTGCTGCTGCTCCTCCTGCTGCTGCTGCTCCTTCTCCCGCTCCTCCTGCTGCTGTTGCTGCGGGCATTTTGGTAATGTCGCAGCACCTAAACGAACCGCGCTGCGCATTAATCAAAATCTCATTTCTGATGTTATTGTTATGCATTGCCCAGTCCCTCCTCCTCGCTCTGGGTCTCCCTCTCTCCCGCTGTGGTTCAAAAACAAATGCAGTTTTGTTGCACTTTAATGCACTCGAACGATCCGGCAACGCTGCTGATGACACTATGGGCCACGCTACGGGTCTCTGTGTGCAGTCATTACGACGAAAAATGCCAACCAATTGTCGTCCCCTGTCACATTTAATGGCATTATGCTTGGTTTAACACAAAAATGTCCCTAGCCAAGCGCAGGGCACACACACACACACATAGATACATATATTGGGTGTGTGTGTGTGGGTGTCGCACAAAAATTTACAGCATTTGCTGTTTGAAATTTTTCACATTACACACATAAATTCTATAAAGATGCTGCTGATGCTGCTGCTGCTGCTGGATGTTGCTGCTGCTGGTTGTTGCTGCTGCTGCTGCTGTATGTTGCTGCTGCTGCTGCTGCCAGTCGTCGAAGCTGCTGAAAAATGTCCAGTGTTTGTTTGTGCAACGCACACACACACACACACACACACACAGAGAGAGAGGCAGGTGTGGCAAGTCCTTGGGCATGCTCGCCTTGCTGCTGCTGCTGTTTGCCACCGCGCCAGCTGCTGAGTTATCTGGCAAATAGAGGAACGTGCTGTGCAGATGATGCGTTTTCATAAATTTTAAATAAGCAGGAGCAGGGGTAGCAGCAGCAGGGGCAGCAGCAGCAGCTGGCTAGGATCAGCAAGGAAGCAAACCTTGACAGCCACGCCTGGCAACCATCTCTCTCTCTCCCTGTGTGTGTGCTCTGTGATCCTGCATAATTGTGCATTCTTTTCCACGTTGATAGTTTGCAATTGCAGCAACTTATTTGCAATTAGTTGTGCTCATTACTCAAGTGACTTTGCCTTTGCCCAACTGAGATAAGTCACATCGCACGGGATTATTTACGACTGGACATTCCCCCAAAAATCGTGCTGTCAACACGGCGAGGAATTTCGATTTAAATGAATGCAATTAATTCAAGAGTCAACAATGTGTAGTCAGATTTGCAAATGCATAATTAATTATGTGCGTTTAGTATTTAGAGTGTGTATTATATTTATTTTAATTTAAGTACTGCTTGCTGCTCATTTGGGAGGTCTGCTAATTGAGCTGGATTTAAACTATTTATCATCACAAAAAGCCATTGGAATTCCCACATGTGATGCATTGTGCTGCATTTAAATGACGCCAGTGTGCAGTGTTGTTAAGCAGCTTAATTTTAGAACAATGTTAGACAACACTGTGTTGAATATCGGCAGGGCTGCCAGTTCAGAATACAAGTATATATATATATATAATAAATAAATAGGTAAGTATTAATAAAATGAATTTGTATTTATTTTTGTTTATTTTAATTTTCAACTTAGTTTCAAATAATTTTTTTCGATTTTCCTAGAATCGGAAATCGAATTTCACGGCTGATTTTTAAAAGTGGATCACAAATATAATAAAAGGGTCTACTGCAGCTAGTGGGCGTGCCTTAAAAATTCTCTAAAATTCATATATGGTAGTTTAAAAAAATCTAGTATTTTTATGTTAATAAAAAATACTAATCTGTTTTTTTTTTTGTTTATTTAACGTCAACTAAATAAGTCGACTTGAAATTAAAATTAGTTTTTATTTATTAATTAAAATGAGATATTATTAAAATTATAAAAAAGTCCTATTTTTCCTCTGGTCTATCCTTTTTTTTCCTTTAATTTTATCTTGATATATCTAGGCATTCCTGGCACATAGTAGTATAGAAAATATAACAATTTATGCTTCTCTGCTTTAAATACTTGAAAAATATTATATCCACCCCAAGATTTACTGACCAGAGGAGACCAGACCTAACGCATTTCCCACTTGACATATCAGTTGGATATGTATTTCCGTTTCTAATTCAGTTACATATTAGAGCATATAGGATAGGATACCATGAGACATAATATATGTGTAGAGAGGGCCCCATAAAAATGGGTTAAAGGGCTACAAGGACAATGAACAAGCCGTTTGACAGCTGTGGGGGGCAGCGCATAAAAATGCAATTCCCGTTCTGCAATTTAGAATGCGCCGCCTTGGCTCGACTTGGCTGTAGCTCGTGTAGCTCGTGTTGGCTTTGTTATTGTTGCGCTTTTAGCCTGTTGCTGTTTGTTGGTAGTACCAGGCTGCCTGCTGCCAGCTGCCTGACAGGCGCATGCGTTGGAATGCCACGCAAATTGTTGCAACAGTTTCTGTTCCACAGCAGCAGCGGTGGCAGGACAAAACATTGCCCCTAAAAAGGCCAGTTTTATCCGCTTGGCTTATCCAAATGGCGGCTGCCTTTATTAGCTGCCGCCTCTGTGTGTGCGTGTGTGTGTGGGCCACGTCCCCAGGGGCAGCAGCGTTCGTTCTCGTCCTCGTCCTGGTCGTGGTTTGCCCTCGGTTGGGCTTCGTCATCGTTCTTATCGCACTCGCCTGGAAGCCTACGCGAAGCTTTGCTTTTTATTGTTTCAATGCCTGGAAAATGCCGCTGCCTCGGCGAGCTCCTTGCCTTGGGTCGCCTTCGCTTTTGTCTACTTTTCTTACCCACTGTGCCTGTCTTGCCACGGCCTTTCTCCTGGTTAAGTCGTGTTGCCGTTGCTGCTGCTGTTGCTGCTTTGCAATTGCAATTTTCAAGGATAAGGATATGTTCGAAACAGATTTATATGGAGGGCTCAGTACGTGCGGAATTTATTAATGCCAGCCAGGCCTGCCCTGCCCGCCCCCATAGAGCTTATATAAGGTGTGTCATATTGAACTTTGCGAGGCTGCTCCAATCGCGCTCCTTTTGCTCGAAGGAGTTCAAGCTGCCGTCATTTGAATTACAAGAATCGAAATGAAACTAGACAGCTCGTCTCGTCTCGGGATTGTTGTTGTTACTGTGTATATCTGATGGCATCTGAACAACACTCACGTATTCGCATTAACGAACTTCTTCTTGGCTGCTTAAAGTGCAGTCCAAAAGGCAAACACCAGAGTTAGCCCGGTAAAGAAGAAGGAAAAGAAAACCCAAGCGAAATTCCACGAAACTAACCTGCTGGAGGTTAAAGTTTATCTCAGCTTGTGCAGCTCTCAGGTAGAGAGAGAGAGAGAGAGGGGGAAACAGTTAATGAGGAAACAACAACAAGGCATACTTATAGCCAAACAATGCGGCAAGCATCTTGGCCAACTTAGCTGACCATGAATAAGCTGGAATAATGAATAAACGAAATATGCACAAAAGCGGAATTTTCTCTCTTTATGCCTGACTTGATACTTGAGTTGGGTTTTAATCAAGTACTTTTCAAGATCTATTGATTACAGATATATTTTTTATTTAGTAGTTATATTTTTATTTATTGGAGTGTTCTACCTACTTATTACAGATATATTTTTTATTATCTAGTAATATTTTTATTTATTTGAGTGTTCTACTTACAAGGCCAAAGGTTTATTAAAATGCGTATTTTTACCGATTTCACAATAAATAATTGTATTAATTATATGAATACGATATTTCTTCGATATGGCAAATTAAACGTAACCCGATGCCCAATTGCAGTTTCTGTTTGTCTGGACAGACATCATCATCATCATCATTGCAGCCGTGAAATATCTTTCAATTATCCCATATTAAATTCCAGCAATTACATACCAGACCAGCTGAACTTCAGTTAATTAATTTGCATGCGTGTAAGTATGTACAGATGGATGAATATCCCCCCCTTCCCTCTCCTCGCCCCCGTTGGGGACAGAGACAGCAACAAAGAATCTGATTAAATTGGTTGGCAAGTGCAGCGAAAGCGTTGCGGGCACAATTTGCATACATTCGGTTTGTGATTATCATCGTGGACCACAGATTTAAATGAGGAAGCGCAGCCCGGAGTCGTGCAGGAAGGAACTGAGAGAGAGAGAGCAAGAGAGACTGTGCACAGTGTGTGGCAAGAACTGTGATGATCTGCAGGGCGCACTTGCATCCTGCCGCATGTGGCAGATTGAGTGACGCACATTCATTAATAAAAGCAGCGCAGCAGCAGCTCCACGTCATGGCTACGGCCTGATGAGCAGCTTGTGGTCATTTAGCCCAGCTGCACTGGCGGTGGTGTTGGTTGCTCTCTGCCCTCCGCCTGTTTAACGTGGATTGTTTGCGGGCCATGGCTTTAAATCATTTTCAAGCAGCAAGAGATACATTTGCATATGATTTAAATATCCCGAGTACTTGCGCATTTCAATACACTTTCTTTTTTGAGTAACTGTGGATTTTTTGTAGCTGAAGTATAGCTGAAATCTTATATATTTATACAAATTCTCCACTTAATTTAATTATATGAATATCTTGATTAAATAATAATTTATAAAATCTTCTAATTTAAATAATTATAAATTTAAAAAAAAAATTTAATATTATTACTTCTAACTTAAATTATACTTCTATTTTTAATTTAATTTATATATGCAATTTTCTTTTCTTTTTTAGTATCTTTAAGTCGACTGCTTTTAGTTGCCGTGTAAAAAAATAAATAAATAAATAAATTAATCATATAAATTCTAAAGTGTATTAAACTTTCTATTTTATGTGTATTTTTTTTTGTTTAAGTTTCTCTTCTTAATTTAATAATAAAAAAATCTTGGTTACATTCACAAATTCTGCAGGGTATTTAAACTTCTGATTTCATGCGTAATTTTATTTTAATTAAAGCCATCATAGATAGTGCTTAAAATATATGCACATAAAGCTCTCTTAACATTTAAAAATGTAATAATTTTTGAATTATTTTTTTTTTGTACAATTATTAATACAGATGGAGCTGGAGTTGCGTAACAAATAAATTTGTGTTTCCTTAGCAGCAAAAGTTGCACATTGTTTTCAAGCTGGCACAGACAATTCACCCCTCGTTTATTTATGAGCACAAAAATACTGCAGTTGTATTATATATATACTATATATAGATAGTAGTATATTCTAGTGAGAAACTTGCAACCTTTGATACTTGATACTGCAGCTTGGCGCACATGACGTATGCGTAATATAGCATTCCGCCAACATAAATGAACTTGCATTTGACATTTTTGTTGTGCCCTCCCCCCACAGAGTTGACAACAGCAAAAGAAGCAGAAAGAACTAAGGAAACTATGGCAAAACCCGCATTAGTTTGTTATCAACGCTCGATTGCTGTGGAAAATTGAAAAATATTGTCGCTGCACTCGATTGCGACTCTTGTCTGCAAGCGGATCGAGCTCGAGCTGAAAGGGAACAGCTGCTGCTGCTGCTTCCTGCTCCAGCTGCACTGATGTATCTTGGCCTCGTAATGATGGATTGTGCTCTCAGTGCGTCTTAAGCTCACACACACACACACACATAAGGAGAGCCGCAGGGAAAAGTTTTTACCATCGCCGCCTACGCAGCCCAAAGACAATCTCAAGCCCCGCCCATTTTTCAACATCTAAACTTCCTGCTTGGGGTTTTGCATGCCTGCAGTTCCCACATCCATCCCTCCGAGGTTGCTCTCTATGTGGGTCACAGCAAGTTGTGCGGGTTGTGCGCTTCATTCAAGTTTTTGGCTCACTGTTTTTTGGTCGTAAAAAATAAATCATTTTGATTGAGTGAATCGTTCGTCTTTAAAACATATTCAAGACAAGCACGCAGCGATATCTCCCACGCACAGCGAGTGAGTAATTAAATGTCAATGTTCTAAGCATCGATAGAGTGAGTAATACCTGGGTAGTTAGTCAAATGGGTTGATGTTGTTTTTCAAAATACCTCCAAGGATGAAGTCTAATTTTAGCACATCCTACTTACTACCTTTTATACATAATGAAAACAACATTGCGCAAAACAAACCCACACAGTTTTTTCCTCAAAAAGCATAAAAACAAGATAAGAGAGCTTAGGAAAAAAATACTTTGGCTTACGAAAAAAATACTCTAGCTTCAGAAAAAAGATTGCAATGATTAGAATCAGTTTTAATGACAGTAAACATGCTTGGCAAGCAGTAAAAAATATAAATAAATAAATATTAAATTATTTGTTAAAGAAATGAAAATATATAAATAAATATATATAATTTTTTTTTAATTACTGAAAAATAAGAAAAAAATGCAGTGTGCTTTCTATACATAAAATAAAATTACAGCGCGTATACCCTGTAAAAAATGACAAAATCTATTTTTAATTTGCACATTAAGCTTTCATGAACTCGCTCTCTCTCTCTTTCTCTCTCTGAAATGCCAGTTCTTACGTAATGCCATGAAAATTGGATTAAAATTTATGAGTTTCACGAGCCGGATTACATTACCAAGTGGCCAACGAATTCGTTACTTGTTGCACCTTCTCGAAAACATAATTCATTTGTCAACGAGCCACCCCCATAGCCCACGCCCCCCACAGTCTGGCTGTGCTTCTTCGGCAGCCTGGGCACGCTAATATGGTCAATGCCAACTGTTGCCAGTCAGATAGCAGAAGGAGGAGCAGAGTGTGCTACTGGGGAAGCAGGGCAGGCCATTCAATTGCAGGATACCGGCTGCATGACTCTATAAATGCATCCGACCCGGCCCACCTCTTGCTGGCACTTCTTCTCGCCTCTCCTCCATTTTCCTTCTCTCTCTTTCAGCTCTTGCTACTTCACTCCTGCTGGCGTCCCTTTCATAAAAGTCAAGTGCATGTTGCGCTGGCAGTGTTCCAAACGGGCGTCGCGCCGCGCGGCCATTGCGAACGGAAACGGAAACGCGCAAAAAAAAAATGGCAATGGCGTCACGGCTGCTGTCGCGACGTCGCTGCCGCTGCTGCTGTCGCTGCTGCCGCGACTAAGTGGCAAAACATGAACAAAAACTTTGCTCGTTGTGCGGCCGACAAGTTGAAACTAATGACAATTTTGTTGTAATTAGTTGCGGCTTTTGGCGTGTCGCCTTGCCCTGCCACCGTCCAGCCCCTGCCCCTGCCCCGCCTTTGCCTACAATAACAAATAAGTTGTCAGCGAACTTAAGTTAAGCAATTTTCATAGTTTTCGTCGCTGGCATTTGCGGCTGTACGAAATCTTTTTTGCCTTCGCTCTCGCTCGTTTGCACAAATTTGCCGGAAATGAAATTCATTTGTTTTCTCCAGGCTTGTTACAGAGAGGGAGAGAGAGGGGGGGGAGGGCCTTGCGGTTGCACAGGGCTCTCTTTCTCTGTCTATGAGGGGGCGTGTATTCATGTTACTCGCTCGAGTATTTCATGCATTCGCCAGCGCCTGCCAGATATTTCACATTCATTCTCTGGCCGGCAGCTGGCTTTTAATTATTTTAAATTGCAGCAGAGCAGCTGCTACTGACGTGCCACAAAGCCCTCGCTCTCGCTCTCTCTCTCTCTCTCTCTGTGTTACCTGTGTGTGTGGACTGTGGCTAATATGCAGCAACAGCTATGGTACAGCCGGATAGCCTCAGGCTAACTCTGCCTGCTCTGCCACTGACACCTTGGCTAAAAAATGCAATTCATAAATTCTCTTTAATTAGCAGCAAAGGCAGCACAGGCAGCAGAGGCAGCAGCAACAATGCCAAAATGCCTGTCAACTCACATGACGAAGGTAAGCGGAGGGTTATGAAAAATGCAAACTGTTTTTTAGCCATGAATTACTCAAGTTTTGTGGCCAAAAAGAGAAATGGGAAAATGTCCCAATTGAAGTTAAAGCTGTCGCTGGTTACGCCATACAGATTTGCAGCTTTAATGTGCAGCTTTTCCCTCTAGGTTTGTGTAATTTTCTTGCTTAGCCAATCAATTGCCTACAGGGTCAAGGGTCAGCTGAGTTACCGTGAAATTAATTGTTATTTTTTCTGCTTAATTTTATGACTATTATGCAGAAGCACACACACGTACACACACATGCACATTGCTGTTAAAAACAACATTGCAGCGAAAATTTTTAATGGAAATTTGCATATGACCAGCAGCAGCGGCAGCAGCAGCAGCAGGAAACGGAAAAAGCGAAAGCAATAACGGGACTCAGCGCACATTGCGTGCCTGCACTGTTGCCCTGACGACATTTGCATATCATAAAAATTCATTTTGTAGACATTTTTAGTGTAGGGTTTTTAAATTGAGCAACCGCAAAAGTTTTGCATGGCATTATGGAGCGCGAGAAGTTCCCAGGCAGAGAAAGAGACAGAGAGAGGGAGAGAGAGATGGAGTGGGACTGTGTCCTTACTGAGTCTCAGTTTGTCTCTCAATGTGCTGTCCATGTCTGCATATAAATTACGGCCTCCCCCCCTGCATTCCATTCGATGTAGTTGTATTTTCTCAGCACGTCTCAGTTTGTCAGGGCTCACAGCCGGACCTAGTCCCAGCACGCACACACTCAAACACATACACAGAGAGAGAGAGACTCACACATACACAGACTGAGGCATGCATACATCAAGTTGTTCGAGCAAGTTGTGGGAAAGACGAGACGAGAGCAGAACAAGCTGCAGTAGGAGGAGGAGCAGCAGCAGCAGGAGAAGCAGCTGGAGAAGAAGGAGCAGCAGCAGCAGCAGTGGTCAGCTTGCAGTTCAGATTTAGTGGCACTTATGACAACTACCGTTACACTTGCAGCGCAACTCGAAAGGGGGAGGGGGAGGGGGAGAGACTTAAAGTTGCAAGCACGTTACGTATACGCAATGTTGCTGTGCCATACAAATAATGATGCTCTTTATGTTCGTTTGCCATTGCGCTGCTACTTAAGAGAGTCACATACACACACACACAAACACACAGGGCCATATACACACATACACATAGTCATACACACACACACACTTACACACACACACACATGCCAACAGTCACAGAGACACAGTAAATTTGATGGCCTTGTGTTGTGCCCCCATTAGGGTTGATTTTTATGTTGAATTATGGTTTATTTACACAATTAACACTAATTGCCTGAATCAATAAATTTTTATTTACTCACCAAACAGCAAAGTGGCCACAACAGGTGCGAGAGAGGAAGGGAAAGAGTCACTGCTGCCAAGTAAGTCGTAATAAGTCTCAGCTGGAGCATTAATGGACTCCATTACCGTCTGTCAATTCCGCACAAGCCACACCACTCTGCTCACTTATCAAATTCAAATGCCGAAGCTGAGCAATTTAGCGGGTGTAATAAATGCTTTTTTATCAGCTAGAGATGTGACAAGCGGATATTTCATTACGAGTCGAGCGACGCCCCCAAAAAGCAGGCAACACATTTTTTAACTGCTTATTAAACTGGAGTGTGTCACGTAGCGGGAGAAGAAGAGAGGGGGAGGGAGAAAGCGGAAAGCAGCTTTAAGTTTAAGTGGCTATTTTACAAAATAGCGAGGCATTAAATAAATTTCTTTTATGTACTCGCAAATTGCTGGCCCAAAGTTTTCTTATAAATAAATAGAAAAGCGCTTCAATGGGCAGCGCAAAAAAAACAGGCAACAAAAACAAAACACACACATACACACACACTGAGAGCGAAAACACACACAAAATGCCATTGCGGCTACTTGTAACAAGTGTCAAAGTGCGAGAGAGAGGGAGTAGGGGCACCCACTATAAACATAAAAATGTCTTGCCTCAAAAAAAAAAAAAAAAATTTTCTTTAAAAAACTTTGCGAGGCGTAGCGAATGCGTTAGGCGTGCTTATTGTACAACCCTCATGCTTTTGGCCCGCATTGTTGTAGCTGTTGTTCTGCTGCTTTCTCTTTCCATCCCCCCCCCTCCTCCCTTTCCCTGCTTGTTACAGCTTTGTATAAGGATGAGGGGCAGGCAGCTTAACGGCAATTGAATGCCAAGTTAAGTGGCAATGTGTGCGAAGGCGAAGGCGTTTTGCTTTTGCAATTTGCAATAACCAAAGCAAGCCCATAAAAATATAGTTGCCAGAGCAGAGCAAGATGGCAGACAGACAGAGAGAGAAGGAGAGAGAGTGAGAGAGAGCGGCACAATGAGTTTTTGATTACTTTGGAATTTCTTATTTGCCTTTCAGCCCAACTTCAGCGAAAATTCGCGCCTGTCGAAACTGTGCAAATATTGATAAGCGTTCTATACACACACACACGCACAGATACCCCTAGCATGTGCGTGTGTGTGTGTATACCCTGTAAAGTGCTCTGCTTTTATTTGCCTAACAATCAGACAATGGGCATGTGCGCTTATTGCTTTTATGGGCTTTCTTCTGCCTTCGATTTGCGAATCTCCATAAACTTGCCACAAATAGAGGCTCAAGTAGAGCCTTAAGTAGAACCCTAAGTAGAACCGCCACCCACTTAGCATATAGCGTAATCTGTGGCAGATTTCCACATAGATTTATTGTCTTCTACTTTCCCATTATTGTGCCCCAATTAAAGCGTCGTCAGTTTAGCGTCTTCAATTGCAAAACTGCTGGAATTGCTGTCAGCAGGTGCCAAAATGTCAGGGGTGTCGATAGGAGAAGTTAAGAGGGGGAGGAGGGGGGGAGTAGGGGCCCAACCTATCGCTAAATTGAAGAATATTTTGCGTAATAAATTTGAAACGTGACGCAGGCGAATATAACGCCGAGGCCAACTGTGACCCATGGCGCGAGGCTTATTGATAGAGCAAAAAGTATGCAACCACACACACTCACACACACACACACACACACACACACACATGTGTGCAGTCCTATATGGCCTGCATAGATAACTGTCAGCTTGGTTGGGTCTGGGAACTGACAGCTCTGTCACCTGCGCACGTACGCACAATATGGAGACCAACACGGAAGCGAAGAGGAAGGGCAGGAGGAAGCAGGGAGCAGGAAGGAAGGCAGGCAGGCAGGGAGGCAGACAGACAGGGAAAACAGTTTGAAAAGCATTTACCATTTGCTACTTTACGGATCATCAAAATATGATATGATATTTATGAAATTTCCAATAGTCAGCCTGGCTAATCGGCTAAGCTAACGATTTCCATTTATTTGCCTCAACCGAATAAGATCATAAATTATCCCAGCTTAGTTGGGTGTGTGTTTAGGTGTGTGTGTGACTGCCCTCGAGAGCACGTGCAACTTTTCGCTGATTGATTAAACCGCACAAAGATCGAAGGAAGTGGGAGAGAGAACGTTGCAGGAATTGTTATTACATCGTTTCATCTAGTTTCAGCATCTTTGCACACCTATAGAGCAGACTGAGAGAGCAGGAGAGGAAGAGGACGAAGTTTACTGGACAGCAGACGTGCCCAAGTCACTTTTGATATAACTACAATACATGGCAGCACTTAATATGACCCCCAGTTGGGCCGGAACTGACTGTGTGGGGGGGAGAAGGGGGACTTACTTCAGACGTGATGAGTGCGGGTAATGCGCATTATGTTCTCACGGAAAATAGTTGTAGTAGTAGACGAGCTTGAACTCATTGTCATGTACGGCGCATAAACAGAGGCGGGGCGGGGTCAACTAGTAGAATACCCAATACGACTATTTGACAGACAGACAGACAGACAGACTGGGGGTAGACATGGTAGCTCGCATCAAGCATACGCAGCGTGTGCCCCCCGCCCAGTCTGGGGCAGCAAAGCAAACAAAAAGCATTAAACAAAGACACTAGAAGAGACACACAGCCACTCACTCGCTGTGGACACTTTAAATCCGCATTACTGTCGGCATACTCCATCTGTCTCCCCCACTCCCTTCCCCCTCTCCCTTGGCACAGTGGGTGTGCGAGACCAAATGAGCTGACACAGCATGAATGCCGTAGGTAACTGGCATAATTCGATGCAGACAGACAGAGACGGGGGGAGAGAGAGAGAGTGAGAGAGAGAAAGAACTGCAACATTACAACCCAAACAAAGCCAGCCAGAGTTGCCACAAACACAGCAGTTGACAATTAATTCAGAGAGAAAATTTTTGCAGAAAAATTATTATTCAATTTGTTCGAGTTTAATTAAAACTGAAAGGCTGTAAATGACATTCAGACTGGAATTTTTCGAGTTATTTGTGCGACATTTTGAAAGATACTTAGGGCAGCTGTATGGCGAGGAAACCCTATAGAACATTGAAGATATTTGTGCAGTTTCTTAAGACTAAATTAAGTTTTATATATATATTTTTTTAAGCCTGCTTTGCTAACCCTTCTGCAAGTCACGTTAAAATTAAACATTGACTTAGCAATTCTTATTCTAAATTAAAGAGAAATTCTTATACTTTTATTAGATAGTTTGTTCGCATATTCCCTTTAGAATATACATTCATTAACTCAGCAGCTTTTCTTAATTAAATAACAAAGCATTAAACAAAAAATAAGCTCCATTTGAGAGTGAGAGCGAAAGATAAATAAAAAACGTAGTTTATTAAAGCAGACTTAATTGTTTTCTACATCTTTCCCTGTTTTTTTTCTCTTTTCTCTTTCTTTCCGCTCACAAAGCTGTCTTGGCCTTGACCTTGGCCCAATAAAAAAGAGAAAATAACTTAAAAAATAAACTAATAAAAGCCTAACAAGCTCTTCTCTTGTATTATGTCAATTTATATTTCTGAACAACTTTTCTCTCGCTTTTCCAAAAAAAAAAAAAATTGAATCTTTTAAGTTAGTTTCGGCTGCCTGCAGTTTTTAGTTTCGAAGTTCTCGTTTTGAATTCATTTGGAATGCAAATCAATTTTATGGCGACATCTTCTCAAGTTCAAATTGGCTATTAAATTCGTAGCGGGTGTGTGTGAGCGAACAAAAGCGGCAAAAGGCCAACAAACCAGGTATAGGTGATAGCCAAAAAAGTTGTCGACTTGGCGTGGCTTGTTAACCCGTTTCGGGCCAGAGGCCAACGGCCAAGCAGCCCGTTGCAGCCACTGCCGCTGCCTCTGTCGCTGCCGCTGCCTCTGTCGCTGCCACTGCCTCTGCCTCTGTCGCTGCCTGGTTTAGTTATGTCATCTGCTTGTTGTACATTACGTATATTAGATGATTTCCCTGCCACGTATACGCACCGTGGGCCAAAAGAAATTTATGTCTTTCAGCGCATGCAAGTGTGTGTCTGTGTGTGTGCTTTATTTTCCAATTACAGCTGTGTGTGTGTGTGTGTGTAATTAGTGTTTTGTATGTTTATATTAAAAGCCGTCGCGTTCGCTTAATAAATTAAACGACAATTTGCACATGCAAAAGTCGCGCTCTGTTGTTGTTGTCATTAAAGATACTTGTGTTGCTGCTGCTGTTGTTGTTGTTGTTGCTGCTGCTGTTGCTGCCGGTGCTGCTGCTGCTGCTGCTGCGCGTACTCGTGCTCGTAAAGTGCCCGTGTCCTTATACAGCAACGAGTTCTTTGCAAAAACAGAGAGACACGACTGAGGACATAATGTGCGGGCATTATGTGTAGGCATGTTTGCAATTAAAATAAAAAGCAGGGCACAAGTGTCAGCTGTGTGTGAGGCAGGCGACTGCCACAACTAGTACACGTGCTAAGCAGCAATGGCTGCCGCTGCCTCTGTCTCCCCCCCCCTGCCCCTCTGCAGGACTCATCTCTGGGCAAATAAGTTATTGCCTACTTGTGGGCGCCGCCGCGAGACGCTCACAATAAGCTGCGAATTTATGTGCGCACTTTTTGCGTTTTATGTTTTATGTGCCTAGAGAGAGAGAGGGTGAGGCAGATATATCTGTTACAGTGTACACCCAACTCTCGTCCCACTGTGCCTGCTGCAAGTGTTTTGACTTCGTCATCAATTTGCTGTGCGGTGCTCGTAATGTCAACGCTTGATTTCCTCGCATTAGGCACTTCTAGCTTTCCTTGCCTTCTTTTTTTTTATGCTCATCTACAAAATAAATAATTTTTACGTCTGTTTGCCCAAAAAAAAAAAAAAATATAAAATAAATAAAAATAAGAAAAAATCACAAGCAGCCGCAGCTGCCGCGCCTCGCCTCCGGTTGCCTCGTCGATATTTGATTGTTTACACAAAACGCTTTGACCGTTTTGGCAAATTGATAAATAAATTGGCCAGAGTGGCAATAATTTGATTTATTTATTTATATCGCTTTTTTCTTGTTTTTCTCTTCTCTTCCCTCTCTTTTGTTGTTTCTGTTGCTTTTTGGCATTTTGTCGCAGGTGACGAGTTATTAAAATTTTATATTTTACGAGCTTAACTCGGCTTTGGATCTGCTTCGGTTTTTGGATCTGTTTCGGTTGGGGTTTTTATGTCTTCTATTTTTTTTTTACCTGCAATAATTGCCATAATTTATTTGCATGGCAAATTTAACAACAAATTTGCATGTATTGTTCAGTTTTGAAAAAAATAAACTCTGTGGTATGCGGAAATATTTGCACATTATACTATGGAGAAGTCCTTAACCAGTGGCGGCACAAACATTTATGCAAAACGAAAGAAAGAACTAAACAAACTAGTTAGACTGGCCTCTCGGAACTCGGACTTGGATGCTGACAAGAGATTTGCAAGTTTTTTAGATAAACTCGATGATTTAGCCAGTTTAACTAATGCTCCAATTTATGGCAAGACGGCGGCGATGTCGATGGCTTGAAAGGCTCCGCCCCGCAGAGCGCAGACACCCGTTGCGACATACATTAATTATAAGGACCAAATAATAATACATATGTATTTCTACAATTTGTTAAAGATTTCAGGAATCTGTAGAGCCGCCTGCCTGCTTTGTAAATAAATAGTTCGATTGACCCGTGGGGCATTTGCATAAAATGCTGCTCTCAGCTCGATCCCTAACCCCAGAGACCCCAGACTGGAGACTCGGGGCCCAGTCGCATTTTTTATTTATTTATTGACGTTGTCCAACCGCTTTTATCAGCTGTGGTTGTTGTTGTTGTTGGGCGTTATATGGTGACTGTTTTTTTTTCTTCTTTTCTCTTTCGGTTCGTATCTCTTCTTGGATTTTTATGTTGCTGCTGCGTGCATCTTTTATGAGCATGTGGCGCCCGAGACCTTGAAATTGTAGCTGGTTTATTTTAATATGTTTACATTTGTTTAGTTTGCATATGACATTGCCACCAGCGATAGGCGCTGGCAGCGCAGTCGGCAGCGCAGTCAGCGTAGGTTATTTGATATGCGCTATACGGGGTGGAGTCAATAACAAAGAGACCAAAGAGACAAAAAAAACACAAATCATTTCTGCCTATTTTTGTGGCTTGATTGACAACTTCTTCGCAGGGGAAACTCATGAATTGAATAGAGAGATTCAACAGAGAATTTCAAGAATGAATTTTTTTTTTTTATTTATAATCTATCAAAATCGTAGAGTTACCCACTCGAAACTTGAGTGATTTTTCGCCACGGGGGTTGGAAGGCTTTCAATGTGATTCGGCTTAGTCATATCCGCGATATGCATCTTTGTGGCGCCATCGATTTGCAAATCAATTCGATGTTTTATCTCAGTTATGGATCTATCGCTAATGCTGAAATCATCGTCCACCAAAGAGATCTGATTATGCAAATCAATTCAAATGGGAGGGGGGGAAAAAAAAAACATATTTTGGAATATAATGTTGTTGGCATCTATTTATCTATCGAGCAGGGCTCGCACAAAATGAGAAAACAATAATTTTTATGATATCAATAAAGCATGATGGAAAACGTGATAATCGCTGATCTCAGATTAAATGGTCGCCTGGCGCCAGCTGATTACCACCGTGTCGCCGTGTCGCCGCATCGCTTCAGGTGACGAACAGTAAAAACTTTTGAAGGCCGCAACGCTTGTTAACTTTATTGCTTCTATTTTGGCAATAAGCCACACACTCTTTAACAAACAACGCGTTCGTTTTTTTTTTTTCAAACGGATGCGATATGCTACGAAAATTGATTTCTGTTTCTGGCCATTTTTATAGACATTGAGGCCATTGTTTTGTTTTAACACACGCGCATTCCTGCAAATGTAACTTGATAAATTTCAAGGGGTCCAAAGAAGAAAAAAAAACACCATCTTCATGGTAGACAATCAAACATAGCAAAGTCCGATATTCATAGCAAACTAGACGCTATAATCGAATGGGAATTCCCAAACTAGAAATCTGTGAAACCGACTGGGAATTTTAAACATCGCCTCGAACTTGTTTTATTTTATTTTTTTTTTTTTTTTGAATTTTGAAATTGGTATCAACAACATCGGCACCTACTCAAAAATTGAGTAGTTTTTTTTTCTATTTAAAATAGAAGAAAATAATTTCATATTAATTATGTATTATTATATTAAATAATATATAATTATATATAATAAGTTTGTATATATATAATATATATATATATTTTACTTCATCATTGTCTTGCACAAGGGCTGCGTCTGCGATTCGATTTGCATAATGCCGGCTGAGATATTTGCAAGAATAGGCCCGAACCCGAGCAGCGATGCGCTTTGTATGGCATTTTTGATGGCTTTGTTTTTAATTCAGGGCTCTGCGAAGAGCGACTGCGCGATAGACAAAGCCAGAAGAAGTCACCACCAAATGCTACAGGTTTCCAGCAGCAGCAGCAACAACAACAACCACAACAACCACAGCCCAACAGCAGCAGCAGCAGCAGACGCAGCTGACATCATGGCGACCATCGCGGCTCGATCTCTGCATGAACTTGAGCGCAGTCGAGTGACACAGTTTGTTGGGTTTTTCGTATAAATAGTAGACCTTTTGGTACCTCAGACGTCAGAAACAATCGAACAGTCAAAGTCAAAGAACTTCACTTCAATTCCCATTCAAGATGCGTGCATTCATTGTAAGTATCCAACACCCTAAAGGACTCAACTGCAGTCGCACTCAAGGATTATCTCATTCCCCTCTCTCTCTCTCTCTCTCTCTCTCGCTCTGCTCTGCAGGTTATGTGCTTCGTGGCAGTCGCCTGCGCCGATAAGCTCGGCTACAACTACCAGCCCGTCGGACACTCCGACTCCGGTCTGTCCTTCAGTCCAGGCAACGGTGGCAGCATTGGCAGCGGTCTGGGAGGTGGCAGCCTCGGCAGCGGTATCGGCGGCGGTATCGGTGGCGGTCTTGGCAGCGGCATCGGCAGCGGCATCGGCAGCGGTAGCGGCATTGGCAGCGGCATCGGCGGCAGCGGCATTGGCAGTGGCATCGGAGGCGGTCTCATTGGCGGTGGCAGCTTGGGTGGCAACCTCGGCGGTGGCAGCATCGGCGGTGGCAGCGTCGGCGGTGGCAACCTCGGCGGTCTTTCTGGTCTCTCTGGCCCCGGTGGTGTGTCTGGCAGCGGTCTTGATGCCCCCGTCTCCTACAACGCCCCTGCCCCAGCTGCTGAATTGGAGAAGGAGTTCTTCACCTTCACCGCCAACGAACAGGACTTCGATGAGCCTCAATCTTTGGAACGCGTCTCCAGCTCTCTGAACAAGGGTCTGCGCGTTGTCTTCATCAAGGGACCCGAGAACCGTGGCTTGGAGAACGCTGCTCTGGCTCTGGCCAAGCAGGCTGCCCAACAGGAGACCGCCATCTACGTGCTGAACAAGCAGGCTGACATCGGAGATCTGGCCAGCAAACTGAACGCCATCCGCAGCAACACCAACAACAAGCCCGAGGTTCACTTCGTCAAGTACCGCACTCCCGAGGATGCTGCCAACGCACAGCGCGCCATTCAGGGTCAATACGACTCTCTGGGTGGATCCAGCCAGGCCCACAACGGTGGTGTTGCCCCCGTCCTGAACTTCGCTTCTCAGGGTCCAGTCCGTCAGGCTGCCGCCAAGTCTCCCGAGAACTCGTACCTGCCCACCTCGATCTTCCGTCGTGTTTAAATTGTCAGTTAGATTTAGATCAATTGATTGAAATGCCCGCGATCTTTGACTGATTTTTAATCCTAGTTATTGTTGAATAATGCTTAAATAAACTCAATTTCCTACCAAAAAAAATCTACAGTCTGATTATTTTTACATATCATAAATTTATTCTTATTCATAATTATCCTAAATGAAATACGCTTTAAAAATCCTAACTCTAATATAATTATTCTTTCTTCGAAATTCCATCTCATAACTTTAATATTACAACTCCGTCAAAAATAATATGATTTTTTCTCAGACAGAACTTCATAATCAACAAAAATATATTATAGAAAACTTAACATACTTATTATTAGCTTAAGAATGGTTTATCAGGGTTTTTGTCTAAATTGTAAAGGTTTAAGCCATAGACCTTCGGCATGTCCAATAATTTCTTTGTCTTTTGTTTATTTTTATTTCAGTGCCATGTGAGATTATTTTTCCTCAGCAACTTGTAGACTTGAAAACTTCATACTATTTGGGATTTCTTTCTTAATAGTAGTATTAATATATATAATTTACCTCTACTACTTGTCATATAAGTCTGAATCGATAAAGTGCCCAGGCTTGACAATGTATTCATATCTCTTTCAGGTACAAAAATAGGTGACCCTGGCGGAATTGGAGTAGACATATGGAATATAAATGCAGGCTATTTCTAAATATATATATAAAAAAAAAAAGATAAGGGGTTCTGTCGACCTTTTTCTAATTAATCTACTCAAACCAAAAATATATACATAAACACTTTGCTCCATTTGCACCTAAATATAAATAAACTTTGTGTATTTTTTTTCGGGAATCTATTATTTTGTATATATTTATAAATCGATCAACATTTATATTTAACTAATTATCATTCGTATCAACAAATTACTTTTTCAGACGAAGGCGTTTCAGAATTGATGAGGGCAGATAGTTGGCATCGGGTTGTTGTTGGGCTTGTCCATTGGGAACCGTGGAGCGTGAGGCAAAGTTGAGGGCATTGGCAACGCCTCCATTAATGCTCTGGCTGGTGCCACCCAATGAGTCATACTGACTCTGAATGGCCTTCTGTGCATTGATGGCATCCTCCTGGGTGCGATACTTGACGAAGTGCACCTCGGGCTTCTGATTGCTATTCTGACGGATCGCATTGAACTTGTTGGCCAACTCATTGAGGTCGGGTTGTCTGTGCAGCAGATAGATGGCAGTCTGTTGCTCCGCAGCCTGCTTGGCCAGTGCCAGGACTGCGTTCTCGAAGCCACGATTCTCTGGTGCCTTAATGAAGATCACACGCACACTCTTCTTGAAGGCAGCCGCAATCTTGCGTGCCGCATCGGGATCCTCGAAATCAGCTTCGTTGGCATGGAAGGAGAAGAACTCTTTGTGTACACCAGACTGAGGTGTGGCCTCATAGCTGACCGGACCGCCAAGTCCGCGGGAGACAGACACCAGTCCAGGTGTGGAGGCAGAGCCAATGCTGCCCGTGCTGCCCGTGCTGTCCGTGCTGCCGGGATTGTAGTTATAGCCCAAACGGCCGGCACTCACAGCTGCCACCAAACACAAAGCTATCAATGCGCGCATCTTGTCGTTCTATACTATTCTGGTAGAATGCTGATGGTTGACTATATTAACTTAGCTTTTATACCGCCAACGCGGACTGCGGCTATAATTAGACCACTTGACCACTTCGACTAGATGACCAGATGCCGTTTGAGTTAATGACCAGTTGGTCTAGTCGAATTAAGCCGTTGCGTTCACTTTCATGCCATTTCTTGTTGCCCGACCCCGACCCTGTCAACGATCACGATCACGCTCACGAATGATCACGATCACGAACGATCCGTAACTGCGACAATCCACTGGGCGAACTGTGATTGGCCGGCGGGTTTTTTTGGAATGCTGTTAATCTGTTAACATAATTTCGCTCTTAACACATTTAACACATTGTTTTGGACAGCTTCAATCGTGCCGCCGACGCGGTCGCGTCTGTTTCCGATCGCCGGATTGGTTGATCGTGATTCACCTATAATTGGCTTATAATTTATGCATAAAAAAAAAAAAACTATAGCTCAGCTCACGCAACCCCAACTCGAAGTCTTTTGTCTCCCTCTCTCTCTCTCTCTCTCTCTCACTCTCTGTCTCTCTCTTTCTCTTTCTCTTTCTCTTCTATATAGAGAATCGCGTATTTGTTAATGATTTCAACAAAAAAGTGATCGTCAGCACAATAAAATTAATGATTAGATTTGTATTTGTTTTTTTTTTTTTTTTTGTTTTTTATAGCGTCTTCTTTATAGCAAATCTGGTTTCGATCGCAACATAAATCTTTCTAGCATATCCATCCGGCAATGTCTGTCTGTCTATTATAGATTTCTTTCATTGTGTGGGTTGCACTTGAGATTCCTTTCTAATTGTACGTGACACACGCAGCGAGGTGACAATGGAAATCAGGTCGTCTAACGGTATCTGATTACTGGATGACCTTCGCATGGCCTAGAGTGATCATTAATCAAGTCTTGAATTTGTGGACTTCGCCAGCGATCGTTGGTTTGAAAAAGACTGGCGAAAATTCATTCTCAATGCAAAAACTTGTTAGAATATTGAAAATGACAAACAACTTGTTTTCCGCTTTATAATAATCTTGATCTTGAGCATGTAACTCATTTCCCCCCTTATCATTGGTAAACATCTTTGAGTTTCGTTTAAAAAATTATTATTTCAGATTCAATTTAAAAATTATTTAACAATTGGTAACAACGAAGTGCGTTTCTTTTTATAACCATCCAGCTCCATCAACTCCTTACAGACGCAGACGACGACGGAAGACCGAAGTGGGCAGGTACGAGTTGTCGGGAGCGGCAGCCTGAGCCTGACGCACTGGACCCTGAGAAGCGAAGTTCAGGGCTGGGGCAACACCACCATCATGAGCCTGGCTGGTTCCACCGAGCTGATCGTATTGTCCCTGAATGGCGCGCTGTGCGTTGGCAGCATCCTCGGGAGTGCGGTACTTGACGAAGTGAACCTCGGGCTTGTTGTTGGTGTTGCTGCGGATGGCGTTCAACTTGCTGGCCAGATCTCCGATGTCAGCCTGCTTGTTGAGCACATAGATGGCGGTCTCCTGCTGGGCAGCCTGCTTGGCCAGAGCCAGAGCAGCGTTCTCCAGGCCACGGTTCTCGGGTCCCTTGATGAAGACAACACGCACAGCCTTGTTCAGGGAGCTGGAGACGCGTTCCAAAGCTTGGGGCTCATCGAAGTCCTGTTCGTTGGCGGTGAAAGAGAAGAATTCCTTTTCGAGTTCAGCAGCTGGGGCAGGGGCGTTGTAGGAGACGGGGGCATCCAGACCGCTGCCAGACACACCACCGGGGCCAGAGAGACCAGAGAGACCAGAAAGACCGCCGAGGTTGCCACCGCCGAGGCTGCCACCCAGGCTACCACTTCCGAGGTTTCCACCCAGGCTGCCACTTCCGAGGTTGCCACCGCCGAGGTTGCCACCGCCGATTCCGAAATCATCACCGCCCAGGGAGCCACTGTCCAGGCCACCACCGCTCAGTCCTGAAAGAGAGCCGAGGCCGCCCAGAGAGCCACCGCTGAGGGAGCCACCGTTTCCGCTGCCGGGTGTGAACGAGAGTCCTGATCCCGAGTGTCCTACGGGCTGATAGTTGTAGCCGAGCTTATCGGCGCAGGCCACAGCCACTAAGCACATAACCTAGAGGGGAGGATCAGAAAAGGATAAGTCCTGCTGAATTGCATTCATATGAGATCCTTTTGGTACTTACGATAAAGGCACGCATCTTGCTGATTGGATAGTTGGGTTTCTTTTTTTTGGTTCTTCTACTTCGAGTCACGAATTGCTTCTGCCTTCTGCACGGCCCGATCTTTATTATTTATACAAATCTATCTGCGAGGCTGATAAAAACAAAACCGCCGCCTTGGCTTCGCTTGCATAGAAATCACTTTGATGCCACTGTGTTTTGCCGCCTACAAAGGTTTTTTTGGCTCTACGGTTTTATGGTCGATTTGGAATTTTTGTTGCGTTTCAATGGGCAACCGCTCTGACTGCGTCTCCCTCCGACTGTGACAACGACAGCAGCAGCAGCAGCAACAGCAACAGCAACATCAACAGCAGCAACAGCAACATCAACAGCAGCAACAGCAACATCGGCATCGCGGCAGCGTCTGATTGTTTTAGTTTATTCAAATTTCGGTGTTTTTTATTCAATAATTTTACAAGAATTAATATAAAAAAATTATAAAAAATTAATATGTTGCAAGCACGATGAAATAAGTTTATATGCAGATCGCTGTCATAAAGATGGGTCATAATTACCTATTATATATAATAAATAAATATCACACAAATTCCTCGGCAAGGCTACGAGCTTGTTTTATGTAGGACATCTGCAGTTGGGTTTTTTGTAGTAGTTTGCCCAATCTCAGCCGAAAAGTGCTTAAGTTATTGATTTATTGACATGACATCAACGCAGTATTTAGTGGGTGCATTTAGCGATGTCTTTGAAATGCCGCCACACTGTGCAAAGTGCCGCAAATGAGGTGTTTGTCCGGCAATGTGGTCTGTCATTAATCCACTTAATATGCATCTTATCTTAAAAAGGAAATATTATAATATAAGCTTATACGAAATAATAATTATAGAATGCAAGTAGAATTTAGAAATTACACTTTCGCTGAAGGTCAATTCTGTTTTAATTACGAAATCATATGAAATAGATCTTATATAATATATCTACTTAATAGAAAACAGTTAGAAAATTAATTAAGACCTAAGGAAAGTTTCAGTATAATTGTTAATTATATTTTATAAAGTAGGTTTAGTATAATTGTTATTTATATTTTATAAAGAAAATTCAGTATAATTGTTAATTATATTTTATAAAAAAGGTTCAGTATAATTGTTAATTATATTTTATAAAAAAAGTTCAGTATAATTGTTACTTATATTTTATAAAGAAAATTCTAAAAATTTTTATGTCTATATTTATTTATCTTTATTTATACTTTTAAGTCAATTCTAGCTCATTTGCCATATGACTATTGCACCCATTGTGATCTAATGTATCTCCTGCCTTCATGCCACACTTTGCTCCCATTATAAAGCCAAAAATTTACATTCGATATATAATTTTATTCATTTAAATTTTAAAACAAACAATCAGTAGAATTACTCAACAATTCACTGGGGAAATCGTTTCCCCGTTTCACAAATAAGGAACACTTTACAGACGACGACGGAAGATCGAGGTGGGCAGGTACGAGTTGTCGGGAGCGGCAGCCTGAGCCTGACGCACTGGACCCTGGGAAGCGAAGTTCAGGGCTGGGGCAACACCACCATCATGGGCCTGGCTGGTTCCACCGAGCTGATCGTATTGACCCTGAATGGCGCGCTGTGCGTTGGCAGCATCCTCGGGAGTGCGGTACTTGACGAAGTGAACCTCGGGCTTGTTGTTGGTGTTGCTGCGGATGGCGTTCAGTTTGCTGGCCAGATCTCCAATGTCAGCCTGCTTGTTCAGCACATAGATGGCGGTCTCCTGCTGGGCAGCCTGTTTGGCCAGAGCCAGAGCAGCGTTCTCCAAGCCACGGTTCTCGGGTCCCTTGATGAAGACAACACGCACAGCCTTGTTCAGAGAGCTGGAGACGCGTTCCAAAGCCTGGGGCTCATCGAAGTCCTGTTCGTTGGCGGTGAAGGTGAAGAATTCCTTCTCGAGTTCAGCAGCTGGGGCAGGGGCGTTGTAGGAGACGGGGGCATCCAGACCGCTTCCAGACACACCACCGGGGCCAGAGAGACCAGAAAGTCCAGAAAGACCGCCGAGGTTGCCACCGCCGAGGTTGCCACCCAAGCTGCCGCCGCCAATGTTACCACCCAAGCTGCCACCACCGAGGTTGCCACCGCCAATGAGACCGCCTCCGATGCCGCTGCCAATGCTGCCAATGCCGCTGCCGAGGTTGCCACCTCCCAGACCGCTGCCAATGCTGCCACCGTTTCCTGGACTGAAGGACAGACCGGAGTCGGAGTGTCCGACGGGCTGGTAGTTGTAGCCGAGCTTATCGGCGTAGGCGACTGCCACGAAGCACATAACCTGTTCAAATGAAGGATGAGAGTCAGTTAGGATACCCTTGCAGTGGTCAAGCTGAGGAGGAGGAGGAGGAACTTACGATAAAGGCACGCATCTTGGATTCTGCTGCTGTGGTTCTCTTGGTTTGACGATTGTTTGGTTTCTGTCTAGCTGCGCATCGTCGGTTATTATTTATACAAATCTGTCTTCGAGGCTGTCAGCGTGGCTGCCTCATTAAACAATGCGACGGCGTCGCTAAATGTTTTTTCCGCCTACAAAAACAGCTCCATCCGCTCGTCTATTGTGTTCGCGCTCTTGGGGCTTTGGTATTGGCTTTGGTATTGGCTTTGCATAAATGTTATTATATGGAAAGTGATAAAATCAAAATCGTGAGCATAAAAATGCAATAACGTGTATTGGAATGCGATGCGAAAAGAAATATGCATGGTACGAAACAAGATCTAGACAATTATTTTTGGGTTTACTACAGTTTTTCGATTTTATTTTTATTCTTCGTGCTTCTCGTTAGATATTAGAACAATGCAGAAAATAACACTAATCGGTCCAGCGACATTGGCGAAATTCGCATTAAGCACAGATATTCTTCGTCATCCTCATCTGATCCTCTCCTTAACGCACACGCAGACGACGCAGAATGTTGGCGGGCAGGTAGGAGCTGGAGGGTGAGCTGCCGGCATACTGCAGGCCGTTTCCGCCGTTCGAGTGAGCGATGGGAGCACGGGAAGCAAAGTTGATGGCAGGAGCAACTCCTCCATAGATGTTCTGGCTGGATCCACCCAACTGATCGTACTGCGACTGAATGGCACGCTGTGCGTTGGCAGCATCCTCGGGAGTGCGGTACTTGACGAAGTGCACCTCGGGCTTCTGGTTGCTGTTCTGACGGATGGCGTTCAGCTTGTTGGCCAAATCTCCAATGTCGGTCTGCTTGTTCAGGACATAGATGGCGGTCTGCTGGTCGGCAGCCTGCTTGGCCAGAGCCAGAGCAGCGTTCTCCAGGCCACGGTTCTCGGGTCCCTTGATGAAGACCACACGCAGACCCTTGTTCACGCTGTTGGCAACCCTCTCGCTGGCAGCGGTATCTTCGAAATCATGTTCATCGGCCTCATAGGTGTAGAATTCCTTGTTCAATCCACCTGAAGGAGCGTACGAGGAGCCCGGCCTGCTCTCGGAGCCATCGCTGCCATAGTTGTCGATGCTGCCAGTGTTGCCACTGTTGCCGACCGACGAGTAACTGGGAATGGCATTGCTGGCCGATCCGGAGTTAATTCCTTGTCCATAGTTATACTGAGCGCAGGCGGCGCCAAACAAGCAGAGAGCGATAAGGAAACGCATCGTGAGATTGAGCGAGTTAGGTTGATGTCTATGTGTTCTAAACGGCCAATGGCTGAGACTGAATCCTGATGCTGCGGACAGTGGCTTTTATACACATTGCCCTCGTAGTGGGATCGGGCTTAGAACAATGGATTGGGTTCTTTACGGGCACATAATTCAACGGGTTCTCTTATGCAAAGTGCTGCGCTTATGGAACGATTATGCAAAACTATCTAAAAAGACAGGCTCGCCAACTTTCTGTGATGAATGCAGATGACGGGACCGGTTCCCGTTGCCAGCTCCCGATCCCCCGCTTCTCCCATTCCATATATAGAGAAATTGCTGTGAAACTATCGAACTTGTTCTCGAAAAGATGACCGTGTCCAATTAAGGAAAAAAATAGCTCGTAAATGCCATCATACAGGTATCCGCATTCATGCGAAGCAAACATATAAGTTCTATAGTAAAACTAAAGAATAGAGAATATTAAAATAAAAATGGGAAATGTAGAGATGCGACAGATGCGGCAAATGTCTTTGATGCCGTCTGCTAATACTAAAATAACACTAATAATAAGTTATGTGTGACGAAATAGCACTTTGGCTAAAATCGTGACAAAATTGCCGGAAGAAATGTTTTTTATCTCTTCACTTTCTGTGAATGAGAAGACGCGATCGGTTCTCGATCGGTTATTGCCCTGTATCGATACTTGTTTATAGTCAAACTAGTTCCTTTTAGAGATGGACATACAGCGTGCTCCTTTTCCAAGGCACGACATGATTTTGCATTGCAAATATTCTATTAATAATCAACCATATAAAGACCGTATATAATACGGTAAAGAATGCATGTTCTATAGATAGCAAAGATCTGTCGATAAGCTGGTTATAATATATGCATAGAATGAGTAAAGATGAAATATATAGATAAACGCATACAAAATGTTCTTCCTCTTAATTGTATTCAACTTTCGAGATTATTGCTATATCCATAAAATTAAAGCAGACATTGTCAACTTAAAGGCAATTAAATAATATAATAGTTAAGTATTCTTGGACAGTCATCGTCATTTAATTCAAGGCAAACATTCCTAAATTATAAGTCATTTGAAAGGTGATTATTTAAGATCACTGAGTAGCGCGTTATAAATAATGCAAGGCAAAATATCATTTAAATTAACATACTTAATTTATCGACAAAGTAAAGTCTATCCTTGTAAGACCCCTATTACAAGGAAGTATGATGACCAAAAAGAACATAGAGAAGGTCCAAATTTTTGAAAGTTTTAGATTCATAAAATTATGATGCAGAAGTAATCTAGGAGTCAAATCATGAAGAAAAAGCTATCTACCTCGAGAATCTGATGATTTTTGACGAAGTTATGAGAGATGGAAGTCCAGGTAGGGGTTCTATAGGGAAGTGTGATGACCGTAAAGAACATAGAGAAGGTCCAAATTTTTGAAAGTTTTAGATTCACAATATTTTGATGCAGAAGTAATCTAGGAGTCAAATCATGAAGAAAAAGCTATCTACCTCGAGAATCTGATGATTTTTGACGAAGTTATGAGAGATGGAAGTCCAAGTAGGGGTTCTACAGGGAAATATCATAACCAAAAAGAACATAGAGAAGGTCCAAATTTTTGAAAGTTTTAGATTCACAATTTTTTGATGCAGAAGTAATGTAGGAGTCAAATCATGAAGAAAAAGCTATCTACCTCGAGAATCTGATGATTAATAACGAAGATATGAGAGATGGAAGTCCAGGTAGGGGTCCTATAGGGAAGTGTGATGACCGAAAAGAACATAGAGAAGGTCCAAATTTTTGAAAGTTTTAGATTCACAATATTTTGATGCAGAAGTAATCTAGGAGTCAAATCATGAAGAAAAAGCTATCTACCACGCGAATCTGATGATTTTTGACGAAGTTATGAGAGATGGAAGTCCAAGTAGGGGTTCTACAGGGAAATATCATACCCAAAAAGAACATAGAGAAGGTCCAAATTTTTGAAAGTTTTAGATTCACAATATTGTGATGCAGAAGTAATCTAGGAGTCAAATCATGAAGAAAAAGCTATCTACCACGAGAATCTGATGATTTTTGACGAAGTTATGAAAGATGGAAGTCCAGGTAGGGGTTCTATAGGGAAGTGTGATGACCGAAAAGAACATAGAGAAGGTCCAAATTTTTGAAAGTTTTAGATTCACAATATTTTGATGCAGAAGTAATGTAGGAGTCAAATCATGAAGAAAAAGCTATCTACCTCGAGAATCTGATGATTTTTGACGAAGTTATGAGAGATGGAAGTCCAAGTAGGGGGTTCTACAGGGAGGTATGATAACCAAAAAGAACATAGAGAAGGTCAAAATTTTTGAAAGTTTTAGATTCACAATATTTTGATGCAGAAGTAATCTATGAGTCAAATCATGAAGAAAAAGCTATCTACCACGAGAATCTGATGATTTTTGACGAAGTTATGAGAGATGGGAGTCCAGGTAAGGGTTCTACAGGGAGGTATGATAACCAAAAAGAACATAGAGAAGGTCAAAATTTTTGAAAGTTTTTGATTCACAATATTTTGATGCAGAAGTAATGTAAGAGTCAAATCATGAAGAAAAAGCTATCTACCACGCGAATCTGATGATTTTTGACGAAGTTATGAGAGATGGAAGTCCAAGTAGGGGTTCTATAGGGAAGTGTGATGACCGAAAAGAACATAGAGAAGGTCCAAATTTTTGAAAGTTTTAGATTCACAATATTTTGATGCAGAAGTAATCTAGGAGTCAAATCATGAAGAAAAAGCTATCTACCACGCGAATCTGATGATTTTTGACGAAGTTATGAGAGATGGAAGTCCAAGTAGGGGTTCTACAGGGAAATATCATACCCAAAAAGAACATAGAGAAGGTCCAAATTTTTGAAAGTTTTAGATTCACAATATTGTGATGCAGAAGTAATCTAGGAGTCAAATCATGAAGAAAAAGCTATCTACCACGAGAATCTGATGATTTTTGACGAAGTTATGAGATATGGAAGTCCAGGTAGGGGTTCTATAGGGAAGTGTGATGACCGTAAAGAACATAGAGAAGGTCCAAATTTTTGAAAGTTTTAGATTCACAATATTTTGATGCAGAAGTAATCTATGAGTCAAATCATGAAGAAAAAGCTATCTACCACGAGAATCTGATGATTTTTGACGAAGTTATGAGAGATGGGAGTCCAGGTAAGGGTTCTACAGGGAGGTATGATAACCAAAAAGAACATAGAGAAGGTCAAAATTTTTGAAAGTTTTAGAATCACAATTTTTTGATGCAGAAGTAATGTAGGAGTCAAATCATGAAGAAAAAGCTATCTACCTCGAGAATCTGATGATTAATAACGAAGATATGAGAGATGGAAGTCCAGGTAGGGGTCCTATAGGGAAGTGTGATGACCGAAAAGAACATAGAGAAGGTCCAAATTTTTGAAAGTTTTAGATTCACAATATTTTGATGCAGAAGTAATCTAGGAGTCAAATCATGAAGAAAAAGCTATCTACCACGCGAATCTGATGATTTTTGACGAAGTTATGAGAGATGGAAGTCCAAGTAGGGGTTCTACAGGGAAATATCATACCCAAAAAGAACATAGAGAAGGTCAAAATTTTTGAAAGTTTTAGAATCACAATTTTTTGATGCAGAAGTAATGTAGGAGTCAAATCATGAAGAAAAAGCTATCTACCTCGAGAATCTGATGATTAATAACGAAGATATGAGAGATGGAAGTCCAGGTAGGGGTCCTATAGGGAAGTGTGATGACCGAAAAGAACATAGAGAAGGTCCAAATTTTTGAAAGTTTTAGATTCACAATATTTTGATGCAGAAGTAATCTAGGAGTCAAATCATGAAGAAAAAGCTATCTACCACGCGAATCTGATGATTTTTGACGAAGTTATGAGAGATGGAAGTCCAAGTAGGGGTTCTACAGGGAAATATCATACCCAAAAAGAACATAGAGAAGGTCCAAATTTTTGAAAGTTTTAGAATCACAATTTTTTGATGCAGAAGTAATGTAGGAGTCAAATCATGAAGAAAAAGCTATCTACCTCGAGAATCTGATGATTAATAACGAAGATATGAGAGATGGAAGTCCAGGTAGGGGTCCTATAGGGAAGTGTGATGACCGAAAAGAACATAGAGAAGGTCCAAATTTTTGAAAGTTTTAGATTCACAATATTTAGATGCAGAAGTAATCTAGGAGTCAAATCATGAAGAAAAAGCTATCTACCACGCGAATCTGATGATTTTTGACGAATCTGATGATTAATAACGAAGATATGAGAGATGGAAGTCCAGGTAGGGGTCCTATAGGGAAGTGTGATGACCGAAAAGAACATAGAGAAGGTCCAAATTTTTGAAAGTTTTAGATTCACAATATTTTGATGCAGAAGTAATCTAGGAGTCAAATCATGAAGAAAAAGCTATCTACCACGCGAATCTGATGATTTTTGACGAAGTTATGAGAGATGGAAGTCCAAGTAGGGGTTCTACAGGGAAATATCATACCCAAAAAGAACATAGAGAAGGTCCAAATTTTTGAAAGTTTTAGATTCACAATATTGTGATGCAGAAGTAATCTAGGAGTCAAATCATGAAGAAAAAGCTATCTACCACGAGAATCTGATGATTTTTGACGAAGTTATGAAAGATGGAAGTCCAGGTAGGGGTTCTATAGGGAAGTGTGATGACCGAAAAGAACATAGAGAAGGTCCAAATTTTTGAAAGTTTTAGATTCACAATATTTTGATGCAGAAGTAATGTAGGAGTCAAATCATGAAGGAAAAGCTATCTACCTCGAGAATCTGATGATTTTTGACGAAGTTATGAGAGATGGAAGTCCAAGTAGGGGTTCTACAGGGAGGTATGATAACCAAAAAGAACATAGAGAAGGTCAAAATTTTTGAAAGTTTTAGATTCACAATATTTTGATGCAGAAGTAATCTATGAGTCAAATCATGAAGAAAAAGCTATCTACCACGAGAATCTGATGATTTTTGACGAAGTTATGAGAGATGGGAGTCCAGGTAAGGGTTCTACAGGGAGGTATGATAACCAAAAAGAACATAGAGAAGGTCAAAATTTTTGAAAGTTTTTGATTCACAATATTTTGATGCAGAAGTAATGTAAGAGTCAAATCATGAAGAAAAAGCTATCTACCACGCGAATCTGATGATTTTTGACGAAGTTATGAGAGATGGAAGTCCAAGTAGGGGTTCTATAGGGAAGTGTGATGACCGAAAAGAACATAGAGAAGGTCCAAATTTTTGAAAGTTTTAGATTCACAATATTTTGATGCAGAAGTAATCTAGGAGTCAAATCATGAAGAAAAAGCTATCTACCACGCGAATCTGATGATTTTTGACGAAGTTATGAGAGATGGAAGTCCAAGTAGGGGTTCTACAGGGAAATATCATACCCAAAAAGAACATAGAGAAGGTCCAAATTTTTGAAAGTTTTAGATTCACAATATTGTGATGCAGAAGTAATCTAGGAGTCAAATCATGAAGAAAAAGCTATCTACCACGAGAATCTGATGATTTTTGACGAAGTTATGAGATATGGAAGTCCAGGTAGGGGTTCTATAGGGAAGTGTGATGACCGTAAAGAACATAGAGAAGGTCCAAATTTTTGAAAGTTTTAGATTCACAATATTTTGATGCAGAAGTAATCTATGAGTCAAATCATGAAGAAAAAGCTATCTACCACGAGAATCTGATGATTTTTGACGAAGTTATGAGAGATGGGAGTCCAGGTAAGGGTTCTACAGGGAGGTATGATAACCAAAAAGAACATAGAGAAGGTCCAAATTTTTGAAAGTTTTAGATTCACAATATTTTGATGCAGAAGTAATCTAGGAGTCAAATCATGAAGAAAAAGCTATCTACCACGCGAATCTGATGATTTTTGACGAAGTTATGAGAGATGGAAGTCCAAGTAGGGGTTCTACAGGGAAATATCATACCCAAAAAGAACATAGAGAAGGTCCAAATTTTTGAAAGTTTTAGAATCACAATTTTTTGATGTAGAAGTAATGTAGGAGTCAAATCATGAAGAAAAAGCTATCTACCTCGAGAATCTGATGATTAATAACGAAGATATGAGAGATGGAAGTCCAGGTAGGGGTCCTATAGGGAAGTGTGATGACCGAAAAGAACATAGAGAAGGTCCAAATTTTTGAAAGTTTTAGATTCACAATATTTTGATGCAGAAGTAATCTAGGAGTCAAATCATGAAGAAAAAGCTATCTACCACGCGAATCTGATGATTTTTGACGAAGTTATGAGAGATGGAAGTCCAAGTAGGGGTTCTACAGGGAAATATCATACCCAAAAAGAACATAGCGAAGGTCCAAATTTTTGAAAGTTTTAGAATCACAATATTTTGATGCAGAACTAATCTAGGAGTCAAATTATGAAGAAAAAGCTATCTACCACGCGATTCTGATGATTTTTGACGAAGTTATGAGAGATGGAAGTCCAAGTAGGGGTTCTATAGGGAAGTGTGATGACCGAAAAGAACATAGAGAAGGTCCAAATTTTTGAAAGTTTTAGATTCACAAAATTTTGATGCAGAAGTAATGTAGGAGTCAAATCATGAAGAAAAAGCTATCTACCACGCGAATCTGATGATTTTTGACGAAGTTATGAGAGATGGAAGTCCAAGTAGGGGTTCTACAGGGAAATATCATAACCAAAAAGAACATAGAGAAGGTCCAAATTTTTGAATGTTTTAGATTCACAATATTTTGATGCAGAAGTAATCTAGGATTCAAATCATGAAGAAAAAGCTATCTACCACGAGAATCTGATGATTTTTGACAAAGTTATGAAATATGGAAGTCCAGGTAGGGATCCTACAGGGAAATATCAAGACCAAAGAGAAGGTCAAAATTTTTGAAAGTTTTAGATCCACAATATTTTGATGAATAACTAATCTATAAGTCAAATCATGAAGATAAAGCTATCTACCTTAAGAATCTGATGATTTTTGACGAAGTTATGAGATATGGAAGTCCAGGTAGGGGTTCTACAGGGAAATATCAAGACCAAAGAGAACATAGAGAAGGTCGAATTTTTTGAAAGTTTTAGATTCACAATATTTTGATGCAGAAGTAATCTAGGAGTCAAATCATGAAGAAAAAGCTATCTACCACGCGAATCTGATGATTTTTGACGAAGTTATGAGAGATGGAAGTCCAAGTAGGGGTTCTACAGGGAAATATCATACCCAAAAAGAACATAGAGAAGGTCAAAATTTTTGAAAGTTTTAGAATCACAATTTTTTGATGCAGAAGTAATGTAGGAGTCAAATCATGGAGAAAAAGCTATCTACCTCGAGAATCTGATGATTAATAACGAAGATATGAGAGATGGAAGTCCAGGTAGGGGTCCTATAGGGAAGTGTGATGACCGAAAAGAACATAGAGAAGGTCCAAATTTTTGAAAGTTTTAGATTCACAATATTTTGATGCAGAAGTAATCTAGGAGTCAAATCATGAAGAAAAAGCTATCTACCACGCGAATCTGATGATTTTTGACGAAGTTATGAGAGATGGAAGTCCAAGTAGGGGTTCTACAGGGAAATATCATACCCAAAAAGAACATAGCGAAGGTCCAAATTTTTGAAAGTTTTAGAATCACAATATTTTGATGCAGAAGTAATCTAGGAGTCAAATCATGATGAAAAAGCTATCTACCACTGCGCTGGTAGAGGTTTTAGCAGGAGATTTCATAACCAAGCAAAAAAGGTCCAAATTTTTTAAAGTTATGGATTCACAAAACCACCAGGAATTAGCACGCATGCTTCACACTTCCAAAATGAAACTCATCGTATACAACTTTAAATTCATTTCGTTTATTAATCTTTAACAACAGATACTTTCAGGTAAATCAAACAGAAACTAGAAACGAAGGCGACGGAGAATGTTGGCGGGCAGATAGCTGGGGCCGGGAGCGGAAGCAGAGTGCTGGTTTTCACGGGCGGCAGCAGGAGCCTGCGATGCAAAGTTAATGGCAGAAGCAACACCGCCATCCTGGTGGGAAGAGGCACCACCCAGCTGATCGTATTGACCCTGAATGGCGCGCTGTGCGTTGGCAGCATCCTCGGGAGTGCGGTACTTGACGAAGTGAACCTCGGGCTTATTGTTGGTGTTGCTGCGGATGGCGTTCAGCTTGCTGGCCAGATCTCCAATGTCAGCCTGCTTGTTCAGGACATAGATGGCGGTCTCTTGGTTGGCAGCCTGCTTGGCCAGGGCCAGAGCAGCGTTCTCCAGGCCACGGTTCTCGGGTCCCTTGATGAAGACAACACGCACAGCCTTGTTCAATGCGCTGGATACCTTCTCGGATGCCTGAGGCTCATCGAAGTCCTCCTCGTTGGCGGTGTAGGTGAAGAATTCCTTGTTCAATTCAGCAGAATGAGCAGGAGCGTTGTATGCCACTGGAGCTTCACGTGTCTCGCTGAAGAGACCACCTGATGGAGCGCCACCAACTAGACCAGAGTTCAAATCGCCCAAACCACCGCCCAGAATATCAAGAGGGCCGCCTCCAATGCCTGAACCACCCGACAAGCCTGAACCGCCGACAATGCCACCACCGATTCCTCCAATATTGCCGCTACCAGGAGCGAAAGACAGTCCCGAGTTGGAGTGTCCCACTGGCCTGTAGTTGTAGCCGAGCTTATCGGCGCAGGCAACTGCCACTAGGCACAATACGATGAAGGCACGCATCCTGAGATTGAGATTGAGATTAGGATTGGTTGAGTGGTAGCTTAAGCTGTTGAATTGAACGATGATGTGTAACTGCCTTGTTGGAGAGCAATCTTAACTTTTATAACTGCAGCTCGAAGATGATATCGATGCCATTGGGTCGTTGCAGAGTCCAAAGAGGGACAGGCACTGCTGCAGTCGCTGAGTTATCTATACAATCTGAAGAATTTGCATATATATTTTACTATTATTAAATTAGTAATAAATAATAAACTGAAAGGAGCTGTGGCATCTTTATTGCCTGCATAGATTTTGTGGCAGGTTTACGATCATCATCCTCGGAGTCTATGTTATTGGGGATGCAAATGTATGGGGGAGTATACTTTATGGAGCTGGTGTTGCTGATGCCATTGTTTAAAAAAGCGGCGCCAAGTAATTTATTAAATGTCCAATTATCAAATTAACTTATTTGGCGATGACATCGCGCTGCAGTTCGCTTGGGGTTAATTAGCTAAACGATGGCAAAGATGGCAGCAGAAAATACAAAGAGAAGTGAAACAAGATGGTGTCTATTTTTAGAGATGCTGTCGTCGGCACTTCCGGCGCCGGTCCGAACTGGAAGGTCGATTCCACCCGCAACATTAGCATAAAGCATAAAGCAAGAAAAAAAACCTCAGACGCAACAAAAGCCTCAATAATAATTTCGCGGATCGTTAAAATATGTTTTCTGTATAATAATAATACGACTGGGCACGCCTAATTTACATTTTTCTGTGCTTTTTTCGAGCGATTTTGGGTAACACTTTTCGAGTCCCGCGTTTATTGCACAGACTCCAAGTGAATCGCACCCAATTTGGTTTACGATCTACTACAGAAACCACAAAACTACATGGAGGCAGTCCACTCATTATAGCTAGATTTATATTGATTATGGAGATAAACAGATATATCGCGTCAAGGTTTCTATAGATTTTGGAAAAAGAAGAAACGGCAAACATGAATAATGAAAATTATTGTTAGATGCAGAATATTGAATTTAATATGAAATTTATGGCGACGCTGATCGCATCGCTATAAAGATCTTCTGCCAGTTTTAACGATCTTTTTTGGCGATCATCTCGAAGATGGTATCATGCAGATCGTGTGGAACTGTGGAGTGTCTTCTAATCATGCGATTCTGCTGCATATTCAACGAGCCGGTAGTCAACTCGGAACTTGGACTAATGCATAATTCGATTAGATTATTCGGTTATTTTGCATAACGGTAAATGCTCTACAATCGGAACTGCATAAAAACCATGGTGATATCGGACTGAAGCATCACACTCCACCATCAACTCTCCAAAGCAAAAGATGCGTCACTTTTCGGTTCTTCTCTGCTGTTGCCTGGCGGCTTTGGCCAGCGCTGATAAGCTTGGCTATAACTATCAGCCTGTGGGCCACTCCGGATCGGGACTCTCCTTCACACCAGGTGGTGCCTCCAGCAATCTGGCGCCTACCTCAACTGGACCTTTGTTTGTGCCTGCAGGATCAGACATCATTCCATCGTCTTCGATTCAATCTGGCTCGGGACCTTTGTTCACCCCCTCTGGCTCATCCAGCAACTTGTCGCCTTCCTTCACTTCGTCTGGCTCCATCGATAACTTTGGCCCCGGATCGAGCTCCGACAACATTGGCAACATTGCCCAGTCATCGATTCCCGAGTCTAGCTTCCAGTCCGGTGCACCCGTTGCCGAGCAATCTGTCGATAACTATTCTGCCGCAAAGCCCGAGTTGGAGAAGGAATTCTTCACCTACACCGCCAACGAGGAGGACTTTGATGAGCCTCAGGCATCCGAGAAGGTATCCAGCGCATTGAACAAGGGTCTGCGTGTTGTCTTCATCAAGGGACCCGAGAACCGTGGCTTGGAGAACGCTGCTCTGGCTCTGGCCAAGCAGGCTGCCAACCAAGAGACTGCCATCTACGTGCTGAACAAGCAGGCTGACATCGGGGATCTGGCCAGCAAGCTGAACGCCATCCGCAGCAACACCAACAACAAGCCCGAGGTTCACTTCGTCAAGTACCGCACTCCCGAGGATGCTGCCAATGCTCAGCATGCCATTCAGGGACAATACGACCAGCTGGGTGGCAAGTCATCTCACCAAGACGGTGGAGTTGCTCCCTCTCTGAACTTTGCCTCGTCTGCTCCGGTGCCAGTTGCTGCTGCTCCCGCTCCAGCTTCAATTCCCACTGCCGAGGACGGCATCGTTGACTTTGGCAGTCAGATCTCTCAGCCCGAGGCTACGGCACCCGTTTCCTCATACATTCCCCCCGTGACCCCAGGCAGCACCTACCTGCCCGCCAACATCTTGCGTCGTCTGCGTTTCTAGATCAAACACGGATCTGATCTCGCTGGGATCGCACAGCGTTTTGTAATCTATATAAATATCTTTGTTATTGTTGAATTATTGTTTCGAAAATAAAATTGTTTACCTAAAAATATTCAAATGCTAAAATATTGTATACCCTGTACTCCTACAAAAGTTTCATAGGGTATATTTATTTTATATACCATATTATTTCACAGAAAAAATGTATTTAAATATTAATGAAATTGAATAAGATTAAAGACATATTTTAATACCCTTTAAAAATGTGTGCAAATGACAGAAGGAGGCGTGGCTAGAGGCGAGGATGTTTTGTCAATGTTGTATTTCAATAATTGGAAAATATATTTTAAGAATATGTTCTACTTTTTGGCGGTATATGAGGGTGCCAACCTTATAATTTTGTATAGATTTTTTCCCCCTTTTTTGAGAAAAAGAAGTTCTTAAGAAGAGTTTAAACATTTTTGATTCGAATTCTTATACTAAAAATTAAGTCATGCTAGAATAGTCTAAAATCAGACATGCAGCGCTCTTATAATAAAAAATGTTTAAAAATATTTACACCATACAATTTATTTCTGTCTACAGGGTATTCACAAGTCAGTCCCAGGCACATATCTACTAGGGTTCATTCAAATGCTTACATAGTTTTTAGTTTTGCTTATTTTAAGTTTATTTTTATTCGATAGTTGATTTGAATGAGCATTTTCTTGCTTAGGAATTCGGCTTTATGAAAATGATTTGAATTCAAAGTTGAAAACGGATTTGGGTTTTTTTCTTTTGGTGTCTGGCAAACGGGTTCAACGGGTTGGAATGTAGGATGCCATTGACTGGCCAATGGCTATTTATGAAAATTTGCAAATCAGAAAAATATAACAAGTTATTAAACATCATTTTATGTTTCTGTTATGCTTCTCTCTTTTTTCCAACTCGAATTCCGTATCATTGTTTTTTTTTATTTTATTATTTTGCCGGTTTCCCATACAATTGTCGTATGGAGTCGTATATGGCCTGATGAACATATGTTTGTATGTTGTGGGGTCGCCCACGCCGTAACCCAAATGCGATACATTTGGATTTGTCTGACAAATTGCAAACAATGACCAAAAATCTGTAGAGCCGAGCAATTTAATATTATTAAGTCCGATTGCTGCTCCAAAAATATTTGTGGCCATTAGCCACAGCTTCACTTTGGATTCCATTTGCATAACAAAATGAGTGAACAAAAGAATTCGGCTACCGAACGACTAAACAATTTGGAGCTGCCGATGCCGATGCTGCTGCTCCGTCTCTGTCGCTGTCGCTGCTGCGGCCACTGCCTGCGTCGCTGCCAGCGTCTAGACCCGTTGACTGATTTGCATAAAAATTTTCTTTGTAAACCGAAGTTCATCAAATTTTAATCAACGCCGCCGCCGCCGCCGCCACCGACGCTGCCGTGACAAAAAAAAAAAAAAAAAAAAAACATGTTCGACAACATAATGGGCGGACCTTATCTTGATCTTCAGCATAGTCACTGAACACTTGTTCTCAGATTGCCGCCATGCATGTCACAGTATAAAAATGCCACTTCATCTCTTGGTCAGCATCATTCTTCGCTCACAGCTCCGAGTAGAACTAGAACCCCTCCCAAAAAAAAGAAACAATCAATAAGATGCGCGCCTTTGTCGTCTTGTGCTTTGTGGCAGTCGCCTGCGCCGATAAGCTCGGCTACAACTACAAGCCCGTAGGACACTCCAACTCGGGACTGTCTTTCGCTCCTGGCAGCGGCAGCAACTACGGCAGCCTGGACGCCGGTCTTGGTGACTCTGGTTTGGGCGGTGGCTCTGGACTCGGAGGCCTGAGCGGCTCCGGCTTGGGCGGCTCTGGTCTAAGTGGACTCAGTGGTCTGGGCGGCTCAGGACTGCTTGGCTCCGGACTCGGTGGCTCTGGACTCGGTGGCTCTGGACTCAGCGGCTCTGGACTCGGTGGCTCTGGACTCGGTGGCTCTGGACTGAGCGGTCTGAGCGGCCTGAGCGGCCCAGGACTGTCTGGACTCGATGCCCCTGTCTCCTACAACGCCCCTGCCCCATCTGCTGAGTTGAACAAGGAATTCTTCACCTTCACCGCCAACGAGGAGGACTTCGATGAGCCCCAGGCTTTGGAACGCGTCTCCAGCTCCCTGAACAAGGGTCTGCGTGTTGTCTTCATCAAGGGACCCGAGAACCGTGGCCTGGAGAACGCTGCTCTGGCTCTGGCCAAGCAGGCTGCCGACCAACAGACCGCCATCTATGTCCTGAACAAGCAGACCGACATCGGAGATCTGGCCAGCAAACTGAACGCCATCCGCAGCAACACCAACAACAAGCCCGAGGTTCACTTCGTCAAGTACCGCACTCCCGAGGATGCTGCCAACGCACAGCGTGCCATTCAGTCGCAGTACGACTCTCTGGGTGGATCCAGCCAGAACCACAACGGAGGTGTTGCCAACGCCCTGAACTTCGCTTCGGCTCCCCACTACCGTCAGCCCCAGGCTCAGATCCCCGAGAACTCGTACCTGCCCTCATCGGTGCTGCGTCGTCTGCGTCTGCGTTACTAAGTGACTGCGGCTGCGATCCAGTGAATCCTCCTTCTTCTACTCCTACTATCTTTTTGTTGACTCTGTGTTATCTATTGATTTGTCAAAACGATTGAAATATACTTGACTATTTAAAACGTATCCATGCAGATAGATGGGTTTATTTACCATGGATAGAGTCGTCTCGATCCATAGGAATTGCAGCATATTTACTACATGCCATAAAAATTCCAGCGTGGTGTCGATAGCATCGATGCCAAGTGGAAATCGATAAAAAAAATTTACATTTTCTGTGTACAAAAGGCGCAAAACAATCAACGAACATTTTTTGTTTTTTTTTTCTTCTGATAATAATTAAAATGTTAATCTGTGTGAAGTAAAAGGTTAGACAAACTATTGGTACCCAAATTTATGGCAACTGCAAGACGGAACTATCTTGACTAGGCCAGCCAAAAAGCCAGTTCAATACATTATGTATGAATGATAACAGACCGATCGAACGAATATACCAACCATGCGACTATTCCATGATGATGATCCGAGCACGATTTTGAATAGCCCCCACGACAATAGTAGCTCTATTCAAGAGCACCCACTACCCTTGATTAGCATAAGCAGAAAACAGAAACCACAAAGCGAGACAAAAGTTTATTGGAAAAATCGTAAACAATAATATATATATAGTACACGTAATAATAGTTTGGGAGCGATTAAAGAGAGCTTTATATATAAATTAAATATCCCAAATGTATATTATATTATGAATTGTTTGCCAAACTATTGAAGATTCTCATAAAAAAACCAGTCCTCAGTTACGCATTATGACTTGACAAATTTTTGATATTGTAGCAACCGGAACAGATTAGAAATATATGTATATATCACAGAGACAGAGGGCTAACCTAAAGAGAGAGAGAGAGAAACAAGTTTTGTGTGTTTAGTTTGGTAAACAACCTTTTAGATAGCGTAATATTTTTGGGTCTGAATTTGATTAAGATAACACTAAGTAGTATATAACTTACAAGTTTTCCATTGATGAATCGCTTTTCCTTAATTATTCAAATATAACATAACATTGTTGTCCAACTAAGTTGCAGTTTTCGCTTCGCTTATCGACAGCGAGTTAAGAGCTCCAAATTGATATTGAAAACATAGTAGAGTGGAGTGGAGTGTAGAGGATTGCAGTTAATGTGGAACTGACCTGACGCAGAAGCGACCATATCGCGAAGACCATAAAAATGGTAATTAAATATGCAGTGAAAGATGCGAAATCGAAAAAGTGAGCAGCGAATTGAAATGACATAAACGATAAAAAAGTGGTGCAAAAATGCAAAAGGGGACTAATAAAAAAGAGCTTAGGTCAATTAATCGTTTTTTTTTTGCGAAATGTCACATCGAATTGGCGACGATGCCAGATGTGGTGGAATATATAAAAACGCGTAGGTGTTGCCAATCTCAACAGACTTCAGTTGGACTCGTCTAAGCGAACACAAAGTATTATCCTACCAACATGCAGATCCTCATGGTGAGTAGAGCGTGGATTGCTGAGCTGGAAGACCCCAATCTAACTCGTTTCTCCCCTCTAGACCTTCTTCGCCCTACTGGCTGTTGCCTGCGCCGATAAGCTTGGCTACAACTATCAGCCCGTGGAGCATGCCAACTCTGGTCTCTCCTTCACGCCTGGCAACTCTGGCATTGTGCAGGGACAGCAGGCACAGTTCGGTTATGTGCCTCCTGCAGCAACAGGCCCCTTGATCTCCGCCGGACCAGCACCACAGCAAGTGTACCAGGCTCCCGCTGAGCTGACCAAGGAGTTCTTCACCTACACAGCCGATGAGAGCGATTTCCAGGCACCAGAGAATGCACAGCAGCTGTCGAACAATCTTCGCCGTAACCTGCGTGTTGTCTTCATCAAGGGACCCGAAAACAATGGCCTGGAGAATGCTGCCCTCAATCTGGCCAAGCACTCGGCAGAGCAACAGACCGCCATCTATGTGCTCAATAAGCAGGCCAACATCAACGATCTCGCCGACAAACTGAACACGATCCGCACCAACAACAACCAGAAACCCGAGGTTCACTTCGTCAAGTATCGCACCAACGAGGATGCTCTGAATGCTCAGCGTGTCATTCAGGAGCAATACGATCAGCTTGGCGGTGTCTCATCCCATCAGGATGGCGGTGTTGCACCCGTTCTCAACTTTGCCTCTCGTGCCCCTGCTCCAGCCCCAGCTGCAATTCCCCAGGAGCCACAGAACTCGTATCTGCCCGCCTCGCTGCTGCGTCAACGTGTCTAACGTGTCCACAACGTGCCCGACTGACTGACTCTCTCCCACGCATCTCTCCCATTTGTTATCCATATCTGTTTAGTTTAGTATTTGCAACATTTTCCAAATAAAATTTATAAAATAACAAAATAACAAAATTTCACATCGTATTGTGTAATTCCCTTTTTGGGGCCAAGTGAATTTTGTAAGCGAATTTCTTCAAACATTGAACTAATTCCCTTTTATGGGGGAATCGCTGGCATCATTAATCCCTATATGGTAGCCAAACTTATGAGCAAAGATTATAAAATGCTTCAACTTGACTTTCATAGTAGACATACGAGATTTGCGCTTTGTGGTGGCAACAACATGCGAAAAATTGTGGTAAAACTGACTACGCAGATCTTAACTCTGAATTCCCATTTAAAATCGATCTTCGATCTTCCAGTTTCTTTGTATATTAGCGCTTTGCTCGGCCGAGCAGGGCTACCAGTATGGGCAGAGTAATCCCGGCTATGAAGCAGAGGATCATCAAACTGGAGATCATTATCAAGATCATGCGGATTACCATAAACATTTCTATGCCTTCGAAGCACCCTACGACTCTGACTCGGACGAGGAGGTTGAGCTGGTAGAGCAGAAGATCGCGGATGTGGCACAGAAGAATCTGCAGGTGGTGTTCATTAAGGCGCCGGAGAACAAAGCTGTGCTGGGTGCCCTGAATGCACTGGCCAAGCAGAGCAGCGAGGATAAGACCGCCATCTATGTGCTGAATAAGCAGACGGATTCCAATGAACTGGCAAGCAAATTGAGCGCACTCCAAGCGCAGCACAAACACAAGCCACAAGTACATTTTGTCAAATACAGGACAGATGCGGAGGCTGCGCGTGCCCAGCAGCACATACAGGAGCAGTACGCGGCGGCCACGCCACAGGAACAGCCCCAGCTTCTTCCTCAGCCTCTTCCGCAGCCTCTTCCCCAACCACAGCCCTTGCCAGCGGCTTCATTGGGCTACTTGCAGTCTGGTTATGTGCTGGGCAAGGACACTCAGGCTACGCAGGCGTATTCCTCCTCCTTGCCTGCTTTGGGCTACACGCAGGCAACCTATACGCCTGCGGTGGCCTCTCAAGCATCCTCCTCGCTGGCTTCCTCCTCCCTGGCTTTCTCCTCCCTGGCTTCCTCCTCCCTGGCTTCCTCCTCCCTGGCTTCCTCCTCCTCCTTGGGTTACTCGCAGGAGGATTACACAGCGCTGCAACTGCCTCCTGCACCGCCGGCATATTATGCCCCGCAGTCGTTGGCAGTGCCAGCAGCGGAGCAGGCCACGCAGCAGACCCTCTATCCGCCTAAGGAGATCACAGCTCCTCCCGCCTACTATCCTCAAGTGGCTCCTGCTCCGCAGTTACCCCCACAAACTTATACACCACAAGTGCAGCCCGCACTGCCGTCTGTCGCACCTCATGCCACCTATCTACCGCCTGTATCCAACTTCGTTACTCCTCCCCCGATCAGTTACAATCCTGGACTCATTGATCTGCCACCAGTGCCGCTGGTGGAGCAGCAGCTCGCTCCCAGTCCCTTCGACTTGGATGCACGCACTGCCCGCTCACGTCATCACATCACGGCCGATTTCCGAGTCAACGAGCGACATCGTGCCGGCAGTCGCATCACCTTCCCCACCAGCAGCCCAGCGAGAAGCTATCTACCTCCAATCTCCCGCAGCTATTTGCCACCACAGAAGCGACGCAAGCGCGCCCACTCGACCAAGCTGTTGGATTAAGACATAAAACATACACATAGTACCCTAAGACTAGATCTAGCCATATATCTTTTAGCCAAAAAAAAGAAGAGAAATATAAAAAACGACGATAAACCAGACAATGAAACGATGAATCGATGCGAGGCGATGTGTTTCGCGATGTCTTTGGGTTGTAAATTTCGTTAAGCGGCTTATCAGATAAAATCTGGAGCGAGGCTCGTTAGCTTGTAAGCTGATTAGGTAGAAAACAAAATAGAAAACCTAAAAATAAAAATAAAATGAAAAAAAAACCTCTAAATGAAATCAAAAATGACGTGTAAATTAACACAATCAGCAGCCATAAAACTCGCTCATAAAATCGCATTCAAGTGAAAGTAAAGTCGAGGGGATCGCTGCTCCGGGGGCAGGGATCGAGTTGGAAACAAATGAGCATAACTATGCAGGTGGACAAAAATGGCATATATGAGACTATTTCTTATAACTAATTCAAATCGGGGGCTCATTTGTAAATTTTATGCGAATTAATTCAAGTTCAACTGGCGCTCTCAGGTCAAATCCGAGATGCGTCTTTGTCTTTGAGTCTTTGAGGCAGCCCCATGGAAATGGAAATTTGCATTTCAAAATTGAACGACATTAACGACATGGATAATCGGAGCAGTCGACCAGTGCAAAAGCGTTTGCAAAAATCTTTTAAAAGTCCATAAAAAAGAGGAAAAAAATAATAAAAAAAAAAAACGGAGACAAAGCCAACGCAGCCGAGAAGTCAGTTTTGTTGTTTGTGTCGTATATAAGGATGGTTTTGTTGCTGTGACTAGATTATAAGCGAGCTGAGCTTCGAGCGCTAAAGACGAGAGAGATAAGCAGTAGGAACCAAGCAGGGAATCATCAAGATTCAGGCGAAATGCGAGCCCTGACGGTGAGAAGCAGCAAAGAGTCCAGCTGAGTCCAACTCTAGTACGGATAAACGAATTACCCCACTCTCCCACTTTCCCCGCAGACTCTTTGGCTTATTCTGTGCCTCAACCATGCCCTTGCCCAAGAACTGAACAACTATTATCTGCCGGCCAGCAGCAATGACTACGCTCCTCCTTCTCCTCCACGTGCCACGGAATACTTCAGTTACAGCGCACCGCCAGAGGAGGAGGATCAACGTTCCCAACTGCAGGCAGCCAGACAGTTGGCCAAGGCGATTACACCACCACAACAGGTGGTCTTCATCCGCACACCGGAGACTAATCTCTTTACGCTGACGGCCAAGCAGCTGGCAGCGCAAAATGCCTTGGATATCTATGTGCTGCAGCGGCAAATGGATGCAGCTGCTCTGGAGCAACAGCGTCTGGCCATTGAGCAGCAATTGGGCCACAAGCCGAGTGTACACTTCGTTAAATATCGCACACCTGCGGATGTCAGTCGTGCCCTGAACAGCCTGAGGAGTAGCTATGATCGCTTGCCCGGACGCACCAGCAGCCATGCCCTGGAGACGGCCAAAGTCATTGAATTGAATCCTCGGCAGCAGCAGCAGGCGGTTCCTCGGCCACAGCAGCTGCCACAGACCGAACCGGTGGTATTCAAGATCCTGCCCAAAAACGGAGCCGACTACGAGACCCACGAGCAGGTCAATGAGCTGGAGGCGGCCAAGCTGCAGGCACTCTTCAGGCAATATTTGCCACCGGCCAAGCGGCGTTAGGGCTAAGTATAGATGGACCAGTGCCAAAGACTGCTAAATTTAAATAGAGATAAAAATAGGAAAAAATATAAAATAAAAGCAAGAATATTTTTTGCATGTTTCCAAGGCTTTCAAGGGGGAAGGGAGAGTGCGTAAAATCAATAATATTAAGGGAGAATCGAGACGCACAGATCTCAGTCAGAGACATCAAGTATTATACAAAGTTTTTTTGTTTATAATCCTATATATAATTTATTTGAAATTTAGAATGCAAATAATTATTATTTATAGTAAAATACTACTTCATTTATTATTTCTTCATACATAAAAAGATAAGCTCGATTTAGACAGGTTTTTTAAATTTCAAAAAAATCGAAAAATATATAATTGACAATTTTCCATAGTTTCGAGCAGCGCTGCCTACGATCTCTCAACGTACCGATGCGCTAGAGAATATTGAATGTAGGGTATAATCGTTTCTTTCATGTTTTCCATTAAATAATCTAATGAGTTTGCAGTAATAGAGATTTCAAAAAGTTCTTACATTATATCTAAAGAGTTTAAATTTCCCAGCCCGTTTTATTCCCTTTGAAGAGCAAACTATATACTTTACTTATATACAAATTCGATTAACTTTAATTAAAACATTGTGCCACAAATTTCAGTGTTGCTCTACGGCTTGCAGAATAATTTCCGAATTTATTTCAATCAAAGAAACATTTAATGCTAGAGATGACAGTCGGCTGGCTGGCTGGCAATCTGGCTATCTGGCCCATTGTATCTGTGTATCTTTGTAGCTGTATCTGTATCTGTGGCCTGGTATTATGAATAATTAATGACAGTCGGTCGCGCGTTGAAACATTTCACTTTTGAGCTTGCGCTGACTGTTTCGGATTATCTTCAAAGTATCTCTTGGATAATCATGAAGGTGCCGAACAGGGCTGCCCCTCCCCCGTCTCGCAGCCTACCTACCCCTACTTGTCACAAGGCAAACATTTTCTTAGGCAATGTGTCTTGCGCTGTCGACGTTGTCGCTGGCAAACTTTTTAATGAGCTATGCGCCAGGGCAGAGCCTGCTTGGCCAGCAGTCCCCCTAGGATGCCACGCCCCCTCTCTATGTGAGGGCGTGTCATCATCCGTCCGTTAAGTTTAACGACAAGCAGCAGCAGCTTTAAGAAGAATGTTTCAACTGAATTATGGCAGCGATGGCAACGGCAACATTGCGGCTGACATCATGTTGCTCTGCAAATTGTTTTAGTGTCAAAGGTCACACACACACACACACACACACAGCCATGCATATAGCGCCATGTGGCGCATTGAGGTGCAGCCGTAAAAAAACGCTATCCTTGCCGACACTGTGCAAATCTGTTGAGCAAGTTTTAGTTTGAGAATTTTTGAACAACATGCGAAACGGAGGCTGAAGCCGGAGCCGGTGCCGGAGCTGGAGCCGTGGCTGGAGCCTTGGCTGAAGCTGTAGCCATAGCCAGGCAAACGAAGCTCGTTAGTGGCGCCTGCCAAAAAGTTTGCCAGTCACGTCAAAGCTGCCAGCATTTTCCCGTCTCTTCGGTAACTTGGCTGCAAGTAACGCGGCTGCTTTAATCCTGCCTGGAGGCTCATGACTTGCTCCAGCTGCAACAATATCACAGCACACACACACACACACACAGGTGTGTCCAAGGTTCAAGCAGGTACGTAGCCACCTCCAATGGGGGAGCAGATGCCAAGTTTGCGTGTTGCCAATCTCCTTCCAGATGGTCTCTTTTTTTTCTTTCTTTCTTTCTTTTTTTTTGAGTTTATCTTTGGTATTGCCACATTAGGCGTTTTCGTTTTCAGATAGCCTTGTACTTACATAGGTTACCCCAGTGGGACGGGAAGGTAAGGGAGGTAAGTTCATAAATAGGAAAGCAATACAGTGCGATTATGAAAGTTTCTTGTATTCCCTTCTAAACTTCAAAGTTTTATCGTAAATTCATATATGTATACAGTTAATGCTACAAGATTGAACTATATTAATAGAGTTTTTGATAATTTGAGAAGGCGTAGCAAAATGTTTAATAATTCTTTGAGGCACTGTAGCTTAGTTAAGTGATTTCACAAAATTTGATGTCTTTAGCTCTTATAATCACAGAGATCTAGACGTTTATATAGACAAACATACAAGCAGACAGACAGACAGGCAGAGAGACAGACAGATTGACAGACGGACAGGCAGGCAGACAGACAGATATGTCTAAAATGACTACCCAAGTTTACCCTTTAATAATGCATAATATAATATGCAGAAAATCACAATTATATTATATATACATTCCATAAGTTTCTAGACTTACAAGTCTGTAAACTTCTTTTATATAAATCCAAATGTTGCGTAGTAAATTTTGCATTCTTATAAAGGGAATAATTATACGCTGCTTTTGCTGTTGTTGATGACATCGGCAGCTGGCAAAAAAGTTTAAATTAGTTAAGAAACTTCATTTGCCAGAAGGAGGAAGAGAGAGAGATAGAGGAGTGGGGAATATTTTGACGTTCTCTGCAGCACAGACACAGATACATAGATAAAAGAGAAGTTTTTCTTTTTTTGTAGGGCAGAGGAAAATTATGAGAATTATAATTAGCAGCTTAGCTGACCCCACAGAGTACTCAGATATCATCATCAGGCGGAATCGGTAGCTGTTTATTATTTTATATTTTGTTTGCTGTTGTTGTCGCTTTTCAACACGGTGGCAAAGTGAATTTTCGGAATCTGGCAGAGTTTACGGGGGCTACGACTTCGGTTTTTTATCCGGTTTCTGGGGGGGAACGCGAGCCCATGCATATTTATATGTGTCGTAAAGTGCATTTAAATCAAAATGCGATGGCGTTGAAGCCAAGATAAATGGCCAGCTGAGTGTGGACTAGACTAGGCCTACAACCATGTTGACTGATATATTTAAATGCATGCGACTCTTTAATGACTTTGGACAGGCCACAAAAAAATAAAAAATAGAAAACAAATTAATACATCGCATCATACATACACGAAGGTCGCACAGGGTCGACGGGGTGTGTGCGTGCAATGGGCGCGTTGCAGTCGTTTAGGCCTATAAAAGCAGCTGGATCCCAAGTAGCCAGCATTAGTTCGAGCTCTTTGCTTGGTCTGTGCGCTACGAGAAATAAGTGTAATATGCGTGGATTCATTGTAAGTCCCTGGAAACCAACCAGCTCATCTTTATCTGCTTCAAGCTAATCCTTCGCTTTATTTCCCCACAGCTGATTTGCCTCTGGGCTGCCGCTTGCAGTGCCGACAAGCTGGGCTACAATTACCAACCCGTTGCCCATGCCGACGAGGGTCTCTCCTTTGTGCCTGGCAATGGTTTGCTGCCTGCTCTCGATGCGGCACCGCTGCAGGCGCAGTCACTGCCTCAGTCCCTGCCCCAGTCACTGCCACTGGCTCTGCCCCAGCATGGCGAGGCTGAGCTCTCGCTGCCCATTGAGCCGCCAGTTATTGGTGCAGCTGCTGCTGCACCCAGTGGCCTCGTGCCACAGGCAGCTCCATTGATCGAAGAGTTCCAGAAGGAGTTCTACAGCTATGCCGCACCCGAGGAGCAGTTCGATGAGGGCATTAACAATCAGCAAATTGCCGATTCGTTGAAGAAGTCGCTGCGCATTCTCTTCATTCGTACGCCGGAGAACCGTGGATTCGAGCAGGCTGCCCTGCAGCTGGCCAAGCAATCGGCACAGCAGGAGACGGCGATTTATGTGCTCAGCAAGCAGGCTGATGTTACCAATCTGGCCAAGCAACTGAATGCCCTAAAGTCCACGTCGACCAATAAGCCAGAGGTGCATTTCGTCAAGTATCGCACGCCACAGGATGCGGCAAATGCTCAGTTGGCCATACAGAATCAATATAATCAATTGCCCGGTGCATCGCGTATCTCCAACGAGGGCAGCGCACCCGTGTTGAACTTTGCCTCACAGAGCGCACCCCTGGCGGCTGCTCAGCCCAGTGCACCACGCCTGCCCAGCTCCAACGAACAATTGGCATCTGGACTGGATTATTTGCCACCTGCACTGCGTCGTTTTCGCGTGAAGTAAACGTGCCTACAGCGCCCACAACTGGACACGGTAACGATTCCTATGCATTACCCCACAATATACACACCTGCAAGTGCCCTGCTCTGAAGGGGCATCCCACCACCCAACCACATCGAGCCATCGAGTTAACTAGTTTGTAAATATCCGTAGAGGAATAAAATTTGTTAGCTGACAAATTTTGCCACTGTGTATGCTCATTTCCAGCCAACTTTCATTGCCTCCTAATTGGGCATCCCTTTGTGCTGGACACACACATTCTCTCTCTCGTAGGTAAACCCAATGCCAGCCCACCCGCCCACTCTGCCCCATTTTATGTGTGATTTGTTTTCCAAAGCAAATCCTAGCCAGCGGCAATGGCTGCCCCACTTCCACTCCCAATCCCAGTGCCAGTGCCGACGGTGTCTGGCTGCGCATTCGTGCGTTGTCCTTTCACAGTTAATCCTTGAAATAATAGCATGGATAAAGCGGCAGGCATGTCATAAAGCCCTGCAACAAGTTGAGCCAACAGCCCACACACACACACACACAGGCACACACACACACACATAGTTGGGGGAGAAAAACACGCTCACATATGCACAACGGTTTTAAGCGACCGCCATTTGTAATTGGAGTTATTAGAATCGAAACGAACTGAGCCCGCACAATGGCGGCACAATGGAACCGGAAGCGTAGCTCGTTGCCAACTGTGGTCGCAATAAGTGGCAACGTCCTGCAGCACCTGCAAAATGCTGCCAGACTGCCGAACTGCCACACTGTCTGCCTGCCTCAGTAATGTTCCCCACTAGCCATATGAGTGTGTAGAAGGGTATCTGTTTGGCATCTGTGTGTGTGTGTGTGTTTGCCTTGATGGCTTCCTGCTTCCGTAGTAGGCAAACTCATCATATGAATGGACGCACCCATATGCCCAGCCCTATTCCCCCAATCCTCCAGCCCTCTCTTCCCTCGCCCCTCTTGCGCCCCTTGGCATATGAACTATGCAGTGGATTTGGAATGTTGTTGAGTGGAGTCCTTAAATTTCACTTAGATGTAACATAAAACCGGCATAAACGCAACTCAACGGCGCATGTATTCATGGCCGTGACGGCAGCCCTGTGTGTCTGTGTCTGTCTGTGTGTGTGTGTGTGGAAATCACACGCTTATCAGCAGTCAAGTGCAAGCTGAATCCGTTTGCTGCTGCTGCTGCTGTGCAAGTACAGTGCTAAATCGCTAAAGCGTAACAGCAAACGACAATATGGCACGTACCTCAGGGGGGAGGAGGCGTGGCAATGAGATCCCAAGCATAAAAGCCGTTTGCCTGCCTCTTCCATTTGCCGTGTGACTGCACCCAGACTGTTGCCTGTAATTAAGGTGATATGCGGCAGGCAACCGACCGAGTCGATGCCAAAGCGTTAGCCAAGTCGAGGCAAGGTGAGAGTCGCTGCCAAGTGCGTGCTTTGTGCGTGCCTCATAGTGTCAGCTTGTCTACGAAGCGCGTGCTCTACTCTAGTGTGTGTGTGTGTGTGTGTGTGTGTGTGTGTGTGTTAATGAGCAGCCTGCTGAGCACACAAAATAAATTATTAAAACGGCAACCTGCTCGCGCTCGCGCTCGTGAGATTGGGACTGCCTGCAACACGACGCGACATGAACTTTTGCAATTTCCAACTATGAAATATTTAAATCCTATTAAAAAATGCTCGCATTAAAAAGCGCATTAAGTGCTGCAGCAACGAAACATTTATAGCTGGGCAAGGCAAAGCAGTGCGAGGTACTGTTGAAGCTGTAGCAAAGAAAGTATAATAATAAAAATATAAAAAATAAAAAAATTAAATAAATTTATTCAAATATTTAACAATATAAATATGTACAAAAAAACGTTAAAAATACTTACAGCATATAATAATAATTTCAATTTAGTTTTATACTTCCATACGCAATGCCTGCATAGATTTAAAAAATCGTAGCATACTTTCCGGCTGCTCAGTAAAGCATGTGCGCTCGGCTTGGCGCTGAGACTTTAAAAATTATAGCATACTTTCGCGCGCTCGCTAAAAACATGTTTGCTCGGCATGGCTGCTGCCGCCATACTTGATTGGGAAATCACTCCGCATGCAATTCCCGCTGAGCATCATCTCCGCATCTCGTATAAGCCATATTCTGTAACCGCTTACAAATCGCTGGACTTATAAAAGACAAAAAAACAGGAGGAGGAAAAAAAACACAACATCTAAAAAAAGCAACAAAATCGTCATGCAAAACGTGAACGGGCGTCGTGTGGCTCTCAATCACAGTGCCTGACAGCTGCGGTGCGCCAGGCCAGGCCAGCCAGGCACGGCCCGACCCGGCCCGATGCTGCAACTGAAGGCAGAGCACACCAAATAACTAAAAACTTTGCTGTAGAAACAGAAACCAGAAATTTTATTTTCACTTTGCGCCGCTTCAGTTGCAGCTACAGCTACAGTTGCCGTTGCCATCGCTGTTTCAATTTCTGCTATTGCTGTCTCGCTTGCCGAGTATTTGTTTTCCCTTTCTCGCTCTCTCTCTCACTCGCTGGCGCTGCCAACCAATATTTCTTTTCAATTCTGCGATTGTGCGAGCGCCATGCGAAAGTTTTGTTGTAAAACTAAATATTTTGGCATTTGTCCCCATGCAGGCGGCAACTTTGTGTGCATAACTGTGTGTGTGCGAGTGTGTGTGTGCGTGTGTGCATTGCGCACAAATTGAAATGTGCTCGAGACATTTTGTTTTTGCTGTTGTTGTGTTTTGCCTCGGTGTCAGTGAGTTTCTTTGCAGCACTGTTGCAGCAAAGTTGCCACCACTCGTTGCTGTGTTAATTTGGTAAGCGCTTCCGGTGGTTATGCCCCCCTCTCGCTCACTCCCTCATACACATACACACGCACACACAGGTGCAAAAGAGTCCATGCCCAAATGCAGTTGGCAGTTGGCAGTTGTATGCCATTTTGTCGCTGTCAGAAAGTTTTACTGTGCCTGTCGCTGCTGCTGCTGCTGCTGCGGGCACAGTTTGGAAATTTGTTGCAAAAAGTGTTTATTGGTTTGCCATGTGCAACAGCCACTCTATGAAAATTGAGTTATTCCTTTGGCTCCTGATCGGGTTTGGAAGCGGAGGCAGGCAGGGGGGTTGGCATCCAGGGGCGTACGCAGTGTGTGTGCGCATGCAAAGCGACTGCTTCACTTGATGCTTCCAAACTTGGCACACATGCTGCCAGTTTTGGCTCATTAACTGCAACACACTCAGCTCCCTCAGCTCTCTCTCTCTCTCTCTCTCAGCTACTCTGCCCTTTGGCGGCGGGTTGCTGCATATCAATTAGTCGACTTTTAGGCGCTGCCATGTATAATTAAGCAATTCAGAGAGCGCTGCTGCGAGTCGACTCCTGGCCACATCCTGTTTGCCTTTTTCACTTGCAGACATGGCTCATTAACAGAAACAGCAGCAGAGCCGACTACTACTCTTGGCCCTGGCTAATTTAATATTTATACCTTAATCAAGACACCAGGCAGCTGGGCTGGAAGGGGCAGGAAATCAGTTGATGCGCTGCCCAGGCGTTAATTGCCCATTCCCACTCAGAGTTGCGATGCCTGCCTGCCTCCTGGCCTGGTTGTCTGTCACACAAGTTTTCAATCGATAGCGCACATCTGTGACTGAACACACATAGCACCCACACACACACACACACCTACACACACACACGCACACACACATGTGTGCTTTGCTGTTCTTCTCGTTTGTATTTGCAGAGCTCACGGCTTTGATTCCGTAATGAGGCAACCAGGCTCGTTGCACCTTTGTATCGCCCTGGGACAACAGTTTGCCAACTGCCGAACAGAGACAGTAAAAGGCGGAGAGACAAACAGAACGACAGACAGACAGACACACACAAGAGCAGAGTGAAAGAGAGGGAGAGAGAGAGGTAGAAAAGAAAAGTGCTCTGGCTTTGTCCGTGGCCCTGGCCGGATGTGTTTTACGGCCAAGATACCCTTGATTCGCCATTTATTTCGTAGTTTATCCTTTCGTTGATTATTGCACAACATTTGCTCGGTCTTTCCCGGCCTTCTCTTTGTAATTTTCTCCGACTTTTGACCTTATGCGTCCTTGCGTGCCCACTCCTCCCCACTCGCACGCATTGTTTGCCTTTTGTTTACGCATCTCATTGTTGGGCGATGCTGCTTCAATTTCCATGCACATTTAAAAGGATTAAAAGGATATTCATCAAACTCAAAGTTATACAACAGTTCCTTCCAGTCCCAAAACGGGCACGACCTTATGTAAATGTTTGTCTGCTCTCTCTCTCTTTCTCTCTCTCTCTCTCTCTCTGTACGTGTGTGTGTTGTGGTTGACACTTCTCTTCGATCCCCAAATAAAATTCACTGCTCGTTTCAGTTTTCAACATTTATTTCGTAATGTTTAGTTCTTTCATTTTACCACAAATAATCGTATTCATATTTTATAAGTTAAATATACATACATATATATATATTTATTTATATATATATAAATTTCAATTTCTGTGTAGTAAACTGACTAGCCAAGCGCAGTAGGCGTCATATTGAGAGCTGAGATTTGTTTTATCGTTTATCGTTAATCGTTTCTGTTCGACATTGAATTGTACACATTTACTCGTATATACTACGTACTTAGTGTTTACAGTTAAGTACATACATACACACACACACATATATATTCCACACCGATTTCTTGTATATATATATATATATATATATGCATATAGTACTGTATATATGTAATTCTGCATAGGTTGCATTGGTTTTTACACGTGTTTATTTCTCATCTCGTTTGGTATGTCTTTTTCTATAAATAAATATTGTATTTACGTAAGTTAAATGTTTTTTTTTCATACTTCTTTGTGGTACAATTATTTCGTCATTGTATGCATAGTTCTATTTACCTAGGACCTTAATGTATATTACAATATTTATTACAATATGCCATGTATGCCACACAACAGAGAGGAAACTTAACGAATTTCAATAAATTAACGATAAATTAATGACGTTTCTCACATGTGTATAAGCATGTCATGTGGGTGTATATGTGTATATATATATTTTTTTATATCTATATTCGATAAATTAAATAAATGATATATGCGCGCGAATTCTGAGTTAATTGTTTTGGGTTAATTCAATTAGTTTGTTTTTCTTTTTTCCCCTTTCATTTTGTATAACTCTCACAATTCCAAGATATATATATATTTTCAATATATGTTGTAGTTGTATATTTTCCATTAATATGCAATGATATGTGTAACTGGAAGAATCGTATGTGTGTTGTAGTTTGTATGGTATGTAGGCGAACTTATGTAGGTACCGACTGCAGAGATTATAAAAAATATAATCGCAGTGCAATTGAAATGCTTGTGGAGATCCCCCCTCCCCACTCGACCGATGATTAGCTTATCGATAATTTCTCTATCGATATTTTCTCGCAGTGTTTTTTTGGGCAGGAGAAGGCAACAATGGGGCAAGAAACAAAGCGCAATTCAACAATTAAAATACTATAAAATTATGCTAATTGCATTTATCTCTCTGCCACTTAACGGTTAATTGCCGCCATTGTTTTTGTTGCGCCTCATGTTGCGGTTCTTGTGGTTTATTATGTGTTTTTTTTTCGATCAACTTTAAATTCATCCCTCACAATTCTCTAACCATAGAAGTTTTTGAAATTTACACTCAAACAGAAAACATTTCTTCAAGGCATTATGAAGTTTTTTATACTCATATTCTTCTTTTTGTTTCTTTTTTTTATCTGCTTTTTTGCATTCATTTTTTGTTTTGTTTTTTTCGTTTTGCACTTTAACACAGAAAATTGTACAACATTTATGATATGTTTTGCGAATTGCTGTGACAGTTAAATGTTTCATAGAATGTTCATAGAACGCTTAATTGATTTATCTCGTACACACACTTATGGTATACATACACTGTAAATATACATATATATATATATTTGTATGTGGATATTCGATTAGACATATGCTCGGATCAGTGCATGTGGACTTATAGATCAGAAGAATTATAGCAATAACACACAGTGATATCCAGATATCGGATAAGAGAATCGGAGACACAACACACAGATTCACATGCATATAGTATGTATGATATGGTATGGTATGATATTTAAAGATTTATCGGATATGAGCTTGTAGTACGGTAAGTTGAAATGAACTCGATAGTTGTGGGAGATATTTCATAGATTGGTGGGAAACGTTTGCCCGTAGTTACGATGATGATAGCAATGACTTATACGTTTAGATAGAGGTTAGTTTTGTGTGCTGATTGATTGATTGATTGAATACTGAAATTTTTGAACCATTGGAAGTAACGTGATAGAGATCAGCAAAAGATGTCCAATGAGTCGAAGTAAATAAGGGTGCTCAAACATAGCTTTTTTTCGAAAAAGTAAAAGTCCATAGATTCTCACTTAAAACATAAATCATTTATCAGTTAAAGCTTATGTATAAATGTTCTCATTCTTTATTTTCTTTTTTGTTTTTCTTGTATAATCTGAGTGAGTACTTTCTGGGTTTTGAATACAAGTTTGTCCGTTTCTCTGTTGATCGTTCGTCGGTTTAACACACAATATATATATGTATGCATACATTAGAATATACCTATCGTCTAGTTAATTAATTAATGTATATTTTATAAATGTTTACTTTTTACTTTGTTCAGTTAATAATAGACAGCGTAGCATAGGAAGACGTCAATACCTGCATAAGACATTTTAGCCATATCTTTAATATATAATATGAACTTTGTTATACCGTTTTTTGTTTTTTGTTGTTGTTTGTTTGTTTGTTGTAATCATATGTTGCCTTGTTTAAATGTATACTATAAAAAATGTTTTATGTAGTTTGATAAAGCATTCGTGTCAGTTGTTATATATATACTATATATATATATGTAGCACGTTAATGCAGTTCCTTTCATTTGGTTTGATACTTTGATCTGAAACTAGGGGGATTACTGCATAATTTTGCATATTGAACAACCGTTAGAAAATTTGTCAACTATTTATTTGCCGGAGATTTCTAAGCGGCCCTATTAAATTTCTCATTTAGCTTAGCTATTTTTTTGTTTCTTGATGTTGTTTTTGTTGTTTTCAAACTGTAGGAAAATGTTTGCAGGCGTAATAATTCTAAATATAATTTACATATTTTTTTTAGCTTTTTTTTTCATTGTGTTTTTGGAGTTAAAAATCTCTGCCTATTAGCTATAATATAGTTACACACACACTCATGTAGACGCATATGTAGAGTAGTTACGGATAGGTGTGTGTTTGGTATATATTTAATAATAATAAACTAATTTTGCTACTTGCTTTACACATATTTACTTTGCGCTGTGCTGGGTTGTTATCGTTAATCGTTAATCGATAATCGATTCGTTTCGTGTTGGTTTTCGCCGACTTAAGAGCTATACATAATTAGTTACAAGGTATGCTACGCGTTTAGAGGTTTTTCATTTATTTATCTGTTCGTTTTTCTTTTTTCATTTAGCAATAGACACTTAAAGCGCGTTTGAAAAATATCCTAGTAAATAGTATATATATATATGTAGTATATCGTTTATGGCATACATATAGTATATATGGTATATATAGCCATACACATTCATATAAATATCTTTGCATTTTTGCCAAGAAATGAAAATATTTTCCTAACTAAGACTACTCGCACACACGGTACATATAGTATATACATATATGCACTCTATAAGACGATCCATGTTGGCAATTACCGTTAACTGTTAACCGTTTGCCGTTAACCGTTTGCCGTTTACCATTTGGAGAGCGCAAATTAAGGCTAAATGAATACGAATAAATAAGCTGTGTAAGTGTCGCAATTGAGTGTCCCGACACCGGTCAGGGATACCCCAAGGATATGCCGGGAATAGCCAGGAATATGCACCCGGACACTTGGGTTGGGCGGGACGCACAAGGGTTACCTCACCCGCGCTCGCATTGACCCTTTTACAAATTTGCCACGTGCCGCAGATTGCGCCCATTTCGGCGCCTTTTCATTCGTTTTCGTTACTCATTTCGCTTGTGCCTCCTACATTTCCTTCTTTCTTTCTGTCTTTCTTTCTTTAGTTTTGTTGTTTCAAAATGTTTTCAACACTGATTGTATTTGTAAGCTTCTCGGTTTAACTGTCTAATTATTTTACATTTAAACATTTAATTTTCTTCTGTGTGGGTGGCAGAGCAGAGGATGAGGGTGGTTGGGTGGATGGATATGGGGTATGGGGTGTGGTTAATTAACTTTCTCGTTTCAGTTTTATTTTTATCTTTTTGTTGCCATGGCCTTAATTCAATTTTGCCTTTAATTCGCCCAGGGGTGGGTGGGGGTTCGCTTCCCAAATACCATACAAAAAAATATCATTATCATTTGTTTGCTGCACTTTAGGTAGGTACACACTGGCCCAGCAGGGTGGTCTTGATCCACAAAAAACCTCGGGCCAGCCAAGCTGCATGCGGCTGACCCTCAAATACAATAAAAATACAATTGCCGCGCATGGGGCATGTCCCATGAATTGGCTAATACAAAAATTGGGTTCGCTATGCTACCAAAAAACTAGTCCGAAACTCTCAGACTGACTGCAATTAAATTACAAATATTTACTCGAATTTTCTTCTTCCCCCTTCGCAGTTGTGCGCAGCGGCATCGCAACTATTTACAGAGTAACTTGCGGATTGTTATTCCTCCTCCTCTTCTTGTTCTTGTTGTTGTTATTGTTTATGCACTCGCCTCGAAAATATTTCACATACCTCGCCTCGATGCTGCTTAATGCACTCGGCTAATTTTACACTGTGCGAATAAATTTCAAAATGGGTGTAGAATTTGAATATGTGTAGCTGTGTGTGTGTGTGTGTGTGTGTGTTGCTGCTGCCCTTGTTGGCTTGGATTACTGTACCTTTTTTATCTAAGCCATGAGTGTGTGTTGGTGTGTGTGTGTGTGTATCTGTTTGTGCCTGTGTGCGTCGGTGGTCTTCGCTCCCTCAATTTGATAGCAGCTGCTCCTCTTCTGCAGCAGTGGCTCCTTAGTAGCTTAGCGGCAGCAACACGAACAGCAACAGCGGCGCCAGGGACCACAGATGCGTCAGGATGACGGCGCGCGCCCTCCAGCCCGCCGAGGTCTCGTTACCATGGCCGTTGCCATTGCCCAGGGCTGCCATGCCAATGCTGGGCGGTGCTGTCGACGTGGTGGACACCTGATTCCGTTCTACCTCCACTGTAATATAAAAAGGTCAAAAAAAAAACAAAATAAGAGACAAGCAGGAGCAGCACATTATAAATAAAGCTTTAGAAACTCGAAAACAATACACACGAGTCGACAGAGAGAGGGGAGAGGGGAGGGAGGAGAGCCTAGAAAGGGGCGTGTATTTTGGCAGCAGCGGTCAAGGTTGCCAAGCAAAATTAATTACAGTGTAGCTGAAAGTCAAGCGTGGGCAAAGGGATAAGCATAGAAAAACAAAAAAAAAACAGAAAACAGCATCAGATTGACAGAGCGGGTGGACTGAATAATGAAAATGTTGCTGCCAACTTGTTGTAAACAAAATAAAAAAGCAGCAAGAGGGCAAAGGCAGCTCAAACGTGTTTAAATAGCACGTACTGGAGAGAGAGTGGGGGGGAAAACTGTGTGTAGAGTGGAAAATGCCAAAGAGAAAACAAAATACGGTTAATCAAATGAAAAGTGCCACAATATATATATAGTACTACGCTGCTGCTGCTGTTCGCATTCCTCACATTCACAGCGTCGTCGCTGCAAACAGTCAATTACAGAAATTTTCGGACGAAAGAATGTGGGCATAGGATGACAGGCCCTTGGGGCAGAGCATAAGAAACAATTAAGGGAGACTTAGCACACACACACACTCTGGAAGTGGCCAAAACAAACGACACACTTCACGCAACATAAATAACACGCATACGCCCCATGGTTCAGGCAGGCCTAGGCTGGCCTGGTAATGTGTGAATTATTTCCTACAATTTGAGACAATTTACAACACTGACTAAACGCACAGAGAGAGCGAGAGGAAGCAAACAAATATATAAATTAAGTTTTCAAGGGCGCCAAAAATTAAACCTAGGCGTAAACTTGACAAAAGACACAAAGTCAACACTGCGAAAAATATAAATTACAAGCACATTTCAAAATGCCAAACAAACCGCTGACTTCGCGGGTTTTTTGTTGGAATGCTGCGGCATGTCAACAAGTCCCTTGTCCCGAGTCCCGAGAACAATAACAATGGGCACGCACACAAGAGCAGCCCGACCAGGCTAATTTATGTTGTGTAAATTCGGCTGAGATTCCTGCTAAAATATCATAATCTGCCGTCACCTTGGGCGAGCGCATTTTTGATGAGCTCATCTTTAGCTGGCAAGAATTTCGAATGAAGCGACGCCCCCAAAGACAAATATTATGCTTACACACACACTCGCACACACACACACTCGCACACACATGCTTACAGGGTATACTTAAATGCACATCACGCATACGCCGCATTGTGTACCCCCGCACTCACCTTTAACCGAAAACGTTTTGTAATCGGCATACTGCTCGCCCTGTCCCACTGTCGCCGGTATTGTGGACAAGCATGTAATCTCCATGCGTCCATTGCTGCCCACATGCTGTTCGGTTATCTCCAGATTCACCTGACTGATGCTAAACATGCCCTTCTCCTGCTGTGCTGCCGTTACAGCGGCTGCTGCTGCTGCCACCCCACTGCTGCCACCGGGATGCAGGAGGGGACGTTGATAGCCAGCGGCCAGCTGATTCATTGGCCCCGCATTCGATGGTATGCCCAGCTCCTTGTTCATGTTCGGCGCCTGTGGCCCAAAGCCGCCGCTGTTCAGCGTGCTGCGTATGATGCCCAGGGCGTTCTCGTTGATGTGACGACGATACTTGCGGTTGGAATTCCTGTGCGGGGAAGATACCGAAAAAGAAAAAAAGAAAAAGAGGAAAAGAAAAAGAAAAACATGAGAAAAAGGTCAGTTAATCCAGAAGCGAAGGAGGAGCAGGGTAGCAATTTGCACACACAAATAAAATCGCAAATATTTGCATTTTATGATTGATGTGCGGCTTGTACACAGGGTTGCCTTTTCGCATGCCAAACACGCAGCAGAGTTGCCAAGTAAGGGAAAATATATATGTTTTATAACTGAGTAAGTTGTTTTTCAAAAATTTCACTTAACTCTCATTTTTTTTTGAAGCATAATTGAATCCAAGCGAAAATCGAATAAGTTGCAAAATACATTTATTTTGCTTGAGTACTGTCAATTCGAGTGCAACGATTGAGTTATCGAACGGGAATGAATGAGTGTGAATACATATTTAATGCGTTTTTTTAATGGATACAGCCGGCATAGCAGGCTGATTAGTTTGCATTATTCACACACACACCCAGAGAGAGAGAGAGGGAGCGAGTCTGGCGCTGTAAGTGCGAGTAAGTCCAATTATCCTTTACGACTTTGTTTCATATTTGATAAGAAGCCTGTGCGGCATACAAATGAGTTCGAGCCGCTGCTGTCGCAGTCGCTGCCGCTGTCGCTGTCGCAGTCGCAGTCGACGCACAGCTCGTAATTACCTCAGCCGTGCGTGCGAGCGTGCGTCGACGTTGCTGACGACGTGTTGCTTTATTACAAATGCAAAATGACTGCGAAATTACCCACACACGCACACACACACACACTGGCACACACACACACACTGGCACACACTCGCACACGCACAGTGCGCGCGTGCGGCAACACTTGATAAAATAATATGGCAAGAGCGCATAAAGTTTTATGCTTTCAATGTGCTGGCAAACTGTTTGTCAGCTCTCTCTCTGTGTGTGTGTGTGTTAGTTTAAAACACACCCCTCCCCTACCCTTAGAAATAACTGTATAAACTGCTCAATTGTTCTACAGTTCGACTATTCGACTGTGCTACTTTATTACAGTTTATTCAATGCGCCATTTTGAACGGAAACAATGCGCTCGTTTCCGTCTCATTTGAGCAATTAAATCATTTGCAATTGCTCTCACTGTGGCTGTGCTTATTCAAATTCTCCAACTAAGTGCTTCACAATTTGTGCAGAATTATATTTAAATATTATATCGCTGCTGCAATTGCAACAACAACAACAATCAGCAGCAGCAACAGCAGCAACATCGACAAAGTCCTCGACGCTGGCAGCGGATGCGATTCGAGGCAGCTGAAAGGTATCAGCACAATGTACTCACTGTAACAGTGTTTGTGCTGCTTCTGTGTATGTATGTGTGTGTGTGCTTTGAGTGTATTTGTGTGTTCTACTTTCGAAGTGCTTCCGCCAAGAAAATGTAGAAATTCTCGTTGTACACGAACGGTTTTTGGGTTTGAGTTTGGGTTTGGGTTTGGGTATATGCGGCTGTTGAATTACGCTACGCTTGAAAGCTTCATTTGAGTGCAGTAATTTTTCCGAGACAAGCATTTCGTATTAACAAATAAAGTACACTTAGCCAAACAATGGCTCTTTTTTTTCGCTCAGTGTATTTTTAACTATTTATAGCACAGACTGGCGGAGGCTGCTCTTGTGGCCAAGTTTGCTTAGAGCTCGCTCACGCACAAGAAACAAACAATCGCATCACATTGCCATTGGGCAAAGCAACAGCCAGCGATACCCAGCAACAACAGCAGCAGCAGCAGCAACAACAGCAACAACAGGGAGCAGCAGCAGCAGCAACTGGCAGTCAGCTGCAGCAGCAGCATCAACTGTAAGCTAGTTTAACTGAGAGCACAAACAAATGCCGGGGCAAAACTCAAAGCAAATGCACAATATCCGCTTAAGCCTTCGACAGCAGCAGCAGCGACAACAACGAGGACAGCAGCAGCAGCAGCAGCGACAGCAGCAGCAACAGCTGCAACTGTGCAACATCATCAACGTGTTGTTGCTGCATTACGAGCAAGTTGCCTCTCAGCTCTTGTACTCGTGCTTGTTGTCTTAATCAAATTCCTTATGCAGCGCACTTTTGCACAGGAACAGAAACAGCAACAAACAGCAGCGAAAACATCACGAGCAGCGGTTGCGAACGTTGGCAACCCTGACAGGAAGCTCAAGTTCAAAACATAACAAACTTGCCAAGTAATGCAAATCAAGCGGAAATGCGGCAACCCAGAAATATTTTGCAGTAACTACGGCGTGCTAGTTATGAACTCTCCCTCTCCCTCTCTCTCTCTCTCTCTCTCTCGCTCTCTGTCTTTAAACATAAGTATATATAGTTTATAAGGTCTATAAAGTCGAGAGTGTAGCATATCTTTAGTTGCCGTTGTCATGCAAAGTCGTTTGCTGCGGCTCGAGGCGATAATTTGAGAAATTTGGCTTAATTAATTGGTGTATCATTCGGTCGGTTCCCCCAACTCCAGGGAGACCTGCTCCCTGCTCCCTGCTCCCTGTTGCTTTTTGGGTTTTTGTTGCCTGCCTGCCTGGTTTATGTGTCTATCGACCGCAAGCGCCTTAGCCTAATTTAGTTTTCAAACGCAAGCAAATGAGCTAAGGCCAACACCAACAGCATAAGGCGTATCGCAGGAAAACCTTTTAGAAATTTATGACGAAGATTCTCCACGGGCCGACAGAGCTGCTCTACCCATACATATATACCAACTCAATATTGTAACCAGTCCATTTTCCAAACCCCTCCACAGCAAGGACCCTCACGAGAAACAAGAAAAGCAACTTAAGTGGCAGCAGCAACAACAATGGGGCAACAGCAGCAACATCGACAGCGGCAACAGCTACGTGCCAAATGCCATGAATTTCTTATATTAAAAGTGAGCGAGAGAGCTTCGTAATCGAAAACCGGAAGTTGAACTAACCACAACTTGGCCAGTATAAAGAGTGGAATGAAGAGCGGTCAAGGCAAACGCCAAGAGATTAGCAGCTCAACTCTTTGCAAACTTTGTTAGACACGCCCCCTGCCCCCCCCAAAGTTCCCCCTACTCGCTCGTTGTGCATGCAAATTTCATCGTTTTAGCCGCTTTTGAATGGGGACTCTCTCTCTCAATTCATACGCGAAAAAGTGTGCTGCATAATGATTTGCCATTTGAATTAAGTATGCGCGCGCAAAAGTATGCTATAAATTGTGGCACAGCTTGGAAACACGGTCAACCGGGGTCGACAAGCTTGACAACAACAACAGCAACAGCAGCAGCAACAACAACAACAACGCGACACATTGATAGCGTATGCCATAGGCTTGGCAAAGTATAACTGACACTGACAGCCAAAGGTTTTCTTTTATGTCTCAGCACGGCATTTCGGTTCATTGAATAATTTATGCATCGTAAAGTGCTTTCGCGTGCCGCCATCGCCGAAGGTAGACAACCCTGCCCTGCACGGGCAGAGAGTTGCCAACTTCCCCGGTTTTTTGCATTTTGCTATTGAAAGCGCTTTCGTATGCATGAACATGCTCATTTAACTGACACTCTGCCTCTCTCTCTCTCTCGCACAATACCAGAAGTAGAAAATTATCGCGCATATTTTGATGCCTCCATTTAGCATGCGGTCGCATGTGAATGTGCCCCAAATGCGCTGCATAAATCGATAAATCGGCAAATGAAATTTACACAATTTACTTAAATGCTTTAAATATGATTAAGAGCATTTTGAGTTGGAAAATCTCTCTCAAAATCGGCTAAACCAAAGTCGCTGCACATTGACCCCAAACCCTGCAAAACGTGTTTGCTTTCTACTCCTCCTGCAGCTCAAGTTGACTGCCTGTGGCCACCAATGGGATAATTTGCTTAATTGCGCATTTATCGTCAATACTCGTATACGTCCATTATGGACGTATTTGAATTTGTCTTTCCCTGTGTGTGTGTGTCAGTTTTGAAGCACACATGCTTGTAATTAACTTAATTGCATTTCTATTGATTTTGCCCGTACTGTGCAGGCAGCATTGGCATTGCACGATGACGTGCTCAATTCTGTATTTTTTTCTTGCCTGCAACATGCTAAGCACTTGCAGTTTCGATTAAAAATTCTGTTACATGTTTGATTGACGAAACAAGCAGATAACTTGATAATCTAAAAAGCGTCGAAAGGGAAAAGTGAACGATTAAAGCGCAATCAATTGGGCTAAGTGCAGATGAGTATTAGAAATAGAATATTTATGAGCTTAAATGCAACATAAATTCAGTGAATATAAGTTGCATTAAGCGTACTTGGTCTGAAAACTGCTAAACAGCACTGTATCGTGTTAAACTACAGCCACTCGAAAGTATGCACAATTCTCTTCTCGCGCAATCGAATTAAACGCGCGCGCATAAAAGTATGCAACAGTTTTGGCACTTCACATTATTTTAGGCCGCTTTTGCTAATCTGAATAAATTAACGCATTATGCAATAAATATAATTTAAGTGGTTTATTAATGAGTATAACATAGTTAATCACATGGTATTTTTGAGTTGTAAATAAAGCGTAGAACTTTTTCCCCAAATAGCTTTAACATCTATCTGAATAACAAGTGTCAACTTAATATTGGATAATAAATTCCAACTCCAATGGGAGATATGACAAAAAAAAGTGTTATGATCAGCTAGTCTCCCAGTCAAAAAAAAAGTTAACAAGATGTGAATTCAAGCATTTACATATACTAATTAAATGCAAATTAAAGTCATTAATATTTGTTAAAGCGGGGTATGCGCAACTGAGAGATACGCTGCGATACTTTATTTTAGGAATTCATTATTAGTTTTAGCACAGCCGTCTAGCCGTGGCTTATAGGGTATAACTAGCTGAAATGATGCTAAACTATTTCATGCCGCAAGCGGCGCTTATTAATTTGCATAAATGCTTGGGGTCTTTATGGTTTTTATTATTTTTTTTTTTTTTTTGTTTTTTTTTTCTCGCTATTTTTACGAAATGCCACTGCTCTCCGATTCGCACAACGTAACAGCCCATTGTGGCATTGATTTGTAGCTCTTGGACTGCCGGTTCTCACCGTCATCGTATACGATGACAAACATTATCAAATATTTAGCGTGCATTTGTTATTAGATTTCAATTTCCGAATCATTTGACATGCCAAACGGACTGTGGTTTGCCATCAACATTACATTGTCAACTGTTTGTTGTTGTTGCTGTTGTAATATTTGCATTTAACGCTTGTTTACAATTAATTAATTACGCAGCCAACAAATAATTCCAATTTGTGCCGCCAACTGACACCTGGCTGGCATTGCCCCACATCGGTAGCCTATAACTCTGAGCCCCGCTCCATGACAATGCATAACTCAGAGATCACAGCCACAGCTCGTCTGCATTTCCATTTCTCATTTCCATTTCGATTCAGCGAAATTCGCAATGGATTTTGATTTTGCTTTTGATTTGGATTTTGCTTTTGATTTATGCAAACTAATTCGCTGGCGGATACAGTTGGCCGCTTTTGTCGCATTTTTACGTCATTCTCGAAGATGGCCAAGACGCAGCAACTGCTGTGGCTGTAGCTATGGCGACTGCGCAATCTTGAGCGGCTCCAACGGGGTTTCGTTTAATTGCCGTGGGTTATAAAAACGCCCATCCGTCGCATGGGCAGCATCATACGCCTTCCATAGCTCGAGGCATTCCCAACGCAAGGTGACAGCTCCTCTGCACTGCAGCTGAAATTGGATTTTTGGGCGAGAAAAAAAGAAAAGAAAGGGAAATGCGCGGATTTATCGTAAGTTTGCGCTGAGATTGCATGGCTTAAGAGATTTTGCAGATTTTTAACTGGGATTCCCTTTTCTCTTTCTCTCTCTCTCTGGCAGATCTTGTCGCTGCTGGCTGTGGCCCAGGCAGATGTAGCTGGCTATAACTATGGTGCGGGCATTGGTGGCCCATTGCCGGGCAGCTCCCTCTCGGGCGGCTCCCTCTCGGGTGGCTCCCTCTCGGGCGGTTCCCTCTCAGGCGGCTCCCTCTCAGGCGGCTCCCTCTCAGGCAGCTCGCTCTCTGCAGGCGATGGTCTCAGCGGCGGCTCTGTGGATTACGCCTCGCACGGCCAACAGCCCGAGTACTCCAACAACATCCACACGGAGTTCAATAAGGAATTCTTCACGTATTCCGCCCCCGAAGCGGATTTCGAGGACAATCGCAGCGTGGGTGATCTGGCGGCGTCGCTGAAGCGCAATCTGCGCGTGCTCTTCATACGCGCCCCGGAGAACAAGGGCCTGGAGAACGCTGCCCTGCAACTGGCCAAACAGGCCGCGGAGCAACAGACTGCCATCTATGTGCTGACCAAGCAGGGTGATCTCTCCAGTCTGGCCAACAGGCTGCAGAACCTGAATCACATTAGTGCCAAGAAACCGGAGGTGCACTTCGTCAAGTATCGCACCGCAGAGGATGCCATCAATGCACAGCGTACCATACAGCAGGAATACGATCGTCTGGGTGGATCCTCGACATCGCATAATGGTGGCATTGCACCCGTACTGGACTTTGCCAGCAAGCAGGTGACGCAGCAGGTGCAGCAGCCGCTGCTGATAGACGAGCGCAGGGCAGGAGGAGGCAGTGTGGTGGAAGCCAGCGGAGTGAGCGATGGATTGGAGGCAGGCAATGCCTACATTCCACCAGCACCAGCTGCCACGCCTGTTGCCACCTACTTGCCGGTGAACAAGGTTAAGTAGGAGGAGCAGCTGGAGGAGCAGCAGGAGGAGCAGGAGGAGGAGGAGCAGAAGGAGGAGCTCGCTCTCCGACAAATTAGCCAAATTGTAATGCTTAGTTTTCTCTGTTATAAAACACAAATTTAATTTTAATGTGCACTCGTTTCTGTTGTAGTTGTAGCTGCTGCTCTCATTGTGATTAATGGGCCACGCCATTTCAGCGTCTTGGAAGGCAGGCACTTATACCCTGCCACGCCCCCAAGATCCCACTCCCTCTTGTCTGCAATTAAAACTAAAAGCGCACTGGCATTGGCCTCGCCAACCAACTGACCCACAACTGCTGCCAGAGCAGACTGTAAGTTCAATTCGTTGTTGGAATCCATGTCTTCCTCTCTCCCACAATTAGTGCCTCCGTTTATGGCACGTTCACTTTGGCTTCTGTTGACCCAGCCCAGAGAAGGATTATCGCCACACACGCGATCGCTGCCAGGCAGCAGCAGCTAATTACACACACACACACACACTCGCACAGGCCGCCATTGCCGCCATTGCTGCGGCCTCAAGTCGCGACATTTAATGGCCGCCCTTTTGAGGGTCAACTCGCTGGCAATTTTAGTACACCAAAAAAGCAACGTAGAGAGGGGGAGGGGGGAGCAGGCAGGGGTCAGTGGGGTCAGCGAAAGCCACACTGAAAATTAAATGAAAATTACAAGCTGCATTTAAAAGGCGCGCCTTGTTGTTATTTCAAGGCAGACGACGCGACGCGTTCGGCCCGAAAATCCAACACACAAGAAAAACAATAAGAAAACTAAGTGGGCGTGGCAAAAAAGAAAAATAAGTGAAGCTAAACAGCGCCAGGGTAGTCGACAGCGCAGATACGCTGTAAAAAAAAGAAATTGAGTAGGCAAGCTGAGACTCAAACGATTCTCTGCCTGGAAGTTTTCTATAATACGGCAGAGTTAAGAGTTCCTACTCTTTTTAAAATATCTTTTTTATAAGTGCTATAAAAAACAGTCGACCATTTCTCTCCAGTCATGGCAAATTTTATGACAAACTCTCTTCATTTGCGTTTTATTTGCAGTTTTGATGTGAGAAAGTTTCCCAAAAAAATAAGTATAAACTCATAAAAGCCAGAGAACTCAAAAGAAAAACATTGCATGTGGAAAAATTCGGAAAAACAAACGAGAAATAAATGAAAACCGAAACCTACGTACATATGTGGCATGTACACTAAATCGAATCGAATAAATGTCTGGAATGCCAGAGCCATTATAAAACATTTGTACAACAAGGCAGTGCCCCTAATCCCTCCCCTCCCTTTCTCCCCCCTCTCACCCTACACTATCCCTTTGTAGGCCTGCATGTTTTCAGCCAAAGTGTTGGCAATGGGCAAAAGGAAGGAACGAACAAAAGGTTGCAGTCAGTCGAGCAGCACGTTTAGCACGCACGGCGTGTAATACACAAATGGCTACATATGTGTGTGTGTGTGTGTGCGTGTGTGTGCGGCTATGCATTTATCTCTCTCTCCCTGTGTGTGTGTGTGTGTCTGGCACAAAAGTCTTACGTGTTGCACAAACATAAATTGTGCAACAACGTGTAAACTACTTTTCGACTGTATAAAATGCCCCATTCATATGCCCTTGGCTGGTTGAGTTTCCTGAGCCACGCCCCCCCCACCTCTGCGCCCCCAGGTACCCTGCACAAGTGCACAGTGCAACGGTACGTGTTATGTGCCTTTATGTGCCCACGTTGCCATTGTTGTTGTTTCTGGCAACACTTTTTTCGCTCTCACTCTGTTCTCTTTAAGCCATCGCGGACGGCTGCACAATATGGCCGTTTCACAAAATGGCCAACCAACACTCTGTCAGCTGCCTAATGGCTTGCGACAATTGCTTATATTGACTGCCACACACACACACACACACACACTCTCGCTTCACTCGCGCTATTTAATCAAATTAAGCGGTTAATTACCGCCTGAGCACACGCTGCGTATACGCAATGGAGCCGAAACGCCCGGAAGAGGTCGAAGCTGCTGCTGCTGCTGCTGCTGCTGCTGCCTGGCAGCCATTGACATTCCATCTGCATAAATAATCGCTGCAGTGTACTGGCAAAACAATGCACACGTGTGCATGTGTGTGTGTGTTGTGTGTGTGTGTGTGTGTTTGGTTGTGCTTGTGTATTTGTGATGATGTGGTATAAACTTAATAAACATTGTAGCATACAATCTGGCTGGCCTCGCAAATACACACAGGCACACACACAGGTACACAGGCACACACACACACACACAGGCACACACACACATACTTGCACAACTGCTGAAATTTATGCACATTGCTGTAAACACAAACGTGACCGTTACTTGCCGCCTGCTGCTGCTGCTGCTGCTGCTTGCGCATTTTATAGCCTTTTTTTTATGCCGTGTCGGAGAGTGTGTTGCATAAATATGCACACAAGTTTTAATAGTGGGCGTGGCAGCAATTACGCCCACACTCGCCCCATGAATAAGCCATATAACGGGTGCTGCCTGTGCGCTCAATAATTGACGCCTTTGCACTTGTTGTTTAATTAACGAGAGTTTTAATTTTTGTTGCCTGCAAACCCGGCGCGACACCCTGTTTTGGCGCAGCTTTCAAGGCTTCGCAGGCACACACAGACACACCTGGCTGTGCATGTGTGTTGGTTATAAATTATTGCATATTAACGCTAAGTTTTCAGCGAAATTAGTTTCCCCCTCCCCAGATAGAGACACACACACGCACACTCGCACACACACTTGACTTGCACTTTGAATTGTGGCAAATTATTTATGAAACGTTTTCGCTTTCCAATTTTGCACATGGCAAATGCAATTAGCGTGCCCCGATTACCTACACCCAGGAAATGGCTGCAGTGAGTTAATCATGCTTTTTCCACCTAATGCAAAAGTGTAAACGGAAATGCAAAATTGTGCACGCGCTTTGGGGGAAACCTGTCGCAGTGCAGCCAGCAACTGTGTCAACTTGCAGTTCAAGCGGGAGAGAGAATGAAAGTGAGACCTGCAGCATTTGTGTTAGCTTGTCTTACACTTGTCCTCTGACCTGACACTGCACACTGTCGACGAAGCCTTCCCTGTCTCTGCAGGGCAAAAGTGCCTGCCACGTGGCGTATGAGTAATGTGGCGAGTGCGGCTCGTGCACGACCACACACAACATCAAAGAGAGCGCGCAACAGTCAGGCAGGCAGGCAGGCAGGCAGGCGAATTGTGGTGCTGCCTGTCATTAAACTGGCACCACGAACTTCAACTCGCACACACACTCACATCGCACACACACACACACACACACGCATGTGTATGGCTTTGAAAGTTGCGCTGAAAAAGTTGGTATATTGGAAAAGTTTTCCTTCTTGATTTTTAATATCACAGGTGAGCGTAAATAATTTATTGCATTCATTTACGTTTCACTTCCAATCGCGCCACGTAAACATTTCCAAGAGCCAAGGCTGAGGCGGCAGGGAAGGTGGCAGGGGGAGGGGGGGACTGCCACAAAATTTATTTATACGTTCCACAATAAAAGGCACACAGGCCAAGGCAGAGAGAGAGAGAGAGAGAGGGAGAGAGAGAGAAGGAAGGGGGGGCCTGGAGCAGGAGCACGGTCTTAACAATGTGCCAACATCGCAGGCCAAGCACAAGCTAAATCCTTTCAGGCCATAGATAAGAGAAAAACTTTAATAAACACGCCACACACGTAACCAGGGGAAAATTGATAAGAATATGAAAAGTTTGCGCTGGGCATTGAGCAGGTAAGCGACGCCATCTTGTGCCTGTTTCTGTGTGTGTGTGTGCAAAACTTTGTTGCATATTTTCAGGTGCGGCTTAGCTAAAAGGGCTGCTGCTGCTTTTTTAATTTCTACAGCTCATAAATAAAATGTTTTCCTTATTATTATTAGCAAATTCCCCACGCTGCTTGATTAATGTTCTCCCCCACTCACCTGTGCTTCTTTAACTCCAACTCATGCTGCTTTTTCATTTCCATATGCTTCTTGGTTATATCATAATTACGCTGATGTATCTCATGTATCTCACCCAGATCATTGTAATTGGCCAGCGCACTAAACGGATTGTTATAGATGCTATGATGGCCATGTCCCTCGTGACCATGATGCGGCGCAAAGTGCGAGAAATCATCTGCAATGACAAGAAAATGTCACAAAAGAGTCCACTCAACAATTGGGCTAATTAAAGTAAACGTTGCCGCTGCCGCTGCTGCTGCCAACGTCAACTGCCAATGCGGATGCTGGCGCCGCACTCAATGACAAACTCTCGACCATGAGGCCAGTCTCTCTCTCTCTCTCTCCCACTTTCTCTGACTGTGTGGGAGTGTATATTGTAGTCAGTTAGACATTGATGGGGGTGGAATGCAGCTGTCAGGCAGCTAAGTTGAAAGGTCTGTTCAACTTCAACATGGACTTTTCTAATGAACACTGTCAGAGAAATAAATACACTTTTTTATATGGCAAAGCATTTAATAAATATGATAACATAATATAATATGAAATGATGTGATAAAATTATATTTGATGTGTGGTCAGGAAATGCTGCATAAAAGCATGTGTTTAAGTATCATTTGTAGGGAAATGAAAAACATATGAAAAGAAAGTATTAATAATAATAATAAAATGAAGAAAAATTGTAAAAGTGTTTTTAAAATGCTTAACAGTTTATAGAAGGCATAAACCTGATCAAACACTTAAGATATATATAGTAAAAATACTGTTTTATGGCTCCCTGTAAGCTTCCTCTATTTTCTTCTATTTTTCAATTCTCTATTTTCTTCTGTTTATCAATTCTTGCAACAAATGTTGGATCGCTCAAAATCTTTTTTTCTATTTTATCATATATTTTCTATTATATAATATTATATATTTTTTTATATATATTTTTTTTATTTTAAATTTGTACTTTTTGTTTTAATTAATTTATACATTCATCTATAAGCCAATTCGTTGACTGGCCACAGTTGACTTTAATAAATAAAAATAATATTAAAATCTCCTAAGAATTGTGTCACAATTTCTCACAGTGTACTGCAGAAATTCAAGGAATTGGCTTAATGTACACTAGTTTGTAGTTTGGTAAACAGCAGCAGCAGCAGCTTCTACTGCTGCAGACAGCCTAAGTGAGAGCAGGCAACACTCTTAACTCCCCCTTGAACTCACCTCCTGGTCTTGCTCCGCCCCAGCGCAGACTCTTGTCATAGCGATCCATGTAGTGTGGTATGTGGTACTGCGATTGATACTGATTGTAGAACTGTTGCTGATAGTACTGCAACAGTTGCTGCTGTGTCAGCTGTGGCGGTTGCTGCTGTTGTTGTGTGCGACGCTGATGTTTTCCATTGAACGAGTACACATGGTGCGTACGAACGTATTTCTCCTCCACCTGGTTAAGGGAAGGAAGGGAACGAAAGGAAAAGGTAACTTTAGCTTATAATATTTAATTGCATTTTGGTAACTGAAAGGCGCATGGGGGGCAATGTCAATTCAATGTCAAACTTTGGCATACGCTGCCAAATTAAAAATGTATCAACGAGCATCATTCACTCACTGCAGCATTCATTCAGCCCATTCATTCAGTATGCACACCCCACACCCGCACACACACACACACACCCGCACACACACACAGCTGCCCTGGTCAGTTGGCCGCCTGGGTGCGCGCGTTTATGAATAAATTTCATTTTAGAGTTTACCATATTCCATGTGCGCCCGCCAGCGGCAGATATAATAAATTTATTTATATTTCATTTCCTTTTTCACTTTCATTGTTGTTGTTGTTGCTGCCGTGGAGCAGCTGCTGCCACTGTGGTTGACCCTTGGCCCTTGTCTGCGACTGCGACTGCGACTGGGACTGAGGCCGGGTTTGGGTAATTAAAATGAAAGCTCCACGCGCGCGGCGGGCCGCAACATGTAGGCCATAATTATAAAATGGCTTAAACTGATGTTAATCTTAATGCAGCGAAGCCACTGACATTTTCACGTCCCCGGTCAGTCGTTTCGTATCTACATCTGGCCCCAAATATACATCTTTCCCCCCACGCCCCTTCCTAGGCAATTTCGTACTGCAAACAATTCGATAACATTTTCACAATGGAAACAGAATCACGCGAGCTGCCCAAACTGCAATTGCAATCAGAATCACACAATCGCAGACACACACACACACACACACACACACACACCCGTATATAGATTGCCAGATATCACGCATACGCACCTTTTTGCCATTGATTAGCCAGGTGATGTGTGGCGCAGGTCGGCCACGTGTTGTATTGCAGAGTGCAAAGAGTTTTTCGCCAATGGCGAATGGAGTGCGCTTACGGAACTTGATGGAGGGAGGACCAGTTTGTGGCACTGTAAAGTGAGAAGAGAGAGAGAGGAAAGAGAGAGAGAGGAGAACAGCATTAATTAGTGCCTGTCTAGCTGGCAAAAAGCAAGTTGTTACGCACAGAACACGCTCATCAGCTCATCGGCACTGGCTTTGGTAAATATGGGCGTATCCGTAGAGACTTCACAGTAGAATTGGCCCGAGAGATCGAATTGCACATCCTTCAGCGTTACCTGTGTCTCATTGGAGTTATCCCACTGTAAGGTAGAGATTAATTTAAATTAAACATGTTGCCTAAGTGCGTATCTATAATTAGCCCGTTTCAATTTACTTATGCAAGTAGAATAATTATTTAATATACATATCATCGATGCCATAGATATCTGAGCTATTTCAGAGACTCAGAAATTAGCTCAATCAATATAAAGTTGCATAACTGCTCAATATGCAATCAAATAACAATCAATATCCTATTTCAATTAAAAGAAATTATATGCAAGCGGATTTCTTAAGAAATAAAACAATATAAATAGATAAGCTTAATTTCTTTAAGCTGCAAGCGGATTTCTTAAGAAATAAAGCAATATAAATAGATAAGTTTAATTTCTATAGGCTAAAAAATAAACACAGTTAACTTAGGAGTATCTAAAATGAGTTTTATAAGTTTACAAAGTTTTTCTAACTTATAAGTTATTTCTTATGCTTAAATTCTTATATTTGTAAGAAAGTATAAGGAGTATATCTTCTGCTGTCTCACACACACAGCTCTACATAATTTGATATAACATTTTTTTTTTGTGCTGGCATTCAATCTTGTTTCTTACTTATTTCACTTAGATTTTTCTCTGACAGTTTTACGTTATACTTACATCAATTTCAGCTCCCTCAATTGTGGAATTACGAAAGGGCGGATTGCGACCGCTTATATACTCGAAGAACTTGCCCTTGTCAACCTTCAGCCATGTCACCTGCAAATCGAGAATATAATATAATTCATTTGCCAATATTAATATAATGTTCGATAACCGATTGTGCGACTTTGCGACTTTGCGACTGTCGCTGAATTTGATTTTGATTGAGTAACAGCTGCAATTCGTCGTTGTCAGCTGTCAGTTTTGTCGACTTATAAGTAATATCAGTGAGATAATATTTCCATTACAAACATATATGATTGAAATTACACTATAGCAGGGAAACGGAAAAGGGCAACAAATGCAATGAAATGTTTGGCAACGAAATTGTAGCATACTTTGCGGCGCCACAATTAAATTGCGCGTTAAACTGAATAACTGTAAATAATAGAATGCTTTATTGAAATGCCAACAGCAGCATCGAGTCCCCAGAGCTGTGTGAGGGATTGTGGATGCTGTTGCGTAATTAAAAACGAGATCTGTGCAAGCGACATGAATGTGGCAAGCGCCAAGCATGACTGCAAAAGTTACACAGTTGCAGGCGGTACTAAGGCAACAACAGCAACAGCAGCAGCAACAGCAACAGCAGCAACAACAACAACTGCAGCAGCAGCAGCAACAGTGACAAACAACGATAACAAATGCGAATGCATAATGCAAATGGAAATTAATTTTCATGCACAACTTAAAATTGCAGCAAGTTTTTCATTTTAGTTGGGGTTTGTCGGGGCTGCCAGACCGGAAGCTGCGACTGTAACAACTTAATGTCGCTTGTTGCGAGTTTTTAATTACGCACAGCGCATTAATTTATTGTCCTTTACGTCTCTCAACCCATCCCCCATCTGGCCGCATTCAATGACAAAAGCAATTTGCTTGCATGTTTTACTTGCGCAGTTTATCAAAAAAAGTAGGCAACGCGTGGGGGGGTGGGGTCAAAGGCTGATTGACATTAAATACACACACACACACATACATGCACACAAACTGCATTGATTGCATGCAAGTTAATAATATTAATGTGCTTATTGAGTGCGCCTGCGGCCGACGAGGCGTATGCGTAATTTGGAGCCGTCGCAAATGGCGACGTTACATGCGCGTGTTTACTTTTGCGTGTATTGTGTGTTTGTGCGTGTGTGTGTGTATCGTTTGTATTGTGTGCGAACAATCGATAAAACACACGCTCCCAAAATTCAGGACAAAGCAAACATAAACATATACAACAAGCAGTCGAGCAGTGAAGCATTCGACCATTTCGACCGTCCCGACCGTCCCGACTCGACGTTCGTCACGTTCGAGGGTCACATCAAATTTTATCAGCCACTTGTGGAAATTTTTGAAACAATTCCATCTGGTTGTGAAACGCGAACGCTCTGCTCTGCTCCCCCATCGTCATCGTAATCATAACAATAACCAAAGTGTGTATCGCAAAGTAATCAAACGGAACGGAACGCAACGCTCCTGCGTCCTGCGTCCTGCGACGTATCTGACTGGCGCGCCACAAGCGTTCAGCTGGGGATAGCGTGGCGCCTTTTGTTATTGTTATGGTCTGTCCCCCTTATCGGTGCTGCCCTGCCCTGGCCCCGTCCTGCTGCCCAGCCAGCCATAAGATTGGCATGTATTAGCTTTGGCGTGTCCACTGTGCTGTGGCCTGACTTTGCGTTTATTAGCCAACCCCCACATTCATTATACCCTTCGACCATTGAAAATGGTCAAAAAAGGGTATACTAACTTTGTGCAAAATGTATGTAACAGGCATAAGGAGGCGTGGCAGACCCCATAAAGTATATATATTCTTGCTCAGGATCACTAGCCGAGTCGATTGAGACATGTCCGTCTGTCTGTCCGTCTGTCCGTCTGTCCGTCTGTCCGTCTGTTTGTTTGAGACAACAGATCTCAGCTATTAAAAAAGCTAGAGACACCAAATTTGGTATGAAGGTTCCTATATATTCGGGGCAGGTGAAGTTTATGTCAAATGTTTGATGCCACGCCCACCGCCCCCGCAAATCGGTTATTTACGATTATTAAGCAAAGTAATGAACCTATAAAGTTATGCTTTGGTATGTGTAAAGCTGAATGCAATATAAACATATCCTCCAAAAAACAATCCGATCGGGCCAATAACACAGAAGTTATTAACGTCGACGTTTTCAGTACAAATGTTCGGTACGAGCGGCAGCCGACGCGCTGCTTTGAGCAGTTGACGCCGACGTCGACGTTTCGTCGTGTCGCTTTACTCTTTACGCGCGTCGCTGTGTGAGTGCGAGCGAGTAAGCTATATGTATTAGAAATATTTGTGCAGAATTCTCTGTTTGAAATTATGAGTGTGGTTACACGTTTGTAACGGATTTGGAAAATTGGGAGAAGGGTATCTTACTGTCGGGCGCCCGACTGTAGCCTTACCCACTTGTTTTAATTTAATTTATATTTGCAATTTTCTTTTCTTTTTTAGCATCTTTGAGTCGACTGCTCTTAGTTGACGTTAAAAAAATAAATTAATTAATTAATTAATCATATAAATTCTAAAGTAAAAAATAAATTAATTAATTAATAAATTAATCATAAAAATTCGAAAGTGTATTTAAACTTTCTATTTTATGTGTATTTTATTGTTTGTTTAAGTTTCTCTTCTCAATTTAATAATAATAATATCTTGGTTGCATTCACAAATTCTGTAGGGTATTTAAGCTTCTCATTTCATGCGTAATTTTATTTTAATTAAAACCATCATAGATAGTGCTTAAAATGTATGCAAATAAAGCTCTCTTAACATTTAAAAATGTAATAATTTTTGAATTATCTTTATACCCTTCGACCATTGAAAATGGTCAAAAAAGGGTATACTAACTTTGTGCAAAATGTATGTAACAGGCATAAGGAGGCGTGGCAGACCCCATAAAGTATATATATTCTTGCTCAGGATCACTAGCCGAGTCGATTGAGACATGTCCGTCTGTCTGTCCGTCTGTCCGTCTGTCCGTCTGTCCGTCTGTTTGTTTGAGACAACAGATCTCAGCTATTAAAAAAGCTAGAGACACCAAATTTGGTATGAAGGTTCCTATATATTCGGGGCAGGTGAAGTTTATGTCAAATGTTTGATGCCACGCCCACCGCCCCCGCAAATCGGTAATTTACGATTATTAAGCAAAGTATTAAACTTACAAAGTTCTGCTTTGGTATGCATAAAGCTGAATGCAATATGAACATATCCTCCAAATAACAATCTGATCGGACCAATAACACAGAAGTTATTCAAGTCAACGTTTTCAGTACAAATGTTCGGTACGAGCAGCAGCCGGCGCGCTGCTTTGAGCAGTTGACGTCGACGTCGACGTTGCGTCGTGTCGCTTTACTCTTTACGCGCGTCGCTGTGTGAGTGCGAGCGAGTAAGCTATATATACTTGAAGTATTTGTGCAGAATTCTCTGTTTGAAATTATGAGTGTGGTTACACGTTTGTAACGAATTTAGAAATTTGGGAGAAGGGTATCTTACTGTCGGGCTCCCGACTGTAGCCTTACCTACTTGTTTTTGTTTCTTTTTATTTCATTTTATTTATTTCTTTTTTTTTTGGTCAAATCAAAAGCTCATTAATGGCCACCTGAACGGGTTCCAGGGTAATTAGTTTATTTAATTTTTATATATATATATGCAGTATGTGTGTGCATTACATTTTTTTTTTGGCCCGAACATGTGTAAGCCACACACCACTGCCTTTGCCTGCTGCTGCCGTGTTCGCATTTCGCGTTTTAATTGCCTTTTTAGTGCCACTTCCACAGAATTTGCCACGCTTCGTAATTCGTACAACAATTCGAATCAAAACGAGTTGCCAGAACACCGGCAAGCGGACTCGCTTATACTACACATACACGTGTATATAGTCAATTATACTAATTAGCCACGTCGAGGCGCAGTGGCCGCAAAACCGCTAAAACTGGCCCGAATAAAGTAATGTGTGTCCGTGTAAGCACGGAAGGAGTGCGGCGTGTATTTCGCTGGCAACTTGCAGAACAAGATGGAGTAAAATGTATACAAAAAGTTTGGTGGTTTTTGAACCGTATATTATAGGGTTTTGATCAATGATTTGACAATATTTTTCACAATTTATGTTGGAATTTGTTTTGGATTTGATTTTTATGCTTGTTTTGAATATCCCGTTCGATTTAAAACAAAAAATTAGAACTTTATTTTTTTCGAAAATTTCGAAATTTTTGTAAGGGGTTAGCATGGAAAAAGACGAAAAAAATCGATATTCTTAAATCGATAATATTGAAATGCAGAATCATTTTAGGAACAATGGCATGTTTAAAAAGTCATTCCCGAGCGAGATCAACTAATTTTTGGCAAAGTTATGACAGTTTGAAACCAAAAATCTGCGTGAAAAAGACTTTTCACATTTTTTCCTCATATTATAAGGATTTTATCGATAAAATATCGATATTTTTGAAACTTGTTGTCGGAATTTATTTTGGATTCCATTTTTATGCTTGTTTTGAATATCTCAATCGATTCTAAACAAAAAATTAAAACTTTATTTTTTTCGAAAATTCCGAAATTTTTATAAGGGGTTAGCATAGAAAAAGTCGCAAAATATCGAAATTCTTAAATCGCTAGTATTGAAATGCAGAATCGTTTCAGGAACAATGGCATGTTTAAAAAGTCATTCCCGAGGGAGGCCAAATGATTTTTGGCAAAGTAATGACTGTTTGAACCCAAAACTTAATCGTGAAAATGGAGGTAGTACAACCTCAACAAGATTAAGATTTGTAGAATCCATAAAGTAAGAAAATAGAAAAAATTTAAGTTACTCCAGATTTTGGTTCAATGGATTCCATTGCAACTTCTTTATAAACTAGCTAGGTTGTTCAACATGCGTATTGTGGCCATATGAATTAAAAAATAATTATTCAACAATGTTACCCAACTTACCTTGAACAATATGGCAGGTTCGACATCATGCTTGCACTTCATCGTGGCGCTTGAGCCACGCTCCACATACCTCGGCACTTCCAGCTGCACATTCACTTCCGATTGTCCATCTACGAGAAAACCAGAAAAGAAAGAGAGAGAGAGACAGTTACGAGAAAGTTTAAAGTTAGCACAAGTGCGGCATTTTAAGGAAAACCCAATCGACCCAAGCCAAGCCATTTCGACGCTTAAATGCAGCTTAATTGAAATACCATTTAAGAGGTAAAATTCTGTTTACAACAAAAATAGCAGCAGTAACTAAATATGCAGTCTATTTTAACTGTGGCCTGGCTGTCCACAGGGGGTGTCAGGGGAGACCCACCCGGTGTCGGTCGACCCTCGACCTGCTCGATAAATCTTAATTTGTTTGCCAAAGTGCACATGAGAAATTTTTTGTTTCTGCATTCCAGAAATGCTACGGTGTGCGTGCCCAAGTGTATGTATGAGTCTCTCTCTCTCTCTCTGTGTGTGTGTGTGTGTGCGCGCTCCGGGACAGTCAGTGAGTGTCAAATATTTACGAGTGGCATGCAACGGCTACGAGCTGAGGGTGAACCCTGACTGCGAGTGAGGCCAACAACGTCAGTAAAATTACTTTTTCTTTTTCATTCTCCTTTTTTTTTCATGCCACAGAGCAACACCTGTGCCAAGAGTGGCACAAGGTTCGTACGGCTCGACTTGCCTGTTGAATATTACGTATACGTATCAAGCATATATTTGTATATTTCTTTTTTAATATATTTGTATATATATATTTTTTAAATACTTTTCTGCAGAATTGTTGTAAACCTTCTGCCAGTGTATAATTACACTTTTATTCCATCAATTACACATTTCTTGAATTTTTGGCATAGTTATTTTTTAATTGAGTTACAAACAGGGCCAGTTCAGGGTTGTATATTACGTATACGAATCCAATATATATATATTTTTTTTTCAGTTATTTTAATTGTGTTTGTCTGTTTCTGGCACTTGTGTAACTGTGTTAATTCTATGTATATATTTTTATGCCTACCAGATAATTAATAAGCTTGAGAGCACTCTCAAGTTGCAATTTCTGTTTTAGTTGCAACAATTAGCAAATTGATATTCGGCCCAATCGATAAATGAGTTTCCGCAACGCGGCATCGAGCATTTCCGCTTTCTTTCCTCCCAATCATAATTAAGACACTACCAAATGGCAAAAGGCAAACACATTGCCTGCCAGTGAGCAGCAGGAGGGGAGGCGAAGGAAAACAAGGGGAGGCAGCGCTGCCTACAAAGTGACGCAAATTTCATTTCATTTATTCACACCACGCTTGCTGTCGTCAGTCACGCAAATTGTCAACGACGACGACTGAGTAAGTAAAAAAAACATGGCGAAAAAAATATGGCAAAAGGCGGAAAACAAGAAAAAACCGAAATGGAAGCAAATGAAATGAAGCACGTCAAGTGCATGACAGGCACGCCGATCCGCCGACGACCCCATGACCCCCACGAACTCAACCAGCCAGCCGACAGGCCAACAGTTAAATATGGCAACGCTTCTGCTGCTGGCTTGGGTCTTGGCAACTTGTTGCAGCACATAACCAACGCACATGCCAAGCCTTCTCATTGGTTTAACTGCCATGGCCTACAGCAAAGTCGCGTGTGTGTGACTGTGTGTGTGTGTTTCTGACCTTATACGTGTTCGTGCCGCACGCTAACGAGCCGTAATTCACGGAAAATTCAATCATGCTCAGCTGACCAGACCACACACTCTGCCCCCTCCCACGCAGCCTCCAACCTTCTCCTTCAGTCTACAGTTTCGTTCACACTCGCTCGTGTCAAGGAGCAGCAACTTCTGGCTGACTTCTTCGTTCTGCCTGCCTGCCTGCCATTCGCCTGGATAATCATGTCGAATATTTGGCATTAATGTCGCCACACTCAACATCAATTTTTTTTCTTCCTCTCTATAAGCAGACTTGGCAGCTGTCCAATACTTTTTTTTTAAGAACCCAAAAAAGCGAAAAGCGAAAAGTTCTGACAAGATGTTCGCCAGCCGCAATTATTGTATTCGTTGGCAGCGAAAAATATTCATTACTGTTCCAACAAAGCCAAAGAGCGAGAGGAACAGGGAGCGTGAGATTGACAGGGAGGGAGTAGGTTGGCGGCAGGCCACAGACATTTGGCCTGCGAGAAAAAGCTCAAAAAAATACAGAGCAGAAAAAAAATTACGCTCACATTGACAGCAGCAGGCGGCGACGGCGGCGGCGGCGCAACGTTTTGTTGTACGTGGTGTACGTGTTTTACAAGCGGAAATTGATGATTTTCCACAAGTCGAGCGACAATAAAGCGTGCAGCATGTCAGCAGAACGCAAATAATCAATCAATCAACATTAATCAAGCAGTTTTGGGGGCGTGGCACATGCCTACAACTGTTGCAGCTAAAGAGTAATTTTTTCTTTTAAATTTTCAACAGAAAAATGAATTTCAAACATTTCGGTAAGGCTACAGTCGAGCGCGCCCGACAGTTAGATACCCTTCGCCTAATTCCCAAAATCCGTTACAAACGTGTAAATCACACTTATTGTTTATAACAAGGACTTCTGCACAACTTATTCTACTACATATGGCCTACTCGCTCTTAAAAACTCACGATTTAAAATTACAAAAAAAAAAAAAAATTTGTTGCAAATCATAGGGGGGACCCTTACCTAAATTTCCAAAACATCGAAAAATTTCAAAGATCCATTTATCCTATATTTTAAATGTAGAATCACTCAAGTTGTTAAAACATAAACAAAATGTCATTCCGCGTAAAAATCGATTGATTTTTAAGAAAGTTACGATCGGTGTAAAATGAGGGTACCAGGCCTACTGAGCATGTCACATGTCTAAATTTATGACCATTTCGTCATGATTTTCGGGCCAAAATTAAGTATCGTTTAAAATCGATTTAAATAATTGCTTAGCACTAATTTTGGCCTTCGCAATCGATTAAAATCAAAAACTGGCGATTTAAAAGTACAAAAAAAAAATTTGTGTTTTAAAATCATAGGGGGGACCCTTGCATAAATTCCGAGAACATCGAAGAATATAAACAAATCAATTATGCTTTTTTTTAAATGTAGAAACATTCAGGTTGTTAAAACATAAAACACAAACAACAACAACATTCCGCGTGAACATCGTTTGATTTTTAAGAAAGTTACGATCGGTGTTAAATGATGGTACCAGGCCTGTTGAGGTTGTTACATGTCTAATTTTTTTTACAATTTCGACATGATTTTAGGGCCAGAACCTTGGCCATACTCTTAAGAATCAGTTTCATATATTAAAGTGTATATTCCTTATTATCCAAAATATTCCAGCTCTTGCTCTCTGCCATAGGAAATTATCACTTTTCATAGCATACTTTTTGGGGCAGTTTAACAAGTAACTGCATTCACATAGGAACTGTTGCAATAAGCGGTAAAAAATGGTAAAATGTTAATATAAATACTGAAAAGGAAAGTCTCAATTGATGCCGAAAGTTTGTAGCCATTTGTATGCCTTCTAGTCTTATAAAAAAACCATAAAACTGTCGATAGATTGCGCCAAGCAGGAAAAACTTTTACTCTACAACCACAACACTTTAGCCAAAAGTATTTAGAGTCGCTCACTTGGCCAGAAAGGAGTCAACTGGCCGCCTGGTTGAGCACTAATTGTGGCAACTTAAATACGTTAATGCAAAACGAAGAGCAACAACAAGCATAATAATTCACAGAGAGAAAGTGGAAGGAAGCGGAAAAACATAAATAGGCATTTGCTGCTCGATTCGCTATTCATAATTTCAATTGATTGCTAAATCAATATTTGAACTCTAGCAGCTGCTTCACCCACAGGCAATTCACACTGAAGAGAAAGCGAAAGGAATACAAGCTAAATGTGAGAAACGAATACACTTTTTGTGGTTGATTGTAGTTGTTGGAATGTGTGTGTGTGTATGTCACCTGCCACGCATGTTGGCCTGTTGCAGTGACAGCGCAGAACGCAATTATTGCCCTCAAACCGATGTGGTCAGTTCGCTGTCGTAGGCCTGAGCTGCCTGTCTGCCTGCCTGTTGGTTTCTAGATCTGTCTGGGTAAAGGCTGTTGCTTTTCAATAATATAATGTTCAATCATTATGCTTGATTGGCAGACGCAACACAATCCGGCCACAAGAGAGCAGTAACAACAACCACACACTCCAGGCGAAGCATCAACAAAACTTGAGAGCAATATGCGAAGTTCATTAGACGATTGATTGACTGAGTGACTGACTGACCGACTGACTGACTGACTGACTGACTGACTGATTGAACCTTTACAGTTTCGTTTTCGATTTGTGGCTCTCAACTATGTATGCTGGGCAATTTCGTATCGATTATGATGACTTGCTGTAATTATAAAGGGACAACTGTGCGTATACGCAATTTCTAATTGTGTCTGCCCGAATCGAATGCATGAATGTGGTGGAAAGAGCTAAGCCAACAACATGCCAAACAAATGTTTGCTTTGCACTCCACACACACACACACACACAGACACACACACACCACTTAAGCCAACTAAATCGGAAATAAAGAAACGGAAAGAGAATCTGGAGTAGGAGCTGTGTTTAAGCAACGCAAAGGGATAAGGCCATAAGTCGTTATGTTCGTTCAGTGAATTTTTTTTTTTTTTTGGGAAACGGCATGAGAAATGAGAGAAAAGCAATAACAAAAGGAAAGCGACAAAGCGGGGAAAAGGAAAAATGGGGTAAAGGGACAACGTGTCGGGGCGGCATAAAGTAATTTTATAGAACAAATCACAGGCATTAGTGGATATAAATCCCGTTTATCCTTGCCAGTGTATGCGCGCGTGAAATTTAAATATGTAACGGACGCAGCGGGAAGACAGAAGCACACACACACACAGAAAGAGCGAAACGACAGAGCGAAACGAATATAAAACAATAGAGAAAGAGGAGCTAAAGAAAAATGGCCGTCTTTGGTTAGGAAGTGGTCTACACGCTGCCTGAACAACTGCTTGGCATGGGTGCGAAAAGAATATAAAAGAATATTAGCACACACACAGACACACACACACACACGCACATACCTCTGAGTGTATGATTCAATGTAGTTAAGCTATTGTTTTTATGCAAGCCTAACTAAGCCCAGCGAACCGCATTCGAGCCAAGTTATTCAGCAGCGCTCGCTGAATTTTAAGCATTTTCCGAGTAGAAGCAGAAAGCTATCCTTGATCTCGTCGGATTGCATCCCATCTCATGATAGCCAACTGATTTCCTTTCTACCTTGACCCAAACAACAAATTTTCAATTTAATATTTCTTATCACATTTATGTAATAAAATCACGGTGAGTAAATAAGCAATGGCACAAAAATCAACAAAAATACAAAATAAAAAAAAAAAAGAGAAAAATCAAAGCAACTAAGCAGCGTGAATGTTTTTCATTCACACACACACACACACACATAGCAAGAAACTCGCGCGGTTTACGCTGCCCTGGTACAGGGCCGACAAAAGTAGCCCCATGTTATGATGGTCAGAACAGGCCAAGAAGGGAAGGGAAGCAAACATCCCGTTTTGAGCATTTTATCTGGGCATCCGGCAGCTTCTGCCAGCAGCAACTACAACCAGCCAGACCGACACTAATACACACATACTCACACACATAAACACACACACACACACATGCACAGGAGAAGAGCAGAAAAATCCGTTTATAAGTAAGTACATAAGAAAATGGCTTCAAGGGCACGCTCCGTTGGCGCTGCTGCTGCAGCCACAGCCAACGCTGCCACGCCCATCTGTGGGCGCCCAGCACGTAAGTCGCATACAGCACGCCCAGTGCCCATTTACAAGGCCGTGGAGCAAACACATGTAGGCCATGAATCTCATAACGAGTGTTAGTCATGCGCCACCAAAGCTACCTTGCCAGCCCTCTGCCCGCCCACCTGGCTTACTTCCTGCTCAACTATGTACGTGTGTGTATGTGTGTGTGTGTGTGTGTGTGGCTTGTCCTCAGTTACCGGTCCAGTGAGTGCGACCTGGACCTGTGTACCTGTGCCTCGTAAAGGCGCAGACCATTATAGAAATGAAAAGCAAACGCAAGGGCAGTCGCTGTCGCCGTTGCCGTTGCCGGCGTTGGCAAACACATAAAAGTGCTTAAATTACTTTTAAGCGAAATTATGTTTTATTAATGCGTTGGCCGGCAGCAGCAACAACAACAACAACAGCAACAGCAACAACAGCGACAACAGAAAACAGACAAAGTACAAACAGGCGGGCAAACATTGCAAATTAGTTGCGCGAATGGTTTCGTTTTCAGCTTCAGTTTCAGCTTCGTTTTCGGTTTCAATTTCAGTTTCATTTGCAGTTTCCTTTTTTTTTCTCTCTCTCTCTCTGTCTCCCCCCATTCCCTTGTTACTCGTTTTGCCTGCACGACCAACATGGCGTATGCGCAATTTTCGTATTGTGTATACGCAGTGTGTGTGTCATGTAATTTTAACGCCAGCTAAAGCTGAGTGACAACTCACGCTCATTTGCAGCAGCTGCCCGAACATACATATTTCAACCCTGTCATCCCCTCCCCTCCCCCTCCACCCCTCCTAAATGCTGTCTAAAACACAACACAACAACGAAAAATACGCTGCAAACCATTGATAGATGCCACAGCCCGAAAATAGAGAAAAAACAAGTGCGACAATTGCATATTTTCAGTGCGGTTAACCGGGGGGATTTGTTTATTTCACAATTTCACAATCTGTGAAAATCCCAAAAATACCAAAAAAAAAAAAAAAAAAAAAAAAAACAGAGTAGAGAAATTTGTATTTATTGGAAAAAATGCCAAAAAATTGTTAGTGAAATTTTTGTTTACGCTTCTACGCCGCGAGGCAAATGGAAAATTTCAATTTAAAAACTTTCAACGCGCTGTCGCCTGCTCAGCTAAACAATTAATTAAGGTCTGTACGCAGGTACGACTGTCTCTACGAAGAATCCCCGAACTGACCGATATCAAATTCCCAGCAAACCCAACTGTAGCAAGCGCAGCTGCAATATGCTGCTACGTATACGTAATTTGGCCAAGCAAATTCTTTGCCAGCATTTGTATTTGTTGTTGTTGTCCTTATCTCTAATCTACACAGGCATTAAGCCCAGTGACACAAACATGGCGGGAGCAACCCCTCGACAAGGCTGACAGGCGAGGAAGCCACAAGACCTGCGGCATTTTACCAAGCCCTCTGATGATATTGACATTTATGCTCCGCAGTCCAGAAGCCAGCCAAGCCCCAAGCCAGGCCTGCCTGGGAGATGGGTTGGATATGCTGCGGGTTTTTTTGCTTTTCTTTTATTTTTTGGTTGGTTTTTTCTTTTGTTTTGTTTTATTTGTTCGCTTTTTTTTGCGTTCATTTTTTGGCAGCATATTTTAGAGGGCCGGACAGGCGTTGTGATGACATTTGACAGCACCTGCTGCCAGGCAGCCAGAGATCTTTGAAGGCCGCAAATGACAGGCAGATTCCACATCTAGGAGAGAGAGAGAGTTGCCAGCGACACGCATGACCACAGTAATAAAGTCATATTTGTTTAGTGACCATAAGCAGCTGACCATGAGCACACAACTTGTTGAAACAAAGGGCAGCAGTTTCTTTCTCTCTCTTTCTATGGCCCAATCAATGCCAACTGGGTTTTGGGTCTGCATTTACATTTCAGAAACCCAAATCCAAAGCAGGAGCAGCAGCAGCAGGAGGAGAAGGCGGGCAGCAGTTTAAAAATCAACGCAAAGTGCCTTCATTATGCGACTCGTGACCGGATCTGTGCCAAACTGGACCAATGCCAAGGGCTAGCATATTTTTATATACGTATATACGTATGCAGCCAGGCGAGAAAGCACTCAGCATGAAGGCGTAACAATCAGCCACAAGGCTGGCTCTGTGTGTGTGTGTGTGTGTGTGTGTGTTCCGGGTGATTCTAATCAATAATTTACGCATTTTCATTTGGCTCTGCCCGCTTCGCCCGAAGGTGGCATTAGCATTGGGGGCCGCAATTACCAGTCCAGAAGTGCCAGCCATTCAAGTGTGTCCCTTATGCCGAGAGAGGGAGAGAGGGAGGGAGAGAGTGTCAGAGCGAGAGCGAGTGTGTGTTCTTCAAGGACCTCCTCGCTTTTGTTGTCTGGCCTATTCCCAGCTGCGCATTTTCTCCACTCGTCGCTGCATAAATTTTCTACGTTTTGTTTTTTAGTTTAGAGAGACCGAAAAGTTGTGCTTAAAGTTAAGCGTGTTAATTCACACACCACTCGTTATAATAATATTATAATTTATATATATTATATATTATATTATTTATGTTTTGTGCTTTTTCCTTCCACTCCTCCCACTGCTGCTGGCATTTTGCTTACGCAAATCCAATTATAACTAAGCAGCCACGATTTAGACTGCTTGTGGATTCCCCAGCTCCTGTTTTGTTCCACATTCTTATTGTTGTTGTTGGGCTATTACTTTGCTGGTAATTCCTTAAGGATTGTGTTTACTTGAGTGCGCATGTGGCTGCCAATTGACGCATATTTGACTTTCTGCTTTGCTTTTTTTGCTCTTTCTTCCTTGCCCTTCTCTGAGATTTGACGGGGAGTGTGACTCGCTCTCGTTGATTGCCATCTCTTGAGCTCCGGCAACAACAGTTTCGATAGCTTCAACAGACACACTCACAAACAGAGCATAATGAAGTCGAGCTCTTGCAGCATACTAAGTAGCTCAGAGATTTTTAAATGCCAGAGAAATTGTGTGCCTGCCTAATTAAAGCCAGGCTAATGCTTAAAATGCACAAATGTGGCAATTAATAAGGCCGAGAGCGGGAGAGAGAGTGTTACGCATACGCAGCGTGCTCACCGTGCAATGTGTAAGTCAAGTATCGCCCGCAAGCAGAACTCGATTCGATGCGCATATTCATAAGCTCATCGCATTTATAATATTAATTGAATTTGACGCATGAGATATTTTATTCATACCCAAGCAGCTGCTTAATCATCAACTTATGTGCTCATTAACGAGCATAGCATAGCATAGCATGGTATAGTATATAGAGTAGCATGTTTCGGGCAACTGATTGTGGCATCCACCTGCCGAGTCACCTGCCGCATATTAACTGCAGGCATTAAATATTGTTAAGAGCCGCAAAATCATCACTGTTATATGTAAAACCAGCCACACACACAGGGTGACTCTGCTACTGCTGCTCCTTCTCGCTCTGCACAGTTGGTTAGATAAATGACTGGCTTTCCCCAAGCAGAAATACACACACACACATAAGCCACATCATTAGGAGCTAACTACAAGAACAGCAGCAGCAGCAGCAACAGCAACAAAACATTCAACATGAAGAGTCAGTCAAATTAATTAGGCAGCTGTCAGACGCGTCTCCATCTCGTTCCACAACGTCAACGTGCAACGTCAACTAAACCCGTATTATAGCATAAATTTAAAGCAAACTCAGACCCTTTAAGCACCCAAGACACACACACACAAGACACACACACAGACACGCATGAGATGAGTGTAATTTCAGAGTAATTACAGTCTATAAAATAGGTAAATATTTGAGTCAATTACACGCTCCGTTTGGCGAAAGAGATGCGTTAATTATATAACAAATATCAGGCTAGAAGAAGCAATGCCTATGCATGTATGCAAATATTTAATTACAGTCATTAAGCTACTCAAAGTATTAACTGAAAGAAAGCAAATGAATTAGGCTTGCACCATTTAACTTTAGTATAAACAAGCAACGAAACAGGCAGTGCGCTCGAAAGTAGGCAACATTTAAAAAAAAAAAAGAAAATATGTAAAAGAAAATGATAGCCAGTCTTGAGGTCATACTAATTTCCATTTTTTACAGACTTTTTCCCGAAGCGAGCGCTCCTTTTGATTACATTGATATTCAATGCGATCTTAAGGATAGAATACTTTCCCAAGCAATGGAAGAATGCGAGGATCTCAATGATCCTCAAGCCAGGGAAGCCGGAACAGGACCCCAGTTCCTACCGGCCGATAAGTCTCCTACCTTCTTTATCGAAAGTATTCGAAAGACTGTACATCTCCCGGCTTCTTGAATATATGGACGCCAATAAAACAATTCCGCCCCATCAGTTTGGATTCCGATCTGGTCACGGCACCGTGGAGCAACTGCATCGGGTGGTTAACCATATACTTAAGGCATTCGACCAAAGAGAGTATTGCAATGGAGTATTTCTCGACATCCAGCAAGCCTTTGACAGAGTCTGGCATCCGGGACTACTGGCAAAAGTCAAGCTAGCGCTACCAGCCAATCATTACAGCCGAGAATCAATCTCATCCAGTCGACCTCTAAATGCCGGTGTTCCCCAAGGAAGTGTCCTAGGACCGATCTTATACTCTATATTTACAGCAGACACTCCAACTCCAGATGCGACAGAAATGGATATTAACAGAGAAAAGATGCTGCTAGCCACATTCGCTGATGACGTCTGCATACTGTACTCAGCAGCCAGTGAATATGGGGCTTCCGACGGCATCCAGGAATATCTCAACTCATTCCAAGAATGGGCCAGATGCTGGAACATTGGCATTAACGCACAAAAAAGTGCAAACGTCTGCTTCACCTTACGTCGCGGTACGACACCAGCAGTATATCTCAACGACACTCCAATTGAGCAGTCAACAAAAGCCAAATACCTTGGCTTGACGTTAGATTCCCGTCTGACTTTTCGCGACCACATAGCCAACACAGTCACAATGTGCAACACAAAAAGGAGCAGGCTGTACTGGCTGCTCAATAAAAGGAGCAAGTTGGCACTTCGGTGCAAACGTTTAATATACCAGCAAATCATTGCACCGACTTGGAGATATGGTATACAAATCTGGGGTATTGCAGCAGCAACACACAGAAAACGAATACAGACATTGCAGAACAAATGCTTGAGACTTATTACCGGCTGTGAATGGTACATAAGCAACACGACACTCCACAGAGATCTCAATCTGCGTACGGTGGAGGAGCAGATCTCATTTCACTCAAGCAGATACAACGACAGACTGACCATGCATAATAACCGACTTGCCCGACGTTTAAGGCGGAACATTCCAATAAGAAGACTCAAAAGAAGACATTTCCACAGTCTTATAAATCATTAGTAAATATAACAAATAAATAGTAATCTAACTACACTAGGAACATACGCTTAAGTTATTATTAATACACAGAAACTACTTACTAATTAAATTATAAGTAGTCTTGGAGAAGCAACAACCATAGATGCTCATTAGGTTATAGAAAAATTTGTACTCTGATCCCTAATGAAACAAACAAATAAAAAAAAAAAAAAAAAAACAGACTTTTTGGTTTTTAAACAATCATAACTTTGCCAAAAATAATTTGATTTTGCTTGGGAATGACTTTTTTCACAAGTCATTGTTCCTGAATTGATTCTGCATTTCAATTTTATCGATTTGGGAAATTCAATTTTTTTCGATTTTTTCCATGCTAACCCCTTATTAAAATTCCGAAATTTTCGAAAAAAATAATGTTGTAATTTTTTGCTTAAAATCGATTGGGATATTCAAAACAAGCATAAAAATCGAATCCAAAACGTATTTGGGCTGAAATTTTGAAAAATATCCTTATTTTAACAATAAAAACCTTATTTAAATTTAAAAGAAATATATATAATTTTTTTTTTCTTAACATCGATTGAGATATTCAAACAATTTAGCTTGTACTCGGCTTTACTTATGTAATTGTTAATCATTTTGCAGCCATCTTGCAGCTTGTTATTCAGTTGAACCTTTTCCTCCAATTTCATTTCTGCTACTTACACTGTCTTTGCCCGTTTTCACGCACTTCAATATCTTGCGGCCCAGTCAATTTCCCAGTAATAACACTTTATTTAGCCCATTTTGAGTTGTTCATCAAACACGACACTACAGAACAAAAGACAAGACGACAGCGCACAGCTGCTGTGTTTGTGTGTGGGCGTGCCTAGATTTTACCAGCTACAGCTAGTGTTTTATTGCCTACTTTAGGGCGTCTCCAGTGCACTCCACGCCCTTCCCTTCCCCCCCTCCCTGGAGCGGGGGGCACGCACCGAGTGACAAAAGCAGCTCGCGCCTGTTCGAGCCAGTCGCTTGGCAGTTCTTTATGCGACCCGTTAACAATACATACATACTTTCAAGTGAGCGCTCACACACACACACACAGACATGCAGAAGGTTGCACAAACATACTCAGGCAGACAGACAGCTCGAGAGAGGACGAGGAGAGGGCGGGGGGAGAGGCAGAGGGAACGAGCCATGCAAGGGACCAGCAGCCGAGTGGAAAAACAAAAACATTTGCCTTTCATTTGCGTCCCCTTTTGCATAATAAAAATGTGTAGTTTACTTTTTTCTCACCCCCTTCCCTCTCTTTCCCCGTTCAACCCAACCGACACAGTCTCTGCCGCAGTCGCTGCTGGCGTCAGCGTCAGCGTTAGCCAACTTTGCTAGCCCTTTGTTTCCACATTTGCTGTCGTTATTGTTTGTTTGTTTGCCAGCTTGTTATATTCTACTAGGCGCGTGTGTGTGTGTGTGGGTGCGGCCTGTATGTGCGACATTTCCGCCTATGCTTAACTTTTCACTCGCTTTCTCTATCTATCTCTCTCTTTCTCTCTCACTTTCTCTGCTCATTCCGCTTCCAACATTTCCTTTTCATTTCGCTTTTTTTCGGCCATTTTATGTGTCATTTTTTGCCTCACTGCGAAGGCTTAATAAAGTTTTTAGTGCCTAGACATGTTTTTGTTTTAATTCCCTCCCCCTTTTCCCTCTCTTGCTCACCCCTCTCTCTTTCCCCCTCTCTCTTGCCGAGACACACACAGAGAAAGAGAGAGACACACACACTCGAGCGCGCATTGCCAATGTTTTTAATTAATTTTGCCTTCTGCCAGCAACTTCTATGTCCCACTGTATATGTGTGTGTGTGTGTGTATGTGTGTGTGCGTGTGTGTGTGCGTAGCAATAAAATAAAATACATATGCAGTCGTAGCTGGCTGTGATTAAATTGTTATGAACGCCTGCCTGCCAAAAGCACTTTAAAAGTGCTAAAAAGTGTTTTCCCCTCTTTCTTCCCTCTTCAGTCTTCAATCTGAACCGAGATTACGAATTGCCTCAGAAACCGAGAAGGATTACACAACCACACATTCGGTTTCCTGCCACTGCTGCTACTCTGCGGTTTTCAACAAAACCTTTTCATGTCACGCCTCCGGGTCAATTTGCACGAACCAAAAAAAAAAGAGACATGAATCCGAAAAAAGCAGAGCAAATATCATGCTGCTCTTTAAGCTTAAAGCCATAAAAAATGCTCGATTATTACCAAAGGGCAGTAAAAGCGGTTTGAAAATTTTCAGCAAACAAACCCCTATAAAATTAACAAAAGGTTGTGGAGATATATGAATATTTTGTTTATTATCTGCATATCATTCCCTGTTTATTACAAAGTTTGTTTTTTTGTGTTTTGAAAATCATAAACAATATTAGCTATTAAAAGAGATCTTTAAAAATACATTATATTTTGTATATCTCTTTAAACTTTATAGGTATGGACCTAACAGTTTGTTGTTGTATAATTTTGCTCAGTTTGTAGAACTTTTGTAGAACTTCAAGTCAATTTGATAGTTCAACTCGATTATCTGGCACTTTATCATATTTCCCACAGCATAGGGTTTCATGCTGGACTCAACTTTGCACAGTACTGTACCCAGCAAAACAACAATAAATGGGGAACCCCCCCATATTTAGGCACTTTGTTGGCTTGACCACACGCCGCACACTTCTGTGTGTGTGTGGGAGGCAAAGTATTTGCCGATTTTTCGATTTTCAGATTTCTGTTTTTCTGGGCACAAATTTATGCGTCATCAATTTGGCCTTTGAACCGCAGCTGCTAAAGGGACTATGAGAGCAGGGAAGTGGGAGAGTGAGATTAGGAACGAAAGGAGCCCTAAATCGAAAACTTATCATTGTTAACCAGGCTAAGCAGGCCTCCACTTGGCTCATTCATTTTGCATGAATTGCCGGCAGCGTTTGACTTTAAAATGTTTCAGCGACCTTTGTTTGAAAGTTACCAAAAAAAAAAAGAAAAAAAAAACTTTGTGGCTAAAATCAAAATGTGAAATTTAGCATCGCAGTTGGGGATCTTAACGTAGTTTTCTCCCTCTCTCTCTCTCTCTCTCTCTCTAGCTCATTGTAAATTCGGGCGCATAATTAACGCTTCGCTGCACAGCAGCAGGAAGCAGGGGGTGGCTGTGGGTGGCAGGGGGAAGCTGCCTGCTCTGTTTGGGCTGTTTGTCATTTGCCAGCAGAGAGTCAATTTACATTTGGCCAGTTCGAGTTCGATTGTTGTTGCTGTTGTTGTTGACCCATCGCGTGCTATTTGCCAATTTATGGCCTGTTGGAATTTATTTCGGGTTCTGCCAGTTACAAATGTCTGCCGGCGCATGCTGATTTGGGTTAGGAATTAGACGGGATTTATGCTGCAGCCGACAGACTTATTAGGGCTCATTAAAACCACCCAAGATGAACAGCAGCAGCAACAAGATCAAAGGATTTAACTTTCATGAATTCAGCTAAAAATCAAATAAAAAAAAAAAATCTCACGACATTTGCCAAAAGCCGGAAAAAAAGGTTACCCCATTGTAGAAAGGGAAAGGGAACGAGGCGACAATAACTGCTTGGCTCTTAATAAACCCATAAATTTAGTGAAAAATGGTAAATCGATTTCTTTTCTTGCATTTATTGTTATTACAAAACCGTCAGAGCAACTAAAAACCCAAGTAAAAGAAGTTGAAGAAGAAGAAAAAAAAAACGAAAACGAAACGTTCGAGGCAAATGCCGAGGCGTCCCTTGGCCGTGCTACGTAAATCCTTTTTGATAAAGTGCTTTCATTCTCTACAGAAGGGAGTAGGAGTGAGAAAGACAGAGAGGGAGAGAGAGGGAGAAAGAGAGCGGAAGAGCTGGCGAAAATCGCGCGCGCTCTGGCAAAAAGTGTCGCATTATGAGCATTTTCCTTTCGCTGGCAACGCCTCGTTGGCTTTGGCTTTCCCCATTTTGGCTGAGTTCGTTTTTTTTAGTGGCGGATTTGGCCATAAGATGCCATCAGATTTATACCAACTGCTGCCACTGCTGCCATGCGTAATTATTTGCTGACATTTTAATAGTTTTCAATTTTCCTCCATTTGACTTGCGCCAAAGCAAAAGCAAATGACGATGAACTTGCATTAAAAGTTTTTTACAAAAAGGAAAAATAAATAAATCTAGATATGGCATGGAATCACATAAACTGTCAGCTGATTTTTAAAAATGAAAATACACTAAATTAAATATAAAATAAGCTAGAACTAATTCAACTTTGTTTTTAGCTTTAATACTAACAAAATCATGTAGAAACAGCCAGTTAAGCGAAAATCGCTTGTGTCATTGCCAACTTTCTTCCTATTTTTTTCTACATCATTTTTCAGTCTACTCAGGCCACACTTTCTGCTGCTGATATTAGAGGTCAAAAGTGTGTGCACTCTGCTCAGGCGATATGCTTAGGAATTCCTGTCAGCCTCATGAATATTTGAGGGCCCGCACTTAGGCATAATTGTTTTGTTGGAGTTTTTCTTACAGTTCCGGCAGCTGATGGGTGTCCCACACACCCACACACACACACACACACACACACCCAGAGAGACTGAGACTAGGACTTGTGTTTTTAATGGCCTCAGTTTAACGACATTACCCATGGCATCATAAATAATACAAATAATAGCGAACGTTGAAATATAAAATTCGTTTTCTTTTTTTTTTTTGTGTCATCGTCGTAGGCAGCGACAATTTGTATCGTATGAGCAACTTCTTTTTTTCCTGTTTTTTTGATAGGCTCAGCGCCGATAAACTTGTACATCTGCGTACATATCATTTTCCGGCTGCTAGCTGGCTGCCTCTCCAGGCTCCCGGCTGCTGTCTCCAGGCACTGTCACAGTCACAGTCTGTTGGCCCTGTTTGGAGTGGCAGGGCATGTGGGAAGGAGGCGACGTCCTTGGCCCACCTACCCTGGGGCTTTTAAGTTTGGCGCTCGTTTATAGACTTTGCACACTTTGCATTTACTTTACGGCGCCGCTGATGCGGCTGATAATAACACCAGCACCACATGGCGTATGCGCAATGCCGGAGCAGGTACAACAAGCGAATAAGCGACAGAAAACAGAAACAAAAAACGAAGAAAGAAAGAAAGAAAGCAAGAAAGAAAACGAAAACGAAAGTTACCCAAAAGTTTTTACAGCTCGATACACACACACAGACACACACACACACCTCGTCACTCATACGCCCCGTAGGCCGCCAGAGCCGTAGTACGCCTCTTCATTCCGCATTCCGCATTCGCCCTGCGCCTCATTTACGTCGACTGATTTGGCATTTGGGGCTTTGCGGAAGCGCCTGCCCCTGCCCCTCCTCCTGCTCCTTCTCCTTCTTCTCCTGCTCCTCCTCCTCCTCCTCCTGCCACGCATTGTTTTCAGCCCGCGCCGATGCTTGTTTTATAACTTTTTGATTGTCTTTGCGCCAAATTTGTGCAAAATTGCTGCAAGTCGCCGGCTCAGGCGCAAATTGTACTCCAGGCAGTTTGCCAGGGGCGGCGTCTCCCCCTGCCATGTGTAATATTTACTTTAAGCTGATTTCACTCGCTCAACTTGACTGCATCAGGCTTGGCCTAAGCTGGCGGCAGCAGGTAAAAACTTTAGCCCGGGACAATTTATAGACATGCCACAGCTACAACATACAACATACTCTTACTCTATATGGTTATGTGGGCAAGTCGCACGCTTGTGTCAAGTTTTAAAGTAGCCTCGTCGAGTACATTAAAGTGTGTGTGTCTGTGTGTGTGGGCTGACGCTTTCATTAGATATGCCAAAAACGTCTTTGGGCCATGACGAAATCACGGCAAGAGGGTCGGGCAGGAATGGGCGGAGCGAGCTGGTTGGGGATTGTCAAAGTCGTCAGTGTCGTCGCTGTTGTCGGAGTCAACTTGGTGTGTGTGTGTGTGTGTGTGTGTGTGGCAGGCGGACAGGCGGGCACACAGTTTGTCAACTTGGCTGCAGGCTAAAAGAGTCTCTCTCTCTCTCGCAATCCCTCAACCCGTCGTCGTCTTGCTGCCTGCGTCGTCTGTGTGTGCACAACTTGTCATTGCCGCTGGCCAGTGCTGCCATTGAGGTTGCACAGAGCACATACTTGTGGCGCCTCTGCTACTTTTTACTTTTCTCCCTCTCTCTCTTTCTCTCTCTCTCTTACAACTATTACTTGCACATGAACATGTGTGCACATTAAGCATACGCAGTGTGCAACGTGTGCCCAGGAGGCGACTGTAAATGAGTTGTAGCCACTGCTGCCGCCTGTTTATTATTTGCCAAATTGATTTGTTTCTTAACTTACGAATTTCTTAATTTAAGAGCTGCGTAAATAATTGACTGCTTAGCAAATTAAATGCTTAATACACTGATTAGCTTATTTGCAGCACGATCTCTCATTTTAGCGTTGCATATTTCCTCTACTACTTTATGCATTTTAAATATCTTAATTTTGTTGTATTGATATTATATTTGAGTATGATTCCTGAAAATATAAAGCGAGTAGCTTAGCTGGCTTAAATATGACGAGGAAAAATGTTAAAAAAAAAACAAATCCAATCTTAAGGTTGTACTATCTCCTCTTACGCAGATTTTTTTTGGTTTCAAACAATCATAACTTTGCCAAAATTCATTTGATCTTGCTCGGGAATGATTTTTTTAAACATGCATTATGCCTGAAATGATTCTGCATTTCAATTTTGTCGATTTAAGAATTTTGATATTTTTCAATTTTTTCTATGCTAACCCCTTGAAAAAATTTCGAAATTTTCGAAAAAAAATTAGTTTCTGATTTTAGGCTTAAAATCGATTGGGATGATCAAAACAAGCATAAGGATCCAACCCAAAACAAATTCCAACATAAATTTTGAAAAATATCGCTATTTTATCGATAAAAACCTTATAATATGGGTGAAAAATGTAAAAAGTGTCTTTCTCGAGGATTTTTTGGTTTCAAACAGTCATAACTTCGCCAAAAATCATTTTATCTTGCTCGGGAATGACTTTTTAAACATTTCATTGTTTCAGAATTGATTCTGCATTTCAATTTTATCGATTCAGGAGATTCCATTTTTTTTCGATTTTTCTATGCTAACCCCTTACAAAAAAAAAAAAAACTTGAAAAATTTAAAGTTTTAATTTTTTATCTCAAATCAATTAGAATACTTAAAACAAGCATAAAAGTCCAATCCTAAATGAATTCGCACTTCAATTGTGCAAAATATCGTCATTTTTTCGAGAAAAAACCTTAAAATATGCAGATAAAAATGTTCCCATTGTTTGTTTAAAATTTTTAAGGCATCAACAGCCATTTCTTCAATTATTTTAATTCCCTATATTTATTCTCTATTTATATATGCCACTGAAAATCAATACTAATCGCAGCAGCATTAGCGCCTTTTAAATTTTTCTGCTGCTAATGGGAGCAGATAGTAAGGTACATGGGATATGGGAGGTGGCTAACTCAGTGTGGGCAAACTTTAACATTCGCAACAAATCTGCTCAGTGCTCCCCTCTCTATCTCACTCCCGCTCCCCCTCTCCCTCTCCCTCTGTCTTTCTTAAGGTTCATTTCGTTTAACGACTTGAAATTGATTTTACTGTGGCAACGTCGCAGCGTCGTATCTCAGCCATTGGCGGTGTAATATGGCCCAAACGTGCTTTACGACATACACCAAACCATGTTGCTTCACGGTGCCTGATTGTGGCCCCGTCTGCACCCTCAGCACCTCCTGTTCCTCCTCCTGTTCCTCCTTCTTTGGCGTATTAATTTTTCAGCGATTACGTTGCCTCGACAACGTGTAATAGATGCGGCGATGCGGAGATGCGGAGCTGCGGGCAGTGGGTGGACTTGTTGTCTTTTACGAGCTGCTCATTGAGTTTTTGATTAACTTTCCGTTGCCCCCTACACCCTCCCCCAGCCTACACCTGCCTTGCCAGCGCAGCCGAAATGAAGCTGTAATTAAATTTAATTTTGTGGCATACTTTCAGGCGGCGTAATTAATGTGTGTGTGTTTGTGTGTGTGGCCCCAAAGTCGCTTATTGCTTTGCTAATCGAAGCGAATTAGTCGCACACACACACACACACGCGCGATAACACAACTATCGATAACTTGGCAGTTTGCAATTAGTTTGCCCTGCCACGTTATTAATAAATAAGCAAAAGTCAAATTTGATTTATGTTTCCGTTGAGTTTTTTTTTTTGTTCCACTTTTGCATATGGCAGCAATTTATTAAAATTAAAAACTTGTGCGAGCCATAAAATGGCCAACGCACACATAGTTGGCAACTTCACACACACACACACACACACACATAGTTGGCAGCACGCTCACACACAGCTACAGCGTAGCAAAATGTTTATGAAGTAAATAATCGAAGCGTGCGCCCTGAATTATTCATGAGACTTATGAAAAAAACAAAAACTGAGTCGAAGCAGCAGCCGAACAGGAAGCAGCTGCTCTCTCTCGCACTCTCTGGACTGGGCTGGGCAGCCTGTGCCTTGCCTGACCCCTGACCTCGGTCTGCGTGACATTCCATTGAGCAAGGTCGCAAATCGACACACGTCTCGTTGGCTAACTAAGTAACGCCATGTTACATGCCTGCCCGCCATTTGCAATTAGCCGGAAAGTCTTTGTTCCGTCCAATGTTTGCATATGCATGCGCCAGTCCCAAATGCCACACAAATTATAAATAAATACTTTGCCCAAGTAAAACGATCGATGTGCTCAGACTGCCCTGGAAAATTGGGAGGGAATTCGCATTAAATATGCGAAATTCTCTCTCGGTTGCAGCTTAAGGCGACTTAAGCTTTAAGAAATTGCATAAATATGCAAGTGAGACGAAACTATCTGCTTCCACTGAGGGGCTAAGCCCTTGAGCAGTTATCGAATTAAATTTCATACCAAAATATTGCAAAGTAAGACAGAGAGAGAGAGAGGGAGAGAGAGAGAGGGAGATGTTTTACAGTGCTGCTAAGCTGCTTTGGACTGATATCAGGCAGCTCAAGCTGCCAAACAAAAAGAGTATCTCATAGAACACGCCAGTAATTGCCAGCAGGCATTAAAAATACATAGAAATTTGAATAGAAAAGAGAGCAGACTGAGCATTTCTGAGGAATTATGTTAAGACACACGATTTAAGCCTTGCCAACTGCAAATCGCAGCCTTACAATTTACGCAAAACAAACCTCACAAATTCTCAGAAATTCTTTACCATCTTTCCTCTGAAACACACAAAATCGTTGCATATAACACATACATTAACAGACTTGATTTAAACTCCTCAAATCTCATTTAAAATATTCCCCGAATCGCATGAGTTGAATTTTAAAATTGCAATTGCATTATAAAATGTTTTTATATAAAGATAAACTTACTTATTGGCTTAGTAGCTAGTAATCCTAGACTTAAAACGATTATCCAAGAGTAATACATATTTCCAATGCTGCTGCTGTTGGTATGTTTCCGAATTCGTTTTCGTTTTAATCTTTTAAATAAATCTATCGACTGCTCGTTGTAAAAATGATTTTGCGCTTTCGCTTTGATTATCTTCACAAAAAAATTCCAATTCGTGGGTATTGGGTAATTGAATTGACCAAATCGGTGGCGTGTTGGCTAATACAAAAATGATTTCTGCTTTGGCACCAATTCTTTATCGAGAAAACACTCACTGCACACAAATAGCTAAAGCACTAAATTGCATTTATTTAGCTTGTATTTCGCTTTTATTTTTTTTTTCTTCTTTATATTCCTTTATTTTCTTTTTCTTTATTTTATTTGATTGCCTACATTCAATTTGTTTGGGGCGGGGGGTGGGCGGGAGTTACATGTTCACTCGCTGAGTGACGCGCGCAGCTCACAGCAGAAATCAGAAAATTAACGGGAATTAAATTTGTGCGAGGAGTGTGCTTCAATTCTGCCAGGACTTTTGAGGTTAGGACACACATACGCACGCACACACACACGCTCGCACACACGCACACACGAGAAGGCGCGAGTTCACTTTCACTTGCGCACATTCACACGAACTACACTACACTATCGTACAGAACACAAGCTGCGACTGCGACTGCGACTGCGACTGCCTTACGGGGAGCTACACTGTGCTACACACAGCTCAGAGTGTATGTTTTTTTTTTTTCTTTTTTGGGGGACCACAACTTTATCCTGCTTGGGGTCTGTTCGCACGCGTGCACTTGTTGTGCCTGTCGCAAGCGTTTATCCTAGACTGAAAGTGCCTCAGCGAGCCGAGGTATGGCGAAGCGATGCGAGGCTGGAATATTGACGACGATGTCGCGTTACACCTACAACCCGCACGAGCCTCCGCCTCCCCCACACACGATTTGTGGGGGAGTAACGTTTCCCATGTTGGTGCAGGATAAACGGCGACACGAGCACAAAGCGAAACGAACGACACGAAACACGAGCGCGAGAGAGCGAGAGCGAGCGTGAAAGCGAAAAGCTCTCACAAGTGAGAGAGCAGCTTTTTATCCGCTCACTTATCCGGCAAGTTGTTGCGCTACCGCAACAGGCTTTGGCCTAGTGCGCACTGGAACCGGCACACGTGGAAAGTGAAGCAACAGGCTGTCCGTTTGTCTATGTGTGAGTGCGAGTGTGTGTGTGTGCGCTACACCTACCTCAATCTCCTCCTGCTGTGCCTGTGTGTGTGTGTAGGCAAAGTGGCCGTTTTAAATGCATTAAACGTGGCACAACACTGGTCAAAACAATGTGTACTTATCGTATTATTTGTCGTATAGACACTCAGCTCAAGTGTGCACATTGGGGAAAATAAAACAATTGAGATGCCAAAGCAAATGATAGCACATGCTGTATACACTCATAACCGTTTGTATGTATGTGTGTGTGTGTGTGTGCATGTGCAATACAGTCGTATTTTAATTATTGCGGTTGCGGCTTACCGCAATTGCGGTCACCTTGTGTCATCTCCTCCTCCTCCTCGCAAACGTCTCTGCTGCGGTTAAGAGCGGAAAATCGCTGGTTAATTATTTCTCATTTTGGCAGTCATTTTAGCCAAGTGTTTTTTAAATTATTTAAGCTAATTAAATTTAAATTATATTTTTATTTAAAAGAGATTTATTTTTAAAATACATTTCTTGAAATTTCAAAATTCCATAGTTTTCAATCGCTCTTCAAGGCTCTAGAACTCTCAACTTTTCATTTTTAAAAAGGAAAAGAAAGTTTGGAACTATTTAAAATTAAAAATCAATGCAAATTAATCTTATCTATAGCTCAATAAATAAACAAAAATTATAAAAACAATCTTACAAGTAAATTGCTTTGATAAAAGCCTTGATTTACAAATATCCATCAAGTTTTGACTTGATTTCCCATACTATACGCAGATATAGTACATATACGCATATTTAAAGCTTGAGCGCGAAACTGCCTCTGAATGATATATGTATTTGCTGACAAAATACCCATATCAAGTGATTGAAGCCTGGCCTAAAGGCCACATTAGGCTAATCAATAATTTGATCTAATTACGCCTCAGTGTATCTGGACTGGATTTCAGCTTAGGCCAGGCTGGCTGCCTATCTCCTGCCTCCTCCTGTCCCCCATTGTCTCTTAGTCAGTCAATTACTCATAGCCGTTAATACACATGTTGACATATGTCGATCTATCGCTTTCTCTCTCTCTCTCTCTCCCTAGCTCTCTCTGCTTCGATTTTCGCTTCAGGGACTTAAGGTAGCTTAAGTTCCTTTGGGACAAAATCTTCTGACACGGCTGCGTATTAATTAGTCAGGGAAAATCAACTGGCCTAGACTCAACATTTATTTATTTATTTTATGTATTTATTTAACTACAGAAATAATGTAAAACAAGCTATAAATATGTTTATAAATACAAGTAATATCATATTTAAAAAAAAAAACATTAAAATTAAATTATAAATTACAGAAAAGTCATTTAGTTATTATTTAATTTGTTGTTTTAATTTTTGGCATAATTAAAGAAAAGTTAAAGCGATTCTACAAGCCTAAAACCTAATCAGATCTTCAGTTAGAGACAAGTAACACGTAGTATGGCTTACTTACCTTTAGTTTTATTGGATTTCTTCATCTGTTTTTTTCTCTTTTTTTTTCTTTTTAAATTAACTACGTTGTGCCATAAAGTTTTATAGCAGCCAGCGGGAGAGAGGGGCGCAATATGGGGCATGCAGTAGATAGTCATTTAATTTTCCTTGCGTCCACTTTTAATTACAAACAATCAAATCAGTTTGTTTTAGACGACGCACCACGATGCCGCCGCGTGCTCTGTCTGCCAGGCAAAAGTCACTGCACGATACGTACGGCTGGGTGAGCTGAGAGCGGGGAGGAGGGAGGAGGAGTGTGGAGGCAGGCGTGGACTCTCTGCTGCGGCATTGTGACAAGCGCGCAAGGAGGAGGAGGATATTGTGCATTTTGCAGTCGCCAGTGGGCAGCAGCAGCAGGATGACAGCCAGACAGACAGGCAGGCAGGGGGACAGACGAGCGGACAAGGCCAGCTGTCTGTCGGCTGTAGTGTATGTTCATGTTGTGGTGTGTGTCTTGGTGTGTGTGTGTGTGTGAGCCCATGTTTGGCTGGCCGGCTGTCATCATTAGTGACCACAACAAAAGTTGACAGTGCGCTAAATGGGTACACGGTCGCTTCGCTGCTCCATTCCGTTTCGTTTCGTTCCGTTTCTGTTGCTGACATACTTATTTTTCTTCCCCTCCTATCCTCTCTCTCTCTCTCTCTCTCTTCTCTATCCAGCTCATGGTATTAAGTCATAAAAGGCGTGGCTGTGAGGTACAAGCGTTAATTTGCTGAATTTGCCGCCCAGCAGACAAACAAACACACACAGAGAGAAACTCACGACGACCTTCCTCACTGACCCAATCGATAAGCTGACTGCCAACTAGGCGTATGATAAATGTCACAAGCATAAATCCCAGCAAGGAGCAGAATATGTATTATAAATACTATACAGCCTATAATAGGGCTGCCAGCTCAGCTTCAGCCTCAGTCAAGCCTGCAAAATAAATTTATATTTATTTATTTATTTATTTGCATTAATTTGCAACATTTTAGTGCCCGCTGCTAGTACTGCAAGTGCCTAAAAAAGTTCTTAAAATTCATATAAAAAGAAAAATATGTAGTAAAAAAAATATACATATATATAAAATATATAATAAAAATATAACTGCTATAATCAAAAACCATTTGTACTGTTTTCTATCGTTTTTTACACTTACCTATCTTTTTCTCTGATTTTTTTCAACTTGATCTATCCCTTTTTTTTACTCCCCATACCCTACATAAACAGAGCAATAGCATGCTCCTCTTCCGCATCGATTTCGACAGCTAAAAATAGTCGAAAAAAAACCACAATAAATATTTGTATATGTCGCATGTCGTATTTGTTTTATGCAAATGTAAAGTGTTTTTGACAACAGATTCTGCGTCACGATTCTGCATGGCTTAATTGACGATTTGCGCTAAAATGAGCTATGTAAATAAATAGAAATAAAATAAATAAATGTATAAAGAATTGAGCATTTTTATATAATTCTAGAAAAAGCCAAATATATATATAGCATATATCTGCATATAGATTTCTGCTCTAGCGGCTGGCTCAGGTCGTTGACTGTTTTCTACAGGAATTTTCCTGCTCACGCCTCCAGCAAATTGTGGCAGCCACAAAATGTGCTGGAAAATTGGACGCAGTCGGCGTTGCTGCCGCTGCTGCCGCTGTTGCAAGTTCGAGCCTATGCGGCACAAAAGCCTCTTGGCCCTGCTGGCCATGTTGCCATGTTTAGTCAAGCGTGTTGGTAGTAGCAAAAAAAAAAAAAAAAAAAAACAAGGGGGAAAAACAAAGCTCATTTACACGGGAAATAGCCTAAGTGCAAAAACCATTTAAATGCAAATTAAGCAGCAAGTGAAAACATGTGAACAAAGCTGCACACACACACACACACACACACACACACACACACACAGCAAACAAACTGCACGTGGCTTTTGGGCACGTATTTTGGCCTCTGCTTCGACGACGACGACAACGCTGGCTTTGGCCCGCGCGCTCTAAATGCAAAATAGTTTACCGTTGTATTGGTGCCAGCAACAAAATGGCGGACCAGGCCGGACGTAGGTATATGCAGTGACGCACGGCGGACGTCGTTGTTGGGCCTCGTGTTCTGATTTGAATAAATTCATATGCATAAATGGCCACAGTTTACACTGATTATCCCCCCTGGGCATGGATGGGGTCGCCCCCTCCCCCTCCGCCTTGCCTACTAATTGAGTGCGACTCTCGAGCCTTTAAGTTCTACGCTGGCAGCAGATCTCATCTCACCTGGCAGTGTGTCAGTCATGCTGCTCTCCGTCTCTCTCTCTCTCCCTCTCTCTGCATTGTTCTGGCTTCGCATTCGTGTGTGCAGTCGGGCGCCAATAACCGACAATTGCAGCAGCACCAGTTGAATGAGCCCAGAGGCCATTGGACCAGGCAGGCTCACACCCCGTCGCTGTCCAGACAAAAGGCCTGCAGGCACAGGCACAGCCGCTGCCCCGCTCCGCACCCATTTCCGGTTCCTCTCATGGCAGGCGCAACTTGCATTCGTTTGCTCGAGTTCGTTATGCGATACGCTTTGATTACGTTACAACAGTCGCAAATGCGTGTGTGCTTAGGTCTGTGTGTGTGTGTGTGTGCAATTGTGTGCATGCTGTGTGTGTGTGAGTTAGTGTATCTGCTTTTCGTGTGTGTGTGTGAGCCTGGTGCTGCCGTGTGTTTGCTTTATTTATGCACACTAAACAAACACCTGAGCACGCACAGCCCACTGCAATCTAGGGGGCGTGGCTCAGGTTACTTGGCAGTCGGAAAAGAAGAAGGGATAGGGGCAGGGAAGTGTAATGAAACTCCTACTCTCGCCAGCCTTGGGCAGGCATTCTCAATTATCTGCACTGCATCACTTGGAATGGAGAAAACTCTTGGGCTGTTCAAACACAGCACTTTAAAGTGTAGCTCTCTCTCTCTCTCTTTCCCACTGTCTGTCTCTGTCTCTCTCTTTCCCATTTTCTCTCTCGCTTTTTCAGCATCTTCAGCTGCCATTAGATTCAATTTCTATGTATTTCCTGGCATATAATCTAACTGTTATCTTTATACCTTTAGATTTATACAATTATATTACAATTATATTATTTAATTATTATATATAATATAATATATTATAGAACACAGTTAAAACAGAACTATCATATTTTATATACAAATCAAAGTAAGTTCTCATTAATTCCCTTACAAAGTGTGGAGGCTTTAATTTCTGTTTATGAAAATTCAAAGCAATTTCTTAGTCAAATTTCTAGGAAATCATTATAAAAAGGAATCTATATTAAATCAAACTCACAATTTCCTCTACTCCTCTTAGTTATCTATATATATATAAGTTATATAAAAATCTTTTGATGCTTCAAACAAAGCCGACACAGTCGGCCAAGTTCATTAACTAGTTAGCCAGCTGTGACTAGTTAGTTAGTTAGCTGAAAGCATTTTATAATGCAATCACAGCAAACGAACTAAACATGTAAAATTCGAGTATAACGAACCCGAAGCCGCTGACAACCCTAGCCAAATGAATGGGGAACTGAATGGGGAACTGAATGGGGAACTGGCTGAGGGGTAGATGGACTGACTGACTGTCTGTCTGGCAGTCTGTCTGGCAATCTGGCTGTCTGTCTGGCCTGGCGAAACTGTCACATGACAAAGTTTTGTGCTTTCGCAGGACCACAGGCACATCATGATTGTGCTCACAGTTCATTTGATATTAATATGGACACTCGTTTGGGCTGCTGCTCCACTCCAGCTGCTCCTCCTCTCCAGCTGCTGCTCTGCTCCAGCTGCTGCTCTGCTCCTGCTGCTTCTCTGCTCCTGCTCTGCTGCTGCTTCTCCACTCCTCTCCTGCTCCTGCTCTGCAGCTGCTGCTCCTATCCTGCTCCTGCTCCTGCTCCTCCTCCTCTACTGCTGCTGCTCCTGCTCTGCTCCTCCTGCTCCTCTCCTGCTCTGCTGCTGTTGCTTTTAGCGCTACATATGTTTTCATTTGTTTGACGCTGACGATGACAACCCTCATCAAAAGTTGGTCCGATGACCAGGCCGATTGTTCGGGCGACTGGTCAACGTTTGTTGACAGGCCACTTTGACATTGTGTGTGGGCGTTGTGTGTGTGTGTGTGTATGCTATGTGTGTGTGTGTGAGCCGTGATATATAATTAAAAGTCTAAAAGCGGCAGAAGGCGAACCCGACAGGGATCGCAGGTCGCTGAAGCAGGGCAAACTTTTGATGGCACTCACGCACAATTGAACTTAATAACGGAAGGGACCAAAGCCTGCCCAGGCAAGGTAAACAACGAGTCGCAGTCAGGTTAACAAAAAAAAACGTAATCTAGATAATGCAGGTAATACTGATAATCATTAATCAGCTGGCAGCCGCTCGTAGCATGCCGCATTAGGCGGCGGCAATTCTCAAAAATTTGAAACGATAATGAAATCGAATCAAATAAATGAGCAAAAAAAAAGAAAGAAGAGGAAATCAAGTGCTCTGGAGAGAGCAGGATGGGTCACAGTGGACCGCAGAGTGCACAATATACACTGAGAGGCACACACACAGGCAGACACATACAGCACACACACTGAGACACACACACACACTTGAGCCAGCAGAAATATCATTTGTAGTAATTGAAATGCTGTCGAACAAAGCAAAAATCGCAGCGAGCTGGCAAGGCATTATTCATGCTCTCTCCCTCTCTCTCAATCTCTCACTCTCTCTCTCTCTCTCTCACTCTCTCTCCCCTTCTCTCTCTCTCGCTCTGTGCAGCGGAACTATTGAAAATGCCAGCAGCAACAGCATACTATGCTTAAGCAGCGCAGCGTTTCCGGGTCTCACAGCGCCAGCGCATGATTTCTAGCTATACAAACTGACTTCCGGCGTGGCAGGCAGCCGTAACCTCCGCCTCCTCCTCCTCCTCCTTCTCCTCCTCCTGCTCCTCCTTGCGACATGTCGAGCATGTGTTGAATACGTGTTTAACACGGCCAACGCCGCCATTACTGTTGCTCGTGCTGCTCCATAACTGTATTGTCTGCGCATTTGTGTGCACTTCGCATTCAGCCAAAATCAGCAACAAAACGCGACGCATTCGTGGGCCGCGTTCAAGTGTAAGCAGCGTGTGCAGTCGTGCATGCCCGCTCCGCTCCTCCCCCCAGCATACCCTGCACTCCCGTAGGGGGAAAGGCAGCAGCAGCGGCAACTCCCAATCGCCTTTTGGGCAGCCCTGCGGCTTAGACGCGCATTTTGAATGACGTTAATGCGGCTTAGCGGGAATCTGCACACGCGCCGCAGACACGCACACACACAGACACATAGCACACCTACTGCTACTCCTCCTAAGCCCTGCACCTCCCCCTTACACACACACACACACACACGCTTGCATACAAATGCGCTGTGCAGCAATCGATGCAAATCGACAGCCGCAGGCGCTCAAAATAAACACACACACGCACAGTATGCATTTTTATTGCAATTTCACACACACACACACACCCAGTCACACACACGCACACACTCATAAAAGACCTTAAAGCCGCAGGCAATAAAAAACTACGCACGCAAAGCAGGCTGCACTTCCGGCGGCAACACGTCGTATACGCAACGCAAATTTGCCTAATTGCCGCATTTATGCGATTTGCCAACGGGCAGGCAATTAAATATATATGATAAGGTTCGGCTGCGTGATAAAGTGCGTGATGCCAGTCGGGCATAAAATTAGAAACGCAAATATTCAATTTAAATTCCAATCAAAAATTGTTCAATAAATATTTACAAAACAAAGCAGCAGCAGCCAAAAGTGGAATATTTGTGCATATCATTTCCGTTATTAATATTGCATAGTGCAGGAATGTACGTACATATAACGAATGCTATGATATCCCTTAAAGTGCACTGTACTTACTGCAATTAAATTTAAATTTTTTACTGCAAAGAAACAAATGTTTCTTGGTTGCAGCTGTTAGCCATGTTCTGCCTGTACAACTGCAATTTAACAAATTTAACAAAATTGTTTACACATTCAACTTGGCCTTGTAGTACACTGACCAGCATTTCCTTTCCTTTTCCTCCTCCTCCTCCTCCTTCATCGTGTATGTCAACAGGCAGCGCTTGATTGAGTCGGTGCACATGTGTGTGTGTGTGTGCTGTGTGTGTGTGCCGTGCGGGCTCTCTGCCAGATGTCGCGTGTTGCCATTATATTACGTTAATTAAATAAATTGAATTGAATTCGCTGGATATCAAAAGGCAGTGCAGAATTTAAAAATCATGGACAACTTTGTGGATTTTTTACGCATAGTACCCAGTAATTAGTATTAAATACTAGGTATATTTTATATGAGTTTAAATAATATCTATTATTTAATATAATACCGCAAGAAAAAGAAGCAAGCTTCTACAAATTTAAGCCCCGGCTTAACCAAATTTTTCGTACAATTTTAAAATAATTTCCAAAGTCTGAGAAACATTAAGAAAAAGTTTTAATCCCTGGATCTAGAGTAGACAGGTTAGACGTATTTTTTACTTATCAACTGCCAGCAAAAATAATACCCTATATAAAACATATGTTATATACACTAAAAACTTATTATACCCTTCAGCCAATACCTGCTTTAAGGCCACAAAAAAAAGCCCTGTGTAATTAATGAGCTGTAATTGCTGTAAAAGAATATTATGCATATTTTATGACATTTATTAATTTACAATGAACTAATAATTGGGGGGGTAGCAATATTAAAATTTTATGACAGCTTCAAATTTAATTTGTATACAACTATTAATTAACATTTAATTACACGCTTTTTGGACAGTCAATCAATACGAGCAATATGATATGTTGTACAGATCAGCTCAACAATACCCTATACAATTAAGGCAATATTTATTTTTTTTTTTAATTCACTGTATACTTTTTTACCTATATTTGCCGGCATTAAAGAGAATTAAATTGGCGAACAATTAAGACTACGGATTAACCGCACACACAGCACGTACTAAATTCCCCTCTCTTTCTCCCTGCCTCTCTCTATCTCTCTTTTGCTCTCTTTTGGCTTTATTTAAAAGTTAAATATCCATGAAAATCACCTCAATTATTTATTCCCATTTGCATGCTCATACACCTACGTATGTGTGTGTGTGTGTGTGTGTGTCGATGAATGTTTTCAAAAATTGCTGCGCAAAATACAAAGAAAACAAAACAAAACCAAAAAGAGAGAAACAAAACGGCAATTTTGTTTCGCTTTTCTGTCTGATTGGCACTTAATTTGTCCATGTGAATTACGCAGAGCTTAAACGAAAACATTTTCCAGTGACTTTTCACCCCCCCCTGTGTGGAATGTTAGTAAAAGAGCGCATAGAGGGAGGGAGGGGGAGAAAGTTGTCTGGCGGTAGGCGCTGAAAAGTATGCTACACTTTCTGCAATTGCAATGCAATTCGCAAAGTTGTTGTCCCAAGCAGCAGCTGCAAATGCCAGGAGTGTGTGTGAGTGTGTGTGTGTGTGTGTGTGTGTAAGTATGTGTGTCTGTAAGTGTGTGTGTGTGAGTGTATGTGTGAATGCTTGAATGCACTCAAACACTTTTGCTGCTTGGACGAATTTCAATAACGCAGCACAGCGCAGCGCAAGTTCCCATCGAAGTGCGGAAAATGGGAGAAAATGGGGGGAAAACTGTCTGCTGGCAGTTGGTGCTTCAACGATTTTCCACTGCTGCCTGCCTGCCGGCCATGGTCAGATAGACAATTGATGCTGTGCATGGGTTAGCATTCATGTTAAATGCTGCCAGTCAGGCAAACGTGACTCTCCACAGGCAGGAAGGCAGCGTGTTCCTGCCTTTCTATGACTGTGTGTGTGTGTGTACTAAGTGCCCATGTGTGTGTGTGTGTGTGTGTGCGTGACGATAAGTGCACACATTCAATTGGATATTCAAATTACTTGGAAATCGCATTTGTCTGCGCGTGCAGGTGAAGCCAGCACGTTCGCATTCTGCACTTAAAGCCAATGATTTGGATGAGTTATTTGACGCTTAAGTAAATTTAATAAAAGCCAGGCGAGCTCACACACACACACACATGCACACACACACATGCACACTCACACACATTGGCACAGTGGACATGCAATCCCCTTTTCTTTAGCCTTGCCTTGCCTCGCCTAGATACCACTGTCACAGACAGAGAACCATTTCGGTTTTCAATTAAATTTATGGCCAGCAAAAGCCATGAAAGGCTGCCCCTGCCCCCTGCCCCTGCCCCCTGCCCCTGCACCGCTGCACAGACAACTGATGACTGGCAACTGGCAACTGGCAACTGGCAACTGGCAACGGGGCAACTGGCAAAGTTTATTTTGCCGTAAAGGACGAAAATCGATTAGATTCAAATCTTTTAATAAGTTTCATTTCCGTTTTGTGTTGGCTTTCGTTCGTGTGCTGTCTGTGCCTCAAACCCAGCTACACTTACGTGTGTGAGTGTGTGTGTGCGAGTGTGTGTGAGTGTGTGCTTGTGTGTGTGCTTTAAGTTTGCTGGTTTATTAGCTGTATTTGCTCGCGATATGGAAATTGCGGTCGAATTGCGGTCACAAATGCCGCCGCCGCCGTCGCTCTCCTGCTGCTCCATTGTCGAGCTTCAAGTGGTTGCAAAGCAAATTAGGCCAACATAATAATATGGCTGCCAGGCACACACACACACTCGCACACACGCACACAATTACAGTCAATAAGTGGCGTCGATTGGTCGATGGGACAAACAGAATCGATTTGCATCGATTGCCAAGGAAATTCGTTTGCCGCAATGCAAATGTGATAATGATTATGTGTCGCTGCGGTTGTATGCGGCTGTAGGCTGGCCGCGGCAACAGATAATCAACACCCTGCAGCACCCTACCGAGGGGGGGGGTGCCACAGCTTGGCAGCCTCATTCATATTTGATAAGCCTGTCAGGGGCGATAAAAGCCACGTGCGGCTGTTTCCCAATTGAAACATTGTACAAGCAATATAATTGCCAGCCAAAGCCGAGTCGTGTAATCAGTCAATCAGAGCGCAAAATGCGCTGTCTGTCTGACTGTCAGTGTGTGCGTGTGTGTGTGTGTGTGTTAGCCTGCAGAGTGCCAAAGACGTGCCACAATTAGCTTGACAGCTGAGAGAGAGAGAGAGAGAGAGAGAGTGAAATCAACTTTCAAAATCAATTTGCGCTTCGAAAACAAAAGGGATAATGATACGTAGGAAACGGAGACCCAAGCAAATCCTGCCAGGCCACACACACACACACACACATGCTGATAGTGTGTGCATTGTGTGTGCGTCGCTGACAGACATCGATTATGCTGGGCTGCGCTTTCAACGCTTTTTCGTTTGTCGCTTTCACTCGTCTTGGCCTTTTCTTCTTTCATTTCTGTTGGCCTAATTGGCTGTGAGATGACAAAGGCAGCACAAACACACACACAAATCACACACACACACACACACACTATGTGTACTTTAGGCACACCTTGGCGAGAACATAAGAGCAGCCACCTAACGCAAGTCATTCACAATCAGTAGCTAAAAACTTTGAAAAGAAAACAAGCAAGATCTTTAAAGTAACTAACTGCAAGTTAACTAGATACACATGAAGTTTATAATATTAGAAAAAAGAAAGGAACTTTTAATTTCAAGAAAACTTCACAGCAATTATCATAATTATATAGTTCATTATAGTTTCTAATTTTTTTTCCATTTGCGCTCGCTGAACTTTCGCTTTTAAAAGGGAAAACTTTGCTTTGCCCTTTCCTGTAAATGATGTCAAAGTCAAACAGTGCGAAAGAGACAGAGAGAGAGAGCTGCTGCCTAATTCTGATTTCTTTGTTGCTTCACACTTTTGTCTCCCTCTCTCTCTCTCTCTCTCTCTCTCTCTTTCTTTCTCTCTGTCTGTGTATTTTGTGGCCGTGAAAGCTTTTGTCACATTAACGACATAAGCTGCGGCGAAGCCTTTGCACGCAAGCATATTCGATGTTCTTTTTAGCTTCACACTGCCCTGCGGCTCTAATCCCTGGCAGAGAATAGAACACAGCTCGGACATGACACGTCACGCACATCAATGAGTGAGTGTGAATGTGAATGTGAGTGTGAATATATTCATGTACTACATACATACTTCTGTGACAATGAATATTAAATGATAATTAAAAACGATAAAGTAAATTGCACACGACTGTCAGATACGCTGATAAGGCAGGGAAGAGAGAGAGAAAGAGAGAGAGAAACAGAGAGAGAGGAGCAAAGAGTTAGATCGTTAAAAAAAAAATAAAGTGCAAGTAACTTCTCTTCTAAATGCAATTAAATTAATAAATAATAATGATAAATAAATTAATAATATATCAATCCAAAAATTTTCCAACTAGACAGCTTGATAGCATATCTTTAAAATATAATCCTGCTAACAATAAAAGAACTTCTGAACTTCTACTCCTCTTACTTTCTCTTGCTTTCTCGCTTCCACTTTAAGATCATATTCATATAGCTGCAGCTGCTTAAAAAATATAAGTACGTGTATTACTTGCTATAATTTTTCCTTAAATATTACAGGGTATTCTAATCGATATTGTAGCCTCAATCCTGGGCAATTAAATTTAGAATAGAAGTCCCTCAGGTTACGCTGCGCGTTCCCAAAACAATAACAATTATTCACGACGGATTAGAGCTGTTGGCAACACGTCGCCACTTGGCCAACAATTTCTTTGTTGTTTGTTCTTGTTGCTGTTGTTGTTGTTGTTGCTGCTGCTGTTGTTGTTGATGTTGCTGTTGTTGTTGTTGTTGAAAATTACAAGTCCCATTGGCCCATTGCTTCATTGCCCCATTGCCTGACGCTGGAAACCGCAGCGCAAAGTGTTTGTTTAATTAAATTGCAAACGGCGAGCGGTGCTGGGTAAAAATTGTGTTTTTTCTTTTCCACTTTTCCGCTCGAAATACCGTTAGTTATGGCGGAAAATCATGAACTGCTGGCCAGCAGCGCCGCAATTTTGCGCGCTCATTTGTATTAATTGAATAGAAATCGCACTGTAATCCAATATAGACAATATAAGTATCGTATACTTACGTACCCGTCGTAATATAAAGCGCTGCTCTTTCCCTCTCCCTCTCTCTCGCTCTCTCTCTCGCTCAATGCTTGTCTGCCATTTTGTACCATCGCACTGCGGCCATTTTCTTTTTATTTGCGCGCCTTTATTTACTTTTATTTCGCTTTGCTTTTAAGTTACGCCATCGCCGTTAACGTGTTTCGGTTGCCTTAGAGTGCCGACATAATAGTAATAAGCCGCGCCCGCCCACACACACACACACACACGCACACACGTACGTATACTTAATGCCCACTGGCAGCAATTGAAATTGAATCCGTTTCGACAGACAAACAACGTGGCTCGTAGCTTGAAGCTCGAAGCTCAACGTCATTTGCACCTTTTAAAGGGCAGAGAACTCTGAGAGAGAGAGAGAAATGGTATTTCATTTCGGGGCGAACATACGTTCAAGACTTGGGAACTACGGCAAATATTTCACATTCCTTTTTTGCCTTGAGTGCATTATCATTGCAATCTATTCAATGCCTGCTTGAACTGATTGCGGCATTTATTCAATTATTCATAAGTGCAGCAGGCTTGTCTCGTGGCAGAGAGACGGGGAAAAGAGAAGGACAGACTGGCCATTAAAAGTGAAATATGACAGTTGAGGCTATTGATAATAATCTCTGTCCAATACTTGACTGTAAATCAATTTCAACTTAGTCATTTACTTGGAAAATTCCCAGGGTAAACTAATTCTAAAAATCGAAATCAGTTATTCGGTTTCATGGAAACCGTAGTATAGTTCTATTAGGCAAATTACGTTCAAAGTAAAGTTCTGCCTTGGGCTAATCAAATTTTATGTTTCCGCTTGCAGGAACCAAAGAGAAAAACACTCTCTACACACACACACACACACACACAGCAACAATCGTATCGTAGTACCAACCCGCCCAGCTAATCTCCTACAATCCTCAAGGCAGATAACCAACGAGATACCGAAATGTTTGTTTTCCGCATACTCTGGAATTTTTTTAAGAGAAAAAACAAAAAGTTTGTTCGACTTTCAGTTAAATAAAGAAATTATTTTAGGAAAATTTCTTAAGCATTTATTATATCCGTATTTAATTTAAGATAATAATTTAATTTTAAGAAACTTAAATTCACTAATTTGTTTTGAAATTTTAGAAAATTCTAAAAACTTTAAGAATTAAGAAAAAAAAATCCGACGAATTTAATATATATTGTACACTCGTTTCTTGAATTTCTTGAAACTCGAAAAATTTAAGGAATTCAATATAATATAATAATAATAATAATAATATTCTGTAATTTCTTGAAACTTAGGAATATATTTGATATTTGTAGAATACACTCAATTATGTTGCTTTTAAATATTTCTACATATAAATTCTTTAAAGAGTTTTGTAATTCTATAAAAAAGCAGTATTTGTGCAGGTTTTTAATGTGAAAAAATTATATGCCACTCTTATTAAATATATATTCTAATTCGCAACATGTTTAAACCTCAAGTGCAGCTCATTTTTGGCTAATGTATGGGTATACCCCACTCATCAACGTAGGCGAGTCTAATACCAGGAGCGTGCCTTTTGAGCATCAAAGGGAAATTAAAACCCCGCAATTTCCGAGAAATGCGCAAGGGCGTTTTGTAACTTGAATCTTATTTTATTAAAATACCAAACGGTAGCAACAACTACGGCTATGCTAACTGACTAAGGAGGCAACCTAAGCAACTGGGGGAAGGTATGGAATATAATATATGTGTATGTGTATGTTATGATAGTATATACATCTATATAATTAGTAAATGAACTACGCTGCGGGCAAATACTTGGCTCCACCGGATACGGATGCGGTTGCCTGTTTCTCTGCCTGTTCCGGTGCCGAGCTAAAGTCCAACACGGGTGCCACGCCCTCATCGGAACTGCGTGAACTACCGCCCAGCGCATCGAATTGCTGCTGGATCAATTGCTGGGCACGCACGGCATCCTCGGGTGTGCGATACTTGACGAAATGCACCTCAGGCTTGTGTGCCAAACCCTGCTCCTGCTGCTGCTGCTGCTGCAGACGCTGTGCCAGCTCACCCACATCTGCCTGCTTGGTCAGCACATAGATGGCTGTGCGCTGCTCACTCGATTGCTTGGCCAGCTGCAGTGCAGCATTGGTCAGACCTTGATGCTCTGGTGACTTGATGAAGAGCACACGCAGATTACGCTTCAGCATGTTGGCAATATGCTGTGTGGACTCGGTATCGGCGAAGTCATCCTCCGGAGCGGTGTAGGTGAAGAACTCCTTGTTGAACTCATCGCTGATCAGTTCCTGCTGGGAAGGCTGGGGAGGCTGGGGAGGCTGGAGAGGCTGCTGCTGCTGCTGGAGATGCCGCTGCTGCTGCTGCTGTTGCAAGTGTTGTCTGGCACTAAATCCCGTTGCCTCCGCATCGATAAGTCCAGCAAAACGTTGATCGCCATTGCCCGTGGCATAATTATAGCCAAGTTTGCCGGCAGCAGCGCTGGCAGTGGCTGTGGCAGCGAGCAGAGCGAATAACTGTAAAATATGCGATGTTAGCAATGTTGCAGCAGTGGAATTTCCTGCTATTCCTTACCACAAGTCCACGCATCATGAATTTAAGGGCGAGTATGTGTGTGTGAGTGTGAGTGTGTGTGTTAGCTGAACGCCTGTTGCAAACTGACGTTGTGAACTGCGAGTTTGCTGATATTTATACGCTCATTTCATGGCCCAGAGATGAGTGAAAATTGTAACCATGATAAATGATGCGAACTCTTACAATATGCCAGCGATTTGGCTAAGATTTCAGTGTCAATTTCAGACTCGGTTTTTGGCTTCGATTTCGATTTCATCTGTTGCAGCAGCGGCAGCAGTTAATCAGAGATAAATGAGCATTTAAGCGTTAACACTGCGCCTCGAGGCTGCCCCAGTGGGGCGTTGGTTGTTTGCCGCAGTTACATAAACATCGAGCGGGCAAACTACTCGTGTTTTTTTGGTGGGCAGCGATCAAACTACAAAGCGAACCGCACTATGCGGAAATATGCATAATTAATTAATTAGTCAAGCGAGCAGACAGACAGACAGACGAAGAAAGAAACAAATAGACAGACAGAAAGAAAGACAGATGGATAGAAAGATAAACAGATAGAAAGATTGATAGATAGATAGATGGATAAATAGATATATAGATAGATAGATAGATAGATAGATAGATAGATAGATAGATAGATAGATAGATAGATAGTTAGATAGATATATAGATATATAGATAGACAGATAGATAGATAGATTAATAGATAGATAGCTAGATAAATTAATAGATAGATAGATGGATTGATTGATAGATAGATAGATGGATATATAGATAGATAAAGAGATAGACAACCAAACAAAAAGACATACAGACAGAAAGACAGACAAGCAGACAGACAAACAGACAGAAGAAGAAACAAACAGACAGATGGATAGAAAAATGAATAGATAGAAAGAAAGATAGATAGATAGATGTAGTCAGATAGCTAGCCAGATATATAGATAAGGAGACAGACAATCAAACAGACAGACAAGCAGACATACAGACAGAAAGACAGACAAGCAGAAAGACAGGCAGACGAACAAAAAGACAGACAAACAGACAGACAAATAGATAAACAGATAAGTATACAGACAGATAAACAGACAAGCTGAGCAACATGATTTTAATGCTCTCACTTCAAGTTCGATTTTACGGAATTCGCAATGAAATTTGCCAGAGCAATCCAAACAAAGCTGAACTCTTAACAATTTAAGCGCTGATATTTAAACTCAAGTGCATGGTCAAGATACACACAGATTCCAGCCATGTACAATGGTCAAAACAGGCTAAGGGCAACAAATTGGCACATTGTCTTGGCAACAAATACGCTTAAATTAGGCATAAATGGCTCCTTGGAGACTTGCACTACATAAACACTACTGCATAAATAATAATATTTAACAACAAATACAAACAAGCATGACTCACACACACACACACACATGCACACACACGCTATAGAACTGTGTCTCCCTGCCCTAATATTGTTTCCAAGCTTTGCTGCGTAATTGTCTTGATTGCCTCACATAAATCTGATTACTTGTACATGAGTTTTCCTCTGCCCGTGTGTGCGTGTGTGTGAGTGTGTGTGCGGCATAGACGATGTGTTCTAATTGATAATGGTTCAGGCAGTCCATAGCCAAATTGCTACTTAGCTGTCAATTCAAATACATCATAAATGAGCAGAGCAGAGCCAAGCTGAGTCGAGCCAAGTCGAAGGATGTTGCCAGGCAAAAGCAGCTCCTCCTTTGCTGCTGCTGCTGCTGCTCAGATTTATAGACCTAAATAAGCAAGCAATTCTATCATATAGCTCTCCCTTTCCTTTCTGCTCTCTTTATGCCCCGGAAGAGCAACAGGCTGGACCTGCTTTGCCCAGCTCCAGCGGACAATGCCTATTTATGCGCATAATGAGGCGACATGCATCAGGGCGGGCGAAGCACAGTGGTGTGTAAGCTATAAAAACCTAGTGAAAATGTGAAAGATTTATTTGCAAATTTATAGAGAGAGGGCAAGTTTTTTTTTTAAATTTTTTATAAATATTAAGCTGATAAAGCAATACATTTTATATATTTTATAAATAGAAAAAAATTATTGAAAGTATAAAAATAATTTTAAATATATCTACAGATTTCCTTGAGTTGCCCTTCCACTTGTGACTCAACTATTTGATTTTTAAACATCTAATAAATTAGAATATTTAATTTTTAAAATCCACTTAATATTTTTCTATATTATGCAGAGATTTCAAGCCCACTGTGCCCACTGATTGTCTATTTGAGCAGGCTGTGTAAACTGTACACGCCAATGGGGCCGCATTTCCATTTATAAATTCTCACAATTTATTTAAATACAATATAATAAAATTTTGTCACAACCTTCGGACCCCAGCATCGCTTTATTTAATCACTTTTGCTGCGGGCCAACAAATAGAAGTAGCGAAGAAAACATATACAAAAAAAAAACACAAAATAAACAAGAAAAGAGAAAAAACAACAGAGATGGGAGATGCTGCCAGAAAGATACTGATACCGAGTATGGGGACCCCCCCCCCCCCAGTCGCCGCTCAGAAAGTTTTCGGGACAGTTTTTGGTTGTCGAAACCTGTCATACCATTGATACAAACACCCGCCAAAAGCTGCGTGTCCAAAGTTAAATAACATGGCCTACGGTCACGTTGCCAGGTGATTGTTTTCGCTTCTTTCTTGCCAAACTCCCTTAGCTGCCACCCCACTCTCCCCCTCCCCTCAGACATACCAACCAAGGGCTTGTTTATCTGTAGGCCAAAACGCAAACAAAACTAAGCTAAAACAATAACAAATGGCAACAAGATGGAAACAAGTTTTTCAACATGTCAACGACGACAAAATGCTCTTTGCTAGAAAAGTTAGGCCTGAAAATGTTTTAATAAAGTTTTTTTGATTGAGTCAATGATAGCCTTATATACCCTATAGAGATGCCACAAGCAAGACGAGACTGAAAGTAAATTATAAGATTTTCTTCTACTCCTCGCGCTGAATTTTGTGACTATCGATAGCTGAGAAAATCGCAAGTGGACTGGGTAATTGATATCGGCGCGGTGCGGTGTTAATTAAAATTTTTGAAGGCACGTGTAGAGCCGCCCAGTGTCCTATAAATCATGACATCAGCACACACACACAAACACACAGACACAAACACAGACACAAACACAGACACACACACATACACACCAAACATGGCTAATCATGGCAATTACACGGACTAAACACATAAACCATTATCCCACGCTTAGCAGACAACTGCAGTAATACACCCCCAGATTTATAATATATATATCTCCTGCCTATATATCATGAACATTAGCATCAGTTTAGGGGGTGGCAAAATCAATTGTAATTGAACTGCGCCGCAGGGTAGAGTCCGCTCTTATCGCGTCTCAATTAAAATGCAATTATCAACAAATTACAAATGACCCGCAACAAATGACATTTGTGTGTCTGGCGCAGGTCAAAGTGCGCATAGCCCAGTTTTGTCATAGCAAAAAAAAACAGTTGGCCAGGCCAACATTAATATTAATGAACTCTGCTCTCCGCTCTCTGCTCGCGAGCAGCGGCGACTGCGACTGCGACACACGCGACCCCAGGCAGTTCATTAAAGTGTCAAATACGCCAGCGTATCGCAGACATGTCCCACTCCGAAAAAAGCCAAATAAACACGAAACTAAAAAGCGGCAACAAGAAGAAGAAGAAGAGCAGCAGCAACAGCGAACGGCAGCGCATAACAAACAAGACAACAAACCTGTTGCTGCTGCGCCCCGAACTGACCCGCTGTCATTATAAACGTATCATAAATCAAAAACTTGTTACTTGTTGCCAACTTATTTGCATGTCTGCGACAAACAACTAAGCGAAGTCACCAGCACCGGCAGCAGCAGGGTATGGCATACCAAGCCATAGTGTGTCGCTTCTGCTAGGCAATTTACGCTATTAAATTGCGCATACGCCGCGTGCGCCCAAAATGGACATGTGACTCGCCCTAAGTATGATTGATGATAAACTGCTGCAGCGCGTTCATTGCATTGACGAAACTACCCCACACATACCGTGCTCTCTCTTGCACCCACACACATACCCTACACTCTCTTGGCCTTAACTTGTTAATAACGCCCCCTAAGAGACAGACTCAGAGAGAGGAGAGAGAGAGAGAGAGGCAACCGTTTAATAGGCCGCAGCCAAATGATATGCAAAATTTGACAGGCAGTCAGTAAATCGCTTTTGTTTTCCATTTAGCCATTTATTGGCATTTTAAAGGGAGCGCCTAAAATTATGCTGTGCCTTCAGGCGCCTTCGTCATCGTCATCCTCATCCTCATCGAGTGAGCTCAAAGCGTACCCAACCCAAGACGCCTGCCACGTCTGTCTTGAGCGCTAAAAACAATTAGTATGACAATTTATCATATGCCCGCAGCCAAATGATTTATGAAGACCCCCATACACACACACACAAACTGGCCCCATTCATGGTGTTGTATAGGCCGAGCCGGGCCTGGCCGTACGTTTTATTTGTTTTTGCGGGTGCGTCGTCCGATGTTTGCTCATTTCCTTCCTTCCCAATTTCGCCTTGGCCGGCGTCGTTGCGCAATTTATAGTTAATAAACATTTCCGGCAACGAAAATTTTTACTTTTACACGCCTCGTCGAGCACAAACACACACCCCCATAGGGTATTTGTATATGTGTATCGAGCCGCAATATCGTTTAACTGCTCAGTGTGATTGAACAGGCCTCTTTATGTACTAGTTTACCCCCAAACAGAGTGAGAGAACAATATATTATTTAGTGCATTTAGTTAAAAGTGAAAGCTGGAGATTTAAAATTTTGAAGAAAAAAAATGTCCGAAAAAATTACAGGGGGGACCCTTACTAAGATGGCAAAAAAATTGAAAATTCTCAAACAGTCTAAATGACAATTATTTAAATGTATAATCACATAAGGGTTCAAGACATAAATAAAATGTCATTCCCCTAGAAAATCGGTTGATTTTTATGAAAGTTATGGTAGGTAAGGAGTGGTCTGATTAGAGGCCTGTCGAGGATGTTACATGTCCAAATTTTGGTCGACTTTGAGATGATTTTTGGCCAAAAATTAAGAATCGTTTAAAACACTTTTAAACACTTGTTTAGTACTAACTTTGACATCCGCAATCGATTAAAAGTAAAAGCTGGAGATTTAAAATTTTGAAGAAAAAAAATTTACGAAAAATGTACAGGGGGGACCCTTAAAAATATTGGAAAAAATCGAAAATTCTCAAACAGTTTAAATGGCAATTATTTAAATGTATAATCACTAAGAGGTTCAAGATATAGACAATATGTCATTCCTTTAAAAAATCGGTTAATTTTTAAGAAAGTTATGGTAGGTAAGGAATGGTCTGATTAGAGGCCTATTGAGGATGTTACATGTCCAAATTTTAATCGACTTTGAGATGATTTTTGGCCAAAAATTAAGTTTCGTTAAAAACACTTTTAAACACTTGTTTAGTACTAATTTTGACTTCCGCAATCGATTAAAAGTGAAAGCTGGAGATTTAAAATTTTGAAGAAAAAAAATTTCTGAAAATGTTACAGGGGGGACCCTTATTAATATTGCAAAATTAATCGAAAATTGTCAAATAGTCTATATTGCAATTATTTAAATGCATAATCACTAAGAGTTTCAAGACATAGACAAAATGTCATTCCCCTAGAAAATCGGTTGATTTTTAAGAAAGTTATGGTAGGTGAAGGAGTGAGGTTAGAGGCCTGTCGAGGATGATACATGTCTAATTTTTGGTCGACTTTGGGATGATTTTTGGCTAAAAATTAAGTATCGTTTAAAACACTTTTAAACACTTGTTTAGTACTAACTTTGACCTCCGCAATCGATTAAAAGTGAAAGCTGAAGATTTAAAATTTTGAAGAAAAAAAATTTCTGAAAAAATTACAGGGGCGACCCTTATCAATATTGAAAAAATCGAAAATTTTTACAAACTCATTATTGTAATTATTGGGATACAGAACTAATAAAGAGGCCAAAACATAAACAAAATGTCATTCCCCAAGAAAATTGGTTGATTTTTAAGAAAGTTGTGGTAGGTGAAAGAGTGAGGTAAGAGGCCTGTCGAGGATGATACATGTCTAATTTTTGGTCGACTTTGAGATGATTTTTGGCCAATAATTAAGTATCGTTAAAAACACTTTTAACCACTTGTTTAGTACTAATTTTGACCTCCGAAATCGATTAAAAGTAAAAGCTGGAGATTTAAAATTTTGAAGAAAAAAAATTTCTGAAAAAATTACAGGGGGGACCCTTACCAAGATGGCAAAAAATCTAAAATTCTCAAACAGTCCAAATGGCAATTATTTAAATGTATAATCACTGAGAGGTTCAAGATATAAACAAAATGTCATTCCCCAAGAAAATCGGTTGATTTTTAAGAAAGTTATGGTAGGCTAGAGTGATATTTTAACTTTGCTTATTTAAATTAATATCATAAAAATGTGTTTCTATATTTTATTAAATAAAACACCTAGCTTTGTTGTCTAAACACAAAAAATTATTAAAGCCCTTTAAAGTAATCCCTACTACATGGTATACTCATTTTTGCATGCACATATAAGCTTAACAATTTAATTTTGAGCCACATAATCAAATTTACCATTAAATTTTTCAGTTAATCTTTCCTTAACACACTCACATGTGTGTGTGTACAAAATGAAGGCATTCAGTGCGAAAACTTCCGTTTCCTATGGCAAAACTGAAGCGGCGTCCCATATTACATGCTTGTTGTGGCATATTAATTGGCTTTAATTAATTATATTTTGGGAGCATGTCCACTATGTACGATAGTATGTAGTAGGTGGCCGGCTAAAATAGTAGTGCTGCATAATTAATTGCCCTAGGCCATATTAGGCAAACACTCGACTAACAACGAGCACAAAAATAACAAAACGGGAGGGCCGACAAAAAAAAACAAAGCAATTATGGCTAGGGTGCAACAAATGGCTAAAAATCTAACAAAAAAAAAGCTAAATGAGTGTAGAGTGTAAAAGCTTTCGGAGTAAGCCAAGTCGCGTACCGAGCACGTACCAAAAGCTTGTCGCGTGTAGAGTTGCCCAAAGTGGCTAACAAAGCTCTAGGGTTGTAAGCCAGGGTTGTCGGATTTCTGCTACAAAAGCTTTCAAAATCATATGAAACAAAACTCTCCCAGATTTGCCGTTTTTCCAACTTTTATTTACAAAATTAAATAGATTTATTTTTCATTTGTTCATTTGTATTAAGAAGAAGCTAACAGAAAATTTGATTTATCAAGATCGATCAAAAATGCAAAATATAAACCTTGCGCGGCATAAACTGTGTGCGATGTGGATCTGGGGTGGGTGTTCAACATCTATGCTTTGTATCTGGTACTATTGGTATTATTTAATGTGTTCGGGTGTGTGTGTGGTGGTGTATCTACAACATTCAAGATAACTTTACATCGATATATATATGAATGTATACGTGTGTGTATATATATTTTATACATTTATTTATATGTATGCATGTATTGTATATATAGATATATGTACTCGTATATAGCCACTGTTCTCGTATGTATATATATATATATATATATATGTAAATTTATTGTATATTATATAATTTATTCGCTCAATCCTCAACATCTTGGCTTGGTTAATAATTACACGATTTTCGTATGTACTGCATATATATATTTATCGCATATATAGATATATATTTAAGGGTGTGTGTGTGTGTGTGTTTGTGTGTTGTATATCATTCCCATGAACTTTAACAATGTGCTTCAATTTATAGTGTCAAACAAATCAATCTCCGCAAATGCATCCGTAAGTATCTTACACACTCTCTGTTCAATTGTACTTTTTTACTATATACTCGTCAATCTCATAATAAACAGTGTTTTTTTCAATGCGCATTTCTTCTGTTTTATCATCTCTCATTATTATTATTATTATTATAATTTTTATTTCTTTGGCCCCCGAAAGAAACTGAAAACTGCGTATGCAATTTACATGCACTGACTACATCAATCAATCAAAGAACTCACAAATCACTAACGAATAACCGTAGTAAATAAATCATATTTGTACAGAGCTGTTGTTCTTGCTGTTTTTCTTTTTCTTTTTTTTTTTTTTTTTTTTTTTTTTTTGGAAGCAGTGTGCAGCTTTTAAGTATCTCCACGTTAAGTTCAACATTTAATGTTCGTATATAGTTCGAGTTGTATATGGAAATTAAAATATTTAGACTAGATAAATATTAGAGTCTAAAAAGAGCATAGGACACAGTTTTACATACACATATATGCGTAGGTAGTATGTATAGATAGATATATATATAGTACATTTACAAGACGTTTTAGATTTGTATTTATTTCTTTAGGTTTTTTTCTTTTTCATTTTTTTAAGGAAACTGTTGTGTACTCAATGATTTCCTCTCTCTCTCTCTGTCGCTCAAATACTACTAGAGTAATACACGTATGCTATACCTGTTTCGAATTATTCTGGCTCTACTTATCTTTGATAGTTTCTACGGGGTCTGCTGTCAACTACTTTCGGTTTTGGTAAGAAATAAAAAAAAATAAAATAAAATTCATCTACGAACTTAAAAGTAATATGTGCGCATTTCAGAAACTTCCCCATTTTTCAATACAGAAATAAAAGATATACAAACTTTGAGTTTGTTTTGAGAAAGTTTTGTGAAAATAATAGAAATCACGGAACTCAAGTCAATTCGTCAATCAATCCCTCTATTTGAAGAAAACACAGCCAGCACTTCGTACAGAACTCAAGGATAAGATTCGCGCTGCCATATGGACGATATATATATCTTGTGTTCCTCTCTCGCTCCCTCTCTGTGTTTCTCTCTCTCTCTCTCACTTCACTCTTTACTTCATCTTTTTGTCCTCGTGCGCCTTCTTCACAATGGCCAACTTGGAGTGCGGTGAGGAGGGTGAGAGTGTGCGATAAGGTGCCTCCTTGGTGCCATGTAGAACCAGAGCCCATTCGATTAAATGGCCAAGACGCGTTTGAGCCGAATTGAAGCGTGCCTGTTAGCAAAAAACGAAAATAAATGAAGTGACTTAATTTAATAGCGATAGCGACTCGAACTCACCTCCAGTTTCCATGTACCCTGTGGATACTCGCCCCACGAGTGGGTGGTCATGAATGGCCACTTGGTGAATCCATCACGATGATCATCATCATTGGCGCGTCGCGATAGAATCATGGATCTGAGCAATGTGTGAGATTAGTGTGATTAGCATTAGTATCGATTGCCTGGCATTAGTTATTAGTTACTCACTTTGTGCCCATGGGCGAAGTGAGGAATAGCTCGAGGTCACCGCGTCTCGAGGCATTTGCCGTAATGACCGCCTGTACGTGTTCCAAATAATTCACTTCCGTATCGCTGCCCTTGCAGGCGTCTGTCTTAATTTCCCAGAACAGTGAGCGACCCATGATAATTGGCCTGCAAGTGGGTTAAACCAAAATTGTGAGTGAGGCCCATTCGGCATAAGCCACATGACACACTTACTGTGCCTTGTTAATCTCCCCGGCCTCGCAGTGATAGCGTGCTGGCACCGAATGCCATTGCTTCGCCAGGGTCACCATGGCGCCCGCATCGAGCACACCGAACCCAAAGAGGTGATTGAACTCCAAACCGACCCCGTTCATGGTCCAGTAGAAACGATTTTTGGCATCGAACAGAGAATTGCGCTTCGATGTTAGCACAGTGAGATGCTGGATATCGCGCCAAGTCAATTGTGGGCTATACCAAAGGGAAGGGATGATTAGCATGGAGAACGTTAGTTTCCCCCCACTTTGCCCACTCACTTTGCCTCCAAGGCCAACGCAAAGACGCCTGCTGCTTCGGGTGCCGCCGCACTGGTGCCCGAATGGGTTGTCGTGCATTTGCCATAGAGATCTGTGGTAGCTACACCCGTATTGGGATCCTTGGCACCATTGCTGAATGTGGAGGCCAGCGTGGAGCTGCAACTCTCGTCATAGTGTGCGTTCTGGCCATCGTTGATGGCGCTGTTAATCGAAATGGTCCACATGGAGGCAGCGTAGCCATCGCAATTGCAATCATCCTCTTCGCCACCATCGCCCGATGCCCAGACATAGATGTTACCCAGTCCATTGCGTCCCTGCAGGTGGGACAAAGCGATTTAGCGATTAATGAGCCTGCAATGGTTAATGATTCCTCTCCTCCTCCTCCCCGCCCTTACCTCATTCACACCCTGCACTATGGCACGCATGGTGGCATTGCGTGGTCCATCTACGGTCTTGCCATCATCTGTGGGACCCCACGAGGCGCTATAGATGTGTATTTTGTGCGGCTCATGGCCCATGGAGTTGGCTTCGATGAGGTCTGTCATATAGGGCTGATCCAGCATGCGTATGCCTGAGGGGAGAGAGAGAGAGAGAGAGAGTGTACATTAATATCATAATGACGGAAATTATAAATCAATATTTATAGTCGTTTATCGTTTATGGCACATTTATGGCAATCGTAAATGTGCTCAGCCTCAAGATTTATCAAGTACACATATTTCCCCACGATTTGCACTTGATATTTCCCTGATGCCATAAAAAACATGACAGATAACATTTCCGGATTTATGCAGGGTGTGTGTGTGTGTATGTGCTGTGTGCTGTGACTTGTTGCGCCGTGTGAATTTATATTCGGGAAATCAATTTTTCAATGCGTACAACGCGGCGTATACGTAATGCAATTTTTTAGAGTGCATGGGGAGGCAGGCGCGCGCTGCTCCTTAATGAATTGTCACAGCATTTGATACATTTGCGGTTGCTATTGATAACGTTGGCTGTTGTTGTTGTTGTTGTTGCTGTTGTTGTTGTTGCTTTTAGCCCCTTTCTAAAGCCACTTACCTGCGATTTTGCTGTCATAAGCAACGCCCACGCCGCAAATTCCATTATCTCTGGCAGCAGCCACTTCACCAGCGCAGCGTGTGCCATGACTGTAGAGGGGAGAGAGAGAGAGAGAGAATGTATAGAGTGAGAAGGAGATAGAGAGAGAGCGCAGGTGAGTGAGAGGATTGCCAGGCATGCCATAAATATGTTTAGTCAGATTCGTGGCAATTTAGCGTGTCTGTCTGTCAGTGTGTGTGTCTCTGTATATCTCTCTGTATGTGTCTCTGTGTATGTCTGTGTGTGCACAGCACTCCGCACTGTCAGGAACTTTCCACCCATTATGCTATACAGACTGAGGCCAACAATAAACGAAAACTTTGTTGAAAAAAAACAAAAAAAAAACAAATAAAAAACAAAAAACATCAACTTGAAACCGGTTCAAAATAACGCAATGTAAATAGCAAAGCGAACAGCACAACAGACAATTAACACAAAGCGTAATTGAAAATAAAAAGGAAAAAGGAAAAACGTTAAAAAAAAAGGGAAAGCAAAATGGCGAAATGAGAAAAAAGGAAAAACTTTTACAAATTGTTTTTCTTTCATTGCCGCCACTGTGCACACACGTATATCAAAATGATGAGTTGACAGCTGCCGAGTGGCAGTTTGCCCCTCCCCTTCGTCAGACAGAGAGAGAGAGAGAGATAGTGAGAGAGATGGCCAGTTCATCAAGCACACATCCCCCCCCCACCTCAGCTTAAGCCCCAAAGCAGCTTAGGCCCAGCCTGCACTTACCTGTTAAACCAATCGTCTGTGTAACGTGGATAGGGAAACGGATCGTTGCTGCTAAAGTCATAGCTGGCCTCGGCGTTCTGTGTGTGCGAGAGAGAGAGAGAGACAGGGGGAGATTATGAGTGAGTGTTAGTTAGTTGCCCGATTAGTTGCTGTAGGCCTAAGTGCAATTCTGTGTAGTTGCAGTTATTAGAATTAAGTACGTAACATTTATGTAGGTGCTTTGCTCTTTTTGGTATATTAAATAGAGCTGAATGTTGAAATGTTAGGGGACTTTTTGACCCCTAGATAAATGCTGCAACAAAATATATTGAGCTTAAAATTCTGAAACATTTTCAGCTTCCGTGCTACCCCATTACCATATTTAGAACCCTTCCTCGACGTCTAATAGTCATAATTTTCTTAAAATTCATCAGATTTTCATTGAAATGAGCATTTTCTCCATTATTTGAACTCTAGATTGATTCTGCATCAAAATATTATGAATATAAAATGTTCAAAATTTGCATTATACACAATGTCCCCTTACCAGATTTTTAGAACTTTAATCAGGCTATAGAACCTTCTAAAACCCCTAACTTGGTCACAAATCATCAGATTTTCATCGAAGATAACATTTTCATCATGTTATAACCTTAAGATTGACTATGCATCAAAATATGATGATTACAAAATATTTAAAAATTTGGACAATCCATGCTACACCCTTGCCAGCCTTTTACATCCCTTGAGAATATATATCCTAAAAAATTTCAATTTCAAAAAATGAAGCATACTTCTCGGCGTTAAATTTATATAAAACTGTCCGTATACTCAATCTACTCTCTGTCATTCCAGTTATTGGCATATTCTAAATCAATTTCAGGCTGCCCACACATGCATCATCATCATTCATCATCATCAACAACATGGACAGTTTGGAAAAGTAATAACAGTTTTCAGTTTTCGGAAAACTTGTCATTTGCTCATTTGGTTCAGTGAAGAGTTTAATTAAAGTCAGTGGCAGCAATGCAGGCAAAGCCAAAACCAAAGCCAACAAGTGGGCAGCTACACAAATAGCTTTTCGGAGGATGCACACTGTGCACACTGGGTAAATATCATTTTGAAATGCTGTGTTGCCATTGCACACACCCACACACACACACACACAGCAGAGCTATTCCTTTTTTTCCAGCTACTCACATAATTGAATTTCAAGTCGGGATGCATGTAGTCCACGCCTGCAAGCGGATGCAAGAGCGAGAGAGAGAGAGCAAAAGGAAGAAAGAGAGAGATGTGGTTACTGTTCATAGCTGACTGCACTGATTGCACCCACCGTCATCCATGATGGCCGTTGTCACATTCTTGCCCGTTATACCCTGTGCCCAAGCAGCCTGCACATTCAGATCCAAACGCACTTTGCCGCCATTTTGTCCGGTATTCTTAAGATACCATTGCATGCGAAAATACGGATCAGTTGGTTCCACATCGATGCTATTCGATTCCCCCAATGTGGCAGCATAGTGCAGGCCATGTAAGGGTACCTGGGGGCGTAGGCCACGCTTCACGCGCCTGAATCCGGGTTGCTGCACGGCCGTATTGATCTGCAGAAAGAAGAGAGAAGAAATGTGTGAGAAAAGTATATATACAACTGATCCGTTTAATAATTATACAATAAATGCCTTTATAATCGATTACAGAATATCTATTTATCGATTATGCTTTTTACAGTAGACGTATATGTTCTTTACAGCGAGCATAACGTTATTTACAGCGGATATTAATGTTATTTAAAGAGGATTAAATCTACAGCGTAAATGTTTTTTACAGCTGTTATCTCTGTTATTTTCAATGTTATTAACAGAGTATTAATGATCTCCCTATCGATTATGTCATCTACAGCATACGTCAATGTTATTTACAGCTGTTATCTCTGTTGTTCTCAATGTTATTTACAGAGTATTTATGATCTGCTTAACGCTTATGCCATCTACAGCATATGTAAATGTTTACAGTTGTTATCTCTGTTATTTACAGCTGACGTACATGTTATTACTGGCAGCTGTCAACGGCTGCTCTATGTCTATCTCTCTCTCTGCCTCCCATTGTAGGTGAATGTTACGTATACGTGCCGTTGCTCTGATATGCTAATTCTGGCAAACATGTTTGCAGTTCCAGACTCTAAAACCATATCGTACCATAATCTACATAATTCCCTGCCTATTTGCCTATTTGCCTGTTTGCCCTGCTGCATATTGCATTTTGAATAGTAATTATCGAGCATGTCCCCATGACACGTCCGTCTCCCACGAATGCAATCAATGTGCCTGCAGGCTGCAATACAATTTGCCCACTGATTGCAATGCCTTGGCATAGCCCCTGGCTGAAATTCTGACTGTATATAGAGTCGGATTGTCATTCCCCTGCTGGCCGTACCATGATTTACGTTTATACTCACCGAGGGATGGCTCTTCAGGGCACGCGTGTGCGTCAGGCTGCGACGTGTGCGTGCATGTGGTAAGGTTCTATGCTTGAAATGATACTCATGTCCATCGGCTCCGGCCAGCTATAAAAGAGAAAAGAAGGAAAGAGAAAGCAGCAGATTAAAGGCGTGTGTTGAAGTAGATATAGTACTCTCCCCCCTCCCTCCTTCTTGGTCATACTCTAATTGAGCTTAAAACATTAATTCGCTGCTTGTGCTTGCTGCGTTGGCCATAATTGAGCTGTAATTGACTCCAGCTCAGCTCTGTGTGTGTATGTGTGTATGTGTGTATGTGTGTGTGCCCATAATTACGCTTTAAATTGCCAGTCATGGGCAGCAGCTTCATTTCCAGCAACAACAACAACAACAACTTCATCATCATCATCCTCATCATCGCGTCACGTTTATTAGCCCAACATAGCCTTGGCCAAGCTTTGGTAAATTGAGAGAGTTTTACAGCTTCGCCTCTTCGGTTATTTTCCATGCTGCAGCCACGCCCCCCACTTCAGCCCTCCTCGGGAAAATTCCAATAAGCAGCATATCCAGTTACGCTGAATGGGTGCATGTGCCAAGCCCTCAGCCCTCAACCCTCTGCCCTGACAGGCCTCCCCCCTCCGAGCATATTCCCAATGTGACCCGCATGAAAAACTTGCCCCCAAAAATAAAAAAAAAACGACGCCCCCATGGAACGTTCCTAATTTAATATACGCAGTTGTAAAAGTCACACTGACTTTAAATGAAATATGATATGAAATACAGAAAATACAAAAAAGTACTACAATTCCAGTAGCTGCTCTGAGCAGCCTATTCAACTGCCTTCTCGCTCTCTCTCCGTCTCTCTCTCTCCCTCTCTCTTTATCCTATTTATTGAATTTACAAAATTCCCATGAATTCCCAGAAACTCTATATTATAAAAAGAGATTATTGTTATGCAGAGCATGCATTTATTTGCTTTGATTTGTTTGATCTGTTGTCGAAAACGAGACGAGGCATTTCAAAAAAAGAGAAAAAGATTTTCACAAGTTTTTCCTCCCTTTTCCGCCTCTTTTTTCTCTCTGAGAGTTCACTTCAAAATGTCAACTGCACTTGGTCACGTCGTAAGCCCCCTTGGGTGCAGTTTGACCTTGTGGACCCGCATTATCTTTCCGCTCGGCTCAGCCTCAGCTAAGCTGCTTGAATTGTGGAATTGGAGACGCGTAGCGAGGAATCGAACAGCTGTTGGGCAGCAGCAGCTGCCGTGTGGCATCTATAGCATCTGTAACAAGTTTTCAGCATGAAGGATTATGCATAATTAAGAGACGCTGTTCAAAGAGACACTCCTGCGCCTGCTCCTGCTCCTGCCCCTGCTCCTCCTCCTCCTCCTCTTCTCCTTTTAACGGAAGCTGCTTTGCTGGCTTCACTGTCTTTAATTAAAAGCTGTCGCCAACAGCTGTTCCACGGGCTGCCCACGGGATTTCTTATTTCGTATTTCGTATTTGCGGACACGAAGATGGAGAAACCAAAATGGGAAAACTCAGTCTCGAGCCTTGACAGGTGGGAGAGAGAGGGAGAGAGAGGTGAGTTTAACTTTTAGCCATGTCTATTTTTAACAAAACTTTGAGTGCACTCGCAGAGCAAACCCGTTTCCCTGGATCCCCCCTGGAACCCCTACTGGAATCCACATTGCCCACGCAACTTGTGGCTTCTATGCAAATTGCCTTGAGATTGCTTCGCTTTTGCTGACGAAGGGTTTTTCCTTGCCAACTGACGACGACTTGTGAAAATCCCCGATTCACAATTTATTCATGGCTTCCCTTCTTGGCCAAAATTGTGAACAATAAATTTGGCCATAAGACAAAAGAAGACTGAAACTTAATAATGTGCCTGAAATTGCCTGCAAATCATATTTCCAAAAAAAAAATAAAATAAATAAAGGGATGTTTGGCCCAAGACTGTGAGTCACTTATTATGTATTCATGAAATTTGTGGCGTCCAGCAAATTAGTGCCACGAAATGGAGACAGTTCCCGAATTTCGAGACGCAGTTGGAGTGCCCATTCGAGGGTCATCAATCCAGTTGGGTCTGTCAATAATCTAGCACAGCGTGGTTGTGGTTTCTTCTAGTGCAACAGCTGGATGGCATTGCGTGTGTGTGTGCTGTCTCTCTCTCTCTCTCTGATTGCTCATACGCACAGTGGGCACACACACGTCTTAATATGACAAACAACAACTAATCCTCCCCAGCAGCAGCGGGTTACGCGCCACATGCGACTCTAATAGAGCGCATATTTTTAGAAAATCCGCATAATTTTTGCATTATTTCTAATAAACGAAACATATGGCACAAGATAGACAAAAAGCAAAAAAGAAAGGCAAGAAAGAGAGAGTGTGAAAGAGAGAGCGAGAAATAAATAAATAAAATTTGCTAGCAGCTTTGAGTGGGTTGAGGCGAAACAAAAATAGACGCACACAAAGGCAGCGCCAGCGCCACTCAATGTAGTCATTGTGGCAATGTGTGTGTGTGCGAGTGTGTGTGTGTGTGTGTGTGTGTGTGTGTGTGTGTGTGTGTGTGTGTGTGTGTCTCGTACACAACATATTATAAATATAATGTGTCACAGCGTGTGATAACGCGGACAGCAGCAGCAGCAGCAGCCAAGCAAAGCCAGCGCTGGCATGACATGTGGCTACAAACACCACGCTCCCTGCTCCCTGCTCCCTCCTCCCTGCTCCCTGCTCCCACTCTCCCATTCTCCCCTTCCCCTCATGCTGCTGTGCGCCTTGGCGGCAGCCTTAAGGCTCTGGCTACGTGTTAGACACTTAAACTAAGTAACACCCACGCGCGTTTAGCAGCAGCAGCAGTTGCCAAACTCGTGTGCGTGTGTGCGCTGCCAAAATGGCGTCTATAATAAGTTTCATTTATCGCAGATCACAGTTTATAAGTTAATGTGGGGCAGCTGCTGCGGCCTCACCCTGATGGGGGTAGTGCTTCACTTGTTGCGCCACAGAGGGAAACTCGCCTCGCCTCCGCGTATGTAAATTTGTAAAAGAACAAAGAAATCTGCTTACAACGTAAGATGACTTGAGTACAGTGCGTGGGCATGGGCGAGCGCATTGTGGACACGCACATGACATGTCATCTCTCAAGCGCTGTCAGCCGCAGCAGGAGCAGCAGCAGCAGCAGCGATTGCTTTATGGCTTAAAGCAGTGGAAAAAAATGGCCAGCAAACTGCAAACAGCCGGAAAAAAAAACTGTGCAAACTATGCAAAATAAGTTTATGTTTTCATGCAGTTTATTTATGTGCTCCCGATATGTCGAGCTGCAGAGCTGCAGTTGGCCTTGATCAAGCTGCCAGCTTAACTGGGCCAACAAAGGCTCAACAGGAGCTTAACCAAGTCAACTAGAGCAAGACTCAACTCTTCTGCTCTCTTAATGTATATATTAAAGTATAATAATGCTACTGATTCCCCTTGATAAATAATAGCAGCAAATTAGGAATTCCATTTAGTTTTCCATTCTATTAAGAATTCCATTTAGTTTTCATTATGCTGGCGACAGCGACACATTTGCATTAATTTTGTTTCATTCGCCCCCAAAAAGTATGCAACACTTTTGTGTTCTCACATATTTTCATTACGCAACCGGAGTTAGTTGTGGGGGGAAAATCCATTAATCAAAATACTGCCAGCAACTGTACAACTCTGCCCTCTTCACTCTCTCTCTCTCTCTCTACCAACTTCTGCTGCTGTGGCCTTATCTAGTTCCATTACCAGCCACCTTATCAGTAGCCAACAATCTGTTCATTTTTTTCTTTTTTTGCTACTACATAAACAGTGGCAAATATGTAGATTGATAGATACGCCTGCAATCGCAAGATAAATATAACTATTTATTCAGTGTATATATACCATGGCTTTATTATGTCTGTGCATATAGAAGGGTATGAAGTATACTCTTTTTTTAATGCAACTTTTTAAATAATTACGAACTGCATTAAAAGTTCAACAAAGCCAACGTTTCTCTCGTTTTATTCATAATCTGCCGCAGAAAAGTATGCTACAAAAATGTGTGTAAAATTAATTCAACTCGGAATCAGAGTTTGGAGAATATTAAAATTGTTTGTAACTTTTAAATGCCAAAAGGGATTAGTGTAATGCACGATGGGATTGTGGCAAATGTTATATAAAATACATAATTTCATTTTGTTTGCATTACTGAAACCACTGTAACTCAGTAAACAATATACCAATCGTTATTAAATTTTGAAAGTGATCTATAAAGAGACTCATTAAAAATTGAAAAAAAAATGCAGTGTTATAAAATGTACTGTATTTACTGTATTTAAGGGAACTGTAATTTAAGGAAACATATCATATCGCAGCTGTTAATATTTTCAAGAAGTCTCTGACCTTTGCTGCACATTCTACAATTTTATAACATAAAGTACATTAAAGTATGTGCCATAAAGTACCCTGTTTTCTTTTTTTATGATCTGCACTTTGGCACTGCAGAACCATCATCAGAACGTGTGTTTGTTATTACTTTATCGTATATTTTTTTTCTGGATATTTTTTATAATATTTACACTTGACCTGGTTAGTCAACAACAGGCAACTGTAGTTGGTTTCCAGTTGCAGCAGATATGGGCGCAATCAGTTGAGTTTTACCAGACAAGCAACTCGATATGTATTTGTACTAGATATCCCTTTTATCAATATCATAAAAGGTTTGGCAACTTATCAATCGACCATAAATCAGAAATGTGCTTACTCTCTATGTCTACGCTTATCTTAGTCAGTTTGCCATGCCTTTTTGGCCAACTGTCTCTGTAATTGTAATTTAAAAACCAGTCAGCATATGCGACCAAGTTTCTGCAAACAAATATTGATTGCCAGCTGCCTGAGCTATGTAAATTGTGGCAGCAATAAGTGACATGCAAATTTTACAGCCTTCAAATTGTATAAAAGCAAGAAACGAATGAATTGGCAGGCAAGAGAGTAGATGAAACAGAGACAAAGGCAAGGCAGGTGCCAAATGAGAGAAATGCAAATGAACGAGCACGACGAGCTGCTGAATAATTCAACAGGATGCGACGATGCCGCGAAGAGCAGCAGTAGGAGAGCAGCAGGAGAGCAGGAGAGCTAATAGGCTTTGATTGAGGCCTCTGGCATGTGGCAGTCATTGTGAGAGCTGTGATTTGTTGACTGCGACTTAGGCCAAGTTAGCAAAGTTAGCCAAGTTAGCAACTTGTTGACATACGCTGCGCGAAAACGCGATGAAAAAGTTTCGTCTCGATTGTGCAATTGAATGAAATGTTCCAGTTGGATGGATGCAACTTTCGCGTTGCCACTGAACATGACATTCAATTTCGCAGGCTTTCGACGGAAGCAGCAACAACAACAAGTGGTTGACAGCAGCGCAGTTTGCATAGCAATCGGAGGGGGTAGGGGCAGCATTTTTAATTAACACACACACACTCGCACAGTGGGCTGAGTTGCTAAGTAAATGGCAACATAAACTCATTTCGCAACTGGGTCACTTGTAAGCCAAAGCAAAGGCCACGCGCTGCCAGCACACAGCTGCAAACAAAGAGAGATAGACACAGAGAGAGAGAGAGAGGGAGAGAGACAGGCAGACAGACCGAGCTCGGCCTTTTGGTCGCTTGGCCCAACCCATAATAATCGCATAAGTCCGTTTGTTATTTGGAGCAGCAGCAGCAGCAGCAGCGGGCGGAAGGCGGAATAATTATCTAGCGCACTGTTGACATTGACATGCTGGCCAGCGCACACGCTGCGTATGCGTGATTTTCAACAACATCTGCGAGCTGCGCGCTGCGTATACACTGAGAATTATTAAATCAACATACTGGTCAGAGCAAGCCAGGCCACTTCCACTCTAGGGCCGCCTGCTGGCTAATTAAATTTAATGATTTTATCTAATTTTCTCCGCCTGCGCCCGAAACAATTACATTGAAATGTAATTTGCCGCCCAGGCAAACAAAAACTTCTCGAGCCACAGCCCGCTGCCCGCTGCTCTCTTCCCTCTGCCCTCTGCCCTGTGACATTCTGTGACATTTGGCCAAGTGGCAACACGTAATGTTTGCAAAATAATACTGTGAGTACGTACTCAAAAGGCAGCCAAAGTTGGCCAAAATTCAAGTAAATTTCTGTCATATTTTGCAGCTTAAACTTTTTTATATATGTATTACACTTTTCCATATCAGCTGCAGCTGCAATTAGAGCCCAATAAAGGCAGTTAAACTTTGAGAAAAATGCCCGCAACTAAACTAATTAAAATAGTTTTGCTGCCTTTTTGGCCAAATATTTAAAATTGGGTACAGGCAGAGGCAGAGGCAGAGGTCAAACAATTTTAATAAGCATTAGTGCTAAATTAGGGTCTGTTGCCTTAGCTTAAACGGATACGGATATGCGAGCGTAAAACGATATCCGTATCCGCCCCCCTCAAACGAACTAGCAAATATTTGCCAAAAGTTAAGTTTGCTCAACAGTTTTTGGCCATGATGGCGAGTCGAGTGCAAAGTTGAGATACTCGACAGGTTGGGGCAGAAGCGTTATAAATATGATATTATGTCACACTACTAGTACTACTAGTCTTGGTAAGCTTGATAAAACCCGCCTCTCAAGCGAACATTCGCCTCAAATCGAACTTGGGGCGGGGGCAGTTAACCACGTTTTATCGAAGCATCGAACTCGGCTCGTGTCCAGCAACGCTGCGAGCTGCTTTACGATTCTAAAAATAAACAAAAAAAAAAAAACAAAATGAAAAAAAAGAGGAAAAAAAGTAGAGTATATATATACAAACGTATGTATACTGTGGAATTCGCAACACACACACAGCCAACACTGCGTATACGTGATAATGTGTTGTGTGTGCTGAGGCCGTGCTGGGGCTGTGCGTGCCTGCGGTTCCATTCTCTACAGTTTTCTTCTTCTTCTTCTTCTTCTTTTTCTCTCCAAGATAACCCCCTCTCTCTCTATCGCGTTGTCTCCCTGCAAGTCCTTTGTTTGTCTTCTATTTGGCCAACATATGTTCCTTTTTGCCTTGAGTTACAAATTGCTTGCAAAATGTCCGCTGTCCATAGTCTGCTTGCCTTTAATTTGCAAGCGGCAAACCCAAAGGTCACACACACACACACACATACAGAGTGTGTGTGTCTTTGTGTGTGTAAACTCGTTTTTCATTTCGCATAATAAATGAAACGAAAACATTCAACTGAAGATGCATTGCGTACGAAACTTGATGAGAAAATGAAATAAATTGGCCCATATATTCAGTCCAGTTCAGAATAGATAGATAGATGGCTTTATAATTTATGCTTATAAATAAATTATATTATATATTATACAGATTATGCTGTCCAACCGCACTACCCCTACTAATGAACACCGCATATTTTATGCAGCAAAAAGGGCAAAACGCACAGTTATGCATTCGTAATGCAGCCCCAGTCCTGACCAAGTTTATATATTGACAAAGTTATGCGGTTGCATTTCATTTAAAGTTGTTGGATTTAACCTGACACAAAAAGCGGTGGCTGCAAAGCTGACTTTGCCATAGTTATAATTGGGAATATATAGTGTATGTTATATAAAATATGCAGCAAATAAGCAAAACTGTTGCAGTTAGAAAACAAAAATTACACAGTCTTTTTAACAGTTATGAACAGGCTAAAGAAAACTTTCTAACATGCGTAGATAATACAAATTTCTAATCTATGTTTTTCAATTTTTTGTTTGTAACTTTTGACTGCAAAGTTTGCTATCAAAAACGTATCAAAACTTGCCCGACAGCCTCAGTTGGGAAAAGAAACTTAATTAAAGTGAGAGAGAGTAAGAGAGAGACAGAGAGAGATGGATGCTTGTCTACTGATTTGAAACCCATTTTGAAGCGTCAACCTAATGCCTGTTGAGCAGGTGTTGTTGCCAACGCTGAGGCTGTTGCCATGGCTTAGCGCCGGCTTGCTTGGCAAACAACAAGTTAACGCTTTATGCAAGGATTTGCGGCGCAGTAGCTGTTGATAAGCGGCCCACGATACAGACGTGACGAGGAAAGCGGGGGGTTTGTTAGCTTTTTAAGTTATTACACACACATCAAACAGCAAAGGTACACACACACCTGCACAAAGGAGACACAGCGAGAATGCATGCCCCAAGGCAGTGTATAAGTTGTTGCTAAAAGTTTTAAGCAGCAGCAGCACAAAGACAAACCCAGACAGGGAAAAAGAAAAGCAAAAAATCCGCTTTGAAGCATTAACAGACAACGACAGCACTTTTCCAAGCAGCAAGCGAGTTGGTCATTAAAGCAAGGCCAGAAAGGAGGCAGGCAGGGAAGGAGCACAGTTCTGGGCATAAAAGCAGCAAGCAGAAAATTACAAAGGCAACAGGCGGAGTGAAGTTTCCCTGGTCCAGTAACATATGTAGCTAGCAAAGCAAGAAATTGACTTGAAGTATTTGATGATATTTAAATTGCAGACAGCCAAATCGAAATATATATATACGACAAGTGTTTTATATGCACGCGCTATGCCTGCCTGCCTGTGCTGGCAACAATCTAAGGTAATCTAGGGTTTTATTGCTGATAAGACTCTGTAACATGGTATGCAATAAACTCGCTATGTAGCTCAGACAGACAGACAACAAAAAAAGCCTGTGAAACTTCATATGCCGCGTATACGTAATATCGATTCAAACAGCCAGCGAAGCATAAGCCTCTACCCAATCCTATTTCCCCAAAAAAAAAAAAAAAAAAAAAAAAAAAATATCCGCATTGCCTTTGCAAAGTGCTGGCTGTATTTATTTATTTATTTATTTTTTTTTTTTTGCTGCTGCTGTTGTTGTAGCGAGTGTGATTTCTGTTTTCTGATAACGTTTGACGTAAGAGCAACAGATTTTTTTTTTTTTTTTGTATTCCTCTTCTTTTTTTTTGTGGCCAGCAATTTTATTGCCTAACGCCCCCGAAAAGCATTATGTGATGGACTTTTGCTGTATGAGAAATCGCAGCGGAAATCCAGCTGAATCCCCCTGGTGAACAGCACATTCTAATTAAACGTTGTGTTTCGTATGTTTCGTCAGTTTGTCTGTCTATATTTACCTGAAGGTGGGCAAGAGAAATTATACTCATCAATATGAAATACGCAGGAACATTTAACTCGCACACAAAAAAACGTTCAGTCAACTTAATTATTGATATATTTATAAGTGTCCCTAAATAATAAAGTTGGCTATTAGAAGCGTCAGTTGGTAACATGAGCGAACGCGTAATGAAATCAAAGTCTGCAGACGTTAAGTAAAATCAATTTGACATAAATAAATGAAATGCCACTTTATTTATACTATTAAAAAATATTATAAACATTTTCTATTTAAACGATTTACTACTATTCACATTGTTAAGAGCCCTAAGGTCACTAGGAAGCCAATACATATGTGAGACAGCAGGAACAAAAAAGAAAAGGGACAACGCACAAATGGCAAATTGAAAATACGAAAATCGCTATAAAAGAGGGTTCGGATAATAAAAGAGTGTGTTTAAACTAAAATGCGAATGGGGATAAAATAGAAAAGTTACTGCCTGTGTAAGGGGTCAATGCTGCTGTTTGGGTACTCCCGCAATTTCCACAAAGAAAAAGGGTGCAAGGAAACGAGTGGGAAAAAACTAAATGATGCAATTAGGGAAATAAGAATACGTCAAAGAAAAAAACAAATTCATTTTAAAGCTAGTTTAATTTTACTAAAAAAAAGGATGTAGATATAAATTTTGTAAATAATATATTAAAATAATGAAACGTTTAAATTTAAATAATATATGTATATATATAATATTTTGAATAATTTATTAATATATTGAATCAGTTTTACAAGTTTCAAGTTAACCAATTATGCAAATCATAAGTTGAATAATAAAAAAAAATTGAAATAAAATAATAAAAAAAAACCTTCAAAACTTTAAATATATCTTTAAAAATTTCCATATAATAAACTGCAGCAGCACAAATAGAAGTAATATACGCAAATAATGTAAAATACCGTGAAATGCTTGAGAAAGTGTTGTAAAATTCTGTGAAATACTTGAGAAAGTGTTGTATAAATAAAAATAAATAAACCAAAATAAAGCACATGCAATGCGACGTGTTGCAGATGGAATTTCGCTAATGATGTTTTCGCAGAAAGGTCACACAGAAGTGCCGCGTGTCGTGGAAGAAATGAAGAAATACAAAATTCTAAAGAAGTCTGTGGCAGTATTCCTAATTAAAGTATCGCATTTCTAGGTAATCTCGCAACGCATCGTGCGATTCGTTCGTAATTAAACTCAAAATGTTTTCATCTGTATCTAAGCTAGGTTGCTATCCAGCACTCTCTACTCCCCCACTTCCCCCCCTGTGGGTAACAGTGTTGTGCAATGCGTCGCTGACGTTGCCAGGACGACACTTTCCCATTGCCGCATTTCCAGATTGCCACATGCCACATGCCTCCGCAGCAGTGCAGCAGTTGTGCAGCTGTGTCTATGGCGCAACTAGGGCAGCAGCAGCAGCAGCTCCCGTTACGTCTATTTATGGAGAAACTGGCGTAAGGCTAAGAGAGACAGAGAGAGATAGCCTTAACTGCAGGTAAGGTTAGGTCAGAGCTGCCTCGGATTGGCCTGGACTAGCCTGGCCTGGCCGGGACTGGCCGGGACTGGCCTGCGCTGCGCTGTCCTGGCTGTATCAACTTACAAATAAATCAGCAATTTATATAATGAAGACTCGAGCAGTTAATTGGATTTGGCGCCTGCTTCATATTTCTTTTATTGACGCAATTTCTGACCCCCATTTGGAATGTTATTGACGGCTGACTACGCAATTAGGCCCGAACATGCAGCTTATTAACGCAATCGTAACGCGAACGCCAACGCCTTCGGCTGCAATTGTTAATTAAGAAACATGGCCAAAACGCAGCAAAGGCAGAGGGTTAAATGGAAAAGTAATCAATTTCAAAATCTATTTATATGATCTATTATATTTCACATATTATAAGAATTCTCTTTTCAGCATGTATTGCAACAAATCTTGTCAGCGAAAAGAACCTTTTTTGTGATCGATTTATTTCAATTTATCGAGCAGATCGAATTTTCTTAAAACACGATCGCATCGCACATTTAAAAATCTATATATTTTATATATATTTATTTTTACATTTTATAAGAACTTTCAGGCATATAATGCAACACATATTGTCAGAAAAAATGCCGCTTTTCATGATCAATTAATTTTTTTATTATTTAAGAAGCAGATCAGTTTAAAAATGGAAATCAACTTCATATATTGTTTTCAGCTTTTTTTCCTCTACATTTCTCACAAAGTTTTCAGCATTCTTTAGCCTCTTCTACTTAGGATCGTCACCATATTATAAAAGCTTCACCTGCCTCATGAGGTGCATAAGTCAGTCAATTTTGACTGGCAGCTAATAGAGCTATTTCTGGCATGCATATCACGCAACAAGTGTGCTTCGAACCAGATGAAATAACTGTCAACGGCAAAACCATCTGTTTTGGCCCAGCGATATTGTGCAAGACTGCTGACAACATTCCCAGCCATATTATATTATATTATATGATATTATATATACGACTGTCAGCGGCAAATGAGCTGCATTTCGATGTGACAGTGAAATGAAAAGCGAAATAGTATGTAATATATCTATCATATATATGTCTGGGAATGTGTGGGTACCTGACGTCGTCGTAGTTGTTGTTGTTGTTGTTGTTGTCTGTGACCTTGTGCCCGTTTCCAACGTGCAATGAAATATGGTAAAATTTTGTTCGCCCAGAAAAGTATGCAATGGAAATTTTGCGCGGCACTCGGACGGAAGTTTGTATAGCTTCGTATGCCAGGCACGCGTCCTGCCGCACTCAATCAAGGCACACACAGAGGGGAGCACACTCACACACACACTCACACACACACACACACAGTCATGCAGCCGTACACCCACTTAAGCAGTCACAATTAGCAGAGCCCCTTCTCGACTTGGCTGCTGCTGCGTCTTTAGGCTCGAAACCTGCCCACGCCGTCGGACCATAAAATAATTGATTTTTCACAGCGTTGGTTGGAATGGATAGATGGATGAATGGATGGATGAATGGATGGATAGATGGATGGATGGCTGGCTGGATGAACTGTCTGTCGCGCTGGGCTGTGCTTATTAAAGCAAAGCGTGTGCGGGGGGGGGGTGACATTACTTACCGGTCCCAGATTGTCGAAGCCATACTTCTCGGCCACCTTGTGGGCGAATTCATTGTCAACACCCTGACGGAAACGGACCAGAAACGAGCTGGTGAACATTGGTTGATTACCCAAACCGCCGGTTACACTGTTCGCTGCAACGCCCGCATGCACCTGGGAGAGCAGCAGCAAAGGCAGCACCATGCCCAAAGCCAGCATACCAAAATACAAGAGTCGCCATGTAGCAGCGATGCTCCATGCATCGGACCCCATCAACATTGCACGCGTTGCTCCTTTGTGTGTCTGTGTGTGTGTTTGCTGTTCCTCGTTTTATTTTCTTTTTTCTGCTTTTTCTTCTTTCAGTTGTTTGCGCTTCAGTTCACAATTGCGACGATGGGGCAACGCTGGCGCCACAAAATCGTGCACACTTTTTCCTTGTGTCGGAGCGGGACGGGAGGTGGAAGGGAAAGAGTGTCGAAAATAAAGGCCGCGCTTCGCTGGACACACACAGAAGAGAGACAAGTTGTGACACGTTCCACACTCTGCGCTGACTGTTTGTAAATAACTGTAAAATGTTGCTTTGTCGCCGGCTCTCTCGCTCTCCCTTTTACACACTCTCAGTGCGTTTAATTTAAATTATTGTTTTTTTTTCTTCCTTCCTCAATGTTTTCCCTCTAGCTTCGTGTTGTTGTTGTTGTTGTGTGCGCTGCTACGGAGAATTTATTTTATTTTATTTTAGTTATGCGCTGCCAAGAACCTCACTTTGGCGTTGCGCGCAGAAAACTGTTTGCCAGCGTCGTCAATGGCGGCCATTATGAATATACGAAAGGGCGCCGCAAATGCTCGAAAGCTCTTTTGGTTTGGGCGAAAGCTCAAGCATGCGAAAGCTTTCGCATGCTACACTTGCCTTGCCTACACTGCGCTCCCCCCTTCCCGCACACTCTCTCAGTGCATTTGGCAGGCACACACTGGCTGTGCTGCTCGCACTCGCATGCCTGCAGGGCTTGTTATGCCTGCTCAGCTGCTCCTTTTGCACGCTCAGCGGCTCAAGCTCTGCTGCTCGCTCTCTCGCTCTCGCTCTGCTGGCGCTTGACTTTAGCTTTATTATTACTTTTGCAGCGCATTGCAAACGCTTTGTGGACGTCACCAATTTCAGTTGACCCGCTGTCGCTGCCGCCGCTGCTGGCTTTTGTTTTGTCTCTCCCCCCCCCCCCCATCCTCGCCTTCTGCCACTTTCTCTTTTGCTGTTGCTGATTCTGTTTTGTTCCCTGCGATTGCTTGGCTTGTTGCTCGGCTGCGATTGGTTTATGCTGCGCAGCGTCAACATATGGAAGCATACTTTATGTTACAGATTCATTGCATTTCTCATGACATTATCCCCTCCCCTCCCCCCCTCTGTGTGTGTGTGTGTGTGTGTGAGCGTTTGAATTGCCTTTTGCGCATATAATAGCTGAAGCTGAAGCTGAAAAGGGCTTCAACTTTGACCTTAGCCCAAATGAAATAAAGAAACGCGACCCAGCGGCGCGCAATAAGCCCTTTAAATGCCCGTTCAAATTAACGTCACACATTTTTGGCACATCCTAAACACTGTACAGGCATTTCTTATAAGCTATATATTATTATTATTATTATTATTATTACTACATATTTATTTTTATTTTAACACAGTACTACAGAAAGGCTTAGTTTAGGCTAACATATCTTATATGTATGATGGAAAGCTTAGTTGTCTCTCTCTCTCTCGCACTTAAACTCTACTTTAAACAAACTTTAATAAAGCTAAAGAAATTGGAAATTTAATTTAACACAAAATAGTTTAAAAAATGTTTTGTAACTTGGTATGAAAAAACTCTTTCGCTTTATCGGTTTATCTTTCGCCGTATCGCAGTAATTTAATTTCAAACTTGATTGGACTTTCAATTATTCAAGCACTTTAGGCCTGACGTCAAAGGGCCAGGACAGCCAGACAGACGGACGGAAAGCGAAAACAGGTAGCTGCGTCGCGTCGCGTTGCGTCGTGGTTTCCTCTTCAAAACGCGCTAATAAAGAGCATATGGTCCGGTCGCATGCGCGAATCGTAAACAATGCAATTAGCGTAGCGCCAGCTTTAAATTACAATTAGACTTTAATTAAGCTAAAGCTTAAATATGCTACTGATTTGTCGCATTATCGTATACATAAGGGAAGTGTTCAGGCAAAGCGATGATGATAAGTAGAAAACGTAACAAAACTCTGCGCCTTAATCCTGTGCTGCTGGTAAAGCTGGTAATACCTAAGTAAATATATCTCACATTGTTTTGGGGGGGATTTATTTCCGCTTGCCAAAGAGATTACCACGTGCTGAAATAGAGGCAGATTGTAGGATTATCATCATCGACAACGACATGACTTACCACTCGAGATGGCCGGCGAGAGAGCATGGGAGCTGGCATGACGTTTGATATGCCGCGGTGTATCCGATTTGCCTGGAACAACAACCGTGCAGATGGCACTGCCGGATGAGGATGCTGCAGTGACGACGACATCACTTACACTGGCATCCGCGACAGTCTTGCTCGGCATCGATTTGTAGCGTTGCAACGATGTGCGTTGCTTCTTGGGCTGCGTCGCTTCCAGCATGGCCTCGTCGAGGGCAACAAACCAATCTTCTGTTTCACTCTCATCCTCCAGGAATTTCATGTAGAATGACGCACGTTTCTCCTTGTTGTTGTGCGTCTTGTTGTGACTTGTGGGTGTTGTGACCACAGGCTGCTCTGCGGGCACTACACCGGTCTCCAGTTGCTGTGAGGCCTCCAGTAGAAAGCAATCTGTATCCGAATCGTTAAGGAAATCGGCCAAAGCAGGATCAGAACCAACGGGAGGCGGCTCAGGAGCAGCAGCAGCAGCCGCAGCAGGCAACTCAATTGGCGGCGTCTCGAATGCGTCTTGTTCTAGTTCCCTGCTATGTTGATCCAATTGTTTGTGCAGCTTGTTGCAACGCTCCTTGAGCAGCTCATGGTCACGTATCTGCTGGGCGCGCCGCTGTTTGTTATCCAACTGCTTGCGCCTGTGCTCGTTGGCCGCATCGACTCGCACCTGTTTGCGTCGATCTCGCTGCTTGAACGCACCCGGTCCAAACTCCTCGGAATCGAAGCCACTGTCCGACGTTGTGTTCACCCTGTCGCCAGTGCGTCCATGACTCTCGGAATTCCAACGCCAACCGACCTCGGGGCTGCCCGTGACAAGCGTCTGCGAGAGCAGGAAACTGGGCGATAGATTGTGTGGCGAGAAGTCTAGACTGTCGTCCAGGCTATGCATCTTTTTGCTGGGCGGTGTGCTCTCCACATTTTCCACAATCCTCTTCGCTTTGGGTGACTCGCACAGCAGCGACTTATCAGCATCTCGTCCGACTTCCTGTGTCGTTGCGCTGGCGCAAGCGCGACTCTGTGGTGAGGCTGCAAAAACACAACACACAACAAAATTTATTTACCAATTTTTTCAACATCGAGTGCGCTGCTCTGCGCCCCGAATTTCTTACCACTGTGTCGTTTCTGCAATAATCGATTGCTTAGCGTTAACGAGCGCCGTTTGTTTACTATTGGCGCGTTTTCCATTTAGTGTCATTAATTAATTAATTTAAAACATTTGGCGTTTGCGTCCTAAAATGCGCTCAATCACAACGCGTTTGGTATTTTTTATGTACATTTTGCCACAGCACTATCGATATATCGATAACATAATTTAACGCTTTCAGTATTTTTTCAGGCATTTGTAAAATTTGTTGAGGTTTAAATGAAAAAACTCTTTCTTTAAGATGTGTAGACATTTTACAATTTCAGATTAATTGTTATTATATTTATTATAACATATATTATACACAAATGCGCTTTCATAGAAAAATCGTATTTGTTTGCATTCGTTTAGATGTTTGATTAAATTTGACACTCAAAAGCTGACTGCTATGAAAGCTGACACGATATAAATATATCGTTTTCATGAAAAATAATGATATATTGATATTTTGATATATTAACAACAATCCCAATTTAAGAGTCTGGTAATGGTAACCCTTGACAGGACCAGTATCCTCACTTCATAACTTTTTTAAAAATCAGACGATTTTATTCGGGTAAAACATTTTATTCATGGTTTTAGTTCTAGAATAGAATGGCTTGATAGTTTTTGGAATTTAAAAAAATAAAAAAAAAATTTAATTTTTGTGATTTTTACAAGAGTCCCCCCTGTTACATTTTCAGAAAAATTTTTTTTTTCAAAATCAAAAATCGCCTGCTTTTCCTTTCAATCGATTGCGGAGGTCAAAATTAGTATAAAACAAGTGTTTAAAGTTGTTTTAGAGGATACTTAATTTTTGGCCAAAAATCATGTGAAAGACGACAAAAAATTTGACATGTAAGACCCTAGACAGGATGAGTATCCTCACATTCCTCACTTCATAACTTTCTTAGAAATCAAACGATTTTATTCGGGTTAAACATTTTATTCATGGTTTTAATTCTAGAATAGAATGGCTTAATAAATTTTGGAATATAAAAAAATTTAAAAAACAATTAATTTTTGTGGTTTTGATAAGGGTCCCCCCTGTTACATTTTCAGAAAAATTTTTTTTTCAAAATCAAAAATCGCCTGCTTTTCCTTTCAATCGATTGCGGAGGTCAAAATTAGTATAAAACAAGTGTTTAAAGTTGTTTTAGAGGATACTTAATTTTTGGCCAAAAATCATGTGAAAGTCGACAAAAAATTTAACATGTAAGACCCTAGACAGGACGAGTATCCTCACTCTCCTCACTTCATAACTTTCTTAAAAATCAGCCGATTTTCTTCGAGTAAAACATTTTATTCATGGTTTTAGTTCTAGAATAGAATGGGTAAATAGTTTTAGTAAATTTGTAAAATTCAAAAATTTTTAATTTTTGTGATTTTTACAAGGGTCCCCCCTGTTACATTTTCAGAAAAATTTTTTTTTCAAAATCAAAAATCGCCTGCTTTTCCTTTCAATCGATTGCGGAGGTCAAAATTAGTATAAAACAAGTGTTTAAAGTTGTTTTAGAGGATACTTAAAAATCATGTGAAAGTCGACAAAAAATTTGACTTGTAAAACCCTAGAGGACGAGTATCCTCATATTCCTCACTTCATAACTTTCTTAAAAATCAGCCGATTTTCTTCGAGTAAAACATTTTATTCATGGTTTTAGTTCTAGAATAGAATGGGTAAATAGTTTTAGTAAATTTGTAAAATTCAAAAATTTTTAATTTTTGTGATTTTTACAAGGGTCCCCCCCTGTTACATTTTCAGAAAAATTTTTTTTTCAAAATCAAAAATCGCCTGCTTTTCCTTTCAATCGATTGCGGAGGTCAAAATTAGTATAAAACAAGTGTTTAAAGTTGTTTTAGAGGATACTTAAAAATCATGTGAAAGTCGACAAAAAATTTGACTTGTAAAACCCTAGAGGACGAGTATCCTCATATTCCTCACTTCATAACTTTCTTAAAAATCAGCCGATTTTCTTCGGGTAACACATTTTATTCATTGTTTTAGTTCTAGAAGAGAATGGCTTAGTAGTATTTGCAATTTTTTTATATTCAAAAAAATTTTAATTTTTGTGATCCCCCCTGTAACATTTTCAGAAAATTTTTTTTTCAAAATTTCGAATCGCCTGCTTTTACTTTTAATCGATTGCGGAGGTCAAAATAAGTATAAATCAAGTGTTTAAAATTGGTTTAGAGGATACTTAATTTTTGGCCAAAAATCATGTAAAAGTCTTTAAAATATTTGACATGTAAGACCCTAGACAGGACGAGTATCCTCACATTCCTCACTTCGTAACTTTCTTAAAAATTAACCGATTTTATTCGGGTAAAGTATTTTATCCATGGTTTTAGTTCTAGAAGAGAATGGCTTAGTAGTATTTGCAATTTTTTTATATTCAAAAAAAATTTTAATTTTTGTGATCAAGGGTCCCCCCTGTTACATTTTCAGAAAAATTTTTTTTTCCAAAATTTAAAATCTCCTGCTTTTACTTTTAATCGATTGCGGAGGTCAAAATTAGTATAAAACAAGTGTTTAAAATTGGTTTAGAGGATACTTAATTTTTGGACAAAAATCTTGTCAAAAGTCTACAAGTCAGGCAAGGAACAGCATGGATGGTCAAAATTTTCGAACATTTTAAATTTATAATTTTTTGATGCAGAAATAATCTAGAGGTGAAATGGAAAAGAAAATGCCATCTCCCATGAAAATCTGATAGTTTCTGACGAAGCTATGAGTTTTCGAAGGTCCTATTGGAATTTTTAAAATGTCTTCCATTTATTTATTTTCCATTCAGTTAACAACAATTATTAGAATAATGATATTGTGTATTTCTTGACACGCTACTGCTAAATTAATTCGTTACGATTCAAGCAATAATATTCAACTAATTTAAATTGTCTCAAATGCGCACTGCCTAAACACACAAAACAAATTACAGTTAAATGCAATTAAATGCTTAAAAAAAAACAATTCATTTAAATGCATATTGATTAAATAAATTAATCCATTTTGGAAAAAATTATTGTCCACTTGATGAATATTCTGCGTAACACTCTCTTACAGTCCCTTATTGTACCAGACTGTTTCCAGATCGGGATTTTTCTTCTTGATCGACTCCTTTACATCGGTCTCCAGTGAGTCGACCTTAATGGCAGCACGCTGGCTAAAGAATGCACAGCCCAGGGGCGTGGCAAAGAGTAGTATAAAGCCGACAAAGAGTGTCTGAATGGGAGCATTCAAACGGGGATATTTCTTGAGGAAGCCACGCTTCTCCAGGTTCTCCATGAGCAGTGGCGTTAGGGCTAAACGAAAGGTGGGAAATGTGAATATTATTCACATTTCTGAATACTCTATACTCAATACTCACTCATGCCGGGCGTGGCCATGGCAATGCGACTGACTAGCACAGCGGAGATGCCAACGAAAGCGGCCTTCTTGGAGATGCCCACCTCGTTGTTCTGCTCATCCAGCAGCACGACGCCATTTTGCAGTTCCCTGTGAACAAGAGAAGTTTAATATGCATACAAATGTATACCCTGTATAATTTCGGTACTTACTGCATGCGCATGCAGGGTATATTGATGCAATTCGCCGCCGCCACAGCCACCAGTGGCACCAGGCGACCAATGAGTGGATTCATATTTTTTACCGCATTATTCAACGTTAGCGCTGTGCCCAGTGCGCCGCCCGTTGCCAGACAGTATGAGGTGAGTAGTTGCCTGTGTTGAGTTTGAGAGAAACGTAGGTGGTGAGTTGAGGAAATTCAAATTGATTAGTTCGAGCGAATTTCACAGTGTTGAATTTGAGAGCAGTCAAAGTGGTGAGTTTGTGAGCCGACAACTTGGTGAATTTATACGCATACAAAGTGGTGAGTTGAGGGAATTCAAATTGATTAGTATGAGAGAATTTCACAGTGTTGAGTTTGAGAGCATACAAAGTGGTGAGTTTGAGAGCATACAAAGTGGTAAATTTATACGCATACAAAGTGGTGAGTTGAGGGAATTCAAATTGATTTGTGTGAGAGAATTTCACAGTGTTGAGTTTGAGAGCATACAAAGTGGTGAATTTGAGAGCATACAAAGTGGTAAATTTATACGCATACAAAGTGTTGAGTTGAGAGAATTCAAATTGATTGAGAGAATTTCACAGTGTTGAGTTTGAGAGCATACAAAGTGGTGAGTTTGAGAGCACACCAACTGGTGAATTTATACGCATACAAAGTGGTGAGTAGAGTAAATTCAAAATTTAAGCTCACCAAAAATGTGTGTGGTGAACTTACGTTTGACTTATCGGTGTAGTGCCCGAACGATTGGTGTAGTTCACAATGGCGTTGAACGTTTGATTACACCACTGCCAGAAGACAACGGCCGGGGTGGTCTTGTAGAAGGTCATCATGCCTAAACGAGAGCAGCAACAACAACAATAAAAGCATTAATAAAAGTGCGGAAGCAAATTGTTGAAAATTCAAATTATGATCAGCCCCATTTGTGGGGGCGTGGCATATGTATATGCTATACGTACCCGCTGTGATAAACATATTCATGGGCATCTGCGCCGACATGCGTCCAATGATCAACTGCTTCTCGCCCGTCTCCGGATGGAAGGCCGAATCGTAGAGATATTTGGCCTTCCACAGCTCCTCCACCGTCTTGCATTCGGGCACATCCTGACCGGCGCGATATTTCTGTACAATCTGACGCGCCGATTCGAGCTGCGTACTGGAAACGAATAAGTTGAGGGGATTTGTGACCAGAAAGAAATGCTTGGCACGCCCCAAATACGTGCCCTGATCGAATTTCGGTTTATCAATATCCACACGGGGCAATGAAGTCATTATATAGCTGCTATTTCGATATCGTTTGTGCGGCCCGATTTGTGATATGTGCCAATTAAGCTATGCTATTGGGAGGTGGGAGGGTTGTAATTGGGTTTGTAATTTCAAACTGAGATTAGATATACGTGTAGAGTGTGTGTGGTCAGCTGCTTTAAGGGGTATTGATTTGTATATATGTATGTGCGTGTGTGTGTGTGCGTGTGTGTGCTCCAACGGCGTCTTATCAATGCCCGCGCTGACCCAACCAAACGCTTATCGCCGCCAACAGGCAAAAGTCGAGTTCTGGCGCAGTATAAACACTCTACACACACACACGCACACAAAAAATTATTGTCTGTGTGTGTGTGCGTGTGCTCTTGCGACGCTACGGTAAACAGTTCGTTTATGCATTCCAAACAAAAAACAAAATCATCTATTCTGTTCGTATTGCATAATAAACAAAAAAAAAAAAAACGCAAGCTCTGCGTAAGATTGAAAAATCCATAAATCGTATCGACTTTTTGCCGGGCGGGACAGCTGAGTGGGATCACAAGCGACGGTTTTTTTGCTCTGCCAGCGTCGTTAACTGGAGAGGGAGAGAGAACAGGTTGTGTATGCGTGTGCGTGTGTGTTTGTTTTCCACGCGGACGCCACCTACACACACACACCCACACACGCACGGTACACACACACGCACACGCACAAGCTCGCGTAAATGCAAACACACACACACACACACACACTCGCACGCACGCACACGTACCCGCACGTCCAGGCGCGCTGCTTGTTAACACTTTGGCAGTGAAATGACGACTGACAGCGGCCACAACGACGACGACGATGGCGAGGGCAGTCGAAATCAGCTGCCGCTCCAGCGAGCTTTTTGCGTGCCCTGCAAAGGGAGCGGCATGCACCGAACTGTGTGCGGGCTGGTGACAGGCGAACGCACAAAGTGAGAGTATATGAAGAGTTTAACGAATTTGCTTATATTCTTTTTAACTAATTAACCTAAGCAAAATAAAAGTATATATAAAAAAGTCACAAATATATGCATAGTGTATACACTGTGCGACATGCCAGCGCTGCTTTCTCTTTCTTGTTTCTTTTATCACCTTGCGTAAGCTTCAACTTTTTTTTTTCGTTCCTCTTGCTGTGACATTGAAGAGAGAGCGGGAGAGTGAGAGCGCGTGCGAAAGCTCTTTTGCTGCGCGCAGCTCTTTAACACTTGAGCTTAAGTGCTGCGGGCAGAGAGCTTTCAAGGCAGCCTGTTGAGAGTGACGAAGTGGTCCACTTGGTGGACTTGCTGGAGCACCTCCTGCATAACAATTGTTTATAGATAAATTAGTTAATTAAAGTCAACTATTAGATTAAATATATAAAAATATAATTAACGTAAAATATCAAAATATATATAAAAATAAAAATATGAAAATATTAATATTAATACTACTTTATTTTATATTTAAATTAATTTTATATTGAAAGTAAAAAAATAATATATTATATATATATATAATTTGTAAATTTTAAATTTACGTTAAAAATTAAAAACTTCAATAAAAGAGAGTAAATAAATTTAAGCAACAATAAACATATTTTTTTGTTCTTCCATAAATATCAAAATTATGAAAATAGTATCAATAATTTAAATTTAAATTAAAAGTTAAAATTTTATTTAATCCTTAAAAAACTTTAATAAAAGAGCGTAAATAAATGTTAGCAACAATAAACATGTTTTTTAGTTTTCTTCTTTCATAAATATCAAAATTATGAAAATAGTATAATTTTATAATACTTAAATTTTACTATGAATTTCTCTGTGCTAAATATTACCAAAAAAAAAAAAAAAAAAAAAAAACCTACAAGCCTTTATTGTACCACACTGTATCCAAATCGGGACGCTTCTTCTGAACAGATACACGTGCTTCATCTTCCAGATCCTTAACCTTTATGGCAGCACGTTGGCTAAAGAATGCACAGCAAAAGGGCGTGGCAAATATCAAAACAAATGCGATAAAAAGTGTTTGAATTGGCGCATTCATACGCGGATGTCGCTTCAGAAATCCGCCCTTCTCCAGCCGCGAAATGATCACAGGTGTTAGGGCTGCAATCGATACTATGAAATACCCTAATATTTTATTTTTATTATGATATGATACTAACTCATGCCGGGCACCGCCATGGCAACACGACTGATTACCACCGCTGAGATGCCCTGGAAGGCAGCATTCTTAGAGACTCCCACTTCGTTGTTATTCTCATCCAGCAGCACGACGCCATTGCGCAGTTCTCTGTTAAAAATTAATTTTATACCAAATTGGGTATGCCCTTCTATCGTATACTCACTGCATGCGCATACAGGGTATATTAATACAATTGGCCGCTGCAACCGCCACAAAGGGTACCATACGACCGATTAGAGGATTCATATTCTTTACCAAACTATTCAAACTCAGGGCTGTGGTCAATGCGCCACCCGTGGCCAGGCAATACGAGGTCACCAGTTGACTGTGCTAGGTGGGATTGTGGTGGGAATTAAAAAAGGGGCAAACTTACCGGGAAACCGAAGTCCTACTTACGTCATACTCAATGGCGTCTTGCCCGATCGATTGGTATAATTAACTGTGGCATTAAAAGTCTGATTGAACCATTGCCAGAATACCGTAGCCCTGGTGGTCTTGTAAAATATGATCATGCCTAAGTGTGGGATATAGTATATATATAACTTCATATACCATATCGTATACACTATATACCCGCTGTGATGAACGTATTCATGGGCATCTGCGCCGACATGCGTCCAATGATCAACTGTTTCTCACCCGTCTCCGGATGAAATGCCGAATCGTAGAGATATTTCGCTTTCCATACACACTCAATATTATTGCATTCGGGTACATCTTTGCCAGCCCTATATCGTTCGACTGTCTGCCGGGCCGCATCCAACTCTTCATCTTTGGCCAGCAAATTCAACGGATTTGTTACCAAAAAGAAATGTCTTACACGTCCGAAATATGTGCTCTGATCGTATTTCGGTTTATCGATATCGACACGAGGCAGAGTCATCGCGTTCAGTGATGATTTCTATCGATTTTTTTATGGCTGCGTGTGTGTATATTCATTTATTTTGAAATCCATTATTAAGACTAAACATAACATCAACAGTTTTTTTTTGTGTATAATAGCAATAGTTATTACGCTTGTTCTCAAATCAATCTTGGTAATTTCTGTTATTCGTTTATCGTTTCGTTTATACTTTTGTTTTTAATATTAAATATGTATATGTATATATATATGTATGTATGTATACCTGGTAAATAAATATTATGCATACACTATCGGAAATATCTTAGAAATTTCGCAAACAATTATAGTCATAGTTAACACAAATGATAGATATATATATATAGTATGACACTTATTGTACATCTTTGCATGTCAGTGTATATGTATATGTATGTACATACATGTGTGTAGGTGTGTGTAGGTTTTATGTGTGTATTTATTTGACTCCACGTTGAACTATATTTTATATGCACAGAGAGTCGACTTAATCGATCGCTCGATCTCTTGCACAGTCGAAAGTAACACGAAATTTAACGTATATCATATATATACATATATATATATATATATATTGTATATATATGGTACATATAGGTATATTTGATTTAATTTGATTTAGTTGAAGATACTATTATATATATTCAAGAGAAATAAATCGAATTGAACACTCGAGTAGTAATTTGTACGTCAATAAACTGTTTGCAACTGCTGCGACGACTATCGATAACGTTAATCGACTATCGACTATCGGTAAACTTGAATTGAACCCACTAATTGAAATATAGTTAATAACGTTCATGCGCAACAAGGTTAAGGTTAGTTCATCGAATGTATGTATGTTCCATATATATATATATATATTGTAAATAGTTTCATGTGAGTATGTATGCATGTGTGTGTGTATGTGTATATAATCGCTACAATCGCTATATGTATCTCTCCTGTCTCTTTCTGTATTTGTATATGTATTTGTTAAATGTTTTCTCTTTTATTTTTAATTACTATCTTTGTAGCTGGGAGGAAGAACCTTGTAGTGTCGAAAACAATGCCCGCAGCTGCTTTCCGTTTCTAGGTCTCGGTATGTTATGGTAGTACATAGATGTTTTGGTAGTATGTATGGCTTAGTGGGAGTTTACATTGGGGCGATTGTTCGTACATTTATTGTATTGGTTAAATGTTTAGTTTACTTTATTATTTTTTAAAGTATTTAATTACTTCGTTTCCAAGGAAGTTGGCCTGACAAATGTTCTGGAGGAGGAAAGTTCGTACTGTTTTTTTTTTTTTTTTTTGGATTCCATGTCGGCGCCTTCAACAAATTTAGCCAACTTAGCCTGGTCGCTATACGTGTGTGTGTGTGAGTGTGTATGTTTTGAGCGCATCCATTTCTATATATCGTATGTATATAAGGTGTAGGTCTGTAGCCAGTATTACTATCTAACTGTATCTTTGCATCTAACATTCTCAGTATCTTTAAGCCTAACAATCGTACGAGTACTTGCATTGTGTATATGTATGTGTGTGTGTTTGTGTGTGTATGTACTGTGTGTGTGTGTGTACTTTGCTTGCAGCTAAATTATCATACTGATTCAGTGTCATGTCTGAGTAGAAAACTTGGTCTGTAACCAAGCAACCAGCTTTGGAATTGAATAGTCTGTCTATGGGGCTATTCTCGAACCAAATCGTAATGCATTAACAAATTGTTATATATTATTAATTTATATATATATATATATATATAGTATATATATATTATACATAGAGATTCATAACAGTAAATGCACCGCCGTCAAACAGTTAGAAGATATACAGATACTAGAACTAAAAAATCAAGCGAAATTCCTTTCTTCTTATTGTTCTTCCGGCAGCTCGATTTATACACATGATGACTCTCTAAACGATATTTAACTGTTAGTAACATTTTTTAATAGAGCTTATCGATTATACTATAATTGGAAATGCATTAAACAAAGATCAAAGATTAGCTCGAAAAAAATTATTGGAATTATTTACGTAACTCGCACCGAAAAATTGACTATAAATTTACAATATTTGTTTTGTTTAGGTGTGTGTGTGTTTTTTTGTTTATTTTTTTTTTTTTAAATTTTGTATACATATAGAATGAGTATATATTTACAGTAAAAAATTGACGCCATTAATTGCCATTATGTTAGGTATATATTTGTATTTGTATTACTTTGTGTGTGAGAATATCGTGTTTCTGTTTCTGTCTCTGTTTCGTTGAAATGAGGAAACTCAGGACGTACTCGTTGAATCAAACTATTGGCCATATCATATCATATATCATATAATATATCATATATGTATGTACTGTTAATTGTATAAAATACACTTTCGATTCTGTAAAAATATCTACATAAATATTACTTTTAAATTTGCTTTCATTTTAATGAAATAAAAATAAAAACAATTCTCTAGTCGTGTGTGCTCGACCAGCAAATACCCTGTACCGCAATCAGTCAATCGTTGGCTATAGCCATTGTGCATGTCTTTGAGATCGATACGAAGTTTTTGGAGATTGACATGAGCTATAGCCAAGTTTGCTATCTGAACAAGTTCTATACAGTGTACAGGGTATAATAATAAATAATATATAATAATAAAAAAATTCGTTGATTCGTTTTCTGTTTTTGTTTTTTTTCGTATTGGTTCATTAAACTGCAGACTTGGAGAGAGTGTTTGCTATGGACTCTCTGCTGAGTTTCGTTTTGGACCTTGGAAAATCGATCGATTTCTCTATCTGAAACTCTATATTCATACAAGACATATATAGTACTTACACTGCCGATTTGTAAGCTCTTTGAACTGCCAATTTTTGGTTGGGTACAGCAGCAGGAAAAGTATAGGTACTTTTTTTTAGGCGGAAAAGGAAAAACTTACAAACCAAATAACATTTTGTATAAATTTTAGCATTAACAAATTATTCAATGCTTCGGATTTCGAAGTGTGTGTCGATGTGTATGTGTGTGTGTGTGAGAGTGTGTGTGTGTGTGTGTGAAATTTTGCGTTGTTCCTTTTCTATTCGTGTTGTTCCATTAAACCGTGTCAGCAATTCCCATCGACTTGCCGTCTGTTTTTTTTTCTTCTTCTTTTTCTTTTTCTTTTAACTTTGTTGTACTTAATATAATACGTTTTTTTTTCACCCTATCTACAGTGCTATATAATGGTTTGTATACGGGCTGCCTGCGTCTGCCTAAATATCAATTAGATATATGCACTTGTATATAATATATGTATATATATATATATATTTTGTATATATATTTTCATTCTTCGGTTTCTTTTGGTGCATGTAAAAATCCATGTAAAACGCGCGTTGAGTAATAAATTTGCCCTCTAATTTTAACTGTAAATGTACAAATACATATGGTATATATATAGTATATATATATATATATCGTATTCATGCTTTCGTTATTGGTTGTTCTTGTTGTTGCTGCTGCTGTTGTCGGTTCACTATGAATGTAGTTGTTGCCACCTCTATGGGGTTTGTTTTTTTATATATATATATATATTTGGTATGATCTCTCATGCATACGGTATTCGTAATTGGTGCTGGTGATGCCGATTCTAAGTGCATTTCGTCTACATATATGAACTGATGATTTCGTTAGTCAGTTGCTTAGTATGTGCCTGTAGGATTAGAGATTAACAAAAAGGTATTAGAGTCGTATAAGTTTTCCAAAACAATATATATATGTTTACTCAACCAAATAGTTCTATAACCCAGCAGGTTGTTAGAGTATTTAAGATGCATGACTCTAAAATACACCCTACACAAAGCTTTATCTTGTATCTCCCTGTTTAGTGGGGGAATCGAAAAGTTTTTTGTGATTTAAGTGGACAAAAAGTGTCCTAACTCAACACTAAAGCAACCTTAGTCTGCGGGGTATAATAAGACATATAGATATCAAATTTGATAGCCCTATCTATTATAATCCCCAAGATATAGCTGTTCATACATACAACTTAACAATTATCGACCCAAACTACTATGCTGATCAAAAAGAAATATCCAGTTAGCTTTTTCAAACTCAATACTCACTGGGACACTCTGGTGGGTTCATGTAACCAAAGACGTTCATCTCGTATAGGGCCGCCAGCGTGATAAAGAATAGATACCACAGCATCAGGATGATACCAAGTCGTTTATCCAGTTTCCAGCCATTCAAATGGGTTGAGAGTATCAAGAAGACAACGGTGGAGAAGAGTGACAGTGTGGAATAGGCCAGACCTTAAATGAAGGAAGAGGATTAGTCGATGATAATCTTGGAGAGAGAGGCAGCTAGGGTAGACGCCAACTAGATTACATTCAAGTCAAGTCAAGTCAAGTCAAGACAACAAACAGTTAGTTACCATGCCAGGCATTACGAGCAGGATTTAACATCGATTAAGGATGGGTGGGATACAATAGATAGATACATACCCTTGGATATGACATTGACGTGCGAGCCGGGCTTTATGATGGCCGTTTGTATGAACCATGGAAGACCTAAGCACACTAGTATATCAAAGACATTCGAGCCAATCGCATTCGATACGGCCATATCGCCATAGCCCTCTTTGATAACCGCTATTGAGCTTAGGGCATCTGGGACAGAAACGCCAGCCGCTACGAACGTCAGGCCCATCACAGTATCGGGTATAGCGAGTGTGGAACCAATCACGGTTATCATCCAGACCATAAAGTACGAGTAGAACGATATCCAAACCATTGAGATGAGAAACGTGAAGGGATACCAATTGCGATACTGTTCCTGGCGGCAATCCGGCATCGTTTTCTTGCATAGATAGTGTATGGGATAGACGACATACCAGGCGATCAGGGCCAGTGGACCACCCTCGGTGGGTCGCACCAGCGGATCGGGACGTGGTTCACGTTGTTTATCTGTCGATTTGTAGTACTCAACGCCGCTGGGTGCGGCAGCCACTACCTGGGACTTGCCTCCGGTTGCTCCAGCTGCTGCTCCAGCTGCTGCTGCTGCTGCTGCTGCTTCACCCGTCACTACCGATTCCGGTTGATCTGCATGATATCCCATATTCTCCTGTCCCTGACCCTGACTGAATTGCCCCATGCCCCAATCATCCACGGCAGGAGGAGGTTGACTTGCCCTGGCGGCCATGGGTTGTGGCTGCGATTGGCTCTGGCCCTCTTCACCCCAAGCTGCATTGGGATCCCAGCTGGCATTTGGATCATTGTAGCTCTGATAGTCACCCTGTGCCTGCGCCTGTGCCTGCGCCTGCTGCTGCTGCTGCTGAGCACTTGGATCCGTCTCCTTGATGGCAGTTGTGCCCTGCGTGTAGGAGCTCTCTGGCACATTCTTGTACGTAACCAAAGCCGATTGTTCCTCCTTGCTGGGCAGCTTGAAGGGGAGATTGAGACCCAAGGCCCAACGCTCTAGCTCCGTGTTGAAATGTAGCGCAATGCAGTAGCCCACGTAGCAGAGCAGCATGACCACGGATTCGAACTGCGAGGAGGAGGAAAGTAATACAGAAAGGAAGATTAATCAAAGAGGGAAGGGGAATCCCTCCCCCACTCGCGACTTACGCATGAGATGACATCATTGAAGATGATAATCAACATGACCAATATGGAGACACAATAGAAGAAGCAATCGCGCACCAAGGGCCACCAGTTCAGCTGACAGACGGTGCCAGAGCAGAGGGCACAAACCGAGATGACAAACATGATGTTAAAGACGGCGGAACCAATGACGCCACTTATGCCAATATCATCCTTGGCAAAGAAGACACCAATGACAACGGTGGCCAGCTCCGGTGCCGAACTGCCGGCGGCCATAAACGTGGCACCTGCCACATCCGGCGACAGCTTGAGCTCTGCAAGAAGCAACAGATTAGAGGCGTATATGGATACTGGGTAATCAAGTAATCGATCTTACCCTCGCACAGCCTGTCCAGACTGGCCACAAAGTACTCATCGCACACAATGGCCAGGCCAAAGAAGGTAAAGATGGCCACTAGAATGTGCAGGATGAGGCCGCCATGTTGTCGCGCCCATTTGTTCATCAATGGCTGCGGAAATTGCTCAATGGCCGGCGGTGTGCAGTTCTCCCGTTTGGGTCGCCAGGTGGGCACAGCACCATGCAGATGGGTGGCCGGTGTGGTGTCCATGGGCAGAGCATCGCTGGCCTGACCAGAGAGGATTAGAAATAAGATTCCAGACGGGGTACAGTACTGGCAACTCCTACTCACCTCGCTGCTCACATAGGGATTGCTTGTGCTGCTCTCACTCTCTGTGGGTATATCCGCATCGGGTGCCTCGGGCAGCATGCCCACATCCGGTGGTATCTCCGCCTTCTCCCCCTCACCCTTGGCCGAGTAGATGCTAACGCAGTAGTAGATCACGAAGAGCAATCCCATGTTCCACATGCGGGCACGGCGTGAACGATGGCGTACGATCTGTGTGCGAGGAAAAAAGGTGCCAGAGGAAAAGGCATTAGTCTCGCTACCTTCTACGGGTTGTTGCTCCTGCTGCTCCAGCTGCCTCTACTGCCTCCTCTGCCTCTTCTGCTGCTTAAGCCCGCCTAGTCTAAGCACACAGAGCGTGCCAAAGACAAAGCTGCAAAGACTATGCGGCTTATGTGCCCCACATCGAGGGCGCAGCTCATTCACCGCCTGCAGGCGTCGACTCTGATAAGGTTTAATGAAGACACACACACACACAGAGACTCTTACACACACACACAACGCACAGACGTCAATAGACTTGTGCCTAGGTAAACAAGTGGAGAAATTGCATTGCTCGACTAGCAGATACTCATTGCGAATGCATTAAAACAAGATAAATTAATTAAGTTAGGTATTTCGAAGAGTAAGCGTAACATTATTATTATTATTCCTAATATCAGGAACCTTTTCCTCATGCTTAAGAACTGTACTCTTATTTCTTGAATTTTTCTCCAATTATTATGTTATTATTCTCATGCTATTATATGAAGTTTTCTCTCATTTTAAGATATTTAAAGAATCTTAAGAACTGTCCTCCAATTATTATGTTTTTTTCTTATATTATATGAAATTTTGACAAATTTTAAGATTAATAAAGAATATTTCACTAATTTTAAAAATATTTTCTCTTATTTCAGGAACATTTCTACAATTATTTTCTCATATTTTATTAAGTTATATGAAGCTTTCTCATATTTTAAGATTTTTAAAGAATCTTTTATTCATTTTTACCAACTTTTCTCTTATTTAATGAACTTTTCTCCAATTATGAAGAACTCGTTCATATTATACGAAGCTTATTAAGATTGACTAATACAATTCTCTCATTTTAGAAACTTTTCTTTAATTCTCATGGATTTTACACATATATAAAGAATGTTTGGCTCATTTGAAGAACTTTTCCCTGATTTTATGAACTTTTCTTTTATTTTGAGTAACTATACACTCATTAAAGACCTTTTTTTAATCTGAATAAAACTTTCTGTCACTTTTAATGGCTTTTTAACACTCGACTGCCTCTATTGTTTTAACCTTAGTATTATTTTGAGTATATTCAAAATTTCTAGAGTTTTATCTAACGGAAATGACAGCAAAATGTTATCGGTAGTAAACCAAGTGCCCTAACCAAGCTCTGCAGCTGAAAGCAGCTTACTTTATATGCCTTATAATTTACTTAGTTATTCATGAGTATCTTAAGTGTGGCAAATCTGTGTGCAGCACAGCACAACAGGGTGTTCACGGCGATGTTTACTACTCTTTGTGTGTCTCAGCGCTCGTGGCAATCTTATTAAGTTTATTGCCAGTGTGTGTAAGAGAGAGAGAGAGAGAGAGAGGGGGACAGACTTTGACAGAGACATGAAATCGGATACTCTGCAGACTGGGCCTTAGCATAGGTTCAAAGTAACGGGTAAGCGAGGTACGTATGTAGGTGCAACAGACCTTAGTACGAGGTCTTTTGCTAGCGCAATATGATATTCGCTTTTTAGTTCTGCAACTTCTTACAAGTGCAAAAGAAACACAGACTCGATAAGTAAAAATACAAAATACCAGACTTAACGATAGAGAGCATGGATTTTCAAACATGCTGCGATTTGTGTTTATCAAGGCAATTAAGCGAACAAATATTCCAAACAAAAAACACACTTGTTCCAGCCCCTCCCCTCCCCCCTCCTCCTCTCCTCCAGCAAACCAGGCCGAGAGTCGATAAGCGGCGCGGGTAAATAAAAAAACAGACGACGATGATGATGAAGAGAAGGCAAGGCAAGGCAAGAAATGCTGCATACTACTCAGCGCACACACACACACTCACACACACAGACGTACATGTATGACATCATGTGCTGCCTGCCTGGCTGGCTGGCTTCAACTCTCTTGACAAAATGCGCAAATCGTGACACAAACTACATAAGCGACAACAACAATAAATGTCGTTGAATAAATTTCAGCAGACATTTGTTTGCTATTGACAGTTCTCTGCGTTGTTGTTGTTGCTGCTGTTTGCTGTTGCCGCTCTGATAACAGCGCAAAATTGACGCAAATGGCAGCGGAGAGCGGCAGAGCGGGAGAGAGAGGCAGCGCGAGGTGAACGAGAGCAAATTAAAGTTTTCACCACAAAAGAGACAAGCACGAAATCAATTGCCGGGGTGAGAGAGTACAAAAAGGAGCAGCAGCAGCAGCAGCGGCGGCGGCGTCTAGCTGGCTGACAAAGCCACCACACTGGCGGCGGTGTGGGGAGAGTGTGTGGTGTGGGGAGTTGAAGCAGGCAGGCTTGGAGGCAGGCAGGCAGGCTGGCAGTGAGGCAGGCGCACGTAGTAGTAGAGCGTCTTGTGGGCCACTCGGTCATGCCGCACAATATCGATTTGCAGCCTGTGAGCGCACCACACACACACACCCCCTCCCCTCTCTCCCACCCTGTGCGCTCTGAAGCTTTTACTCATACGCAACGCAAAGGTTGGGAGAGAGAGCGAGAGAGAGCGCGCGCGAGAGAGAGTGTGAGCAAGTGTGGTGTGAAGTGTGGCGTGTGGGGGCAGGAGACAGGAGAGTGTTAGTTACAGTTACAGTTATGTGGATGCTGCAACAACAACAACAACAACACTGCTTGTAAAAATAAATGGCACTGCTAACTAAATATGTATGCTGCAAGAGGAAAGGGGGGGAGGGGGAATGGCAATAGGAAGGCGTGTAACGTCAGCCAAGCTGCGCGTTTGAGCTTACATCATATTTTCTTAACGGCTCAAAACAAAAGATGGCGCCCCCCCTCTCTCTCTCTCTCCCCCGCACAGTGGAAAAGAAAAGCAAAAGTGATGTTGTCTCTGATTCTGTGTGGTGTCGCCTTTTGTGTTTGGCATAAAAGTTTGACAGACAATTGAAGGCCGCTACGAAAATGCAATTGACTTGCGCCTCATGTTGTAAACAATTTGCACAGCGCATTTAATCTGTACACACACACCAATACGCACACCAACACACACACACACAATGCACATGTGTAGTAGTAATTTCATAATCAGGCATAGTTACCATTTTTACAGTTGCTCCTTAAATTCTTCTACTCCTTTTGGGGTTTTCTCTATGATTTTTCTTGCTTAAACTTTGGCTTAAACGCTGCACGTAGAGTTCAGTTAGTTAACTTGCTTGCAATGTGGGTGTATTTTGCGGAAAACAGATACAGAAGAAAACCGTTTGCTTTGGAAAACATGCGACGATATGTTGGCTAAGACGACGCTGTCGTTTTACGGCCCTTTGCGAGAGAGTATGCCCCTCAAACGTAATCGCCACACTATTTGTCATGCATTTTGCATTTCCTCTTATTTTTTTAAATATTTTTTTTATTTATTTTTTGTATATTTTTTTAATATTTTTCCGTTTCAATTGAGAAATTCGCATGCAGGTTCGCGGTGCGTGTGCGTGTCCGTACACACGCAGCGTGCGTGTATTTCTGTGTGTGAGTGTGTCTTGTGTGTTCTGTGTGTATGAGTGGTGGGTGTATGGGATACGAGACGCGCACGAGCAAGCAGAGCTTTGCCTACGACGGTTCAGAGCAAACTGACGACATGCGACGACGACGACGCGTGGTCTGCAACGAACTTTGCTACAGCATTGGGGCTGCACTGAGAACAATTTGCGATAGAGTTGGCGATAAGTTTTAAGCGTAATAAATTAAAAAAAAACTTATTTTATGCTTATAATATATTATAGGGTATACAAAATATTTGTATAATATTTTAAAGTTTAAACAAGAATATAATTTATTTAGGTTTTCTAATTTATACATATTCAATTATTTAATTTTATATTATTTATTTATTTATTTAAATTATATTTGTTTATTTATTTATTTATTATATTTTTTTATATTAATTTACAGCCTAACCTTATTTTTTATTTTTTTATTTAATTTAATTTTTAATACAAGCACATTTATTTTTTTCCAGTGCTGCCAAATGCCAAATGCCGCTTGTCACAAAACTCACCACACTTGTCGTGTCACGAGTCACACACTCACGCAAGACTTCAGGAAATAAGCAAGTATGGCGCTTAGGAAGCACTTGAATGTGCGCGTCTCTGCTCGCACTCTTTTGTGGGGGTGGAGGGGGGATGGCTTGCTCGCACGCTCACACGCGCGCTTGCCCTTTGCAGCGCCATCTATGCGCAGCTTATGGCAGCATTGAAAGCTGATTGAAATTGATTACGAATCATCCCCCTTCTTTCCCTCCCCACCCTCTATCGGCGTGTATAAGAACAATACACAGAAATCCCTGAGCTCACTTGAGGCCAGTTGAGAAATTGCATTAGAGACAAAGAACGCGAGAGAGAGAGAGAGAGAGAGAGAGAGAGAGAGAGAGAGAGCGAGAGAGTCGCATTTACTATACAAATTTGTTTGATTATTATTTATATGCGCCCTCCCCCGGGCCGAGCCGGCAAAGTCAAGTGTAGTCATACACACATACATACATGTCTCTCTCTCTCTCTCTCTCTCTCTCTGTGTGTGTGTGCACGTATGTGTTGCCTGTGCAAATAACAAACAAACGTCTTCCACGGCATCGATGATGATGTTGTTGTTGATGATGATGTCTCAATGCGGCGGCATTTGAAGTGTAGGCGGCATGGCCAAAAAGGACATCGATTGTCAGGATTTCGCCACATTATCCTTTAGATTGCGGCCGAACCCAGAGAGCCCTGCCGGCACATCTCTGATGTGCAACGTGACATGGCTACCCTTAGATCCTTGCCGCCTCACGGAGGCCTGCCTTGCAAAAACAATGCAGCGCAACCCATCAAACAGAGAGAGAGAGGGAGAGAGAGAGAGAGAGCGTAATAAAATGAGAAAAAATCGCCAACACAATGACAAACTGGACCTGTTGACACCTTCCCGTGTAGACAATTCTGCCAATTAATAATGCCACTGCCACTGCCGGCTGCCACTGTCAATTGTAACAGGTTATATTGCAGCTACTTCAAAAATAAGTCAAAGGTTTTCCCAAGAATTTCCACATCTTGTCACATTGTCTCAGCTAAAGCGGAATTATGACTTTGATTCACAAATCGAGAGTGCAAATGATCCGCTTAGGCGTTGCCATTGTTCAGACTCAAGGGGTACTACGTAGTAGTACTCCCCATTGTCGGAGGGCCTGGGAAATTTTGAAGAGCTTGTAATTGACACTATAAGTACTGGCATTTGATCTCGATTTGTCTTAGGTTTAGCGATTGTAGGTTATTTGAGGATTTTCTATTTTTAACAAATAAATCTGAATTGAGTTTTTTTTATACCCTTGCAAAGGTATATTAATTTTAGACAGAAGTTTCCCACGCCCTTAGGTGCGATTCCGAACCTGTAAACAAGATATATGAAAACAGCATCGGCAATCTTAGAGCTATCTTAATGAAACTTAGTAGATCTGCCGAATAAATATTATACCGATATTCAAGTTGTTTCTACTCCTTCACATCGGTTTTTTTTTTGGATTCAATCACTCATAACTTTTCCAAAAATCATTCGTTTTCACTTGGAAATGATTTTTTGATCAAGGTATTGAGCATAAAATAGTTCAAGATTTTAATTTGAGCAATTTGGGAACTTCGATTTTTATGCACTTTTTCCATGCAACCCCCTTACAAAAATTTCGGAAATTTTTCAAAAAATTTTGTTTTGATTTTTTACTTAAAATCAATTAGAATATTCAAATTTAACATAAAATTTGTATCCGCGCCTAATTCAGACTTAAAATGTATAAAATATGCCTCATTTATGGATTTTTCAGGGTGTTCGATCACTCACACGTCGCTATTTGGAAAAATTTCAGTTTTTCTTATCGTTTTTCACGTATAACTTTTCCAAAAATCATTTGATTTAACTCGGGTATGACTTTTTGATCAATTTATTGTGCCCAAATTGATTCTGAATTTCAATTAAATCAATTTTTAAACTTCGATTTTTTTTCGAATTTTTCCATGCAACCCCCTTACAAAAATTTAGAAATTTTTTCAAAAAATTGTATGTTGATTTTTTGCTTAAAATCGATTAGGATATTCAAAACACAAAAATTGAATCCGCAGCTGATTAGGACAGAAAATGTCGAAAATATGCGTCTTTTATTGATTTTTCAGGGTTGTCTATCCTCTCTCTCAAAGCTTTTTGTGAAAAATTGAGATTTTGATCGTTTTTCACTTATATTTTTGCCAAAAATCAGTTGATTGAACTCGGGTATTAGTTTTTGATAACTGTATTGTACTTTTAATAATTCTGCATTTCAATTCAATCAATTTGGGAACTTTGATATTTTCGCACTTTTTCCATGCAACACCCTTACAAAACTTTCGAAATTTTTTCAAAAAATTTTATATTGATTTTTTGCTTAAAATTAATTTAGATATTCAAAACTAACATAAAAATCGAATCTCCAGCAAATTCAGACACAAAATGTGCAAAATATGCATATTTTATTGATATTTTAGGGTTTTTAATTATTTCGATGTTTAAAATATTACCCCACCCTTTTACAATGCAACCACCTGTTAACAGGTGTTTGTAATATATGTATTAAAGATTTAAATGTAATATTAAATGGGAAATCTTTGCCAGGGTGTACAATCTTCGACATACCGAAGCTAGCTTTGCTTTCTGGGTTTATTAGAGTATAGAAATGAGCAATCAATAAAAAAACCTCTTCCAACTACCTGATGCAGCAATTATTCATGCACATCGCAAATTCCAAATATAGAACTCCATTCAATCTTACCATCTAACCCCAAATTCGTCTCAGCTACTCCCAAAATGAAAGACAATCTCAATCAGGCATTACTAAACGTAGGGGCGACCCTGCAGACAAGGGGTAAGGAATGAATGAATGAATCCTCGAGCTCTGTAGGTGGCATCATCATCATCATCACACATGCTTCACGCACGCCACTCCAGGCCCGACTTTCAAATTAGTTTATAAACTAAATACAAATATTGTAACTAAAATGCGTTGGCTAATCAATTTCATACGCTCAATTTAAGCGGCGACCGAGCGTCTGCGATGGAGAAGGAGAAGGGAGAGGAGACGGGAGAAGACGGGGTAGAGCTGCCTGCCTGCCAGCCACCTTGGCGACCGCACTTAAGGCGACATGACGTTAAGGAATTGTTAGACTCAATGTCTGTCTGTGTGCAGACAAAGCAGCAGGAGAGACAATAGATCCAGCTCGACTTTGCTCTTGACGCAACTGCCCGAAATTGGCTCGCTCATCATTATTTATATGCCACTTTCTATTGAATCCAAGCGGGGAAGGGAGGGAGGGAGATAGAGAAGGGAGAGAAGGTGTCAAGGCAAAGGTGTCGGGTCTGCCTACCCGGGCCTCTGGCTCTGCCCCTGCCACTGCCTCGCGATACAGATGCGACATGGCACAGTTTTCCCTTTCTGCCACAATCTCGCTCGCTCTTCCTCTCTCTCTCTCTCTGCATTGTCTCATTGTTTTCGCTGCGTCGAGTGGCTTGGACTGTGACTTTGAGGTTAGAGCACGGTTTCGGGTTTCGGGTTTGCTTGAGGCATCGTGGTGTATAGCGGCGGCGTCGGCGACTTCTTGATACCCTGGCAATCCTTTTGTCTCTGGCGACTCAATAAAGAACTTATTGTGGACAAATTTCAGCATTTTTCAAATCTTGTTTTTAGTTTTGTCTTCCCTCTGTCTCTCTCTCCCTCTCCCTCTCTGTGTGTACAGTTCCTTTAGTTCCTTATCAAAAGGACATGCTTGACTTTTAACAGGAATCAATTTATTTTATGCGAAATAATCGTGTTGATGGCTGCGTGCTCGCCCCTTTTTTTTTTTTTTGTCCATCTTTTCGGGGTTTTTCACGCACGCAGCAACCCTGGCTGCGGGGCTGGGCCCAACCCTGACAGGGCCAGGCATACCGAGGGCTGTCACTGGGTTTGGCCTCTGCCTCTGCTCGGCTCTGGAGTGCCCCATGTGAAGAAGGGTGGAAGTAATGCTTATTTATGATGTCAATTTACAGTATAGTTTCTGCGGTTTCACTGCGATTTGTTGTTACATAAGCCCGGAGAAATCTGCGATCGAAAGTCACGGCAAAACCGCAAAACGAAAACTAATGTGAGCTTATACTATGTTAGGAGTTTAGCTGCTCTATATGTGCTCATCAATCAATTCTCTTTTTATAAAAAAAAAAATAGGGAAAAAAAATAGAGTATTTTTTTTGTGGAATTTCAGGAAAATTGCACGAGCAGCGCCGATCAATCAAATCGCATGCAATTTTCCACTCCCGCAACAATTGCACAGGCCCTCGTCGAGTGGATCGGGGAGGCAGAGGGCTGCAGCATCACCTACGACAAGAAGAAGGTGAGTCGAGGTCGCAGTTCATCATTCATACGGCCTGCCAAGCATGAATAGTAGCTGCATACCACTCATTCATGTATTCATTCATTCATTCATTCATTCATTCATTCACTCACTCGGGGGCACAGACACTTGACAGCTGACCAGCCGCCTGGGCTGTTAGGTAAACATGAATTTATCGGTTATTATTAGCACCTTTCCATCATAATTGCACCGTAGGAGTCACCCGCAGTCCTCGACGTCATCCTCTTCAGGCAAATTTACCGCTCGATCTCCTACCGTTTGCCGCCTTTCAAAGCAACCGATCCTCTTCTTGCTTTCTAGCATTTCCATACCATTCCTTTCACTCCGGCAGCGCATTGATAAGTGTGAAAAGGCTTTTGCAACCGGCAGCAGCACACACAAAATCCTCACCATCCATTGTCCACTTTCTACCGAACTCCCAGTCTTTGTCCCATTTTTTTTTTCGGTACATTTCAATTTGCATTTGACTTTCACTTGGCTTGACCAAGCCACTTATGTATCATCTCAACAGCAGGATGCCAATGCACTCAGCCTAGGATCAAGCATGGTCTTGGTCTGGGTCTGCTCCGGTTCTGGGTTCCTCGTCTAGGGAGCGTGCCGACGCCGTTGATTGTTACAGATCTACACGTATTTCTTGCGCTCGCTTGCACAAATCTTTTGCTTATCCCTAAGAAGATTTCGATCTGTAAATCCGTCATAAGACGCAAAGCGTGTCACATGGCAAATTGAAGACGGAGAGAAAGAGAGAGAAAGAAGAGAGTTCTTTTGTTCCAAGTCAGAACTCGGAAGAAATGCTTAAAAACCAAAGATGCGGATATAAATATAAATAAACTATGAGTATCAGAAAAAATATATTTTTTTAAATTCTGAAAAATATATTCATTGCCAGAGATCATTGAGATCGTTTTAAGTACGTTTTAAGTACGTAAATTTTTGCTTTCTTTCCCGTCAGATTTTGATACAATTTATTGGTTCATTGTGATGCTGATCGTGTCAAAGGGAATAATTCAAATCATACTATATTTTTAAGGCGACAAATAATTAAGCAAACAAAAATTCTCGAATATAGTAGGACTTGCATTATAAATAGACTCTAAACTTGAATATTATTAAACACTTTTCTAGAGCCTGAATTTTGGAAAAAGGAGAAATGATTCCGGAGGTACAAGAGTTTCAAGAAAGGCCACAACGCGAAGGATTTTGGAAAACTTGGGGCTGTTACATTTTTTTTGCAGTGTTGTTTATTTTATTCCTTCTAAGAAGTTACCGCATAATTTAATTTCTGGGGAATAATATTATTGTATATATTAGTTATAGTTTATTTACTATAAATAAAAATGTAACAAAAAGATAATAAAAATGGTTAGTTTTTATAAAAAAAAAAAACGAGAAAATAATAGTTATTTTTAGGTACAATGAGATATCAAACAACGAAAAATTATAGAATATAGTAGGACTTGTATTCAACGTATACATTATAACTTTTAAGAGCATTCTATTAAGTTATTGTCAAAAAAAAATAGAATGCCTTTGGAGCAACGACAGATGCTAGAAATAGAAGAGGAGGACGATAGATGGAAAATTTGGATTTTATTATTACTTTGTTTATTGATATTCATTTTGGTATCTCTAAAAATTTTTGAGATCATCTAATTTGTGTTCTAAATTAATTTTTAAACGAAAAATAAACGAATTTTATACTTTTTATATGAAGAAACATCAGAAATAAAATTCACAACAAATTAATATTGTTTAATTAACAAAAAAAAGCAAGATGGGAAATGAAATTCCATTTCGATTTGCATTTTTTATCAATTTTAATGCCATATAGAAAAACTCTATATGCTGCAGTGCCTTTAAAATGTGTTGTAAACCCAATAATCCCAGTAATCCTGGTAGGCAGGTAAATCATATCTAGACGGTAGTCGGATAGATCGGATCTGTTGCTGCTGCCACTGTGACATTGTTTGAGGGCGAATGTCCATTAATAATAGAACGATTACCCGGCGAGGTCAACACTTTGCATACAAACACAACACACACACACACACACGCACACAGGACTTACCCGCATACATGTCCATATATCTATTCAAATTGAAAAACGCCACAGGACACAGATCGCAAATCGGAACGTCGTAGTTGCTTTTGAATGAAACGTTTGCATTACAAGCGGATTATTGGATTTGAGGTTAAGTGCATTTTCAACTGTAGCGAAAATTGTTTCAAAAAAATTCAAACAAGGATTTTCTCAACTGTTTTGACTTTGCCCGGTTGCCAGTCCTAAGCTGGCGACAAAAAACGCGCACAAAACGCGCGCGATAGGCGGGGCGAACGCCGCCATTGCTTGCAGGGCAGCTGCGGCTCACGCACACACACGCACACACACACGCACACAGGCAGACTCATACTCTGGCATGAGCCAGCACATGTATGTGCGCGAGAGAGAGAGAGAGCATGCTCAGCTGCCTGAGCGTCTGCCTGCCTGCCTGTGGCATGCCCCAAAACGGAACGAGGAGCGAGAAGCGTGCGCGTTTTAGTGGGAAAAACTAAAGCATTGATCTTGGACGCGCGTGTTCACTGTCGTCTCTCTTTTGTCCAGGCTGGCACACTGGGGCAGGGGCATCCTCTCAGCACCGTCTCCGTCTGTGGCCGCGGCTGGGGTTGATTTGCCGCTGCCTTTGTGCGCCTTTTAATGGACCAACGGCCGCTGTGCCGCGGTTTTTGTGGCGCGTTGTGTCACGGGATAAATATTAATCGATATCTGTGTGTAGAGTGTGTATAGTGTGTGTGTGCCTGCCAGCAGGAAGGACCTTTGTATGAGTCTCTGGAAATGAGCAACATTCGCGCGGTTACCTCTTGGCGCGTTCGCTGCTCGAATTAGTCGAGTGCAATCGCTCGAAAAACTAATTTGATTTATGTCTTCGCGTTAAAGTGTCGCTTTCCGTTCTGAGAGAGAGAGAGAGAGAGAGCGGGAGAGAGAGAAGGAGAGGGGGAGAGACCGCCTCTACCAACACCCTTCACACCCATAACATGGCCACCGGCCTTTTCGAGAGCCACAAAAACTGTATAATTAATTTCTTAGCCAAATCTCTGGATTTTCGCCAATTTGCAGAGGGGAAGAAATGGGGAAAGGGAAATGGGAAAATAAGCTACGCAGTGCAAATCTGCATAACTGTGATTTATTACTACATATTAGTATAAGAATGTCAGCTCGTAGCTTCAGCTATTTTTATATATATTATTTTGCTTAATATATATTATATGATTTTAATGATTCAATTGCGTGGCACCAGCTTCACCCAGAAACCATGCTTGGCAGCCAACGAGAAGCCGCTGGTGCCCAGTACCATCGGTATCGAACTCTTTTTGGAGATTGCAAAACGAAAATCACGCACTAGATAATAAATTATGGCCTTGGCCTCAAGCAGAGCAAAGCGAGAACCTGCAAAAGAATCAAAAAAGAATATAATATTATATATCTGTAAACTAGATTGAGTTTTTTACCTATGCAATTGCGTTGTCCTATGCCAAATGGATAATATGTAAATGGTTTGATCTTGTCCTTGTTCTCATCGCTGAAACGTTCCGGATCAAATTGATCGGGATTCTCGTAGTAGTTAGGATCACGATGGAAACCCGCCACAGGCAACCAAACCCCTTGACCCTTCTTTATTTCAATCTTTCCACCATCCATTTCATACGTGATGTCCTTATTACATTCACGATCGATAAACAGCGCAGCGGGCCATTTGCGTAGCACTTCCGAAACCACCTGATCCAAGTACTTCATCCCCACCAAAGCCTCATACGTTAGCTGGCCGCCGTTTAGATCTTCATTGACCTGCTCCACCTCCTCGTACAGTCTCTGCTGGACATCCTCGTTCTCCATTAACTCGTGAGCTGTGAAACACATGAGAACCGCCGATGTCTCAAAACCCGCGAAGAAGAAGACAAAACACTGAGCAACGATGTCTCGATCACTCCACTTTTGGGTAGATGTTGGCTTCGATTTATCCGACTGCATCATGCCACTCGACTCCATCAGCATGTTGATCATATCGGGCCGAACAATATTATTCTCCTGGCGATACTTCATCGCGTCTAGTACAAGACGCACAAAGTACTCTGTGCTCTCTCTGTCGAACAGCGAAATCTTCAGTAGCTGAAGAAAGAGTAAGATTTGGTATATAGACAATGCAACGATTATAAAACATACTCAAACCGACCTTAAAGAGCGGCTTTGCAAAAGCAAAGAGCAGGAACTTCATATACTGTACTATCGTAAATTTTCCCATCCTTATGCCACTCAAATAAAATCTATTTTCGCGATCTTTAAACGAGTTCACCTGCAATCCGAAGGCAGTGGAGGCGATGACATCGTTGGTAAATCTTGTACAATAATCCTTCATATCCAAATCGATACCCTCTTTGGGCATTTCATCCCGCTTCAAACAATCAACCGCCTCCTTGGCCACCAGATCCATCAACTGAAACATTTGACGCATTTTGCTGCCCGTGAAGGCGGGACTCAGCGTGCTCCGCATCTCCTTCCAACGCGAGTCCCGCATGGAGAACAATGAGCTACCAAACAGATTGTCCATATCGTGTGGACCATATTCATCATCGACCCCAAAGATATTGCGATGATTGATAAAATGATCAAAATCCTTGATCGTTATCTGTTTAATCAATTCCGGATCGCGTATCATCAGCAGCGGCGTACGCTGCTCAAAGAAACCGTATACCCTGCAAAAAAAAAAATAGATAATATAAGTTTCAAGTGACAATAAATTCTCAAGATTTCTCTTTGTAGCACACTCGAAACGATAAGATTATTACAACAAAAATATACATATATAGATTAATTACAACTGTGTAATTCGTATTATTTATAAGATTATTAATTTCCCCAAAAGAAATGTAATAGAATTTAACATCAAAATAGACACAATTAGAACCTACAAAGTTATTCTATTATAAAATATATACTATTATTATTATTATTATTATATTATTTAATGCCAAATAGCTAAGCCACTCCCAGTTGTAGTGAATGAAAACAAATGACTATATAGTACTTATCATATATGGTTTATATATTATCATATATAGTAGAAGTAGTTAAGATCCTGCTCACTCACTTGCTGCTGCTTTTGTTGTACAATTCGATGGTCACATCGAACAGAGATTTCCGATGTATCATCAATTCCCACATGCTGCCCACAAAGGGATAAGGTTTAGCATAATCGATGCTTTGTTCCGCAAAGAAATTAAAATTTGCTGTTAACCAACGATATATGAGAGCAAAGAGCAGCACAAAAATCGCCAGAAATTCTAGCAACATATTGCGACTTTCAGCGATATCCAAATAAACAAATAAACCGTATAATCATATATTATACTATATAATCAAAGCGACACGACGTTTGCAAAGCGAACTCAGAGAACTGACTGAGTGCTCGTTAGAAGTGCATATATGATGAAATCAAGTAGAATTTCGAAAAAACAAAAACACATTCACATATAGATCTTTGAATGCAATCAGTTGATTCCGTGTGGGATCTGTTGTAGTACAAAGAGCTTCAAGTGCAAGCGAACTCAAAACATACGACGTATTGCTGAAGATTTAGATACCCCCAAGGGTTTTTTTGATAAATTGAAATATATAACGCAATTTTTTATATATATATATATATATATATATATATGATATGCTTTTATATTTTTTTTATCAGTATAAACTATTTCCAATCACAAGTATTTTCTTAAGCCGCTTTGAGTGGGACAAATACCTTGTAAATAGATTATTTCATACACATCATATATTACTCATCATATATATTACTCATCATATATTACTCATCATATTTACACTTACAGCTCCACTATACATTCTTAAGTACTAGTATTACACTATAGTACTGTACTTAACTTTGTTTTAAAGAGTTTTCATTTGCCAAGAAACAACCATTTTTTTTAAACCTCCCATTAAACATTACATTAATCTATTTTTATTCTAAAAGAAAATCTAAAAAGATCATTTCATTACTTGTAGACCAAATTCAAACAAACTTATTTATTATTATTATTATTATTATTATTATTACAAATAATATGATATGAGTAATATTGAAGCTCAACAGAGAAACTGCATTGATATCAATTACGTGGCACGAGTTTCAACCAGAAACCATTCTTGGGTCCCAACTGGAAACCGCTGGCGGTAAGGACCATGGGAATGGTGCTCTTCTTAGATGCTAGAATGCGAAAATCACGCACCATATAGTAGATGACGGCCTTGGCCTCAAGCAGAGCAAAGCGAGATCCTGTAAAAGAATTTAACAAGAATATCATAATATTTTTTATCTGATTGATTGATTGATTTTTCTTACCTATGCAATTGCGCTGTCCCAAGCCGAATGGATAATATGTGAATGGTTTGATCTTGTCCTTGTTCTCATCGCTAAAACGTTCGGGATCAAACTTATCGGGATTCTCATAATACTTAGGATCACGATGGAAGCCCGCAACGGGCAACCAAACTCCTTCGCCCTTCTTTATCTCAACATTTTTGCCATCAACCTCATACGTGATGTCCTTATTACATTCACGATCGATGGCTACCGCCGCGGGCCATTTGCGTAGTACCTCTGAAACCACCTGATCCAAGTACTTCATGCCCACCAGAGCCTCATACGTTAGCTGGCCTCCGTTCAGCTCTTCATTGACCTGCTCCACCTCCTCGTACAGTCTCTGCTGGACATCCTCGTTCTCCATTAACTCGTGAGCTGTAAAGCACATAAGAACCGCGGATGTCTCAAAGCCCGCGAAGAAGAACACGAAACACTGAGCAACGATATCTCGATCACTCCACTTTTGAGTAGATGTTGGCTTCGATTTATCCGACTGCATCATGCCACTCGACTCCATCAGCATGTTAATCATATCGGGTCGTACAATATTATTTTCCTGGCGATACTTCATCGCGTCTAGTACAAGACGCACAAAGTACTCCGTGCTCTCCCTGTCGAACAGCGAAATCTTAAGTAGCTGCAAGAGCAAAAAAAGAAAGAAGAAAAGAAAAGAAATGATAAATTTAGAATACCCCTTAGTCGCGTAACAAGTCTCTGCTCACCTTGAAGAGAGGCTTTGCACTGGAGAAGAACAGGAATTTAAGGTTTTGTAGTGCCGTAAATTTGGTCATCTTCTTGCCACTCAAATAGAATCTATTTTCGCGATCTTTGAATGAGTTCACCTGCAATCCGAAGGCAGTGGAGGCGATGACATCGTTGGTAAATCTCGTACAATAATCCTTCATATCCAAATCGATACCATCTTTGGGCATCTCATCCCGCCTCAAACAATCAACCGCCTCCTTGGCCACCAAATCCATCAACTGAAACATTTGACGCATTTTGCTGCCCGTGAAGGCGGGACTCAGCGTGCTCCGCATATCCTTCCAACGGGAATCCCGCATGGAGAACAATGAGCTACCAAACAGATTATCCATATCATGGGGACCATATTCATCATCGACCCCAAAGACATTACGATGATTGATAAAATGATCAAAATCTTTGATCGTTATCTGTTTGATCAATTCCGGATCTCGTACCATCAGCAGCGGCTTACGCTGCTCAAAGATGCCGTATACCCTATAGAAATGTAGATAGTATTAGCTTTAAGTGGCAATGACCGACAACCCAAAACAAAGGCCGCCCATTTTAGTATCTTATCAAGCTTTTAATAGATGAAAAATAGAAACAAAAACAATTTGCTCGGCACTTAATAAACTGACAGCACACCTAGTTTATTGTTGACCAAGCGAAATTCAATTTACGAATTTCTTCAATTAAATAATAATTTAAGAAAATAAAAGAATTCCATACTGAAACAATCTGAGTCTCTTAAAAAAATAATAAAAAAGAAACTGAACTTATCAAAAAAGAGAACAACGCATTATGAGCTCTCAAAACCCGCTCTCCGGGGTTTTGGTAATCTCTGTATATATCTCTCTCCCTTTCTCACTGACTCTCTCTATCTCTCTCACTCTCTCTCTATGCATTTGCGAGCGTAAGTTAATCAAAACAATTCACTTGAGCGTAGTTCCGCAAAAAACTAGATTGCAATCACTTGAACAATTAGATTAAACATATTTCCTTATCACAAAATTGCATTTATCAAGCTACAGACAAACTTTGCAAAACTTTCTGTATATTATCTTTAATATGAAACCGGGTGCAAGATAAACAATCTGGATTCATATATTTTGAAAGTACCTCAAAAATGAAATGTGTGAAAAACACTAGAGCTCTATAAACCGATGATAAGATTGTCACAAAGTACAAATTTCTACACACATATTGTCAACTGATTGATTCCAACTAAATATACATACTATTTACTATTTATAATTCTCTACCATAATTCTCACAAATAGATAAGCTTAGATATATGCTAAAACAATTATTCCAGATTACCTTAACATCTGTGATAGAAATACGTAATTAATTTATAATAATTATAATAAACTCTGGCGCCTAACCGAACCCCATAATGAAGTACAATATACCAATCTCACTCTGTAAATAATACGTGAAAAGCATGTAATTATTCAATAATAATAACAACCCAAGCCACTCCCAGCAAATATGACAATATATATTATTAGTTGATAGATCACATATGCAATTACGTTTTGACCTTCATCGCAATGATGATGTTTCTCCATCGTCTACTACTACTCACTTGCCGTCGCCCTTGTTGTACAATTCGATGATCAGATCGAACATAGATTTCCGACGTGCCACCATGGACCACATGCTGCCCACAAAGGGATACGGTTTATCATGTTCGATTCCCCGTTCCGCAAAGAAACCATAGGTGGCCACTGACCAGCGATAGGCCAGCACCAGTAATATTACAAAAATTGCCAGATATTCCAGCAACATATTGCAATCGATCTTTCAACTATATTAGATGTACAAAAAATGATACAAGCACACGTCGCGACTACGATCCACAACAAACTGAGCGCATAACTCACGACGCTCTGTAAAACTAACTTTGTACTACGCATATGTGATTAAAAGTTCTATAGCGGCGGAAGCTTTTTCTGTTCTGAGCTTTGACTGTTCACGAGGAATGCATACGAGGGTCGTTTGATAAGTCCGTGACTTTTTGTATTTGCCGCGCACCTGCTCTAAATACAACACTGCTCCTGTCAGCAGTTATCGATTAACAGCTGACTGTAAAATTTTGAGAAAGCTGCGTTTTTTGGTTTGCGTTTTATAGGCATTGAAAGCAGACGATCTCGTGAATTTTAACGAAAATGGAAAAAAGTGAATTTCGTGTGCTAATTAAGCATTATTTTTTGCGTAAAAAATCCATCACCGAAACCAAGGAAAGACTTGATAAATATTATGGGGACTCTGCACCATCAATTTCAATGGTTAAGAAATGGTTTACTGAGTTCCGTTGTGGTCGTACCAGTACAAGTGATGCCGAACGTTCAGGTCGCCCAAAAGAGGTCGTCATGCCAGAAATCGTCGACAAAATCCATGGAATGATATTGGATGATCGGAGAATGAAAGTGCGTGAGGTAGCTGAGGCTGTAGGCATCTCAACTGAACGGGTACATCACATTTTACATGAATATTTGGACATGAAAAAGCTTTCCGCGCGATGGGTGCCGCGATTGCTCACACACGACCATAAGCGCAACCGTGTGACCATTTCAAAGGAGTGTTTGGCGATGTTCAACCGCAATCCAAACGAATTTTTGCGCCGTTTCGTTACCGTAGACGAAACATGGATCCACCACACCACACCAGAGACCAAAGAACAATCAAGACAGTGGGTTTCTCCGGGTGAACGTGCACCAAAGAAGGCCAAGGTGGGTCTGTCGGCCAACAAGGTCATGGCCACAGTTTTTTGGGATGCACAAGGTATCATTCACATCGATTACCTTGAAAAGGGTAAAACGATCACCGGCGAATATTATTCAGAGCTTTTGGACAGATTCGATATTGATTTGAAGCAGAAACGACCGCATTTGGCGAAAAAAAAGTGCTGTTCCATCAGGACAATGCACGGGTGCACACGTGTGTAGTCAGCATGGCAAAATTTCATAAATTGGGCTACGAACTGCTACCCCATCCAGCATATTCTCCAGATTTAGCCCCCTGTGACTATTTTTTGTTTCCAAACATGAAGAAATGGCTCGGCGGTAAGAGATTCGGGTCAAATGAAGAGGTCATCACAGAAACAAACGACTATTTTGAGGGCCTTGAGAAAACCTATTATTTGGAAGGAATAAAAAAATTGGAAAAACGCTGGACTAAATGTATAGAGCTAAAAGGAGATTATGTTGAGAAATAAAACGCTTCTTTGACGAAAAAAATATATTTTATTCAAAAAGTCACGGACTTATCAAACGACCCTCGTATATGATGAAATTACGTTAACTTTTGATATACATAACAATTGCAAACTGTTGATTGCGTCGGGATCTGGTCAAGTGCAAAGCTTCAAGTGCAAGCGAACAAAATGATCGATATGTAAATACCCTTTTTTGATAAAAAAAAAACAAAAATGAAAAAAAAAAAACAACTGATGAGAAAATAATAATAGTATAATGATCGAGATTTAAATACCCTTTTCTGATAAAAAAAAAAATAAAAACAATAAAAAAAACTGCTTTTCTGATAAAACAAATAAAGAAACTGATGAGAAAATTAATAACTCCAAATTATATGTACTATAATATATGTACTATAATATAATAATAGAGATTTAAATACGCCTTTCTTATAAATAAAAAAATAAATGATGAGAAAATTAAGAACCCTAAGTAATGCGTACTATAAAATTATATTATGCGTATATATGTTATATAGTATATTATTTTAGAGATTTAAATACCCTTTTCTTGATAAATAAAAAAAAATTATGAGTAAATTAAGAACTCTAAGCATTGTGTAGTATATTATTTTAATAAAAGGTATACGTTTTTATTTTTTTATTTTTATTTATCAAGAGAAACAGGTTTTTAGATTAATTCCCTTTAAATTTGGAAATTATCCTTGTAATAGAGAAAAATCTACATTAGAATTTTAAGAAGCAATATTTTTTAAAAGTATAGACTTGCAAGAATTTTAAGATCCCTTAACCTGCTTCAAGGCCCATAACTTCGATGTTTAGTACTACAAAATACTAAATTATGATAAAGTACGTACATGAGTATGATATAGTACGCTATACGATCTTCTCACTACGCTGAACTCATGCATCTGCCTAGAAAAACTGATCCCTTTTGTGGGTTAAGCATGTACTATACGTTGTTGACCTGCCAAAATCTGAGCCCCCCTTAAATCCCACTCTCGTGCTCATGCTCTTCGATTGATCATGGTCGTAATCATAGCTTAATCCTGATTATAGTAAATCTATAAAGATCACACCTAGTCCATTACTTGGATCAAGTGATCAAGTCGGGCTATGATAAGCATGTGCATGTGATCTAGCTACTGCTTAAAGGAACAGAGCCAGATCCGGTATCTGGGAACTGTACGCGGATTGTGTGCACCCAACTAATCTCTTGCGGGGCTACGATAGAGCCGAGGCTGGAGAAAGAGATAGATATAGAGCGACAGAGCCGCGCTTAGCTTATCTTCTTGTTCGTCGTACGATACGATAAACACGTTAGTTTTCTGCGAGTTTGGTTAGGATGTGTTTTTCCCCTCAGACCAGAGCGCGTCGCCATCTAATGAGGCGCCGTGCGCCCTCCATGTGTTCCCTTAGGCCTACGTGAGTTTTTCTTGTTCTTTTTTTTTCGTGAAATTTCCTCATTAATCAAAATTATGGATATGACGCCATATCCCTATTGTGGCGGATGGATATGTTTGCTCTAATTATATGTATGGTATGTGCAGGTAGAGCAGGCTGCATTCCATGAATGAAATTCCTTGGCAGAGACTGCAACCAGTTGCTACTCAATATGCCATATACGATATATATATATATATATATTATATATATAATTATTTTATAGCACACGCTCTCTCGGCTGCATTGTTCTAGGTAGGTGCTGCTTTATGGCATCGAATGTGGAAAATGCGTGGAAAATCCAGCGCTCGTTATTTGACAAATATGCAGGGAAAGTCCCAAGCCCGACGATTCGAACCTAAGGCGGCTGCAAGCCTAAGTGCCAGCCTACGCAAATAAGCTTGTGGATTTTACGACCTTGCCAGGCGCGGACAACCCACCACCACCCTCGCATATTAGAAAAACTAGAAACCCGAAAACCGTAAGTCCGCTTTTCTACCTGATCTATAGATCTACGCAGTTTATGAATGAGTCCGCGTGAATGAAATGCGCTGTGGCGCATCATCATCATTCGAAACTTTATGGCAGGTACTAAAACCACCTACCGATGCAGCCCTTAAACCCTACCCCTACCTACCTAACCCGAACGTAACCCAGCGCACGATAAGGTGCTGCTGCTGCTCCTGCTGCATTCATTAGCGTTGCGAGAACAAAGACCAGTTGCACTTAATCCTAATGATTTCCCTTTGTTTCTAATGACGCAGCGGTAGGCTTAGGTGGCAGCAGCCCAGAGTTCGTAGAAAGTGCGACTAGTGCCACGTAACTGTAACTGTTACGGGGACGGTAACTGTTACTCTCACTCTAAATGGCGGCCTAAAACACTTTTACTTTTCATCAATAGAATGAAAGCGAATGAGAGCATTACGCAATTTAATCGAATATTGAATATGTTTTAATTTTGAAAAACAATTAAGTAGATGATAGCAGAGATATTGTTAGATATATCATCCTAATTTTATATTATATATATATACTTTTAATAGCATTCTATAACTATCATAAGATGGTCACAGTTTTATTTAATTATTAAGATATAATAATAGATATGAAAGAATCACTTAACTTATAGGAATAAACAATTTGTTTTAACTTTAAAAACAGGATATTATAATATACAAAATCTTGTAAAATATACCATTAAAATTAAGCGAATTATTATATGTCCACAATTATTTTAAATTATTAAAAGGGATATAATAATAGGAATGAAAGAATTACACAGCTTATACAAATAAAGATAATGCTTTAACTTGGAAAATACTTTAGTAAAAAATATTAAAAAAATATATCATTAAAATAAAGCGTTCAATAAGATTATATTTAATTACTTTGATTAGTTCTTCAAGCATTTTCAACTATTCAAGATTTTAATATACCATATAGAACTCTTAAGAAGTTTGTTATATGCCTCAGAGTTGATAAAGTTATAGTTCTTTCAACTAGCAGTAAATTTGGTATCATATCATGCTCTGATTTCCCCCACAATTATATTTTACATTTAAATTCTTCTTCATCTCTTTCTTTTCCATGCTAAAAATAGAATCTCTATGATTGTCTTTATTCATCTAACCCGAAACTAACCCACAACTTGCGCATCAATCGAGGCAATCTATTTAGCTAGACTTGATGTTAATTTCGGGGGAGCCAAACGCCCACATAGCCTCCCCGACGACTTGGCAAAGTATCGTAACATTTATCCATGTCATTCCCCCCTACTCACTCACCCCCTCGATAAACTTAAAGCAACTGTACCGGTTTTACAAGCTCAAACCTTAGCTCAAGCCCCACACACAGAGCGAGAGAGCGAGTGTGCAGTGAATATTGAAGATACAATTTACAGACCCCACATATATACCATATATACCACACAGTACTGGGATACACATTTTGCATATTTAAAGCACCGAAAGTTGCTACAAATAAAAAAGACGCTACCAACCCCCGAGAAACCGAGAAGAAGCACTTAATTCAATAATAAATTGCCACCACAGCGGCAAGCCCCGAAACAACCCACAGATAACCAAGTTAACCACAGCGGAGAGAGAGAGCGAAACAATTGTTGTTGATAGGGGAAGGTTAGCTTGTTGGGCCCAGAACAAGCCCAAGTTGCGCCTCAGAGACAACAACTTCGATGGGGGGGGAGGTAGGTTTTGTCGGTAGGTAAGCGTAAAATTCATAATCATGAATACACTCACTTGCTTAAAGTTCCACCCCAAAATGGGAGTAGCAAAAAATATAAAGGGCATCCATTTATATATACGCTATATATCTAATAAATAGTCGACGCTGGGAATACACACATTAAAAGCGAAAGTCAAGGAAGCTGCCATTTCGAGAGGCGATTAGATTTGCACGCACACTGCTATACATTATGTACAAGAAGCGTGTGGCTGTGTGTGTGTGCCTGCGTGTGTGTGTGTGAGCCTGCGTGAGCGGCGGCCATTGTTGTGTGGAAAACAACCCTGCATTTGCTTTTGCCTCTCGCTCTCGCAGACAGATAGGCAGCAAATCGATGAATGAAGCAAGCGGCGAGTGACCTGCGTGTGTGTGTGTGTGCGAGTGTGTGTGTGTGCGTGTGTGTGTGCCTGCCTGCCTGCCTGCCTGCCTTAGGTAGGCCGCCAGCTAGGTAGGCCTCTGCTCTCAAAGGACTCAATGAACGAATCTCTTTAAATTGTGCTGCCTGCGGCCCAGAGAGTTCAGTTCGAGTTGAGATCTTGTGACGCACACACACAGCACAACCACAGCGCGCCGCCAAGTGTTCCGCCCAAACAAACCATATATAAATATATATTATATTAAAAAAAGAAAACGAAAACCCTAACGAAAATGTCGACCATTAACTTGCACCCACCGCAAACGTACTCGCGCCTGTTCCGTCCCTGGGATACGCAACGCCAAACGGCCGCAGCGCCAGCCAGGCCAGCCGTGAAACGTGAACGCGATGCGGAGGCAGTGCAGCAATCGTTGGCACCCAGCACCTCGATGAGCATTAAAACGGAGCTGCCCAGCAGCAGCAACGGCAACTGTTGCTATGGCCAGGACAGCGATCGTGAGTCCTCATCGTCATCGTCCTCGTCCTCCTCCTCTTGTGGCTCGTCGCACAGCAGCAGCAAGTCCAGCTATGAGGATGGACACAACAGCAGCTATACACGCACCTCCACACCGCTGCTGGATGCCACACCACAGCCCGCTTTTGCTGTCTCCTCCAGCCCCGCCTTGGCCACACAGCACCAGCAACACCAGCAGCAGCAGCAACAGGAGCAACTCCAGCAGCAGCAGCAGCAACAACTCCAACAATTGTCGCCGCAGCCCAGCACAGCTTCGTTTATGCCCTCCAGTGATTTGTATTATGCCGCAGCAGCGGCTGCAGCAGCCGCCGCCGCAGCAGCAGCAGCTGCCAGCACTCCGGCAACAGCTTCTGCCTTTGGCATGGATCCCTTCACGCTGGGCCTGATGGAGCAGGAGTATGCACGTGTCATGGCCGAGGATGCACAGCTCAAGGCGCTCAATGCACGCAAGCAGCGTCCCAAGAAATTCAAGTGCCCGCACTGCGATGTCGCCTTCTCCAATAATGGACAGCTCAAGGGACACATACGCATCCATACCGGTAAGTTAAAGATTGAATGAATCTCATCAACGAATGGTTTAACTAACTTTTCCTTATTCCCATTTCTGCTTTACAGGCGAACGACCCTTCAAATGCGATGTGGAGACCTGCGGCAAAACCTTCACACGCAACGAGGAGCTGACACGGCACAAGCGCATCCACTCCGGTCTCCGGCCGTATCCCTGCAGTGCCTGCGGCAAGAAGTTCGGTCGACGTGATCATCTCAAGAAGCACATGAAGACGCACATGCCGCAGGAGCGTCAACTGGGTCCAGCGATCTTTATGCCCATGTATCCGTATCTGTATGGTTACTAGAAGGAGACATCACTGCCAATGCCAGGACGGGCACAGCTTCAGCCAACTGTGAAGCGCTTGCACGCTATAAAAACGCAACAACAAGGAGGAGGAGGAGGAGTAGGAGGAGGAGTAGGAGTAGCAGAGTAGAAGACACGATAATAATACTACAATAACTTGCAACCCAAACCGGCCAAGAGCATCTACCTCAGACGTACCTGGCGCAAAAACTGGCGCACTCAACAAATATATATACTCATCGATCGCATAGACTACCTCAAAAATCTCAATCTCGCCGAGATCGTATAGACCTGACGATATATACAAATATGCAAATATTGAGCTATTTATTTTTTAATGAGTATTTACACTTTCCACACAACGTGACGTGAGGTAGAAGCGTCGAAAACAATCCACACATGTGTAAATAAGTCCTTAAGTGATCCTTTCTCATATGCTAAGCGTTTAAGAGTCCCATGCGATAAGCCTAGTATATGGTATATAGTAATATATATATATAGTATATAGCGTTGTGTACCTTAGCCCATAAGAACGAAGATTTTTCACATTTTATACATGCTGAATGCGCGGTTACTATAGCAATATACGATTTACATTTAGTATATAGTATAGTATATATATATATCTAGTTAAATATTCAGAAATCTATGTTTACACACTGAAAAAAAAAAAACGAACAAATACAAAAAAATTAACAAAAACAAAAAAAACTATATGTATACTTATTCAAAAATTAATTTTCTTTAATATATTCTTTTTCTACAAAATTTAAGAATGATATATGCATTTATTTTGCACTCCTTAATGACTTTTCACTTCCCACTAACCAGATCAAATGTGCAAAATTTATGCTTGTCATGCCGCTGAAATCAAAGTAAAATCTGCAGTTTGTATTCAACAACAGATTCGCAAAATATATCATTTAAAAGGGTTAAAATAGACAAGTCATTTTTGGGTGAAAAATTTCATTCATAAACCAGATTGAAGAGAACCCAGAAAAGGAAAGAGTATAGAAATTGGCAACTTCGATTCGAGCGGAACCAATGCTAATAGTTGACTTAAATGTATTTATTATATCAAGAGCGAACACCTTTACTGAGTTTTTCTCACAGTTTTGAGGATCACAAAAAAAAAAAAAAAAAAAAAAATCCGTACCCGAATCGCATTGCAATTGTTCACGTATCGTTGCCATTACTCAGACGACTCACCTTGCGTCATTCACAATGCGAGGACACAATGCGTGGCCCACCTGAGCAACAGACACAAAGTCTGCTCTGTTCTTTGCTCTGACAAAATGTTGGAATTTATTATATTGGTATGGGATCCCTCCCTTATCCTATATGCTCAATATCAATGTGACTTCTACGTGTGCACAATAGCTGCAATTTTCGTAGACCGCTGGGCACCTACTCAACCTTTTCTCTTTATCGAGACAATGGCAAAACGGTCGCTTGATAGGGGCGTGCAGGTCTTGTACCTGTATGTCCTGGCCAGAGTCCTGAGAAGATTTCTTTTTTTTTTTCCAGGCCAGACAGTGTGACGTCGCCGTTGTCAGCATTGTGAAAATGATCTTAACTAATAATGCGTTTCATTGACTTTGTTAGATGATGATACACTTGGCTGGGGCGACCCAGCGACAAGTACCGTAGATTTTTCAATATCATTTCTTTTTTTTTTTTGATACGATATGTTTGTCCCCTAATTGCAGGCAATTAATTTCGCTTGATACCATATAAATCTGTTGGTCTGTTGGTTTTTTTTGATATTGTCAAACAGTACGTGATCCATATAGGATTGTGTGCTTATGTCAATCACTTTGACAGTCGCTGAACTATGGAGTGTTAAAAGAGAAATTTCCGAACTGAAGATTTTTTTTATCGTTTGCACCCTGTAGTATTTAACTATAATTATGTGTAAATAATCAGGCATATCACAAATGTCTTAAGAGCGAGAGAAATGTCTATTTGAATTCCAAGAAATTCAGATTAATTATATTCCGAAATCATTGTAATGAAAATCTTTATTTTTTTAGAGTGTTTGTCATCACTTTCTTGATAATATCAAGTGCAAAGCCATTAATCTTAAGGAGCAAAACCTAGAAAGTTTAAAAATTGGGACTAGAGATTTTAATATAATTTTCACAATATAAATAAAATTGAATTAATTAAGAAAGTATAAAATTTTGGACTGAAGTGCAATTTAACATATTAGAGCTTGATATAAAGATTGCAATATAATTTAAACAATATAAATAAAATTGAATAAAATAAAAGTATATAATTTTAAACTAAAGTGCAATTTAATATATTTGAGCTTGGCATAGAGATTTCAATATAATTATAACAATATAAAAAAAATTGACGAAAATTAAAAAATATAAAACTTTGGACTGAAGTGCAATTTAACATATTTAAACTTGATATAGAGATTTCAATACAATTTTTACAGTATATACGGAATATTCCAATTTGTAGCTTAATCTTAATAAGAAATATGCTAAAAACAAACCGTAATACCAAGGAAACTCTAAAGAGCACAATAATTTATGATTTCTTTCCACTTTCATTCGTTCTACACTTAAAATCAATAAATATATGTTTATTATACCATACATATAGATCCCACACACCCATACAATATCTCCTAAAATTAGCAGACTATCCCAACTCACATGAAGATGTTCCAATGGCAGCTCAATCCACAAGAATTCTCCGGAATTTGAATTGAGGCCAAATTTGCTCCAAAAAATAAAAGTATCAGAAAAACAAGAGCGACATTGTGCTCCGCGGATGTGGGAGATGCGAGTGAGGTCACTTCCTAACAAGAAAGTAGTTTGGCTATCAATAACCATATAGACATCTTCGAACAATTGCCATGTAGGAGGCACAGACCGATCATGACCATTCATGACCACAAAAAGGCCAAACAAAAGTCATCGGGTGGTCCAGAAATTTCGCAACTAGATAATTGCCAGGACTACCAAGGTTAACACACACACACACACACTTTCTAGACCTTCTAGGCCACACACTGCGGCTGAGAAATTGATATATTTCTTGTGCACTAATAGAGAAATGTCTATACGGAAGATAATTTCGCAATTGCAACAAAAAGAGAGCAGAGCAAAAAAAAAAGGGAAGAAAATTGTGAAAGAGGAAAATGGGAAAATAAAAAAATGGAGTTGCTACCTTTCACAGCGCCAGTTCCAAGTGCCACGATGGATTTCAACCCCGTCAGAGCACAGCACAACCCTCATCCCTCAGAGACACACAGGCCAGAGCGTGTGAGCGAGATGGCAGATAAACAACAACAACACTGGCGGAGAGGGCTGACCCGGGCTGGCCGGGGGGTAGCCCAGGGGCAGTAAGTAGCATAGCCTGTGCGCTGACGTTTTAAACAAAGTGTCAGAGGATCCATTTAATTGGGAAATTTATTGGCCAGCCCAGGACCAGACGGAGACGGAGACGCAGACACTGTGTCTGGCCCTCTTAGGCTCGTATGTTTTTGCGGTTTGCTAGAAATGCTTTCACCAGCGTAGAGGGGGAAGGGAGAACTAAAAAAAAAAAAAAAAAAAAAGAATGAATTGAACACCAGACAAATTCGTATAGTGGAAAATTCATTTGTTTGCAATCGGACGAGTAAAGTGGCAGCAATTTCCCGGTACTCCTGCCACGTCGTCCAGCTCAACAACGTGTGTGGTTGGCATGTTCGGTATTTTTCGTCGTGTGTTCCGATTATGAGACTTTCCCGCTAATTATATTTGTACAGGCCACACTTTGAATCGTTGCCCAACATTTCCATTCGTATTTTCCAAGAGAGAGAGAGACTCGAGCTAATCCTAGGCGGAAAAGTGGGTATGTCCCGACACACGCTAAACGATGCGTTTATCTGCATAAACACTCTTAATAAGTCGATTGTCTGCATTTGTCTAATCTCTGGACTGAACGATCGCAGATCCGGCTAATGATCGTACGTCCACCCAGCATTTTCTCTCTCTCTCTATGTATCTCTCCCTCTCTATCATGCAATTTTGTAGCTTATCCTAACGCCGGGACTTGCACAACTCTGCGTAATGCAGATCTCACATGGTTAGTCCACACACATGGTAGTGTGGCAGATAGAAGAGTCCTCCTAATCTGTTTGCCCAGATAAGCCGCAAGGGAGAGAGATAAAGGCAAACGCTGTGTGTGAGATACATATATGCGAGTCTGCTAGCTTCGAGCTATAGATTGATAGGAGAATCCCCCTCCGCCCGTCTTACCCTCAATCAAAAGAACGTTCATCATTATTATGCAATTGCAAAACGAACCAGAAATCAACCAAAACAACAGCCCAGCTGGACAAGAAGAGAGAGAGAGAGAGAGAGAGAGCAGGCCAGAAAAAGGGAAAAAACAGTAGGTGGTGCCGGAAGTGCCGCAAAATGGCATGAAAACAAACGTCATTGTAGGCCTACATACATATCCCCTATCTTCTTGCTGGTTTTCCCATCAACATGAGCAAAACAAACTAATCAAAACTAATGATGACATAATTGGCTCGATCGAGCCCAGGCAGCAGCATGAGATCGAGAACAGGAATAGGAAGTGGAAGCCACAGTGTAAAGAGAACAATGCGCCTTCTTCCTTGACTGAGGAAACAGCCATCAGTCAGGGGTCCTCAGAATTGAGGACAAGTTAAAAAAAAAGAAGAGAAAGAAAAGAAAATCTCTAAAGAACTGAGAAGAAAGATAATTGATTTGTTTGCCAAAATGTAATGCGATGACACTCGCATTTTGGTGGCCCATGGTGTGGTCCTTCTCTCTCTCTCTCTCTCTCTCTCTCTCTGCTCGGCAATTAGCTGGAACATTGTAATTACATTTAGGATAGTTTTACAAAATTGTTGTGACATTTGCCAGAGAAGTCAAAACTATTGAGCAATTCATCAATATGATGCTGCTGCCACACAGACTGTCCTTCCTTTGCCTTTCTCAACCCGAGGCTTTCTCCGAGTTCTGTTCTTTCCTTAGTTTTATTTTTTTTTTCTTGGCACGGATGTTGTCCCGCGGCGTAGCGTGTGCTACTGTCCAATTTTCCATTTCCCTTGGGGGTGGTCGTCTTATAGGATTTACACACAATGCCACAGCTGGAGGATATGATATGATATTAATTAAAAAATTGAGAAAAGACATATATAGTAGAAAACACTCGAATACAAGATACCCTGCGTTCAATTATAATTAAATGTTTTACTATTACAAAATTAGTATACCTTTTTATACCCTTCGACTGCGCGCTGCTATGAGCAGTTGGCGTCTACGTCGACGTCGCGACGCGTCGCTTTACTCATCACGCGCGTGTATGTGTGAGTGCGAGCGAGAAGGCTATATGTAGTAGAATTATTTGTGCAGATTCTACATTTAAAAAATACCAAAATGGATTTTTTGAAATTTTTCGATATTATAGAAAGTTTAGGTAAGGGTCCCCCCTATGATTGTTCAACAAAGTATTTTTTTTTTTAATTCAAAATCGCGAGCTTTCAATTTTAATCGATTACGGAGGTCAAAATTAGTAATAAACAATTATTTAAATCGATTTTAAACTATACTTAATTTTGGGCCCAAAAGTCATGTCGAAATTGTCAAAAATTTAGACATGTAACACCCTCAACAGGCCTGGTACTCTCATTTTACACCGATCGTAACTTTCTTAATAATCAAACGATTTTCAAGCGGAATGACATTTTTCTTATGTTTTAACAACCTGAGTGATTCTACATGTAAAAAATATCAAAATGGATTTTTTGAAATTTTCGATATTTTGGAAATTCAGGTAAGGGTCCCCCCTATGATTTTTCAACAATTTTTTTTTAAATTTTAAATCGCGAGTTTTTAAGAGCGATTTAGCCATATATAGTAGAATTAGTTAGCTCGACTGTAGCCTTACCGACTTGTTTTAATATATTCAATGGTATAATGGATCATTCATAATAAAAACTTTGAGTATTTCTTAACAATGACTTGTCTTTTATTTTATTTGCGCATAAAAAGTATATAAAAATATCTTCATCATGTATATAGTATATGTTGATGAGCAGCGCTCAATAGATAATAAGTATAGTACATATTCGAGTACAAAAAATACAAAGGGTTGAGTATAATTTTAAATACTTGGATAAATACAGGTTATAAAGTATATAAGTATCGTGCTTTTGTTCGATCAAGTAAAATGCTTATCAGACTTGAAATACATATTGTTTTTTTTTTGGGCTACAAACTAAAAGAAAATTAAGATTATGTATAAATAAATACATGTACACTTTAAGTATTTATGTCATGTGGCATACAAAGGGCAAGGCACACATATTTGGGCCTCTGAGATTACGCTATGCTTGCTTTTGCATCCGGGCTTGAGGTCACTTGAGGATTCTCATATATATTTCGTCTAATGCATCTAGTAGAGCATTATGGCTGCCTGATTCTTGTCCTTGCTAAGTGGCTCCGAACGATGACGATCACGATGCTCACGACGCCTGGCATACAATAATATTGTAATATTTATGAGTATCACAATTGTCGCAATAACAACCAGATAGAAGCTATAGCCCAAATAGGCCAGCCCGGCACTGGACCAGTTTTGTTGTTGATGCTCGGCAATGAGCACGTTGTGTATGAGGTACTGATAGAATTGCACCAGCCAGGCACCAAAGGCAATCACCTGTGCACAGGCGGCCGAGATGTTGGACGCCAGCAGCAGCACCATGGTGCCACCCCTTTTCGCTGACGATGCGGACTTAAGTACAGCAGCAATGGCAGCTACAGCGCACGCCAGCAGTCCGAATCCAGTGCCAAGTGTAGTGATCAACCATAACCAGAAGCTATTGTCGTCATGTTCGGTGCGTATAAATGTGTAAACTGTAATAATAAATCGATCGATTGTCTCTTTCCATTTACCAAAAAATATCATGACTCACTCACCATCAATTGGATAGCAGCGCACACCGAAACCTGTGTTTAAGTACTGACTACCGTAAAACAAACCAAGATTGACATCTCCACTGGCCTCCGTTAGGTTCTTGCGCCGCGGATAGGCACGCACCCAATGGTTGGTGGTCACGCTGACGAGCATCAGGCCAATTGCCAGGCAGCTGCCAAAGAATGTGGAGAAGACAAGGGCACGATTGCGTATACTCATCTTGGCGGATCTGTGGGAAAAGCAGGCGGAAACCTTTAGGCATAAATACTCACACATACAAATATATAATATATATACATATCAGCTCAAAAGACTTTGACTACGAACTAATCATATATATCAAAAGTTTTTGATAATACACACATGCTATCCTTCGTTACCATTTTCATTTTTTTTTTATTGTTATAAGGCCTAGATCATAACAAAGAAAGTGCTCCCCCCGGACATGAAAACAAAAGCGAAGCAAACTTACCTTGCGAAAGCGGCACTGCGTAAGGGAACCTCAGCGTCGTTAGCGTTATTATCGCGATCGTCCACCTCGAATTTGTTTTGATTCATTTGCAATTTGCTTTCTAGTTGTGCAATTTTTGCGATTTTTTCTATTCGAATGTTTTATTATTATTACTTAAAGTTTCAATTTTCCTGTCTTTTAGAGAAATTGTTTTTGTGTTTTCCCTCAGATCACTTTAGTGTTGAATAACTGCGCAAAGTATTGGCAACCATCATATGTTGTTGTTAAACATGTGGCAACGCTAATTCAAAAGATGGGAATTGGGCATATGGCAACGCTAACACTAGAAAATAGCGCGTAATTTGTGCATAAGAAAAAGAGAAATTTTCTAATAAATATGAGCAATCGCAAGCACAAAGGAGCCGAAAACATTGAGAATCTATGTCCAGTTTCAAGGTAAATATGCGTAAACATGAATGCAACATTGCGTATGCACACCAATCCGTTGGTATGCACACATGCTGCAGTTAGCCGGGTCAGCAAAAGGCGCGAACTATTCTCAGTGACGTCACAGAACTTGCGAAAGCAATGGCAAAGGGGAAGGGGAAATTGGGACAGCACATATATTGTATATATATATATATATATATATGATAATTGAAAGGTGCTTGACCCATGCTGACCATGCACGCTTAGTACGCTTTTTTTTAATTACCCATCGCCTTCTGCCCCGCCCCACCCCCCTGATTCATTTACAGAAAACGCTCAACAAGTAAGACCAGCGCTGGCGGCGTCGCTGCTGCTGCTGCTGCTGCTGCAACTGTTTCCGCAACGAAAACGTCGCTGTACGAACACACATCGTCTCCCTCGGTGCTTACCTACGAGGCGCTCGAAGAAATGGGCATCGGGATGTTAGACTCCGAGGAGAGCAGTTCATCGGCCATGTCGGCAATTGCTCTGGCCGTGAGCGCAACCAGCGACGAGAACTCCAATGAGACAACACCGTGCACCAATGCGCCTCGTATGACACATCAGCAGACACGGATGAGTCTTAATTCGACTACATCCACACTGGATAACAGCAGCAGCACTAACAATAACACAACCACATTTCGAATATTCACCGATGATCCTCACGAGCGTTTCTTGATCAACCAATCGGCTGAGAAACTTGGTCTATTGCCGGCCAAGCATAATGCTCTGAGTAGCACAGAATGCAGCAGTAATTCCAATTCGCCGAGTAAACGTACTAGAAACCCGCTGGCCACAGTCTCCTGCAATAGCCAGAGTGAGACGATGTCACAGATGGCATTGCTGCCACCACCACCACAACATCAGACACCTTTAAGTCTGCTGCCCTCGACCAGCAAACAGGCGCTGCTGCGGCAGCAGAGGAAACCAACACCAGTTCCCATATTGAGAGCATCGGATAACGAGAGCTTCTTTGTTTACCGCTTGCCCATGATGAGCGCCCACATCAGTAGCGGCATCAACTACTTCGATAGACTGTCCGATGAGATATTGTTGAACATCTTTAAGTGGCTGCCGAAGAAGACACTGCTGCGCATTGCGAGCGTTTGTCGTCGCTTCAATTGTTGTGCCCGCGATGAGACATTGTGGACACGCCTCGATCTCGGACTGCGTACGTTGAGTCCGAGATCTCTGGAGAAGGTCGTACGACGCGGTGTACCCGTACTCCGACTGGCTCAGGCAATTGTAAGTGTGCAAGCGATGTAGTCAGAAATATTTATATGTTATTAAAATCCAAATTCATTATTTGTTGCAGATAAAGGATCCTGCCTTTATTGCCGGCCCACCGTACATAGAACAAACTCGTTTGCAATACTTGGACTTGAGTCTGGCATCGATATCCCAGAGAGCGCTATACATTCTATTTTCACAATGCCGTCAATTGAGGAAACTAAGTTTGGAGCACATAGAAGTCAATGATACCATCTGTTTTGAGATTTCACAGAACACATTGCTGGAGACACTGAATCTGAGTATGGCCAGTGGACTTACAGATGTCGGTGTGCGACAGATGATGTCATCGCTGACCAAGCTCAATAGTTTGAATATATCTTGGACTGATTTAAGTGCCGAAGCAGTGACCGCATTGGTAACACACACACCATCCAATCTGATACGCCTTAACATAGCCGGTTGTCGACGGGTGCTCTTCGATTCACGTAAGGAGCAGCAGCTCGATATATATTCGAATCAATTTGATATAACTCCTAATTCTCTCACAGATGTCGTGACTCTGCAGAAACGTTGCCCCCAATTGCTGGAACTGGATCTATCGGACTGTAACAGTCTTACGTCTGCCTCGCTAGATGCAATCATGAATTTCTCCAGTCTTGAGTACTTGTCCGTTTCGCGTTGTTATCTCATTCCCGCTACAAGTTTCATGTAAGTCTGGCCATAACTCTATTCTAACATAACCATGGCTAAACTATTTTTTTGGTCTTTGCAGAACTCTAAAACATATGACGTCTCTTACCTATTTGGATATATTCGGCATGCTTTCGGATGCCGCCATGGAGGTGCTGGAGAAGCAAATGCCCAAAATCGGTATTAACAAGTTCATACACAGCTCGGTGGGACGTCCAACCGTGGGCACACGTCGCACCTCCATCTGGGGTCTAAGAACCCGAGACTAATACGTACGCCCACATAATAATCAAATATTATTTTAAAATAATTCATTAAATCTTCTCCAATTGCGTTAATAAGCCGCCTAGCGCATTTCATTTATACTCAATTCAATGACAATAATTAAATGTCGCCATTTGATTAGCTTGTGTGGTAGTAGTACAGTGTATGTTTTTGTTGTTGTTTACTCATCAACCTCGCTGAGTGGTGCCACTGGTTTCTCCCATTTCCAATCTTCCCAGCTGACGCAGTCCTTCAGGCTTTCGATGAAGCCCGTCTCACTGGGACAGCGCAACTTGGAAGCGGGTTCGTTGAGGATTTCACATTTCCAGTATGCTGTTGGATCCCAATTATCGCGAAATACGCCAATATCTAGCTCCTCCTGCGTTTTGCAACCGGGCTGACCATCGCCATTGTAGACATCGGCCAAGGTGCAGGTGGTGGCCAAAAGAACCAGACAGATTGTTAGCTGCATTTTCATTTTGCCAAAACTGATGATCAATTGTTCCACCAATGCACCTTTTTATAGCCACCTTGGTGCACTGATAACCAAAGTCAAGTGATGTCCATACCAGAAAATGCTTTTAGTAAATTGTCTGATCTGTAAATAGTAAATACAACTACATATTGCCCATAAAGGCTACATGGAGGCGGGAGAGAATATTATATTGTATAATCATAAGAGGAAATTGTGTAATGTTCCTCATCTACTGATTGGCATTATTTCAAATAATATTTTAAATTTAAATCTATACAAATTTTACATTCTAGATCTGACTTTATTATTTTTTTATTTATTTATTTATTTTAAAAGGGTTTTTTTATTGTTTCATAAATTGTATTGGAAATAATAAACTAATCTATTGTATTCTAACTATTTTATCTATTATATTTTATATTCGATTTTATATTGTAGTCAAAAAAATAACTTTTCAGTTGATTTAAGTTTTATTTATCATTAGAGGAAATTGTGTAATGTTCCTCATCTACTGATTGACATTATTTAAAATAATATTTTAAATTTAAATCTATACAAATTTTACATTCTAGATCTGATTTTAATATTTTTTCATTTATTTATTTATTTTAAGAGGGTTGTTTTTATTGTTTCACAAATTGTATTGGAAATAATAAACTAATCTATTGTATTCTAACTATTCTATTGTATATTGTAGTCAAGTATATAACTTTTTAGCTGATTTAAGTTTTAATTGAATAAATAATTTGCACCAAGTTAATTTAAAAATAACAAAACCGAACAAAAGTCGCAGTTTTGTAATGCTCACAGAGTCACAGTTACTTCATTCATTAGTGACTGCCACAATGCTTGCCACCAGTGCTGCCTGAGTGCAACATTATTTCGAAGCGTTGCCATATCAAAGCAAGCATGTGAAAATGTGCCACATAATACCAATTCAAGGTATTTTTTTTTGTCATTCATATTATTAGTTTATTTTCAATCCTACAACTTGGTGTGTTGTGCCAGTACTGCGCATTATATATTTTTTTATATCAAAAGTATATTTACGTAACTTTTGTTAAGGATATTAAAATTTGTTGTAATAGTTTTTTATTGAATTAGTTCGGAAAACAACAATTTAAGAACAACAAGCTGTAAGACCTTGAATACATTAATTATATATTATGGTAAATTGCCAATGACGCTAATCGTATGATCGATTTCCAGATACTTAGTCGTGTTCCAGCTGTCCAGTAAAGTAAAGTGATAAACAAACAAGAAGATGTCACAGATCAGACGCACAATGGCCACCAGCTCATCCAATGAGTGGAGAAACTATTTCATGAGCACCCACTTCTGGGGACCCTTTGCCAACTGGGGTATACCCATAGCAGCCATTGCCGACACCCAGAAGCATCCCAAATTCATTTCAGGCAAAATGACCCTGGGTAAGGCCATATACAATGTACACATGCATATATATAACCAGTTTCTTGCCAAAACATTCCACTCGAGATTTGCTCGGATCATTTGTTTTTGCATTGACAGATAAGTTTTTTGTAGTCTTGAGATTCTATGCTATTCAGAACTCAGGGTCCTGATAAGCAAAGATACAGCCGCAAACTGGGCACGTGTCGGTCGAAATGGCACTGATAAGCCGATAGTGATAATTTAAAAAAATTAGTTCTTTATGTTGATTACGTTAAACTAATCTATGTTTTTGTTTTTTTTCTGTTTCTTCAGCTCTGACGGTCTACTCGTGCATCTTCATGAGATTCGCCTACAAAGTTACACCCCGTAACTGGCTGCTCTTCGCCTGCCACACCACCAACGCATCAGCTCAGGCGTTCCAAGGCTTACGGTATCTACACTACAAAAATAGTCAGGGTGATGCTGCGTAAGCAATTACCCTGTAATCGACTTTCGTGTATAACGATTCGCTGACACGCAACAACAACAACAACAATAAGAAGAAGAACATCAACAACAACACCCGCAACAACAACAATAACAAGTGCAGCTATAATAATATATAGATAAATCCCCACAAATTGCACTGCCAATTGTAAACTTGTAGTCTCTCGGCCTTGTTAAATTTGGCTGAATCTCTCCCTCCCTCCTCATCGGGAATTGACATCCTTCAGATGCAACACACATGTTTATCGCTGCAATATGATGAGTCTATGATTTATAACAACGATTGTATAGTCCCAAATTGTCTATGCAGTAGGCTATTTTACATGTATATGATTCACAAAATTGTCAGTGCAATAAAACTATATAGTTAGTTTGTATAAATTTAATAGTCGAATTGTGTAAATATTTGTTGAATAAACTTACTATTGGCTTGTATATTCATTATATTCTCATTCACCTTGCCTTCAAGTTCATTATCAGACACCCTGCACTTCCGTTCTCGCCGGGAAAAAAAACATTTATATATGTATATATTGCACATAAGAGACAGTTTTGATTTTGTCACGACCTTCTTTGGGACATGCACTTTATTCAAACGATTAGTTGTATATCATAAGGCTAAAATATACGTGGAGTAGAATTATGCATTCTCATTAACAATATATAATTTTTTTTCTGGGTTTTTTTTTTTTTTTTGTTTTTTGTTTGTGTAACAATTTTTTTTGTGGTATTCATTGTAAAAAGGTTTATATATTTGTAATTGTTATAAATCGTACTACACACAATTCTTTTCTTTTTGTCTGTTGTTCTTTTACGCATGATCGTAGTCCGATTACAATTAGTACACAATACATATAACATAGGTATAAAAATCATGTGATTAAAATTTGACAATTGCAAACATAATAAAGGAAATATTACGAAAAAAATATATAAAAAATGTGGCGCACATTTAAGGCGACCATTTTAAGTATGCATAATTTCTAATTGATATTACATATAGGGGGGGGTGGTTTTTTTTTATCAGCATCTCAAATGCATGCTGATATTTTGTTGTTTTTTTTTTTTTGTGACTCCTTGATGTTCGGATGCCACACATACTACAGCGATTTCAACGACAACCTTAACTTAAAACTGGATGAATATTAAAAATACACTACAACTAGCATACTAGTGTGTCGCAAATAATATGCGACATCTGAGAGAGGTACGGCGATTTGGTGGCTATATGGCAATCTCTATGAGAATCTCAATGCTCCGGTTCGGGCTTAACGTAGGTGCTACGTCTGTGGTGTAACTGCTTTAGACAATCCTCGTGACGCTTCTTTCGGTTTAGAACCCTATTGAGGCTCACGGTCAGTCGTACATTCTCTTTCTGCAAAATATCTTCCTCCTCCTTCTCTTCATCCTCACGCTGTTTCGTCTTCCGACGCGAGATACGGCTCGCCTCGTTGTTCTTCATGCGATCACAGTATAGCTTCCGCTCTTCAGGCGTCCTCATGCGTGACATCACTTCCGGATCGGGACCGTCCGAGTGCTCCTTGGCGGGACGTCCTCGCTTACGCTTGGAGGCACCGCCGCCACCGCTGTTGGATGTTGTGGCACTGAATTGTGAGGTGCTGGCATTGGAGAATGCTGGTGATACTGGCGCAGTGAGTTGACTGGTTGGTGCGTAGCTGTGGGAATTAGATGTGCTGACCGAGTATGCACTGTATGGTGTGTCAGGTGGCGAGTAATCCACAATAGACGTCGAGGCGTTGGTCTCCTCAGTGTTACGTAGCTCGTGGTAGATTCTATCTGGTATTGTGGTGTTGGCTGAATTAAGCTGTAAACGAAAAAGTTGATACTTAGTAGGATTCATCATTGACTGGACTGGACTGGACTGGATGGACTCTAGTCTGTCTAGCTGTACTTACTTCAACGAAGTCGAGGACTTGATCAATGATGTCGGGTGTGTTCATAGTCTCCGATTGGGTGTTCAGCGATTTGTTGATGTTAAGTATGAGTTTGTTGCGCTTCAGTGGCATCTGTTCCACCTTCGTCACTAGGCCAGCAATGGAAGCTGAGCGCTTGGCGCCCACGCCCAGGGTGTTGGTATGGGCATCCTGTATGGATAGACCAACCTGAACATCGTTGGTCGCTTCCACCTGGCCGAGGCCGAAGCCCAGAGAGTTTTGGCTGCATGAGTATATGTTGTCGGTGCTGTTCTCATCGGCCAGCATTGGTAGCTCATCAATGAACTTGGTCTGGCTGGATGGGAACAGGGTGCTCTGGGAAAAGTTACTCAGCATTGGATTCTCTGATCTTGTCAGAATGTTATTGAAATCCATTTGATCTTCTAAATTGATTTCGATGCCATTTAAGTAATCGCCTATATCGAATGCCTCCTCTCCTCCGCCATTCTCCAATAGTTGAGGAGATTTAATTTCATCCATTCCCGTTAAATTATCAATGTTGTCGATGTTGTCGCTGTTTTTGCTGCTGCATTTCTCATCCAGATCATGATTGCACTGATCCATTTCCTTGCGCTCAAGTAGATCCTCGGCAAACAAGTTTATATCAAAGTCAAAGTCAATTATATCCGTCTCAGTACAAATCTCTTTTCCGTTCTCTTCACTTTTACCGCTGCAGCTCGTTGACGATGATGCTTCAATGTTTTGAAGGTATTCTATGAAAATATAAAGTATTTGTTAGTATCGTTGAAATTTTAAATGTTGCACTCAGTTTAATGTTTTGATTGTGTGTGTTCCTTAATTTGTTATTTAAGTGGATTTTTAATTTGATTTCTCGATTGGTTAATCAATGACCACCCGCTTATTCATTTCAGTTAAAAAATATATAAAAAAAAAATCCGTTAAAACAAAAACATTGCGAAATTACTGCCGTTTAACAGAGTTATGTTATGTTAACAGAGCTGTTACAGTGAAAAACTGCTTACGGTTAACCGCTTGCACTAACAGTAAACAGTCTGTTAAAATAAAATTAATCGGATAATCGATAACACACAACACAGTGAGCAGCAGATTTATCGCCATGCTGTTGCATACTTTTGAGTGTCCAGGTAAAGTGAAACAGAGACAGCTAGTTAACTTATTGCCGACTCACTTGTTGTCTCGCTCACTCCGTTGTTGTGAAATTCATTCAACAAACACACAGGGAAACATAGACAAGCAAATTGCAAACAAAATGAGAATTCGCTGTAAACAATTTACTTAAATAAATTTAAAATTCATAAAATAATATTTAATAAAAGAAATGGTTACAAAAAAAAAAAAAAAAAAGATAAACCTAGCTAAACAGCATTAGTCAGCTGAAAATCAGCCGGTACGAAATTTGAGGAAGAGGAAGACAGAGAGAGAGAGAGAGAGAGTGAGAGAGCGAAGAGAATTGCACGCACGAGACACATATCTCATGACGTATTTAACAAAACGAACATGATCATTCACGTTTGGCGCGCACAGTTCCTGTTTTTCCAATAGGGGGACAAATGATATCAAAACAATTTGGATACACCGGCTGATTTTGTTTGGCAGCAATGGAATAAATAGAATTTCTTACATGGAACTGTTCAAACAAATTAACTAAATAAAATTAATGTGTGTTTGAGTGCATCTAAAAAAAAAAAATGGAATTTGGAAAACAAAACATAGTGCGAAATGTTATTGATAGCTGCTGCATGATTCACAGCGAAACAATATACAATATACACACACATGCAGACATCAAAAATTTCTTGACAAATTTTGTCAATAATTTTAATAATTTTTTCATCTAGAAATAAACAAATCTCATCAAAATTTTCACTTTTCTCAGAGTATGCAATTTGAAATCGATTATTTTATATATTATTATAAATCTGATAAAAATATTCACCTTTTTTGGTAGGGTTTTTGCAACCAGAGTGTCGACGAGCTACTCCAATTATGCGCGACCTTTACAATTCAGAAGACCCACGATAACTGAGCAAACTTCTCAGCTGCAGTCGTACTTGTGCTCTCGCACTGGATCGTACCACACACACACACACATACAGAAGCAGCGGCGGCGCAGGCAGCACGAGAGCGAGAGAGTGAGAGAGTAAACGAGAGCGAGCTCAAACAAGTTGACGCACACATTGAACCTGACCCACACTAACAGCAGCTGCGACGAGCCTACCAACAACAAGTGTTTGAGACACTATGGTCGTCTCACTCTCACTCTCACTCTCTCACTCTCTCGCTCTCTCCCTCTTCCCCTCTCTTGGGAGAGTTCTTCTTTTGACAATTACAAACATAATTTCTGGCTGCGTTTTTAATACCAACCAATAACAATGAGGATATGTATATAAAAAATACATGTAGTTTTAAAAGTTTTTAATGCACCAATACATATGCGCACTTAGAATTTCATCAGAGCGGCGAAAGTTCGCGAATATTTATAATCGAACATGTAAAGGTGATTGAAAAATTGATTGTTACACACATGTGTGTGTAATGTTGTGTATGTTTGAAACTGATCTATACTATACATATACATAATGTATGAAAAGGAAAAAAATATTGAATTGACAAACTTTTATACGAAAATAATAATAATATATAATTTTTTGTGTATGAGCAACATAATAACTTGTTGTTTTTTCTATGTATTTGAAAATTAAACATGTTGGTAACACTGCGCGTATACGCAATGCATTGCACAGGGGGGAAACACACTCTCCCACACACACTCACACACACACACACACGTGCGTGAGAGAGTACCTAACACAACCGGCCGGCATTGCCGGAATTGCTATCTCTCTCCAGCTGCGTGCGAAAGAGATAGCTTATGTCTGTGTGGATCGACGCGACGACGCGCTCATGAATCTTACAAGTGTGTGCGCTTTCTCGATATGCTGCCGCTGCTGCTGCTCTCTCTCTCTCCCTCTCCCTCTCTCTCTCTCTTTCTCTCTCTGCGTCTCTCACTCTCCCACTATTTTTTCTGCATATCACGACGCGCTAATCGAATTTCACAACAATGGAGCAAGGATTGAAAAATGGCGAAAACGCAATGAGAATGTTCCCTAGAAATAACACGTGACTCTACAATAAGCAAATTCGATAATATATGTATCCTTATCCTAAGCAAAATCTACCTAGGTTCAGATATATGTATTATATAGAGTTCAGTGTGTGCATGGATATATATCTGCAATACGTATGCGTAATATACGTAGTAGTAAGTTTTAGTTACTACTTAGTATGTGCTCTAAAGACATGTACATCATATATATGTAGGTCAGATGACTCAAGATGCCTGTGGCCATTGCACTTGAGTGTATATCGATGAGCATTGGAATTTTAAGAGCGAAATAAAACCCCAACAGGGCCTAAGTATAGCCCGAAATGACAAATATACAAATATAAATGATATAGAGCCTAATCAGTTACCTATGCCCATATATGGTATACGAAACCCATTTTTTTCCCTTTTCTCCAGATACCTTTTGCCCATTTATGGAATTCCAAACCCTATAGCTCTGATTAGCTGTTTTTTTTTGTTTTCAACAAAAAACTAACTATAGCTTATACATATATTTATGTGTATGCGTGGTCAGTGACAAATATGATAATACCTATAAATATTTGTATATAATAGGGAATGCAGGTTCATATATATACTATCTATGAAATAAATACATACATTTATGTTAAATTAAATAATATATATTCTTAAAGTTTCTTGGAATTACTCAAGCATTTCTTCATATATAATATGTATCTATATATTTTAATACAAAATGCGCAGTTTCAATAACCTTCGCCAAAGGCCTGTAAAAATTCTGCCACGGCCAGGCGGCAAACGCAGTCATGACTCATCGTCGTTCGTCTGCGCTTGTGGTGTAGACAGAACGAGAAGAGGGAGGAGCGTATTAAAAAAAAAAAACAAAAAATAGAATAGAAGATAGAAAAAATAGTCTGTCAGGGAAGAAGCTTGAGAAATGGCATAGACCGAAACTTTGCTATTTCTCAGAAAAATGTACTTTAATCAATTCACAGTCGCTATGCACACATACATATATATATACATATGTATGTGTATAGATATGTATACATTTTTTGAAAGACTGCATCATAATGCGAATACGGGAATTTACTGTATCTAACGCACGTTTCTTTTGTGTTTGTTATTTTTTTTATTTTTTATTTTTTTTTTAATTTATGCTATGAAAACTATGTTTGAGGCTTGAAAAGTGTTGCATACTTTTCTGGGCTCGTTTTTAAAAGTGCCTAAAGGCAACGCCCTGCAATAATGATAGGATATAGAAACCAACGCATACGACAGAATTTTTCCAGATATAAATAAACACCCTACCTTTTGCCACACAAAGAACTGAGTAACACATACATATGTATGTATAACTTGACTATCTGTATAAATGTATATAGCGTATGACTTTCTGATGACAAAGAACTCAAAAAAAAGTGTTTAAAAACATAGGCTTTTCTTTTGCGATAAGAAAAACAAAACAGAAAATAAAAAAAAAATAAAAACGTGAAAAAATGGACACTGTTGCTAACTGAAGTATGAGAATCTGAAATGATTTCGTTTCGTTTATACCATGTACTCTCATATAGTTCGATGCCTATTCGATACTCTATAGATATAGATATATCGATAAACTGCTTTCGGCTTCTGCTTTTCCATTCTTCAATGGGTCATTGCACTGTGATCTTCTTCTTCTTCTTGTCTATGTCTTCGTCGTGTTGTAATGTACCTCTCGATGTCATAGGCAGAACACCCCCACGCACACACGCACACACACACACACACATACACACACACACAGAGAGACACACACAGATACGTGAGGGTGTTCGATGCCTGCTATCTTTGACTCAATCTCTAACTGATTGTTTATTTCTTTTCTTTTTTGTTTTTGTTTTTTTGGTCATATTATTTGAATACAGTAATAAGAGAGAGTGCTGGTACGTATTACTCACACACACACATACACACACAAAACACAGTACTCACCATCAATGAACACCGGAACATCTATCTCTTCAACTGTAGCAGTAGGCATTGCTCCACTCATATCCTGGCGGGACTCCATATCGGCACCTGTCAGCTGTATACCTGCCATTGCAGCCAAAGTTTGGCTCTGGCTCGGACACGTAACCTTGACCGTTGGTATCGTTGTTGTTGTTGTTGTAATTGTTGTTGTTGGGGTCACCAATTTCGGTGAACCTATCGTTATCTGGTCGCTCGCGACTTGGTTTAATTGAGAGTATAAGCTGCTGGAGTACCTCTCGTGTGGGTATATTATCCCAGTCTGTGTTGTGCTGGTTTCCTTCGCGATAGGGGATGCTGTCGCTGGCGTTGTATAGCTTACTGAAACGTTCGTCGTAGGCGATGCAAGTTTCACTGAAGATGGTGTTGGTACCGGCCCTGGTAAAAAGGGTATTCTTATTAGCCGAGTTCGAGGCGCTATTGGCTCTGCCCGGCTGCAATTGTTGCTGTTGCTTGGATTGCTCTGCTGCTGCTGGCGGCTCTGATTGCTTGGATTGCTTGGACTGCTGCTGCTTCTGCTGCTGCTGCTTTGACCATACGCTGCTGGCACCTTGATCAATATGATTCTTGGATTTGGATGCGTATTGATAACGATCGGTATCGTAGTCCCAGTCCAAGATGCTATTCTCTTGGTTCTCGCTGGCAAGCTCTTGCAATCTGGCAAGCAAGTGTTCTCTTTCTGATAATTTAAATTTCCAGATATCGGGGTTTCGTAGTATGTTGTGCCCTGAACTTGTGCTGGCTCCTGGATCATCAATATTATATCTTTGGGATTTTCGGTATTCCGTTTGATTGATGCTCTTGTTGGTTCCGTTGTTTGATGAATCGGTATAGTTCCTTTCCTTAATGTTGTTGTTGATATTCTCGACGTGTTGTTGTTGTTGTTGCTGGTGATGGTTGTTGCCGCTGGTGTTGCCGTTGTTGTTGTTGTTGCCGTTGCTGGTGTTGTTGTTGTCGTTGTTGCTAGATTCGCTTCTGAGCCCTTGGCTGGCTTGGTTTTCGAAGTTGAATGCCATTTTGAACGTGGCTACTCTCGATGCAAATTTCCAACAAATTAAATATGTATATTTTTTGTTTTTTTGTTTTTATTATTATTATTTTTTGTGTTGAACGGTTCAAGGTTATGTTTGGTTTCGGTACGACAGGATTTCAAAATTTATACAATTAATCAATTTGTATAATTTTTTATTATTGGGTTTTTTTTTTCAGGATATGTCCGATGAGTGGAGCAAGCACATTTTAGAGTTTTTGGTTTTTTTTTATTGTGTTGAAAATAGATAAAAGAAAAAAGAATTTGTTATTACGCAGAACGACGACGTGGGTTGATTGTGGTGGAGGGGGGCGGGGCGGTGAAGCACGATCCTTTATAGGGGTCGTACCACCACCCAATGGATTCTTGCATTCTTACATACAATGTACGAAATGTTGTGTAGGGTTTTTTTTTGTATGATGTTACACCCATCATATCGTAGGCAGTATATATATATATACAATTAATCAGAGATATCAACATGGTGACACATAATTAAATCGTCTTGATATCTCCAATCATTGAGTTATATATGTAGTAGCAAAGAGGTGAAGATTTGCAGCGAATTTATAGTAAATGGGATTAGTGGAGTGTGGGGTGTGCGATGTTTTTTTTGTTGGCGAGTTTTTTTTTTTTGTATCCTTGTGTTTTCCTTTTTGCCTTTTTTCCATGTGTTCCTTTTTTTGTTGTTAATATTTACACTGGTTTTTTTTTATATATATTTTTCACTTTTTTTTTGGATTTATTCCTTTTTTTGTTTTGGAATTACTCCTTTTTTGAATGGAATTACTCCTTTTTTTAATGGAATTACTCCTTTTTTTTTTGAATGGAATTACTCCTTTTTTGTAAATGGATTTCTCCTTTTTTTTTAATAATGGATTTACTCCTTTTTTATGGAATTACTCCTTTTTTCATATTGCCAACTTAAAAACTATATAGTAAGTAGTCGAATTCATTCAAGCAAACATGAGGCTTATATCTATATAAGAAAGGCTAAAGGACTTTGTATACTCACTTTTAGTTGACCGTTTGAGAGGAACAATGAAATTGTTGAGATAACTCTAAACAAGCTCTAAAAGAGTCGTCGACGCAACTTCCTTTTAGACTGAAAGTAGAAAATGAAAAAACCCTCATTATATATACGATCGATAGGTAATATATAAGTATATAATATATAACGGGTGTGTGTATAGGCTTTATGTATCGAGTGTTATTGTCAATTACGGTAAACACTGATTTGAATGGGCGTAGGTACTTAATGTTATCGATAACTACTGCCACTATTATCTATCTATCGATTTTATCTATACGTATTTTATGAAAAACTTCCTCATTGTAGGGGATCACACTATACAATCGTGATAGGCGCCGATAAGCCTCTTTATTACCCGAAAGACAAGGCCAACCCAACCCAACACACTGAAGATGCGAAATGAATTTCACAATAATGCCATATATGGGCACACTGTAAACAAAATGGCTGCCAAGCTACAGCAACAGCGCAACAGGTTTCCCTATGGAGCTTGACGACAACTAATCATTTATTGTTATTGTACTCCCTATAGCTGTCATTGTTGTTGTTGTTGTTGTTTGTTTTGGATACCCCACCCCGAGTGTGCCAGGTGGGGTAATTATCTTTAGCACTAGAAAATTGCACAGGCCGCACACGTCCATGTCAGTATGTATGTATGTACATATGTATGTAAGCCTCGTAGTAGATAATGGCGCCCCTCCTATCGCAATCTCGCTGACATATCAAAAATCGTGCGCGCCCGAAAAACAACAAAAACAACACACAGAAAAAGCAAATTTTTTAATTGGTGGAAAATAACCAAAGCGCGAATATCACGTAAATATCAAAACTAAGCACCCTACCCCTCCCATCCCCTCCCCACCCCACCCCCTCTTAGTTTACACAGCAATGCAATCAAGTAATTACAAGCGTATGTACTCAGTTAGATTTATACTGCGATATATGTATGTATGTATGTGTGTATGTGTGTATAACAGTGTGGTCACGAAAATAAAAAATCCCCGCAAGCTGATATACATATGTGCGTGTGTGTGTGTGGGTGTGTGTGTGTGTCAGCTGCTGACGTCTGTCTTTGGGCACACGCTCTATGTGTATGTGTGTGTATGCACGTCACAGTAACTGTCGAATTGATTACATATGTATTAATTTGATGGCAAGCATGTTAGAAAAAGTGTGTCCATATATATATAAATATACTATATGCATGTATGTATGCACACACTTGACTCAATTTCAATATGGCGGTCCAAACGTTCGCAAATGTTAATATCAGTAAAAGCTTTCATTGAAATTTTTTCTGCTAATAAATAAATAACCAGCTACTACACACACAAACATGTATACATATGTATAGTATGACACATGTACGTTATATATAATGTGACATATGCCTGCTGATCTTCACTTTGCAATATATTTTATTCTTTTCTTTTTTTTACTTTACTTACAATTCTCTTTTTTACTTGTGTCTTCAAGCACAGTTGGCCGGTTGTCGCAAACCTGACCGAAAAATTATTCACTTGATGATATTATTTAGCACGCAATTTATATATTGGGTGGTTCCTCACACCACCGCACTGATGTCTCTACGCGATTTGCCGTTGCCGTGTTCAATGTGTGTCGTAGAAGACAGACAATGAAATGCGCAGTCCGATTTTATATAACTTTATTATTTTTCTATCCTTTTTTAGCTAGGAGTTTATTATTTATTCTGTAATTCACTTTACACACTTTTGCAGTATATGAAAATTAAAGAACTCTGAACAGCGATGAGTGTGACTCAACCGCTTGCTTGTAGTATTCACTGTAGATTGAGGTCGAAAAGTGCCGCGACTCGATGGAAGGCAGATTGGCTGAAAATTCCAACTGAACTCGTATGAATTTACGTTTCGTTGTGAAATTCAAAAAGCACAAGGCGAAAACAAGTTTGCCATAGCCAGATAAAGCGCGCGTGTGTGTGTGTGTGTGTGAGTACACGAAAGCTCTACACAGATAAAGCGCGCTCAGTGAAAGAGAGAGAGAGCGTAAGAGCTTTCGCGCGCGCTGCCAGCAAGCAGAAGGTTCTGCAGTGTGTGCTGCTTTTTGGTTATGTTGTTACGTCATTGCTAACGTGCCCAAATTGATCAGTGCAAGTTGCTATAAATTTTGTTATGCATATAGAAATCTGCTATAAATGCAATAAATATACTTGTTATGCAAATTAAAAGAGTTATATAGTTTATCTAGTTTTCTGTATTTTCTTTAACAATTTTTAATTCATTTACATTTGTGACGTCACGCACTACCTACATTCCGTTTGGCCCTGACTGAAATCCATTGTGCGTTGTTGCATTCTGTCCGCCGGCCGGCAGAATATGCGTATATGTATGTATGTATGTACATATGTATGTGGATATGTATGTATGGATGAGTTAAGTATCCAATTTTGCAGAGAATGAGTCAACAATTTGTGTACCATCGCTTGCCTGGCAGATCTACATTTGTATACATTTGTATGTATGTATACCATTGTATTTATGTATACATATATAAATGTACGTGTACGCATGTTTATTTTGTTTTCAAAGAGGCGAATAATGGGTTATAGGGTTTTTGTGTTTATATGCATACAAGGAGTATTTTACCTAGTATTTTATGTAGACAGTGATCTGATATAACATGTAAAATAAATACATAAAAAACTGTGTACAGATATTTCTGTTATTTAATTTTATATTATAATATAGTAAATTTGATTTATTTTATTTTTTTTTTTTTGCTATAGTTTCTTTGAGGCAACAGACGTGGCAATTAGAGAAATACTACCAATTGGCAACGATTTTACATATAGTAAATATGTAGAAATCTATTATAATATTATACTTTTGCATACATTTGGTTTCAATAATAATTAATAGTTTTATGTATATTGATGTTTGTTCCAAACAACAATCTAATTAAATATCCACAACTGAACTACATATTTAGCCTAATAGGTGTTGGATTTGAGCAATAAAATATTGATGAAGAAGACTAGAAATAACATGCTGAGTGACATCGACTTTTAGTAAAATTGGTGTGAGTGAAAATGAGTACGTGGAAGGTTACACATATACCATAAAATCTGAACCTGAAGGCCACTGGCTGTAGCTTTCTCCGATTGTTATTCTTTTCTCTATATGCACCAGAAATTTAGTATTCATAATGGCATTTGGAAAATAAAGTTCGGAATTTCCAGTTTGAAAAAGCGTTACGAACCATAACCTAACCTCTTTTTTTTCACTTGTAAGTTGTTGCGCTTTGCCAAAAGCTGCACTTGTCGAATAAAGCTTTTTTCAATTAGTCAGCGACATGTTCTCTGTATTAGTTAACATATCGGTGTAAAGATAAAAGCTCGCTCTCAAAAGCTGCAAAGCTTTCAATTTTCACGCACAAACAAAGTGGGTGATAATCAAAAAAAAAAAAAACAGATGAGTCATGCTGCCAACGCAAAAATTGCCCGAGCTTAAAAGCTCAACCCATGCATGTGACTTGTAATATGTATGTCCCTGTGCATGTGTATATTATATGGTACATATTGTACCACACGCCAAGGAAGGGGTAGGTTAGTGCGGGGCATGCAGACAGTTTAATTATCGCCGTCGTCTAAAAGGTGCGCGCGATTCTTGGAAATTTTTTGCCTACTATAGCAAAAGCCACATGCCAAAATTTCTATGCAAACATACATATGGATGTGTGTACATCATCCATATGTCCATAGAGACTATACGTATCTAATTTGGGGTTTTTGTTTTTTTTTTTTTTTTGGCACTGATCGCAGACTGGCACGAGATTTTTGCTTGTCGGATAGAAGAAGAAGCTAAAAGCTATTGGCAGTCGCCCCACGTATTGCTAGTGGTAAGACAATAACAATGAAAAATCATTGTGATATGAAAAACCTTAGGCGAATTTGCAAGCCACGATGATCGCGCAAAAAAATTTGTTTGTGCCATGGGCCACGTCTATGGAAAACTTTCACGTAATACCTTATGTAGTATACGTGTATGTACATAGAATTATTTGCACTTATTATCATGCGGTACCATAGAGACAGATATGATGATGGTTCAAAATAATTGCGAGCACTTGTGGACGTCATCAGTGCGAATGTACTTAAAATAATGAACTGATTTTAGATAGTACAGTTATAACTTCATATTCCTATAGTCATAACTTCATCAAAAATTAACTGATTTCCCATTGGAATGCCATTTTGTTCATTATTCGCGCTCTAGATTGATTCTGCATCAAAATGTAAAGGTATTTCGAATTTTTAAATTTTGACCTATTATGCTTGTCAACTATACCTCATCTGGGATACCATACTAAAGCTCCCCTAGTCATAAAAAATATCTTTTATGCTATTTTTTTAAATGTAGAATCACAGGTTGCTAAAACATGCACAAAATGTCATTCCGCGTGAAAATCGTTTGATTTTTAAGAAAGTTACGATCGGTGTAAACTGAGGGTACAAGGCCTGTTGAGGGTGTTACATGTCTAATTTTTTGACCATTTCGACATGATTTTTGGCCCAAAATTAAGTATTGTTTAAAATCGATATATACACTTGTTTAGTACTAATTTTGACCTCCGCAATCTATTAAAATTAAAAACTCGCGATTTAAAAATTAAAAAAAAAAAAATCTGTTGAAAAATCATAGGGGGACCCTTACCTAAATTTTGAAAAATATCGAAAATTTCTAAAAATCCATTTTTCTATTTTTTAAATGTAGAATCACTCAGGTTGTTAAAACATGAACAAAATGTCATTCCGCGTGAGAATCGTTTGATTTTTAAGAAAGTTACGATCGGTGTAAAATGAGGGTACAAGGCCTGTTGAGGGTGTTACATGTCTAATTTTTTGACCATTTCGACATGATTTTTGGGCCAAAATTAAGTATCGTTTCAAATTGAATTAAACACTTGTTTAGTACTAATTTTAACCTCCGCAATCAATTAAAATTAAAAACTCTCGATTTAAAAATTAAAAAAAAAAAAATTTGTTGAAAAATCATAGGGGGGACTCTTATCTAAATTTTAAAAATATCGAAAATTTATAAAAAATCCATTTTTCGATTTTTTTAATGTAGAATCACTCAGGTTAAATAAACAAACTTGTAACCACACTCATAATTTCAAACAAAGAGTTATGCACAAATAATTCTACTACATATAGCTTACTCGCTCGCACTCACACAGCGACGCGTCGCGACGTCGACGTCAACTGCTCAAAGCAGCGCGCAAGGGTTGCTGCTCGTACCGAACATTTGTACTGAAAACTGAAACTGACTTGCATAACTTCTGTGTTATTGGTCCGATCGGGTTGTAATTTAGAGGATATGTTCATATTGCATTCAACATTTTGTATGCCGAAAGAGAATGTTATGAACTCAATACCTCGCTTAATAATCGCAAATTACTAATTTTTGGGGGCGGTGAGCGTGGCATCAAACATTTGATGAAAAGTTGGGATAACCTACTAGACTTTCCATAGTCATAACTTGATCAAAAATTAATCGATTTCCCTTTGGAATGTTTATGATTCGGTCTCTAGATGGATTCTGCATTAAACAATAATGTTATTCAGACTTTGAAAATTTTGAACTTCTATGCATGTCAATTAAATTCCTTTGAGGGACCTAAGAGACCCCACTAGACTTTCTATAGTTATAACTTTCTCAAAAATTTATGGAAATCATTTTGTTCATGGATTCTGCATTAAAAAAAATAAAGGTATTTAGACTATTTTGATCTATTATGCTTGTCAACTATACCCCAATACTTCAGCTGTAGGGTGCACACATCGAGCTTTGAAGGTGAAGGGCGGTTCATTATCGAAAAATGTTCGCCCTCAAATTCTAATCAGTTCGAAATTCGAAAATGGCGTGTGTGTGTGTGCTTATCGGACGGCATGTGTCAATGGCCTACAGTGGGTGTTAGCAGAATTATTTTAAGTAAACTTACCGCCCATCGTGTCACGATGTTGTTTCGAGTTATCCCAATGCAATATGTGTTCTTTTTCGCTCTCTCTTCCTTCAAATAGAGTTCTCTTCTTCTTTACACTTGCTCCTCCTTTCAATTGGAGCCTCAAAAACGAAATGGGCGACAACAAATATTGCGCCGTAGAATATTATTATTGCGCTTTTTTCGCAGCCCCTTGGTGCGCTTTAGCAGAGTCTTGGTATTGGTTACCGATAGATAGTTATAATAATTGTTGGTGGTGTTGATGATGATGTTGGTGCTATGCCAGCCGCGCATACGCATACACATAAAATTGTTTAGCATGGGAATCTGCTGATGCGAATGTTGTAGACACATGAAGGCAACGACAGGCGACACTTGCATGACGTTGACGACCCGCGCACTCTTTGTTGTTGTTGTTGTTGTTGTTGTCGCTGTTGTTGTTTTGCCAACAGTAGAGACGGCGAACATAATACTGGAGCGATTCTCCGTTAAGAAAAAACTGAATTTCTTTCAGTATGTAAGTGTCTACCGGCACGTTTTTTTTATTACAATTGTTGTTGTTTTGTTAAACTACAACTAAATTCCAAGTTTCAGATCGTATCCATATGCCAGATACAATATATATATATACTATATGATCGATTGCGTCTCTCGCAAATCTATTCACACACACTTTACTTCACGCTTTGTTGCTCTCGATTTTGATACACACAAAATAGATGATGAAAATTTATTGTTCTATTAAATAGTAATCTTTATATGGAATTTTTGCCGTTGATGCCATTAAGACAAATGCATAGGATGATTTGAAATCAAAATTTTATTTTTATTTTTATTTTATTTTTGTGTTTGTTTTTTTCGCACAGTGTTTCGCACACTCGAGCTTATTTCACAAATTTCACGTAAATTTGCACAGCTTTGCTGGTGTTGTTGTTGTTGTTGTTGCTTGGAGTAGAGCTTTCTTGGCTGACGAATTCGCTTTGCGATACGATACGATACGATATAATAAAAAAGTTGCTCTGTTCACGACGACTAAAGTTTTGTTACTAACGACACCTCAATCGGTCACTGGACAGACTCACAGTCTGTCGGCGTCGACGCTGGCGTCGCAGCTGATAAACGCTGCTGACGTAGTTGAAAGGAAAGCAACCCGCACGCTCTCTTCCTTCTCTCTCTCTCACTCTCTGTCAGCTGTCTGCTCTCGCCAGCCGTGCCCCCAAAATGATTTCTATTTGATTCTATGCTAAGAGCAAAGGTAATTGAGAATTATTTATAAATCATCTGTCTAGCTGCAGTGACTTATACAGCCCCTTCCCCTTCATGCAAGAACTTGCAGTGTCATCGTTTCTATGCAGAAATACTATCATAAATTTGGCGTGTGCCAATATCAAATTTGTACCTTATTACGATACTTAAAACCCTAAATAAAATAATATGTTCGTACATAAATCAATAACAAGCTGTATTAGTTCGTCGATCTTATCAGTACGCAGATAAGCAAAAAAAAAATATATGTATATATACTCAAACAAAATTAACTTTTCGCTGGAAAAAAAGTTATTCCTGTTTCGATAAGGTGAAATTTGAATTTAATATATGTATGTAGTACTCCAGGTGTGTGTATGGTACACACGGAATACATTGTACCGCACTCTTAGCAACAACAAGGACAGCAACAATGTACCGAAATTTGGCATGCTGCATGCGTGAGAGAGTTGCTCTCTCTCTCTCTCCATACTCACTCACTGTGTTCCCTTTTTGCGCTCTCTCATTATGCTACTCTCTTTCGGCCGTGTGTTTGGCTGATGCAACAATTGCCACGCATTACAACAGCTGCTTAAACGTTGCCTGAGCACAGCTGAGCAGCTGATGATGGGATGAGGCCTTGGCAGGTTGCTAGAGTTAGAGATGTGCGACAGCTTACAATCCACATTAGTGGATTGCAAGAAAGTTGTGTGTAGATCTTAAGTATTTTAACTACATTTAGGCAGGTTGCTAGAGTCGGAAATGTGCGAAGCAAGTTGTATGTGGATCTTCAGTATATTATCTACACTGAGGATGTTTCAATATACCTTCTGCTTATACTCAGATAAAATATATGTATAACTGTAAATAAGTTCAAGGTCCATGCACGTGACTAGCATGATTCATAAATACAAAAAAAGAAAAAAAAGAAGCGCAGCCAACTGGGCAAATTGCGCACTATTTTTCGCGAGCTTTATTTTTTATTTGTGATAATGCGCAGAAGAATACCAAATGGAATACATCAATACTAATTAATCTCTCTCATTATCTGGTGTTATAATTATTCGAATGCTGTGCCATGCACAACAAAAGAGATTAGCACCCCTCTCTAGCTTTATAAAGCTTTCAACTTGAGTTATTAGTTTCTTCTGCTTTTAACATACTATACTTTATATCTAATGCTATTACTATTATTATTATTATTATTATTATACCCTTCGACCATTGAAAATGGTCAAAAAAGGGTATACTAACTTTGTGCAAAATGTATGTAACAGGCATAAGGAGGCGTGGCAGACCCCATAAAGTATGTATATTCTTGCTCAGGATCACTAGCCGAGTCGATTGAGACATGTCCGTCTGTCTGTCCGTCTGTCCGTCTGTCCGTCTGTCCGTCTGTCCGTCTGTCCGTCTGTCCGTCTGTCCGTCTGTTTGTTTGAGACAACAGATCTTAGCTATTAAAAAAGCTAGAGACACCAAATTTGGTATGAAGGTTCCTTTATATCCGGGGCAGGTGAAGTTTATGTCAAATGTTTGATGCCACGCCCACCGCCCCCGCAAATCGGTTATTTACGATTATTAAGCAAAGTATTAAACCCATAACGTTCTGCTTTGGTATGTATAAAGCTAAATGCAATATGAACATATTCTCCAAATTACAATCCGATCGGACCAATAACACAGAAGTTATTAAAGTCAACGTTTTCAGTACAAACGTTCGGTACGCGCGTCGCTGTGTGAGTGCGAGCGAGTAAGCTATATGTACTAGAAGTATTTATGCAGAATTCTCTGTTTGAAACTATGAGTGTGGTTACACGTTTGTAACGGATTTTAAAATTGGGAGAAGGGTATCTTACTGTCGGGCGCCCGACTGTAGCCTTACCCACTTGTTTTTTATTTGTTTGTTTCATTAGGGATCAGAATACAGATTTTTCTATAACCTACTATTATTTTAAATTTATTTAACAACATTTATTCAGAATTTTAGTTAGAAACAGTTATAAGATCTTTTTTTTTATCATAATCATCATAATCTAAACTTCCTTCATTAATACATATAAACGAAAAGTAGTAGAAATAATTGTTGAAAAATTAATTATATATTAAAGACTTCAGTTATTATTATTATAAAAATAAACTACTTTAAATTTATATATGCATAAGAAGTTTTGACTTCTGCTAGGGAAAAAATAATATTAAGTGTTTTACTTTCAATCTACCGACCCCCCATGTGGAGACTTGCAATAAAATTTTAAACATAAAAAATTGTTTTTTTTCTGAATTTGCTTAATTAAAATGGATTGTCTAACGATGTAAGACCCATTTATAAAGAAATCCAAAGCAAATTGAGTAATTTTAAAGAAAGAGCCGGCAAACCGCTTTGAGAAAGAAAGCCAGTTCAAAGTGAATGTACAAGTCGGGAAATACATATAGACGCACGAATACATACATAGGGTATTGTGTATTGTATTGCGGGATAGAGAGAATTACAAACTGGAATTGGAATGAATGGAATTGAATGAGCGGGATGAAAAATGAGAAGAGCGACGACACATATACGATTGTGGATCAGTTGGACTCGGGCAGAGTGCGTTGTTGGACTACAGAAAGAAACGGAGTGAATTTTCTTGCGATGCATTGCCGACTTGTGGGTATAACCCTACTCCTGGTTGCTTGGAACACGGTCAGCTGTGCCGAGCCCCGAAAACCGCAGAATGTGCTGCTGCTGCTGGCCGATGATGCCGGTTTCGAGATGGGCGCCTATCTGAATAAATACTGCCAGACACCCAATCTGGATGCACTGGCCAAAAATGGTTTGTTGTTCAACAACGCCTTCACCTCGGTGAGCAGCTGCAGTCCGAGTCGCGCCCAATTGCTGACGGGACAGGCAAGTCATTCCAGCGGCATGTATGGACTGCATCAGGGAGTGCACAATTTCAATGTGCTGCCCGAGGTGAGCTCGCTGCCCAATGTGCTGCGCCAGCATGGTCAGGGCAAGAAGATCTTGAGCGGCATAATTGGGAAGAAGCATGTGGGACCCGCTGCCAATTTCCGATTTGATTTCGAGCAGACGGAGGAGCAACATTCCATCAATCAAATTGGACGTAATATTACGAAGATTAAGGAATACGCACGTGAGTTTCTCACTCAGGCCAAGCGGGAGGCGAGACCATTCTTTTTGCTCATTGGATTCCATGATCCACATCGTTGTGGTCACATTACACCACAATATGGTGAGTTCTGTGAGCGATGGGGTAGCGGGGAGGAGGGAATGGGCACAATACCGGACTGGAAACCGATCTACTATGATTGGAGCAATTTGGATGTGCCCGCCTGGCTGCCAGACACGGATGTTGTGCGTCAAGAGCTGGCGGCACAGTATATGACAATTTCTCGCTTGGATCAGGGTGTTGGTTTGATATTGCGCGAGTTACAGGCTGCCGGATTGGCAGAGGAAACGCTTGTAGTCTATACATCAGACAATGGGCCACCCTTTCCAGGTGGACGCACAAATCTCTACGAGCATGGCATACGTGCTCCGCTTATTGTAAGCTCACCTCAACCTGAGGATCGTCGTCATGAAACCAGCGGCTTTCTGGTCAGCCTACTGGACATTTATCCCACTGTACTGGATACACTGCAGCTCTCCGCACCCAATGGAACACGTTTCACTGGTAAATCTCTGTTGCCTGTGCTCAGAAAGGAGCCGGAAAATGAGGATAATTACGTATTCGGTAGTCAAAGTTACCATGAAGTCACAATGGCATATCCAATGCGTATGGTGCGCAGCAGACGCTATAAGCTCATTCACAATCTCAACTATTGGGCAGATTTTCCTATCGATCAGGATTTCTATACATCGCCCACGTTCCAGCAGATTCTCAATGCGACAATCAATCGACAACCCTATCCCTGGTATCGCACCCTACAACAATATTATCAACGACCCGAATGGGAACTCTATGACATCAAGACGGATTCGCTGGAACGTTTCAATCTGGTGGATAAGCCTAAGTATAGTGCGACGCTTAAGCAATTGCAGCAGAAATTATTTAAATGGCAGATGGATACCGAGGATCCCTGGCGTTGTGCCCCACATGCTGTGCTCCAGGCACAGGGTGTCTATAAGAAGGATCCCGTGTGTCTTACGTTGGGACACGAGGCACTGCAGCGGCCCAAGCCAAAGTTCCTCAACCAGTATGAAGAGTATATTATAGTCTAGAAGTTTTGGGTAAAAAAAATCCTATCTTGGCACCCTGCCGACCCGATGAAGTATTTTTTTCTATAATCTTGCAATTATACACATGTATTCTAATCACATTCAAAATAAAACGTATTTCAAGTGCTGATAAGTTAAGAGCACATTTTTTTTAAACAATCTGTTTTTTTTTCTTTTTGCAAGTGTTACTCATGGTCAATACTCGCCAATGTTGCTTTTAATAGTCTGATAGAGACGTAAATACGAAATGTTTTGGCCTTATGCAATAAATAAATAAATGAGGTAAATGTGATATTAAAGTTCCAAGGGACTTCTATAATATGATTATACTGTGGACTTAATTAAAATAAATATAAATAATAAAAATATTAATATATAATAATATTATAATATAATTTATATATTATAAAAAATATTTTTCAGACGATAGCAGAAATCTCCGACTTTATAAATCATATATATTCTCGAACAGCGTCAACAATTGAGTCGATAAAAATATGTTCGACTGTCTGTATGATTTCAGAGACTTTAAGAACTGCAAACCTCTTTGGGGGGTTAAGAAAAATAACCTTATACGTGCATTAGAAAAAGAAAACTATAAATCTGTTAAATTTGCAAATTTGTTAGGATGGTTCATTATAATTTTTTTGAAGGGTGGAAAACCGGTTTTGAAAAATGCAACAAGTTATATCAAAGAAAATGCTCTGGAATTTTCGAATGATTACAGAACATAGGATATATTTCGTTAATTCTTTATTTCAGAATAAATATTTATTTTTTTTTCTAGGCAAATAAAATGCTCTGGAATTTTCCATTGATAATAATAGCATATAATTTACTTCAATTCTTTATTACAGAAATAATATTTTTTTTTGCGACCCAGTGCGATTTACTTTCTGATGTCATATAATAAAGTCGCAAGTCCGTAATGTCGTCATTTCATATTACAGAACAGAACAGAAGAACAATCCTAACGTTAATTCCATGAATTATTTTTAGCATTTGCTCTTTCTTAGCTTAGTCCCCGCACACACCCCTCCCTGGAAGACTGACTACCCTATACACACACTCAGAATCCTCGGCAAGCATGACGACATGACCTCAAAGAATGAGGATGAGAATGATGATGACAAGATGAGCGCATGGGGAGGGTTGGGTAATATTGCGTCACGTTTCTGTGTCATGCCAAGGGGAGGGAGGATGTGTGAACTTTGGACTGCCTCTGTCTCTGTTTCATTGTGTTCTACTGTGGAAAATCGAAAATCCACATGCGAACCCCTGCCCTACCCCCTTTTGGTTTTATTGATGGCGTCGTCGCTGTGTCGCTGTGCCTCATCCCGATGCAGCAGCCAGGCTCATGCAGGCAGCATCCAAATCAATGTTACGCAACATGCACAGAGTCCTCGAGTCTGGGGCTGGGCCAAGGTCAATGAAGTGGGTAGTGGGGTAGGGGGTACACGTCGCGTTGCGTTTAAGGTCAACATGCAAATAACAAAACGCAAATTGGGTTGTTTCCTTTTTTTGTTTTATGATTTTGAACGAAAGACACATTGAAAATTAAATGTTATCAATTTGCATAAATTAGGGCTTTCAGTTTTTAGCGTATTTTTGTTTTCTTCTTATATAACTTTCTTCTTCTTTTGTCATATTATTTGCTTTTACATATGTATGCAATTTTTTTTTGTTTTTGTAGGGTATGTACTTGTATAGTATAGTATCATAATGTTTATTAATTTTATTTTGTTTTCTTTCTCTTTGATTCCACCACACAAATGCATAATTACAATTATTATTGTTTAACTTGTTTGCCAATGAAAAAAAAAAAATACTCGCTCGCCATTTTGGGGGGGGGATCTCTTCTAGATTCTCTTTGGAAATGTTTGGCTAGCGATACGGTGTGTGGATCGCGTGGTATTTTCTATTCGTTCTTTTCGCACTGGCAAATGAAAATGTTTTTCTTTTTTCGTTAACTAATTTATTATCAGTAAATATATGTATATATGTATAATTGTGTATACCTTCGCTCGAGAGAACCTATATACATACATTCGTATATATCGGACTCATCTGCCGCCTTTGCGATGCAGATAGAGATACAGTAATATTATAGGTAGTATATAGACTACCTCTAGTTCATCTAGGCTTTTACTGTTTGTTGCTATGCTGCTGCTTTCGGTTAGTAATTTTTTTCCTCTTTCTCATTTTCTTTGCTATGCTTCGACTGACTTGACTGGTTTTGCGTTATGTTTTAGGTTTCGCTTATGTTTACATACATAGTTATTATCAACGTTTTAATATCAGTAATTAATTAATGTTTAATTTCAAATTTTAACTAGTTTTATGCTGGTTTTACTTAGGAGGATTCCGTTACGTTACGTTGTTCATTATTTTGCCATTATCATTTATCGTTATTGTTATCAATATTGTTGTTGTTATTATTAAGTTTTGTATTTACGCTGCTGTTCAGTATACGTTATAATAAATACATAATAGTAAATATACATGTAGATAATATGCTTAATAAATATATCTATATTTATATATATATATATATTGTATGTATATATATATGTATAATTTGATTTATATAATAGTTATGTATATAAATAACAAAAAACAACACACATAAAAAGGAGCAAAAAAGTAGGATACAAATCTTGTTGTTACATCCTTGAATTTGAATTAATTTTTTAAATTTTACAACAAACATTTAAGACAATTAGTTTTTTTCATTTTCTTTGCTTTTCTTCTTCTTTTCAATACGTTCGTTCATATGCCTTTTAGGGATAGAGTGTGTGGGGGAGTATTGTTTTTGCACAAATATCAGTTTAGGATATACAATAAATATATAGGAATACACTTAGGTATATGATGTAGGTAGCTTTAGGTATTTTTTCATTTTCTTTTTCGTTTTGTTTTTGATTTTTCATAAAGGTATAGAAGAGCTGGCGTAAAGAGAGCGCATAATGGAAATTAATTAGAAATTACAATCAATCAATTAATGAGAATGGCAAAGCAGAAAGATTGCAACCGATATATGCATGTAGTTATTTCCGGTAGGTAGTATGTGTATATATATATATATATAGTATGCACGTATCGCTACCTAATTAATATCTTGAGTTGCCGACTTGCTGTCAAGTTCTGTGTGTTTTTTGTTTTTTTTTTTTTTTTTGATAATAAATACATCTTTTTGTGTGTGTTTGCATGTGGTTCGAATATCTTTAGCTGCAGAATCTGAATCGCTTTTTTTTTTTGGTTTTTGTTATCGTTTTCAAGTTTGCGTTAGAATTAAAAATTTGTAATACAAAGTAGAGAACAATTACTGACAATTTTCTTTCGAATTGAAAACGCATGGAAATTTTCTAATCGATTTTTGTAACATTTTAGGTAAATTTAGTTATTCAGTAGTACATTAATATAATAATTGTAATTGTAATTAATTTCATAGTTATTGTGTTGCCAACTGGTATAATTTCGCTTTCAATTTTGTTCCTCATCGTCAATCCCTTGCGTCCTGGCATTTTCTGCTTATGGCCACGAATGAATGCTGTGCTGTGCTAGCTCTAGCTAAGCCGTAATCGTAACTGTAACTGTATAATCGTAACTCTAACCATATTCATGTATATATCATTTCGCATCAACTCTATATTGTATGAATGTGTGTGTGTGTGGTGTGTGTGATTACATGTGCTGCCAAACTGAGCGCCGAATGACGACGAAACCAACATTCTATTCTCTTCAGTTAATTACTTTAGTTATCAATATTATTATTATTATTATTTTTGCTTTCGACCACATTCTCATCAATGTCCATCGATTTTGCTGTCAGATTATTTCTTTGCGAGCTTAGTTGCCCAATGGAACCTGCACCTGAACATATGATTGTGGGAAATAGCCAGTTCGCCCATTGACAGAGCCCTCATACCAATTATCATCCACTCGATTGAGTAGCGTGATAATATCATTCTCTTTGAAGCCCAATTCGCCGGGATTCTCTGGCTCGAAATCATAGAGGGCCTGGCAGCAGGGCTGCTGTTGCCGTTGTGGCGTTACCGCCATTGACTTGGCTGGCGAGCGCATCGGCGAGGGCAACGGCGAGGCGCTCGAGCTAATGTGGGACGGCGTGCCGTCATCATTGAGGCCGCCGCCACCGCCGTCCAAGTTCAGATCGAGCAGCGTCTTGGGCACAAACTCATTGCGTGGCCGGCTCTCCGCCTCGGCGCGCTTCTCTTGCAGCGTCTCCTGCAGGCCACGCAGCACATCGGCGCATTGAGAGTGAAAATCGTATAGTGCTTCAGCAAAAGTTACCAATTGTGAGACATGTTCGGTATCGTTCTCCAACAGATTGAACATGCCCACCTGTGCCAATTGCAATGATTCGGCAAACTTATCCTCAGCACCACGAATTTCATCATCTTTGGCCTGCCGACGACGCTTGCAATCGAAGTCAAGACGCCGGCCTTGCAGCTTCTTTCGATGATGCATGACCTCCTTCAGGTCTTTGGTCTGCATATGATGCAGGGGCTCCAAAAAGTTCTGCTTGATGTTGTCGTCCAGCGAATACTTGACGTCGGCCATTTGTTTAAGCGCTTCGCCAAACTCGACGAGCGCCTGCGCGAACACGCTGTTGTCCTCGCCGAGCTTCTTACCATAAGTCAACATGCATTCGGCCAGCAGACCCTCTGGCTGTGGATACGTATTGGATTTGGCCTGTCCGGATAATTTCGAGATGCCCTTGACAGCAGCCATTTTGGCACGTGCCGTTGGATTTGGTTGCAGGAATTCCTTCGTCTTCAACTGCAACTCCTCCACCAGCTCAACGGTGACATCCGTCTTGCGTTCCATATCCATGAAATCCAGATCCAATTTGGTGCCTTCGGCACCACCCATTTTCTCTGTTACATATTGATTTGCTTTGTTGATTTGTTTTTTTAGTCCGGCGAAAGCCATCGTGTTGCCTTAATTGTTGTTGTTGTTGTTGTTGCAGGCACACTCGAGTTGTTGTTGTTGTTGTTGTGTTGTTGCTGAGATGTCAACGACGCGGTTGCTGTGAACGGGTTTAGCTGAGTTAGTTGACTTGCCAATTAATTTTCCATTTGATTTGTTCACCAATTTTTTTTATGATTATGATTTTATATTGCCTAAATATATATTTTAATATACGCTATAATTCTATTTATAACGTTTGGATGACTTACGCGGCGTGCACTCTCTCAATTGGTGTAGGGGGTGGATACTCTCGCAGCTGGGTGCTGCTGCTGGAGGTGCTCCCTGTGCTTCTGCTGCTGCTGGGGCTGACTGTGGATGTTACTGGAAGAAACTGTGGCAAACGACAACTCGGGCCAGTTACATAGATTTTTTCAGATCTTTTTTTTTTTGGATTTCGCACTTTCACTCGTTTTGTTTGCGCTGCACGTCGTTCTGTCTGTCTGGCGTCGTCGTTATCTTCTTTTATTTTATTTTATTCTTTGCCAGAACCTTGGATGTGTTGCCCGACAATTGACTGCGTAATGTTTGAAGGACTGACTGACTGACTGACTGACTGACTGTCGTTACTACTACTATTTCTCCCACTGCCTTGGGGCTGCTTGTGCTGGACGCGCGGGGGTCGTTTTTTTCCTCTTCCAAACTGAATCGATATTTTGACTGTGTACAAAAATTTTATCACTGAAACAATTTTGTTTGCCAACACAGGCAACCCATTTGCCAGGGTTGTGGCAGTTCATTTGAAATTCGTTCACATGAACGATCAGCTGTTCCACTGATTCGCAGTTATGGCGGTAAATTTGAAATGCATGCGCATTGATTATTTAAAATTTGTTATCATAGTTTGAAAACTTGAAAAAACTAAATGAGGCATTTAAAAAATACACGATGTTTTTGTTTTATTTTGAGAATTGTCATTCGAAAACGTTTGTTGAAATATTCTAAGCATTTTATATTGCCCAAATTTAAATATAAAGTAATTATTAATCTATGGTTTATTTCCATTTCAGTTGAAAAATGTTAAAAAATAATAAAAAAATAATGTAAAAACTCTAGGGTTGACACTGTGCCCTGCCCAGCTGGTTGTTCTGTTACTCATCCGCAATAACATATTGCTGGTTATTTAACATTTTGTTATTCGCATTTAACAGAATGCTTACTGGGTAGACTGTTAACACTAAGCAGAGAAGTGCTGTTAACTTGCTGTTGTTTTCTAATCAAATGTAAGCAGTGCAACCGCACTGCGCTATCAGCAAACAGAATAACAAGCAGTGCACTCATTTCCGACTAACGGCATTTTCTTAAAAATTATATTTCGAAATTTCAGAAAAACGAGTGCAGCTAGAACCATCCGGTTTTTTGAAACGGGTTTATTTTTATTTTGTCCATTAAGACACAGGTCCACAAGCTCGTGAAGTGTACATGCACAACTTGAAGGAAGCTCAAAGTTTTTTCCAGTTTTTTCAAAAACGAAAAAGTGAAATTTTAAAATACTTATATTTCCTGTTTCAAAACAGTTCCGCCTACGCCTGTGATGCAGGGTTTCCAAGTAAATAGATAATTGTAGTCGCCAAATGCGCAAAAAAAAAACAAAAATATGGAAATGTATAGTAAGGGGCGATCCCCCTTAAACAAATATGATTATTTTGGAAAAGAAAGTCCAGAATGAAATAGAAAATGAATCGTTACTAACTAAACTTACAATGAAAATGCCACACGCATTCCTGACGTCTGCGGGTGAGTCGGCATCTTCACAACAACTACTTGTTTTTTTTTCTATTTTTTTTTTTTTTTTTATCTTTCTCGAGATAACCCTTTGGGGGGGATTACGACGATACTACAGTTAATAAACAAACATTAGAGCATGTAAATCAGTTCAATAGTGCAAGATAAGCGAGATAAGAATGGCAAATTTGTTTGCTAATGTGTATAAAAACCCCTTCCAATGTCTGGCCAGATATTAGTCTCTCTCTGGAAACTGAAACGACTGAGCCAGCAAATCTCAGAAGCAAACGAAATCGAATCAGAAATGAAATTCGCAATTGTTCTACTACTCGTCGCCTGCATTGGTATTCAGGTAATATATATATATATATATATATTCATGATCGCAGCTGATTCTCTGACTCTTTGCAGGCACAACCCTTCGGTGCCTTTGGGCCTGGTGCCAATCCCTATGCGGCTGCCAATCCCTTTGCTGCCGCCTACAATCCCTATTTGAATGGACTGTTCGGTGGAGGAGCTGCTGCGGCTGCTGCTCCCGGTGCTGCTGCTCCAGCTGCTCCCGCTGCTCTAGCTGCTCCCGCTGCTCCCTTGGCCTTTGGCGGTTTCTCCGTCTCCTCGTTCTTCCAATCCTTCGTGCTGCAAAAAGAGGCCGAGCGTCTGCTCAGCCAGCCCGATTTCCCAGCTGATTTGTCCGCACGTGTTGATGCTGCTCTGGCCGATGCCGAGTTGGGATTCGCTAACTGCAACACCGCGACGTTGCCATGGCTGCAAATCCGTTGCGTGAAGCCCGCCTTGACGGCAGCCAAGAATGCGCTAAAGGAAATCGATGATGAGTGGCAGGCACGTCAGCTGGCAGCCTCCTCCACTGCTGCTCCAGCTGCTGCTGCTGCTGCCGGCGCCGCAGCCTAATCCCATCCCAAGAATACCAAGTGCAATACACCAACATAGTAGGTTCAATAAAATCACTTTAATAAATGTTTTTAAAAGCAACCCAACTCCAAGTCAAGCAAGTATAGTCTAGCAGGGTGGGCGTAGCAGGGACGCTACATCCTTGACCCAGGGAGCTGGCTTTGATGTGGCCGGGCCACGCCGTGCCGGGCCGGGAGTATTTTGCATATCTGTACTTTATTAAATTTCCAGCTATTACCAGAGCTTTTTCCCCCTGGTTCAGCTTCAAGTTGGGGCATAAGATTGGCTGCAAATATTTTACGCTTGCCCCTGCTCCCTGTCTGCCTCTGTCCTGCTCCTCTCATGCTCTCGGCGTGCTAATGTTGTGTCCTCCATGGAGTGCGGGATGAGTGCAAAAAACTTGACGCATTTTGCCCAAAATATTTGAATTCCTTCACTTTATTTGTTCGCCTTTGCGGCATTTTCTCTCTCTCTCTCTGTGCTGTGCTGGGTTCCTCCTACTTGTCCACCTCCTCCTTCTCCTCTTCCTCATCCTTTGCTGCTGCCTCTCTGCGCGCTGCTTTGTGTGCTCACATTGTGCGAATTGTTTGGCTTCGACGGCAGCCCTTTCCTTCTCTGCATTCATCAATTTGTCCGCCTTGGACAAGCTCCTCTCCTCTGCCCTCTCCCCTCCCCCTCACTCCCCTCCCCTCGCAGTGTGTGTACTTAATGTGTGTCGTCCTGCCAAAAATGTTTCCAGTGCATGATTCCGGGGCGCATTGCCAAAATGTGAGCATTTTGAATTACCCAATGTTGATTTATGTGTGCGCGCCCAATGCAGTTTCAATTGTGTCCATTCTATGCGATGTGCTGCTCCTCCTTCTCCTCCTGCTTCGCCTCCTGCTTTTTGCCCAATTTGATTTGATGTCACGTCGATTTTGCAGTTGAATTTGGGCAGGAAGAGGCAGGCATTAGTATGGGATTAAATTGTTTGGCTTAACGAGCCAAAGATTTGCCGCAAATGACCAGCAGGAAGAAGGCAAGGGCAGGGCTGGGCAGGCACAGCAGCCAGGCAAGTGCAGAAGATTCAACCAAATGACGCATACGCCTCGTTGGCGGCGCAAGCACATTCAAATTCAAATATGTAATTAAATGTAAATTTTGAAACAGCCGCTGGCCACACACACACACACACTTTCCCCAACACACACACACACACACACACACATACACACACACTCACATATACACAAGTATGACAAGGCGCATTACAAGGATCAGGAGAGTGCAAAGTTTTGTCACTTAATTGAAATATTTGCCTGAAGATTGAAACTTGCTTTACTGTTGTCATCATTACAACAAATCTACGAGTGTGTGTGTGTGTGTGCGTCTGTGTGTGTGTGTGTGCGGCCTGAACTTTAGCCAGCTCTGCGGCATACACTTGGCCACGCCCATTTCCGGGGCGTTGTTGCCTAATGCAAAAGTTGCGCCATTTCGAGCGCTTTAAAAAGTGGACAAAATAAAAGCAGCCGCAGCCAGTGGAGAGATATATATATATATATATGCTAAAATCACTGGGGAAACAGCTGTGGGGGGAGTCTACTTCCTACCCCCCTCTCCGTGCCCTACCCCTGCCCTGCCCCTGCCCCTGTTCTTGTATGTAAATTTATTTTGGGTTTGCGGATTTGTATGCAAAAAAGCAGGCAACCATTTTTTGTGGCTTTTCCACTGTCAGAGTACGTTGTCGAGGGGGGACAGCTGAGAGGGGAGAGGAATGGGGCTAAATGTGGTCAAAATTTAAGCATATAATAAGTTTTTTTTTTCTGTCCAGCGAGTGACTCACATCCGGTTTTGAAAATAATCAAGCTAAACTATGTCTATGTTTATCTTTCGCACCTCTTATCATTGTCGCCCGCTTTCGCCTATTTACCTTGACTTAGCTACTGGATGAAGTCTATATGGTAGATGTGTTAAATGCCACAGGTAGCATCCACACTCTATAGAGAAAGAGAGATAAGCAATCTGATTGCCGATTTGTCGTTTCGCAAGATGCTTTAAAAAATGTAATTAGGTTGAAACTGTTGACAATGTGTGGCGGCTTTATGGCGTTTACAGACTTTGGCTTACATCTCGTTAACGTTAAAGAGATAAGATAAAAGTGCTTAGATAAAAAATAGATCATTGCTATAGACAACAGAGTTCGCTCCCCAAGGTTTCAGTAGACAGTTGAACGTAGAGCAAGCATGTTGCCCATTGCATCGATTCTAGTGCCCTGCCTGCTGCTCATTTGCGCTGTGAGTTTGATAAGGAACTGCATAAATAATTATAAAAAAAAATTACTAAACTCATCTCAATTGCAGGCACAGGCTCAAAACAGCACAGATGTGGCCATTAAGGAGGCACTGCTGACCTCCGCCGCAGCCGAACTGGCGGTGCAGCGTGTGATCGAGGAGAAGTTGCCGGCCGGATCGGAGGCACGTGAATATAGCCAAAGTGTTATGGATTTTCTGCGTCTGGGCCTTAAGAATTGCGAGAAGGGTCTGATAACGGTGCAGCAGATTCCCGACTATCAGAAATGTGTGGATATTGCACGTGGCCTGGCCATGGCATCGGTGGGTGAGCTGGCCGGGCAGCATTGGGGCAGCTCGGGTGCAGCACGACTGGGTGGCTTCTTTTTCTAAAAGGAAAGGGTATAATAAAAGCTAAAGCAAAATGCGAGAACTTAATAAAGATAAACAAATGCTGTGTACTCACTTGCCTGATAAAGCCCAATCCAGTCTGTCGCGTCAGCATTCGATTGCAGCCAAGATGTGCCCGGGGGGGGGCGGGTTGGAAATTTAGCTTTGTTTTGCCTGCTTTGTTGTATTCTAATTAGAGTGTGTGTGTGTGTGCGTCTCGTGCTCATTACTCTACCAAATGTGCCGCAGGGTGGTGGGGAGGGGGAAGTAACGTGTGGCGGATGTAACTGAGTAATTATCATCATTAGACAGCGAAACAGTCAAAGCAAATGGCGACATTAATGTCGTGAAAATGTGTGCCAAAGTGGAAGTTCAAGATGCGTATGGGATTTGCGCAGCGAAGCAGAACAAACTCTCAAACTTATTTTTGTTTTGCAGTGTGACACAATTTGTATACCCTTGCAGAGGGTATATTTATTTTGGCCAGAAGTTTGCAACGTACCTTGGGAGGCATCTTCGACACGATCTAGTCTCTCAGTCTTAATGAAGCTATATAAGCTATATAAGTCGGAACGAGACAGATCGCACCTATATATCGTTTAGCTTTCACGATAACGTTTCCAAATTAAACATATCGATTTTCATTAATTAATATATTATGCCTGCCATATTTCATTCGAATCGATCCACTATAACATATAGCTGCCATATGAACAATCGGCCACAAAAGTGCTTAGCATAATAAGTTTCTTAAAAATGATTCTCTACTATAACTTTCTGAATTTTTACTAATTTTAGTAAATAAATCTGAATAAACGCTAAATTTTCATTTAAACTCGAAAACTGTTGCATACTTTTCAGCCCAGCCTCAAAATTAAAAGCGCACAGCTTTGCATTGCTTTATTTGAATTTGCCAGCAGCCTAGTAGTATGCAATAGAAATTCAACAGCAAAAGGAATTGCAAATTAAATTCAAATTGAACTAATAAAATTCATTGATTGTTTTGCTTCAATTTAAATTTTTTTTACATTTTTGTATCATTTGCTGATAGTTTTAAGATTCTTCTTTATACATATTCTTCTTATTTTTTTTTTTGCATTTTTGTGCCTCTTTTAGGCATTTGCTTGAATTGCAGTTTTTCAGGCCTTCGATTCCGCCTCTGAGGTTGTTTCCGTATCCGCAGCCTGCGCATCTGGTTTGGGTTCATCTGTGTTGCCAAAAACACACATGGGACACTGCGAGAAAAGGGTTTAAATAGATACACTTGGGGAAAAATAAATATAAATATTACCTTCTCCTTGAGCACCAAACGATACTTGGGATGACTTTATGCATAGAGAGACAGGAGAGTTTAAATTAGTTATTCTCTAATTGCTTAAGCACCTACCTTATGCCATAGACTATAGGATTGTAGACAGCGCTGGTCTTGGCAAATGTGGCACCCCATATGGTTGTAAGCGGCGTTAGCCCATCGATTTTGAAGAGACCAAAGTAGCAGATGACCAGATACGGTGTCCAGGCCATGAACCAAAGCGATATGGTGGTAAGAGCCACCTTAGGCAAACAGTTTACTATGATAATGCTTAATTAAAAACGGTAAAGATATCTACTAACCTTGGCCAACTTTCCCTCAGCGCTTTTGTCGCAATCCTCAGAGCTGCGCAAGGATTTTACATTCATTTTCTTGGCCTGCTCCCGCATGGCCTTCTCGTGGGCAGCAACAGCCTAGAAAGAGAGGAGGATATAGTCGAGGATATATAGCAAAAACCTAAAGAGGATGCAAAACTCACAGCGATAATAAACCAATAGGAATAACAGATCATAAACAAGGGAACATAATAGACAAAAATCGAGTATGTAATGAGATATGAACGTGGATTCCATTGCCTTGTCATGTAATCAATGCTGCATGCGGTCAGATTACCCTCCGGCACATAGGTGCTCCAACCGATTAACGGCATAATTGTCCAGAATGTTGCCATCAACCATATGAATAATATTTTCATAATTGCCAACTTAATGGTCATCGGCGTCCCATTGATACCCCTCACAATTACATTGTAACGATCGAATGCAATCATACACATCGACCAGATTGAGACACAGCCAAACATGGAACCACACACTGCATAGATATCACACCACAGTGGACCCAATATCCACGTCTCATAGTAGAAATTCACCAACATCACTGGCGATTGTGATGCCATCATACAAAAGTCAGAGAAAGCCAAATTCAAGACGAGCAGATTGGCTGGAGTACGCAGAGATTTGGTGCCGCCAAAGATGTAGACCACAACGCCATTGCCACAGCACGAGATGATAAGGATGCAGAGCGTGAAGAGACCCAGCACTTTACTCATTGTCGCATCCATGGGAGCAAAGCGACTCCAATAGGGATTCACCAGATGCGCCATGTCCGGCAGCACCTGCAAGAAGATTAGGAAATGTTTATAAAGAAAAGTGTGAATCGAATCCCCTCTCACATTGTCCAGCACGGAGCCATTGCCGCCAGAGGACTGCGCCTCGAATCTGGGTGCATTGGCAATGGCAAAGGTCTCTGGCAACAAGCTGCGCCCCATCCTCAACTTGACCCCTTTTGCAGAGCTACGATGCGTTAGTTTCAAGAGCCGCAACCAAACAGAGCTAGCTTACAGCCCCCCTAAGGGCCTTTTATATGGGCCAACAATTGCTAAGCCAATTAGCCAAGAAAAAAGATCGATGCAATACGATGTCAAAGATATCGAGATATGTGTCAGATAAAAGTCATTATTAAATTTATTCACATATCTGAGAAACGGTTAGAGAGAAGAAACACGCTCAAAGCGCTGGTAAATATTTCTGGCCACAATTCTCACACTTTTTGCTTGGCCCATAGTTGTCTGTGTGGTCTTCTTGGCTAACGTTGTGAAAGTGTGATGTTTTCGAACTGGATTCCAGGGCACGTAGCACACTCATAGAATTCTTGCCGCTTGAATCTATGGATTCTATTTGATTAATTTCTTGATTCTCTTCATCTTCTTCATCATCGGTACTGGGAATTTCATATTTTATGATTTCCACATTTTGGCTTAAAATCAATTGTTTCAACAAGGATTTCATCTTATAGTAACCCACTCGAAAGTTTTTCAGCTTGCTTGTCTGCGAAATTAAATGATTAAATAATAAAATAATTTGAAAAATTTTGTAAAATATAAAATCTAATAATTTAAATAATTATAAATTTTAAAAAAATAATTTTAATATTTTTACTTTTAACTTAAATTTTACTTCTATTTTTTTAATTTAATTTATATTTGTAAAAATGTTTTTCTTTTTTAATATCTTTGAGTCGACTTATCTTAGTTGACGTTAAGTAAATAAAAACATAAAAATGAATAAATAAATAAAAATAAGTAAATAAATAAAACTAAATAAATAAATACAAATAAATAAATAAACAAAAATAAATAAATAAAAAATGTTGTTGTACCTTTTAGTCATGGTATAGGGTTTTTTTTAAAAGAGTGACTTACCGGAGATAGTTCGACAGATGAGTTGCACTTCAGATGCTTGCCAAATGAACTAAGCGACACAATTTTGGAAAGATCTGTGATATGATTATAGGCGGCCCACGAAAGAAGCTCTTTGTGTACATGATTGCTCATCGGTATGATATAATCGAAATAAGCAAAGTCCTGATTTGTAAGCTGCGAGAGAGAAAGAGAGAGAGTTATTAATTAATTGAAGTATTTCTCTTTTATTTACCATGCGACAAAAGTGTTTGGAGCGCAGTCCGTGCTCGTGCAGGACACGTAAACAATATTTATGTGGTCTCCTTCCGATATTCCAACCCCGCAGTGCAGCACTATCGATTTCCCAATAGAGACTCGTCTTCACCATCAGATTTTGCATAATAGCCTCTGCCATTGGTGAGCTGCAAGAGTTGCCTGAAGCAGATAAAAATATATAATATATGATATATATTTATGATTATCCCGCACAATGTGTCACCTACCCATGCAAATAAAAATAATTTTTAGATAAGACATTTTGAGAACTTATTTTTGATTTAACGAAAAATTTTATATTTATATTTTGCCCACTTGCTTGTTGGGTAAGTTTCAGTTTGATAATCACAATTTTGTTTTTCGTCTCGTTTTGGAATTTCTCACACGCTTGCTAAGTCGACACAAATGATGAGTGTGTGTGTTGATGTGTGTGTGTGTCTGTGTGTGTGTGTGGTAGCGTATCTCATTATGGAGTCCTTTGTCCTACACGTTCTGCCAGCGTTTTCAAATTAACACAAATGAGCCATGTCCCTGCAAATGTTGCGACAAGACTCCCATCATGAACTTACGAGGCGCGTTGCGACGCCTCATGAACTCACAGCTCCGTTTCGGGTTCGTCCGAGGAGGGAGGGGGTTAGGAGGAGGAATTATTCTGGCACCAAATTGCACAGTCTATTTTCTGCGATTCTCGTTGTGGCAACAGAGCTGCAGCATGAGTGTGCCTGTGTGTGTGTGTGAGAGAGAGTGGGCGTGTGTGTGCTTGTGCAGTGCACTTCAGAGCCTGTTGCTGGTCTTTAGCGACACTGCCCCAGCTCCATTCACAGCGCACAGTGGGACGATAGCATGCAAATGTAACTTAAAATTGACGGCAATTAAAATCAAATAAAAGCAAAGCAAACCTTCGTCACACCGAAGATTATATACCCTTGCAAAAATGTATTTGTTAAGGTTACATTTAAGTCTTTTATACCTACATACTACAAACATTATTATGAGTGTGGTTACAGTTTGTTTGTTTAACCTAAGCGATTCTCTATTAAACAAATAGCAAAGATTTTTGAAATTTTTCGATATTTCGGAAATTTAGCTAAGGGTCCCCCCTATGATTTTTCAAAAAAATAATTTTTTTTTTACCTTTAAATCTTGAGTTTGTAGTTTTAATTGATTGCGGAGGTCAAAATTAGTACTAAACTATTATTTAAATCGATTTTAAACGATACTTAATTTTGATCCAAAAATCATGCCGAAATGGTAAAAAAATTAGACATGTAACACCCTCGACAGGCCTGGTACTATCATTTTACACCGATCGTAACTTTCTTAAAAATCGAACGATTTTCATGCGGAATGACATTTTGTTTATGTTTTAACAACCTGAGTGATTCTACATTCGAAAAATATCAAAATGGAAAATTTGAAATTTTTCGATATTTTGAAAATTTAGACAAGGGTCCCCCCTATGATTTTTCAAAAATATTATTTTTTTTTTTATCTTTAAATCGTGAGTTTGTAATTTAAATTGATTGCGGAGGTCAAAATTAGTACTAAACAATTATTTAAATCGATTTTAAACGATACTTAATTTTGACCCAAAAATCATGTCGAAATGGTCAAAAATATGGACATGTAACACACTCAACTGGCCTGGTACCATCATTTTACACCGATCGTAACTTTCTTAAAAATCGAAAGATTTTCACGCGGAATGACATTTTGTTTATGATTTAACAACCTGGTTGATTCTACATTTAAATAATACCAAAATGGAAAACTTGAAATTTTTGATATTTTGGTAAATTAGGTAAGGGTCCCCCCTATGATTTTTCAACACAATATTTTTTTTTTTTATTTAAAATCGCGCGTTTTTAATTTTAATCGATTGCGTAGATCAAAAATAGTAATAAACAATTATTTAAATCGATTTTAAACGATACTTAATTTTGACCCAAAAATCATGCCGAAATGGTCGAAAAATTAGACATGTAACACCCTCGACAGGCCTTGTGACCTCATTTTACACCGACCGTAACTTTCTTAAAAATCAAACGATTTTCACGCGGAATGACATTTTGTTTATGTTTTAACAACCTGTGCGATTCTACATTTAAAATATAGCGAAATGGATTTTTCGAAATTTTTCGATATTTTGGAAATTTAGATAAGGGGGTTGCATCGAAAAAGTCGAAAAAAATCGAAGTTCTTAAATAGATGATATTGAAATTTAGAATTATTGTAGGCACAATACCATGATTAAAACATCGTTTTCGGGTTAAATCGAATGAGTTTTGGCAGAGTTATAAGTTTCTAGTCGCATAATAGGCTAGAAATAATACAACTTTTTCAAATATACATCGATTTGCCAATATTTCTGTCGATTGCAGTCACACTGTGCAGCGTTAGCGATTTTATCCCAAGTCGACTTTTGTGTTGACCCGACAAATGTTTTTACCATCGCCCACACTTGCCACCACATCGTGCTGGCTGGCTGTCTGCTGGTGCAAAGTCAAAGGCATTAGAAATATTGGACAGGCAGGTGGGCAGGGGTTGTAGGCGGTGCACAAAGAGTGTCAAGTGCTTGTGAGGTGTCCGAGGCGACGCGACGTGAGGCGTATGCTAAATTGGCTCCCAAGAGGTGGGCCGGAAGTGGGTGAGTTAACTGGTTGCCCTGTGCTGTGGGGAGTTCAGCGAACTGAGCACGACTCTCTCTCTCTCTCCCTCTCGCTCTCGCAATGCGCCTGTGCGTATGCTACAAAAATAATGTTAGACTCTGCTAGCGAGGCTGGCAACTCTGCTGGCTCATTGCCATTGAATTTTTGTGCATGCGAATTAAACAATTTACCATCTCTGATAGTCCTTCTTGCTATTTCTATTTCTATTTCTAACCAATGTGACTATTATTATGCTTCCGGCCAACGCTATCGAGTGCCCCATGGAGAGGGCGAGGGCTGGCAGTGCGCCCCCATTGGCAATATCAAATTGGAATTGCATTGAACGGCTAAATTGAAAACTGAAAAGCATATTTCACTTATCACTTTTCACACACAAAACACCCAGGAACAAAACGTAAACGCCGGCAGACAGAAGCAGGGAAGAGGAGCAGGAGGAGGAGGAGGAGGAGAGACAGATGGATAGAGGAAACACAAAACGAGTGAAATGAAATTGTAAGCGCAAACAACAAAAAGTGAAACACAGCAACAGTTCCGACCAGACCGGGCAATACAATAATACTATATGCATGTGTGTGTGTGTGTGAGTATCTGTGTATGTGTACGCGTGTGTGTAGCGCCGGGTTAGCGCGCTGGAGCGGGCTAAGGGGATGCCCCGAGTGGGATGGCACATTGTTGTTTTAATTAAAAACAAACCGAGAGCTGCTGCCCTCGAAAAAAAAATGAAAAAAAAAAAAAATAAAAACACCGACTGCAAAGTGAGCAAGGGGGTGCGGCAGTGAAAGCTTGGTTAGATGCTCGAATAGAAAGAAAACTGTTGAATATTTAGTGCATGCTGGAAAAGTTGAGCCAAAAGGAACAAAAAAAAAAGGGGAAAAAAAGAGAAGAAAAGAAACGTAGTGAAAATTATTGAGCACAAAAATGTCTAAATACAGAGCGAGAGGGTGTGAATCAGGAGCCGGAAATGTGAGACTGCTGTGTGTGTGTGTGTGTGTAGCAGGAGATGAGCAGAGGCGTCGGTGTGTGTGTGTGTGCGAAGGTAATGCTAACCCAAATGCTGTGGTTGCTAAAATGGGCACACAGAGACAGACACACACACACACACACACAGAATGCTGATAGCAAACACATAGAGAGAGACAGACAGACAGAGAGAGGGAGAGAGAGATGGAGAGAGAAGGGAAAGCTGAAACAAAGCCGCACCTAATGGCAATTTAAATGAAACAAACAACAAAATGAGAATGAGAGAAGCAAAAACCAAAAAACTGATGGAAAAAAACACAGAGAGAGAGAGAGAGAAAATAAAAACCAAACTGGGACACAAAATGGAGGCCTGGCCTGACAACGATTTTGTTATTGTTATTGCCAACTTTGTCGCTGCTGCTGTTGTTGCTGCTGTTGTTGTTGCTGCTGCTGTTGTTGCTGCTGTTGTTGTTCGCTGGGAAGTGCACTCTGTGTTGACCGCAAATGCAATTTACAACACAACAATCAGCGCGGCAAACGCAAAGCGCAGCTCCAAAGAAGAAACTAATAAAAACAAAAGTTGCTGCTGCTGCTGGGCAGCAGTAAAAAGCAGCAGCAGCAACAGCAACAGCAGCAGCAACAGCAGCAACAGCAACAGCAACAGCAACAACAGCAACAGCAGCAACAGCAGCAGCCACTGCATTAACTGACCAGGAGGGTCAATGTTGGCCAAGCGGGGGTTGCGAGAGAGAGAGAGAGAGAGAGAGGGCGGCAAAGATGGCTGCCAGTTGGGTGTTGTTTCCGGTTTGGGTTTTGGCTCTGGTTCTGTCTCTGGCTAAAAGCAAAAGCAGCATCATAGTTTTGGCCACACGCGCATGCTAGCACTTGGCTAACACACACACACACACACACACACACACACAATTAGACGCAGTGGCCATAACTGAACAATGGCCAGCGGGGCGGGGCGGGGCGAGGCGGGTTTGCCAGTGCGCGACGTCGCTGATTGAGGTTCAACGAATTTTTGGGGGTTTGCGTTTTAAATTAAATTTGCCGGAAGCGTGTTTCAACTGCAGTCTACAACTGTGAGTGTGCAGACTACTCGTGTGTGTCTGTGTGTGTGTGTGTGTGTGTGTGTGCTACCGGGTCATAGCCAGCTCGTACATTTCTAAATAAACGCCATTACCAGGATTTTATTTGTGCCCGCTCAGGTGCGATAAATGAATTAAAATGCATTCGCCATTGCAATGAACGAGGCGTAACCGAGTACGGTTCGAGCATCCCAGTGAGGAGAGTACACTCATAAATATTTATGATCGTGTGAACTAGAGAGAGATGGAGGAAGAGCGAGAGAGTGCAGGGGAGAATATGTTGGCACTTTCAAGTTGGTCACTGGGGCCAACCGAGCTGGATTGTGCTTTTATGTGCGGTTAGCTGCCATGATTGAATTGCCCATATCCGGGCTAAATGTCTGCTCCGGCTATCGCGCTCCTTGTCTGCCTGTCTCTCTGTCTGTGTGTATCTCAGTCTGTCCCTCTGTCTGTCTCTCTGTCTCTCTATCTGTCTGTCTGTCTGTTTGCCTGCCTGTCTCTCTGTGTGTGTCTTTCGGCCTGCCTGTTTGGTTGCTTTACACAGTGTTCTCTGCCTAGCTTAATTGCTTAGTTAATTGTACTAAATTGTATATGCATATTAATTAGTTACTATAATAGAATATGCTCTAAAAATACTGTAAAAAAACAAACAGTTAAATTTTAAATTACACAATTGATTTAAATTACCATAAAATAACAATGCAATTATGAAACAATCCCTTAATCAACTTCCATTTGTAGTTCTCTCATTAATTCTCCAAATTACGTACTGCCACAGTCAGGATATCGGGTGTCAGTGGGATACGATGGAAAATAGTGAAACTAGTGCTGCCTGTTTTTTGTTGTTTTTTTTTTTCTAGATTCGCATCATTAATGAGTAATGAGGCAAAGGAAAACAAAACTGAAAACGTAAACTGAATTTATTCAGCAGCAAATGAGCAGGAGATAGAAGTACTCTTCTGTGCTACTCACATGCTATGGCAGCGTGTGAATACTCTCTAAATTTGTACATATACATATATACATATATATATATATAAATAAATAAATTATATATAACGCATAGATAGCATAGCAAATAAAAATGCATAAAGAAAATATTTGCAAATTGTAGCACGAAAATGCAAGTGCATAGAATGCACGAAAAAATGCTGCATACTTTTAGGTGCCGTGAAAAATGGCTGCCGGAAGTGCGAGCTAGAAATTCTCCAAATCGCATGGCAGGCTAAATTTTAGAAAATGTTAGATTTATAATATGAAAATGCAGTATCCAAAAGGAATGCAGAAAATGTCAGCTTTCTAGAGACTGTAATTGCACTTAGTTAGATTAATTTAAATTTCCATTAAATTGCAAATAGTCTACGGGCTACAATCGCAATTGCATACATGTATGCATGCGTGTGTGTGTGTGTGTGCTATAAAGCAGTTTATCAAATGTCTGTCTGAGTGCATTTTGATGGCATCTACACCGATTGTGCCATAAAGTTTTTATACCCTTTAAAAAGCGAGAGTATAACAGGTCATGTCTCATTAAAAAACCAGGCTACCCCGCCATGCTCCGTTGCGCTCTCTCTCTCTCTCTCACTCTGACTCCCACTCCCTCTTTCTCTCTCTCTCTCTCTCTTGCTGCTGCTATTCGCCTATTCATCAATATCGGCAAAGCGAAGTGCCTCGACTTGCTGAGATTGCGATGCTGACTGCGATTCGTAGCTGGACCGATAATGCCGCACGTAATGGCAATTCGGCAAATGATGATGCAATGACTGCCGCAGTGGAGAGAGAGGGAGAGAGAGAGAAAGAGAGAGTGAGAGAGAGAGGGCAAACGCAGCTGTAGCACGTTCCAGACGGCAGTCAATCGTTTGCCAGAACATCTCGTTGCGGCTCGTAAGTCATTTAACATTTTGAGGTATTTAATGAGCCAAAAACTTTTGACCGCACATAAATTAAAAGTCGACTGGCCCGCTGAGCCCGCCCCCAGGTGTTGGCTGACCGTTGGCTGGACAGGCCAATGGGTCTATTAGCATGCCCATTAAAATTAGACAAATGGTTGCCATTGCCGTTTCGCATATCCGCAACTTTTGCACAGCCTGCAGATTTATGGCAGCGTGGAGAGCGAGTGGGAACGCTTCGCTGGCCTTGAAGCTGCTGCTCGGGCTGGCTCCGGCTCTGGCTTTGGCGCAATCACATACGCCACTTGAGAAATGCCATTTGTTATGATAAATGATTATGTTGCCTGTGTTGCAAGTTCAGCCTCAGTCTCAGTCCCAGTCCCAGCCGGTTGCCAATTCTGGAGCTGGCAAATTGACGCGGCCAGCGGCCTCGCGAGCACATTGAAAGCGGAAACGAAAACGGAAAGCGGAAACGGGACTCGTGTGTGTGTTTGTGTGTGTGTGAAGGTCAACGAAAGGCAACACGGGCAGCAGCGTAATTGGCTGCAAAAAAATAAGAGAGAGAGAGAGAGCGAGCCTGCAGTGGCAGCTTTAAGCCAAGTTAAGCTGTTGCCTGCTTTAAACTGACAATTTGTCGATACTTTCCGCAATTGAACAAAATAAAAAGCATGTGATTTGCTATTCCTGCTGCCCCTCCCTGCCTCCCCCTCCCTGTTCCACCCACACTGTTTTGTGGGCGCCTCCTCTTTTGTGCCCTCTGTGTATAGCGTAAGCCGCTTCGTTTCTGGCCAGGCTGGGGCAATCCTTGAAGCGAATTGAACCCTTCACTTCATTAAACGTATTTCCTCAATCCTTTGGGTACAAATCACTTTGCCGCAGATACTCACAAAGCCAGCAGCCAGCAGGAGAGAAAGGCGGTTGGGGGTGTGGCCATAGGAAATTTGACAAGAAGCCAAACAAAAGCCTAATCGTGCAGCTGCCACCCTGCACTCCTGCCTCCCCCTTTCTTCCTGCCTGCTTTGTGTGCCACACCTTTCTGTGAGGCTGCCGCCTTTTGCCTGTAATCCATCAAGCCTGCTCAGAGCTTCAGCCAGCAGATGAGCTGGAGCTGGAGTAGGAGTAGGAGGAGGAGGAAGCTGGAACTAGGCACAACCCGTAGGCAGCAAATTGTTTTCCACTCTTTGACTGTGTCTCTTGTTATTTCAGTTCAGTTTGTTGTTGTTGTTATTGTTCTCCTTGTTCTCCTTGTTGTTGTTGGCATATTAAGTATTTAAGCAGTTACGACAGTTGGTCGCTTGATGGATCACCCGTTTGTGGAGTCTATAAGTCATTCCAGTTGACATTTCATATTTTTTGCTGCCTGCTTCCCTTTAGGCCACATCCCAAAGGGATTTTGCAGGGGGGAGGGGGAGGCTGTGACAAATTAGAGACCCTGCTTAAAGGCCTGCTCCTAACTCGTTCTCAACTTGTTTAAGTTGTTCTTTAATTGCTTGTCGTAGTTGTTGTTGTTGTTAGTTGTTGCTGTTGCTGCTGCCGACAGCTTGTGGCTGACCCCAAAGTGCAACCGGCCCGGCCGGGCCAGAGATACCACCACCGAGTGTTGTTGACATGGCCAAAAGAATGGCCTAATTGATATACATTTCAACGGGCTGACAGCCTGGCAGAACTGACCACACGATTCTGATGTCAAGTGAAAGAAAAGGAGCAAGCAGACGGAGCTGGAGCAAGGCACAAGGCAACCAAAGTGATAATGACAGAAGGAGACAGATAAGAGAGAGACAGGGAGAGATAAAAAGAGAGAGAGGAGGAGACAGCACAAGCCGTGGCTTAAACAATTTAAGCCCGCATGCATTTTGGGTCAACTTATTAACCACAATTGAAAACAGGACTTTCAATAGCTTAGTTTACTTTGTTTGGGTATTTCACTAGCTATAAGAAAAGGGTATATTTTTAAGTTTTAGCTCTATAAAATTTATATTTTTGGAATAAATATGTATAGGGGCGCTTGTCGCTACAAATAATTCAGACTTCCGCTTTCTTCTGATTATTTATTATTATTATTTTATATTTTTTTTTTTTTGTATCGATAAAGCTTGCTTAATTGCCAACATACCTGGGGTATAAAACATGAATAGGCAAAATTGCCGAGTCATTTTGGGCTTGGGGAAAAGGCGTCAAAAAGGTTTACTGGTCAGGATCAAGCCTGAGCTCTGCTTATTAGCCAGTCGATCCTGTCACCGGACAGATCTCTGCGACCAGGTGAGTACAAGTGACTACCGATCCCAAAAGGAAAAAAAAAATGTAATCAAAATTATTACCATCAATATATTAGGTATTATTACCCTTTAGTCGATTGGAAATCGACCTTAAGAAAAGCGACATTAGCCAGCTGATCTTTTTTAACAGCTGATCTTCGTTCTAAATTGACATTGCACCGCTCTCTGCTTCAAGCAGTACTCCAGTCGTTTCGAGAGACGCGGAGCGGGCAGAAGCCCAGCTGGCCCGGGCTAAAATGCACGTCAAAATCCCTAAAACCTTGTTTTTTTGTGTGAAACCAGTGTGAAACGAAGAAAAAACATGAACCGCAATCAGATCAGCAATTAATTAATTATACAGTGCAAATAACAGTGTAGAACACATCTGGCTACTCATTTCCCCTTTTCAGTATTCACCCCGAAAGCGCCGATTCGTCGATGAACAGTTAAAGCGGTAAGTGATCTTGCATTTTTTTTTTGTTTCTTATTCTGACGATGAGTCATACGGATAGCGCGAGAGAGTGAGACTGCGCCAAGAGACCAAACATAGCGGAACTCCGCGCTTTGATCATTTTTCTTTGTCTGCTTATTTGTAACTGTAACTTTATTTTTGCTGTTCATCTGCCCGCTAACTATGCGAAATATATTTCGGGAATTTCGATATTTCACATAAAAACAAGACATGAAATAACATGAACAAACATACCCTAAATATAATATTATTTATATTTACAAATACTCTAAAATCAGATTTTACACATATATATATACATATATATATATATATTTCACATATTATTATGACTCAACAGCCTCATTCTCGCACTTTGCTACTTTTAATTTCTAAATATATTTGTTGAACATTAATAAATGTTAAACAATAATATGATATCTTGCTAAAATTAGTTATAAGGGTCATGCCTAGTGGAAGCAGGGTAGGGAATTAGATAGTCGACTCGATATCGGGCAAACGAAACAGCTGAGCATCATGAACACATGCCAGCTGAACATGTTGGAGCCGATTCAGTTTAGTCATCTTCTATTTTCCTTATCTTCTTCTCTTATCTATCTTTCTATTCTATCCCCTTTGTCACTTCGCCTATGCATTTAGATTTGAATAAGATAGAAATACATAAGCTTCTTCTTCTTTCTTCGTAAAATGTTACATATGCCAGCTCGTATTTCTCTCCGATCTAATGCGTTCCAGTTATTAGAACTTGCTTACTATGTAGTTTCTCATCTCTCTCTCTTTCTTCTCTCTCTCTCTTATTTTTCTTCTCTTTTCTATCTCTCTCTCTCTCTTTCCTCTCCCTTTTCCCTCTCAGCATTTGTTATTTACAACTGACGCGCTGTAGCTGATCCCCGCGTGCAACTTAAAAGTTTCTCAAATGTTTCCTTCAATTTCTGTGGCAGCCATTGCATCTGCCCCTCGTCGCCTGCTGCCCCCTGCCTCGTGCCGCATGCCTCATGCGTTGTGCCTCAATTGCAATGCGACACGCACATGACTTGGCCGCAAACTTTGTTATTTGTCCAGGCGCGGGACAGACAGACAGGCAGGCAGGCAGAGGGACAGAGAGACAGACAGACAAACAGGCAGGCAGGGAGGCAGGCAGGGATGCAAGCAGGGATGCGGGCAGGGAGATAGAGAGGCAACCCAGCACGTTGCACAATGCCGCTGACAACTTTCGTAGCGTCCCTCGTTGATCTGCAGTTCGGCGCTGGCAGCTGCTAAACTTTTTCTGCACTACTCACAACTCGTAACTTTTCTCATTTGTGCGTGTGCATTGGTAACTTGGCTGCATAGTCTCCTGGTCCCTGCCCTCAGCTGCCTGTTCCCTGCTGTCCATCTGTCTGCCCGCTCTCTCTCTCTCTCTCCCTTGGTGCCTCTGTCTGTCGGTCTCTCTCTCTCTCTTGGTGCCTCTCTGCCTGCCTCGTCCAGTCTGCCTTGTCCGTTGACTGCACTTTTGAAAATGATGCTCAACTGCGGCACCTCGCTCGACGCTCGCCACTCTCTGCTCCCCGCTCTCTTCCTGGCACTCTTCCTGTCTCTCTCTCCCTGGCACTTTTCCTGCTCTCTTCCTGGCACTCTTGCTGTCTCTCTCCCTGCTCTCTCCTGTCTCTCTCACGCCCCTCTGCAGCAGCACGAAACTAATCCGCAACATGATGACAAGAAAATTGAATTCTTGCAACTGTCAAATTGAATCTGCCTGCTGCCCTTATCTGGGCGCCCCCCTCCCCCCACGCAACCCTCTTCCCAACCCTTCCCCTCTGCGTCCACTGCCCGCATCAAAATCAGAGCTAGAAGTTTTTTTTTTTTTGGGTAGAGCTACACTTATTGCCGACCCCAGCTGCCCTTAGCTATCCCCCTCTCTCTCTCTCCCTCTGTTGCACTAGCTGCCTCTCTTACTGTCTTTCTGAATTCTGCTCTCTCTTCCTCTCTATTTTTGTCTCTCCCTCTCTCTCTCTCTCTCCCTTGCAACGTGACAACGTCGAGCGTCAAAAACTGAACGTGCAAGCCGTCGCTTGACGTGCTGCTCTGCCCCTTCCTGCCGTGCTCTGCCGTGCTCTGCCCTCCTCTGCTCTACCCTGCCCTACTCTACTCTTTCCTGCCCTCCTCTGCCCTTCCCACCCCTCCTTGTGCCTGCCCTGCCCCCGTTCGCGTTTTTTTACAAACAATTTTGCCGTCTAAGTGTTTTTTTCTCGCAGTGTACTTATGAACTTGCCTTTTGGCAGTGTGTGTCAGAGAGAGAGAGAGAGAGAGAGACGCCGCGCTGCGTTGATAATGACAGACTTCATCGATTACGCGATTATCGCAATGTCACTTTAGAATTTTTCCAAATTTTTCTCATTTCGGTAGCAAGGGCTGCTGCTGCTGTTGCGGGGCGGGGGGCGCGTCGGGGTCGGGGTCGGGTTCAGCAAAAGCTTTTAGCGAGCATTTTACAATTGCCACGCCCCCCTCCTACCCTGCCAGCGTGTGGATGAAATTGCTCTGCTCCAAGTGTAATTTCACTTAAGCTCTTAAGCAGACACAGCAGGCACCCCCTGCAGGCATCCCCTCCCCTCCCCACCCCGCCCTGCCGCCCTCGTTTATACTTTCGAGTGTTTGTATCGAAATAAGCGATTCATTCGCCTCGCCTCGACCCCGCAGAGCTTGGCGACTTTGCAACTCACATGTGCCACAGTCGCAGTCGCAGTCACAGTTGCAGTCACAGTCGCAGTCACAGTTGCAGTCACAGTTGCAGTCACAGTTGCAGTCACAGTCGCAGTAACAGTCACAGTTACAGTTACAGTCGCTGTTGTAGAGAGAGTCACAGTCGAAGTCCAAGTCGCAGCCGCTGTTGCAGTCACAGTTAAAGTCGCTGTTGCAGTCACAGTCACAATCACAGTTAAAGTCACTGTTGCAGTCGAAGTCGTAATTGAAGTCGCAGTTGCAGTCGCAGTTACAGTCGTAGGTACAGTCGTAGTCACAGATACAGTCGCAGTTGCAGTCACTGACTCAGTCGCAGTCACAGTCGAAGTTAGAGTCACAGTCGCAGTCATAGTCAGTAGTTTTAGTTTAAGTCAGAATTGCAGTAGCAATCGCAGTCGCATTTATCGAGACAGTCACAGTTATAGTCGCAGTCACAGTCTCTATTACAGTCGCTGTAACAATCACAAATATAGTCGCAGTCGCTAATGCAGTCACAGTTGCAGTCAAAATCACAGTCGCAATCGCAGTTACAGCCGCAATCGAAGTTACAGGCGCAGTAAGATTCACAGTCACAGTCTCAGTCGCAGTAAGAGTCACAGTCTCACTGATAATAGCAGTCGCAGTTGCAAATTGAGTCACAGTCGCAGTTAAAATCGCAGTCACAGTCATAGTGGAAGTCGCAGTGACACTCGCACTCACAGTCACAGTCACAGTGTCACAGCCAGAGGGCCACTCGTGAGTGTGTCGACTTGATTAGCGCTAAAAGGATTTTATAGCCAGGCTAAGAGACAGTGAGAAGAGCAGCAGAGAGAGGGAGCAGCAAGAAGAGGGGCAGAGAGAGGGTCAGGGAGAGGGACAGGGAAAAGGGCAGTGATTCAGACGCTTTGGCAATTTGCTCGTGCAATAATTGAAGTCAACGCAAAACACGAAAAACACATTTCAATCTCTCACATCTCGCATCGATTTGTTGCACTACACGTAAAATTGTTTTTCAATTTGCTGCTGCTGCTGTTGTTATTATTTTATTTACACGCTAATTTCGCAGGGAAATGATCAACATTGGCAAATTAGACGCAGTTTTTCCCCATATAAAGTGCGGCATATCGGAAAATTGTGTGAGCGAGAGAAAAAGCGAATGCAACTTGGCAAGAAAGCGACTGCGTGGGGGAAATTTATGTGCTGCTGCTTATGTTTGTGCACGGGGAGAATGAGTGTGAGTATGAATGTGAGTATGAGTATGAGTATGGGTGTGAGTGTGTGCGAGTGTTTGCACAGGTAAACAATAAAATAACGAGTCGTCGTCTGCTGGGTAAATTGCATAAAAAGAAACACGGCAAAAGCGCTGAGAGCGCAGCAAAAAGGAAAGGAACAGCATGCAGTACTACATGTATTTCCATTCCTCTCGCTCCCCCCTCCTCAGTCCTGCCCCCGCCCTGCCCTGCTGCACATGCCAAAGGCAAACAGGCAAATGTCTTACGCTTGCCTTGGCTGCCTAACAAACATGCAACACACACACACACACACAGCGAAGCAGCTACCAAGGCACCCAGCCAGCAGCCCGGCAGCCCAGCCCCATCTACCATGCCACATGCCACATGCCACCTGCCAACTGGGCACAACCTGTGCAACCTTACAAGCTGCAACAATTTCGTCCTCTTTCACATATTTCCCTCTTTCCCCAGGGGCGACTGCAGTTCGCGTTGTTTCTGTTTCGAGCACAAAGACGAGAGTTAAGCAGCAGGCACAGCTGAATCAGCAAATACATATATTTAGTATGGTACACACTCATGGGCATAAATATATGTTCATGGCATTTAAAAAATGCCGGTTCGTTGCCCCTGTGCAATATTTGCTGGCATTTGGGTCAATAGCAGAGTGCAGGCACACGCTTGGAAAATTGGAAAATATATTTGTATCGAACTAAGTATTTGAAGTAAAGCCTTTAAGGTTACATTTAAGTCTATTATAGTCTTTAAAAAAAAAAATAATTTACAATCCAATAAAATATGCATATTTTACACATTTCGTGTCGGAATTAGCTGCGGATTCGATTTTTATGTTGATTTTGAATATTCTAATCGGTTTTAAGCAAAAAATCGAAAAACAATTTTTTGAAAAAATTTCGAAATTTTTGTAAGGCGGTTGCATGGAAAAAGGTCGAAAAAAATCCAAGTTCCCAAATTGATCAAATAGAAATGTAGAATTATTTTATGCACAATACGCTGATCAAAAAGTCTTACCCGAGTTAAATCAAATGATTTTTAGCAAAATTATAAGTGAAAAACGATCAAAAAACTCTATTTTCCATAAATAGCGATATATATGAGAATAGACAACCCTGAAGAATCAATAAAATATGCATAGCTTACATATTTTATGTCCTAATCAGCTGAGGATTCGATTCTTATATAAGTTTTGAATATCCTAATCGATTTTCAGCAAAAAATCGAAAAACAATTTTTTGAAAAAATTTCGAAATTTTTGTAAGGGGGTTGCATGGAAAAAGTGCAAAAAAATCGAAGTTTCCAAATTTATCAAATTTAAATGCAGAATTAATTAAGGCATAATACTGTGAACAAAAAGTCTTACCCGAGTTAAATCGAACGATTTGTGGCAAAATTATTAATTTATTTAATTAATTTTCAGCAAAAAATCAATATACAATTTTTTAAAAAATTTCGACAATTTTGTAAGGAAAAAGAGCTAAATTGTCGAAGTTCCCGTAACGATTAAATTGAAATGCAGAATTTTTTTAGGCACAGTACCGTGATCCAAAAGTCATAACCGAGTTAAATCAATTGATTTTTAGAAAAGTTTTGATCGATTAAAGCCTGTTGTTTAGTTGAATATAGAAGATATATCGTTGTCCCCTAGTATAACTAGTCTGTATAGATAATGCGAATTTCTCACTGCTCTTAACTTTCCAATTAGTGATAGCAGCAACAGCAGCAGCAGCAAGTCGAACTTCATTAAGGCAACTCCATCCAAAATGCGCATTCACATTCAATTTAAAGCATCGCAATCGCAATTTGCTGCGTGACTTAATTAAATTGCAATGCTATTGTCAGCCTCGTGTGACCTGTGTGTGTGTATGCGAACCCCACTTAGTCCCCCTCCCTGCCTCCCTGCCTGCCAGCCCCTGGTTAACGTATCACCTCACCCCTCCCCCCGGCATGATGATATTATCCATTTGGCAACACAATGGCAAAGCGGCGCGCTGCACGTGATATGCAAACGTGAACAATTAGCTTTTTGAAATAGATACACACGCCAGACACACACTCTCACACTCAAACACACACACTCACACTCACACACTCCCACACACACACACACACCTAGGGCAGGCAAACATAAATATCGCTGGCCTAATCGGCTAATGCAACTGATGAGATGAGCCTTAAACGTTGCACGTTTCGAATCGAATTAGGCAGCGTATGTGGATGCTGCTAATTTAAATGCATGTGGCAACCCCCTCCCAGCCTTGCCACCCTGCCATATAATCAGCAAATAGCATATGGCATAATTATCCCTTTGCTGAGGGAGAGAGAGGGAGAGGGAGAGGCGAGTCATCAATAGCTTCTCCCACAGCCGCAGCGAAATCTTGGCAAATGTCTTTATTGTCGTGGCCATCAAAGGGACTTGCAAATGACGTGTGTGAGAGATAGAGAGAGCGAGAGAGGGAGAGAGAGAGAGGGGGAGAGAGTGAGAGAGAGAGGCAGAGCAAGCTGTGCAAAAGGATAATGCGCTTAGAGTGTGACTAATGCCGACTTGATGATGATTAAGTTGTTGTCCCCATTGCGTGCAAGTCAATGGCGCCACAGTGCGCATAACTTGGCCAAGACGAACAACGTCAGCGATTGACTAAGTCCCTGTCCCAATCGTACTCCCAGTCGTACTCTCAGTCCTACTGCCTTTATCCTATTCTCATCTGCACTTGTCGTCCCCAAGTTCCATTTGCAATTGCTCAACCCACGCACGTGATTCAATTAGAGTTCCTGGCCAAACTCAGTTGACTTTTCCACTTATTTCCGCCAATAATCAGTCAGTCAGCCAGTCAGTCAGTCATTCAGTCAGTCAGTGCGGTCCTGCGGGATTTGAAGCGATGTCTTTTAATTATGTTGCTAATTAGTTCGAATGCTACGTGCTGCGGCCCAGAGAAGGATTGAGGCTGGAGTGTGCTAATCATTTGGGTAACTGCAAAAATGGGCAAAGATGAGAAATAATAGGCCCAAAAAAAAAGAAAGGGAAAATAAAAGTGAGTTTGAGTCTAAATATTGATATTGGAACTGCAATATTATAAGCTCTGAAAGAGTTGGCAAAGAATTGAAAAGCACAAGTAATAAATATAATATTTTGTTGTCTTTATATGAAATTTCAAGACTGTAAGTTTTCTAAACTCAGAGATAAATGTTTTTATATTGTATAATAGTATATTTCTGAATTTAAATAGACAAGAACTGCGCCATAGTATGTAGTTGTGAAAGCTGCATGAATTTAGTGCAAGTCAGCGCAAGTTTTTGCCCATATATCATTATAGAACTATGAAATTGTAAGCTACAAAAGGGATGACACTATTTTTAAATATAATTCAGCTGCATATAACATTTTAGGTTCTATATATGAAGTTTCAGAACTCTAAGTTCAACAAACTCAAAGATAATTAAGCAGAAAGGAAACAAGCATAGAAAAGGGGTTTCTTTTTAAAGGTTTAACCTTTATAAGACTTGGGATCGAAGCCCAATTGGAACAGGCTTCATTGTCTCTCTTTTCTGCATTTTCCATTTGAATAAGTCCTGCAGAGCGGCCTTACTTAAGCCTGGGAGGGAGGGATCCATCATAGCGATTTTGAAGATTTGGCGCTGTCCTTTTAAATGCAACTGGCGCTCTGGGAGATTGCAAGAGAGAGAGAGAGAGAGAGAGAGAAGAGTCGGGGGGTAGAATTCTGACAACACTTTGCTTATGGTGACAGTCTGGCAATTGCCAAGAAAGAAAACGTGGGCGAAAGAAATCGTAGTCGGTAAACGAAACAAGGATATTTGCGCTAGTCCTGGCGTGCTGTAACCTGAGCTGCCAATCAAGCTGGACTCGTGGAGACAGGCACGATAACAAGTTGTCCTTGTCGTCCATTGCCCTGCAGCGCGCACTCAGAGGAGTGCGGAAGGGAGGGGAAGAGGGGAGGCAACACAGTGACAAACACAAACTGTGGGATAAATCTTGGCAGGCAACGTACTACATACTACCTAGCCGGCATTCTACGTCTCTGACAGCAGCAATTTGAGCTTGGAATTCATGTTGTACTGCGGATTGGTTGCCACCCAATCCCGGCCTGGCTGCCTGCCTGCATCATTTTTGGTGCCCGATCACCGCAACAGCGACGGCCTGTCGCACGTGTCAATGCGTCTTTGAATGCTCAATTAAATTTTCGGACTGATTCAGTGCGTCGTCGACGTTTGCAGAGCGCAAAATTGAATTGTAATTGGGATTTTGGAGTCGGATTCGTATGCGGATTCGGATTTTGATTCGGATTCGATTGCACTGCCCTTTGTCCGCTGCTGCCGTTGGCCACTTGAAGCAGTTGCAGGAGGAGGAGAAGGAGGAGGAGGAGGCGCGCTTGACATTTGCTCTGGCTCAGGCAGCTTTATTGGCAAAATCGCAAATCGCTGCACGGCAAAATGGCGACTGCGTGCGCGGGCAAAATGGCGACTGCGCGCGCGGGGAGGGGGCAAAATGGCGTATTGTATGCGCTGCCTCATGAATTATTCACTTGGACGGCAGAGCTGCACTGCGATTGAACGGCGGCGGCGGTTGCCTTTATTGATATCGCATGAGCTGGCTGAAGGAGGAGCAGGTGGTCCAGGGGGGTGGGCGTGCCACTTCAGGTTGTAAGCCGAGAGAAAATATTGGCCAGGCCAATGCTATAAGTCATGTTTACAAAACACTTACAAGTCGCACAACTGGCCGATTGGCTCGATTGACTGCCTGACTGACTGACTGAGTGACTGCCAGACTGACTGAGTGACTGACTGAATGAAGCTAATGTAGGTTGATTGAGCGCTGCTTGGCGGCATTGATTGAGGCATTGGCTGGCTGCACTGATTGACAGATTGAGTGACTCAGCTTGAGAGCTTTAATGAATTTTGCCAGTTGAGCGGAAACGGAAATAAAGCGCCAACGTTTTGTAATGTGTTGTTGTTAAACAAAGCCTGACAAGTGTGTGTGTGTGGGTGGGGGTGTGCCTGTGTATGTGTGAGTGGGTGTGCCTGTGTGTGTGAGACTGTGCGTAAAAGGCTTTAGCACGTGGCGCGAGCAAAACTTTTCAATTGTGAAACACTTTTCATTTAGCCAAAGCTCTTTGGTTTTTCTCATTTGCCATCAATTGTCTCAGTCATTAGGCAGAGTGTGGCTCCCCCTCTCCCCCCTCTTCCCTCTCTCTCCTGCCATTCTCTTTTATTGCTTTATCATAGCTGCCCTTATCTGCTGCTGGGGGGCTGCTGCTGCCACTCCCCCAACAATGAGTGTGTAAAGTTTTTTTTTTTTTTTGCCAGCTTTCTTTGCTTTGCTTTTATTATTTCCCTCTTTCGTTTGCGATCCTAACAACAAATTTACATGCAAATAACTTTTTCAACTTTGCCACTTCACGCACAGGCCACAGCACATACACAAATAGAGAGAGGGAGAGAGAGAGGGAGAGAGAGAGAGGGGGAGAGAGAGAGAGGGCGACTCACCCACCACGTGTGTCGCCTCAATTGCCACTTATCAGCTCATCGATGAGGTTTGGCCAAAAACTTTTTTGCGGCTCAACGCCAGCCCAACAAAAAAAGAAAAGCCAAAAAAAGGCCAGAAAAAAAAATAGTGAAAGTTTGGCCATTTTTATGGGCAATCGGCAAAGATCTGGCATTAATATACGATTTAAATGAACACATTAGTTTCGACCCCAAGTCCTCTAACGACCCCAAAGGGTTGACAAGCACACGCAAACACACACGCACACGCACACACACAGGCCCTACACGTGTCAACATTTGAGGTATGACACATTAACCGCAGAGCCCGTTATAATCATAAATAACACGACACGTGACAGGGGAAACGGGTGACCAAATCCTTTGATGCACTGCACCACAACACGCTCGGCATGGCCTTTGCGGACTTATTGTGAATTATTTGCACTGCGGTCAGCGGCTTGAGCCGCTCTGCTTTGCTCTGCTGGCCTTGTGCAACCTGTGCAGGTGTGTGTGTGTGTGTGTGTGTGTGTGTGTTGGCCAATAAGCAGCAGGTGCAACAGAGAGAGAGCAGAAGGCAGAAGGCAAGCATGGCCAAGCTGGTCAGGTGAGTTGACACTGCGCCCGCAGCTGACGCAGAGGCGACTCTCTCTCTCTCTCTCTCTCTCTCTCTCCAATCAGGCTTAATTGATTTGTACGCGGGTAAAAGCAAATTAAAACGAGAGAACTGAAATGGAAACTGGAAAACCAAGGGATTTTATGCAACTGAGGGAATTTTATTTAAAAGAAACTTTATTTATCAGAAACTTTAAAAAGGAAAGATGATTATAATGCTCCAATTTGGATGAAACTGGACTGGACAGTATTGCACAAGTTCTATGCAAAAATGAGAGCTATTGAAAAGCGATAAATATTAATCAAAAATAAAATTATAGAAATATTCCCAGATGAATAAGACTCAAGCTAGAGCTAGAAACAATTTCATTTTAAATACTTAAATCGATTAAGTGGATAATAATGAAGCAATTAATTAATTAAATAAATCGAATATATTGATTCTGAAATAATTAGAATTGTTTTCAGCTTAAGTAAAACTTCAATATAATTTTTTCTTAAATATAGTAAGTGCAGTAGCCAGTAGTCTAGTCCAAATAATTTGCTTATACTACACAAGAAAATATATGCTATATACACACGTCCTTGCCTCTTTTCGATGCCAAATATACTCCCTGGGACAGGGGGTTCATTTAAATCGCTTCTGGCTTAGCTACGATAGCTACAAAATCGGTTAAATGCATTTGAGGGGGAGGGGGGTGGCTGCCCTTTTAAGCTGCCACTTCGACTGTAGGTAAAATTTTCACATTTCCCTCCCATGTTGCATTTAAAATGCATGACTCGCTGCAAAATTTGCAATGCAGCGCAAACTGTGCGCTACCAAATTGAGGTTAGTTAAACAAGCAAACTCGCTTCCGCTAACACCGCTTTCCGCCACCGCACCACAGTCGTCCCTCTTTTGGCCCCCCTCCTGCCCCTACCTGCCGCCTCGCTGTTGCGCTTCTTGTTCGGCATTTTCAATATTCATTTCTCTCTCTCTCAGCGCGACGCAACTTTAACATTGGCTCAGGCAAACGCAGCGGGAGTGCGCTCTCTGTTCTCTGCCTTCCGGGGCGCCATGTTGCTGCTGCTGCTGCTGTTGTTGCATGCTCAAGTGCCCCCATGCGGTGCCCCAAGAGAGAGAGAGTGCCCCTACCCCTGCCCCTGTCGCACTCCTCCCACGCTATTTGTATTTGTTAATTTTGATTTGTTTGCTGCATATTTTGCATTATGCGCAACTGGCAGAGCCTGTTGCCAATGCAAATTGATTTGGCCAAAAAACGATTTGCACCCTCTATATGTGGATGTATTTTCCGCTGTTTGCCAACCAATTTCGTTTGACTCTGTTTTTTGGCAAGTAAATATGCGTTTCAGCGAATATTTTCGCCTGTTTGTTTGCCGTTTTACGCACACATACATATATTTATATGCTTTTTTATACCCTGGAGTCAAAAACTGCATTGATAAAAAGCAGTTTTTCATTTCGTATGTGAGAGAGAGAAATCAGTGAAAATTTCTTTGCATTAAACTGCGAATCTTTTGCAGTTTTTCACTGTTTTTTATAGATTGTTTTAATCCCCTTTAGCGACAGAAAGTTAACCATTTTTTATAGCATATGTCTTGGTCGCGCACTCTGGCCAGGTGCTGCGGCCCCTACTTATTCTGCTTTGTTTGTTATTGTGTGTTGTTGCTGTCAAAATGTTTGCTTTTAATTCCAGTTACTTTCCAGATGCGCGCCATTTTTAATAACGATAACAAATGGCCGCGGGAGCGCATCAGCCATTTTTATAAGTGCAAAAAGTGAAAAAAAAATGAAGCCAAGCCTATACTTGCGGCACATCTGTTTATAGGTTTTTTATTTTGTTAATATTTACATTTTAAAAACCTTTTTAAATTTATGAAACAAGTTTGCTCTGCATTCTCTGCAATATTAAATTAAATGCATACAGTTTTAGACTCTATGCATGCAATTAACATTTATTACAATTTATTACAAATATCGTTGATAGATTTGAGTCCAATTGAAATCATATAATATTTTATATTTTCTGTTTCTCGTATTTGTCTAATTTTTCATTTCAAAACACATGGCAAACTCTTCAAATAATATATCAAAATGCATTTTTATAATTAAAATCGGTTTAAAATATTTATAATATATGTGAGGGAGCGTGCTGGCGAGAAATTTATGTGAGTCGGCAAAATGATTTCGGTCTGACAGCGATTTATGTGAGCGTGTAAGTGTATTAGTATGCATGTGTGTGTGTGTGTCAAGCAAAGTGCGTGAAAAGCGGATGTTGCAAACCGGAAATGGCAATAATAACAAACAACCTCATGAATTAATGCGGCTTTGCAATGCGTAGGCAATGCGATACGGTATTCATTCAATTTATTTGCACATGTATTCATGAGTGTGTGCTTGTATTGCTTTCTTTGTATTGTATTTGTTATTGAACTCCCGTTGTTATTTCCTTGCCACTCATTAAAGAATCATTGCAGTAATCGCTGAATATTTCATAGATTAAAGTTGAAATATTAACGAATACGTTTGCGTTTAATGGTGGGAAAAAACCCAATTCGAAATCAACACGAAGCACAGCAGAGTACTCGTATATGTGAGTAATTTTTTGTTTTTGTTGGGGGTTGCCAGCAGGGCTTTATATAGGGTGAGCTACGTTGTGGCACTATCCTTGTTTGGCTGTCAGTGCCTTTTTAATATTTCGCTGTTGACATCTTGCCGTGTGAGTGTGCGTGTGTGTGTGTGTGTGAGAGAGTGTGCTGCCATCTCTCCTTTTGCTGTCTCGCTCTCACGCTCTGCTCGTTTACTTTATTTGCTTTTCGTTGTTGAATTTCATTAAAATTTGCGCCCATTTGCCATAATTTGTATTTCTTTTTTGCCATTTTTTCTTGGCTTTTTTTTGTATATTTTTTTTTTTTGGTTGTCATACGAATGACAGCCCAGCCGAGCCCAGGCGAGCCCGTGCCGCAGATGAGCCTGACAAGCAAATGAAAAAATATACAAAAGAGAGACAACTCACATTTTGTGCAGTGCGGCGTGTGTGGCATGCAGGCAGCGAGAGAGAGAGAGAGATAAGTAAATTTCAAAAAAGAGAAGGAGGCAGGCTGTGGGTGCTTGCATCATTTGCTGCGCAGCAATGAAATGCCAGGCAAAGTGTCAGAAATGACAGCAGAGTCAGAGAGTCGACCCCTCGTTCAAGCACATCCCTGCATGCATATATGTATAGGGAGAAAACATATTTCATTTGCCTGCTGCACTGGCTGAAGTCGAGTTCAGTACAGTCTATTAAGCAGGTAATGCACTTAAAGTTGGGCAGATTTATGGGCTGTGGCCAAAAGAGTTGACACTGATTTTTGCTGCGATTATTAAGTGCTTGCGGTAAATATCAAGCGAGATCGCTCATACGCAACGTTGCACGCTGAGCTGCAAAGCGAGAAAGGGCTTAAGGCAATATAGGGGCAACAGGGCTAGCAGCATTGGTAAGCCAGAGCTTTAGCCCATTTCAGGCCATCATTAAGCCAAACTGGCAAATGCTCATTTTAGCTACAGCTCCAGCTAATGCTAATGCATTTCGCATTAATTTCACAAACACAACGACGACGACGACGACGACACTTGGCAGCAGCAAGATGCATGCGAAAATGAAAATGAATTGCGTGAAATTAGTTAAAGCGCATTTGACGCATTTTCTAAGTTTCGCGTTAAGTTTTGCAGGGGGGAGGGAGAGGGAGAGGGGGGCTGCTGCCAGCACGTGCGTGCCGCAGAAATGGGTTGGGGTTTGGGTGTGTGCGCCTAGCAGGTCTGAGGGGTAACATTAATAGTTATACAACAACTGACATATTGATAAATGAGCGCATTTTCCAAACGCTGTTTTCGGGGAGAGGCAGCACAGCAGCAGCAACATGAGAACAACAACAACACAGCAGCAACAACACAGCAGCAACAACACAGCAGCAACAACAACAACACGTTCAACTATTTCAATGGCAAATGGCTTGAAGCGAGCGCGCCGTGGCAATGTTTGCGAAAAATGACTTTAGTGCCAAGCGTGAGAGTTTTCAACACACACACAAGCACACACTCACACACACACTCACACACACACACTCGCACACACACACACTTTCCGCACTGTGTGTAGTGTGAGAAACAAATGCTTGCAAATATTTCTGCAGCTGTGATTCCTTTCGCTGGCAACACAAAACAAGATGGCGCTCGCAGCAGCAGTGCAGGAGGGGTGGCAACTCTGGCATGGAATTTCTTTGCCTTCTTCGCACATCGACAGCGCACGCTCGCAGGCCACAATGAGTCAATTTTTTAACATTTATTTGACAGAAATTTTCATTTATTTTGCTTAGCTAACGCAAAAAGGAAAACTCGAACGAGAAAACGAAAAAAATTTAATTAAATTGAAATTAATTTGACAGGATATTGCCGGCAGCAGCCAGAACTATTAATAATACACCCCCTATATGTGTGTGTATAGGCGAGTGTGAGTGTGAGTGCCGGAGTGAGTGCCAGAGCGGTTGCATGTGAGTGCCGTCGCGCAGCAAGACAAATGCGCTTGAAATAAATTCTCATGTTGCGTTTTTTGAAGCTGCCCATCAAAATTGCACGCAGAGCAAGAGAGAAAGAGAGAGAGGGGAGAGAGGGATACAGTGGGAGAGAGAGAGATAGCAGGCAGTGAGTACACCCACTCTAGCCGCAGTAACCACTACGCATACAGCTATAAATCATTGCATATGCTGCTGCGGCACAACATAATTAATTTAATTTCACTTTTTAACGAAGTCGAGTCGAAATATCACACATACGCCACGTGGTGCTGCTGGATTTGCGACGCTTCACTCTGACACTTGGCATTGACATACGCACAAATAAATAGGCTCTATAAATTTATCCAGCAGCAGCAGCAGGAGGAGTAGGAGTATCAGTCAGTCTCTTGCTCTCCAGGAACGTGCTCAAAATATTTCGAATAATGCAAAACTTTCGTTTAGCTGCGCTATAAATCGCGTGCTGTTTCAGTTTTTGGTGACCCCCCTCCCCTCCCTTTCCCCCTCCCTTTACAACGCATGAATGCTGACAGCTGTAGGAGAGGGGGGGGGGGGGAGGCGTGGCATGTGGCATTTAAAGGTTGTCCAAGACCGAGCACCAACTGCCACGCGGCGCAACGTGCTCAAGTCGCATAAATAACAGAAAACGCGCTGGCGGACAGCAGCGCAATTTATGGCCAAAAGCAAACAGTTTGGCTTTAAAGCGTGTGTGTGTGTGTGTGTAGTAGTAGGTGCTTCAAATGGTCAAATTAAATAATCGTATTAGTAGAGACTTTAAAGATGCCAACCGATTATGCCCGGAACTGACAGACTGGCGCTGCCTTAGCTTTGCTGGCAAAGAATAATGCCTCAAGTGGATGTTGCTCGAGGAGGAGATGTGCTCCGCTGTGCTGTGCACATCACTGGGCATTAGGTATGCATGCCATTGCGCGTTGGCGTCGCCAAAGATGTTCAGCAATGCGCCGCCCAGAAGCACAATGAGCAGGCCAGAAGGAGAAGAAGGCGAGGAGGACGGCGAGGCAAGGACGATCGACGGCGCAGGCGAGGACGAACGATGAGCAGCGATGCGTAGCGGCAAATGGGTGGCCTGAGTCCCGATAATGAAGTTAAAAATTCCATACATACAAACACAGCATGACAGACAGAGAGCGAGAGAGAGAGGGGGAGAAAGAGAGAGAGGGAATGACAGCGACAGCCAGAGCTCACGCAGTTGTTCTTGCTGTGTGTGCGGCATTTGTCTTTGGTATTTATGAGTACGTTGTCCTTGATATGCTTGCGGAATTACTAAATGTCCCTGACTTGACACTAACTCACACGTACTGACATGCGACACTCTCGCACACAGCCTGACAAGCACACACACACACACACACACGCATCATCAGCCTTTCATTCACTCATTCATACACACATAAACGCCCTCGCTTCCGTTTGCCTGCCTGTGTCTGAGCTGCGTTGCCCAACACTGCCTGCAATATGTTTGCCAACCACGCCCACCTACACCTTTTTACATATGTACGCGTGTGTGTGTGCGCTTGTCTGTATTTTTTATCTCGTACGTGCAGCTATGCTCAGCCCGATTCGAAATTTAAATAGAAATAGCATGTTGATGTTATTCGATGCAGGTTTATATTTAATTTAATATCCAGCCCAGTGTGCGAGCGTGTATGTGTGTGCGGGTGTGTGTGTCCCTTCCATAAATATGTATTTTAATTTATTTGTGCAACAACAAAACTGAGGGCAGAGCAGCAAAGCGAATAAATCCACTCGACTGCCCTCGAAGCTTGCCACAAGAAGTGGCACTTCCATTACAACAATCCTCCCGTTGCAAGTGACTCTCGATGTAAGCTCTGTGCATGCAGTAAGGCGAGACAATGTCAAGCAAAGGCCACAGGGGAAGGCAGGGAGAGAGAGAGAGAGAGAGACATTGCAACAGTGTGTGTGGGCTGCCCGCTCCCAAAAGTATGCTGCACTTTTTTGTCCCTGCTCGTTGTCACACTCGTCGCGTTGCGTATACGCACCGATAGCCGTGCTAGAAAAATCACAATTTCAGCTAGACAAATAAAGTGAGCCTTTGGGATGTGTGTGTGTGTGGTGCAGTCGTGTGTGTGTGTGCGTGTGTGCCAGCTTGAGTGCCAACAAGTGTAAGTTGGCTGCTCGGCTGATCAGCTAAGTGCAGATAACAAGTCAAGTGGCCCGAGAGCCAGCGCTTAGCTCGACACGAGTGTGAGTGTGAGTGCGAGTGAGTGTGTGAGTGCGAGTGAGTGTGAGTGTATGTGCGTGAGTGTGTGGGTGCACCTGTGTGGCACCTGCAAGAATTGTACTTCAGTTTGTGCATGAAATCAAGCAGAAAGAGAAACCAATTTGTGTGAAAATACAAAGGCAACAGAGATGAAATGAAATTGGCCCAAAAGGGTGAAGTAGAACGCAACGCAAACTCGTTGGGTTTGGGTGCTCGAAATTGGCGTGTTGATGTTGGGGTCTGTGCTGACCCGCCCCGCCTCCTCCCCGCCGGGCAAACATTTGGTAGAACAAACTTTTTAAATCGTTTCAAAAGTCGATGGCAATAAATTGCGTGGCAACTTTTTGCTTCAGCTTGCTTCTTACAACCTCCCCTCCCCCCTCCCCGTCCCAGCCAGCATCCTTTATGAAAACTTGACACAGGAATTTTAATTCAATCGGCGTCTTGAAGCAAGTAAAAGAAAATCAAACTAAAATTCAATGACATAACTAAGGCTCAGGCAACAGAGAAGCTTCTGAAAATTATTTAAACGGAAAAATAGTTTCAACCGGCTCTGTGTGTGTGTGTGCGGGTGTCTGTGTGTGTGTGTGTTGCACACAAATGCTCTACGGTTAACCGGCTCTTGGGCAAGGGAAACTAACATTATTTGATCCACATAAATGAAGCCCAAAGCCAACCCGAGTGGGAAGGGAACACACACAAACACATAAAACAGAAGCCAAGCCAGACCTGGCCCAGTGCTGTCGTGTTGCAGTTCCAGGACCACATGCGTGTGTGAGAGTGGGTTTTGTGGGATAGAGGGGAGGGGGGGTGTTTGCGCAAGGTCGTTCAGCCACTCAACGTGAGCGACTGTGGCTGTGGCTGAATGTGCGCCGCAGTGGAAATGCACCCGAATAAACACAAAATTTATATGAACACATGCGGGAGGGGGGGCTAAGGGAATGCACTCTACGCTTACACACTCTACCTGGGAGGGGTTTTCTCCCCCCTCTCGCTTGCCATCTGCATCCTCCTTTTCAATGAATCGCTGCACGCGTGTGGCAACAAAAGCAATTTTGCCGTTTTATGCAATGCTTTGGAGTTAAACCATGGAGGGAGGGAGGCAGGAAGGGGTCCAAAAGGGGGAATTTAACCTGCCCTCAGGCAGATTTTCGTTTGTGCAATGTCAAACACATATAATTGCATACGGCATGCACTCAACGCAGATATACTCTGTAGGGCTGCAATAAATCCCCAGCCTAAATTTTTAAATATAAATATATTCTTAATTAATTTATACTTTTTTAAAAAAATTTAATTTTAAATTCAACATTTTAAACTTTAATTATTTTATAGTATTTATTTTAAATTTTAATTATAGCTAATTTAATTTAAAAATTAAAATTAATTTTAATTTCAAGTCGACTGTCTAAGTTGACGTTAAATAAATAAAAAAATAAATAAATAAATAAATAAATAAGCGCAACTTGATGCATGCAAAGAATTTTAAGAATTTTTAGGGATTCCAGAATAAACAAATTGTGTATACCCTACGCTAGCTTTTTAAAGAGTATTTAAACAAACGGCAGGCGAGAGCATTTTGCCAAATACATTTTCATTTTTCATTTGAGCACAATTCGTTTTGCATAGCACACTTTTCTGCGCTTTGTCAAAGCAGTTCAAGCAGCTGCTGACTCTCCTAACTCCTCTCCCTGTAAATAAGCGTTCATCTTGTTTTTTGGCAGTTGAAACTCTACCACACACACACACGTTGAGTTCATCATGGCGGCTCATCAACATGGAAAACTTTTTTGATTGACCAAAAGAAACGGCGTCATTTTTATTGGGGCAGTGCAGCTTGGCCTGACGTTCGCCCCGAGCGGACGTGCGAGCGTGTTTTTGGTTTGACAAATGCCTCCCAAACTGTCTGACCTCTGGCATATTGGAGTGATAGGAGGGGGGGGGTATGTTTCTTGTCTACTTGCCGAACTTTCCTGCTTGCAAATGATGCCCACAACTGTCATTATCTGATGTGTTCCAGCTCTGCTCGTTCTTCCCTCCATTCTGTTGCTGTTTCGCTTCGCTTCCCATTGCTTTGTTTCGTGCTCTTCTTTTTTTATTGTATTATGTTTCTCTTTCCTCTGCTGTTTGGCGCAATGGGCACATAAAACTCAATTGAGTCGTTAAATGTAAAAATTGTGATAAATAATCAAATTACACGCATTTGTTGCTCTCCAAGATTTTGCTGCTTTTACAATTTTATGCCAAAGATTTTCGCCGTATTTCCGCGCTCTCTCTTTCTTTATCTGCTTCCCTCTCTCTCTCTCTTTCTCTGTCTCCCCCCTCTTTTAGCTGACGCTGCGCATTATTTATGGCCGATTATGAGGCCTGTTAGGCATTCAGATAATGACTAAGTGGGCTGCTGCTGCCCGCTTTAACTGCGTCGCCTTTTTTCAATTATTACGCATACGCCGCGTATGCGTCGAAGCTGCGCGTTTTGAATTTCTAATTAGAGAAGGCAAAACTAATTTCATGCAAAATTGCCAGGGGGGGCTACAACATTTCAATAGCCAATCGATGCTGATTTTCACTGTGCGAATTTGTTCTTTTAGTGCGTAACAGGTGCCTGGCTGCCTCCCTCTGGCCTCTTCCTCCCCCACCCCCCTCTTTTGGGCTGTCATTTAAACAGATTAATGCGCTGCCGTCAACGTCGTGTCATGTGAATGGCTGTCGATGTGCCGTTATGCACGCTGATTGACAGTTGCTGCAAACAGCTTTGCCGCCGCCGCCATTAAAATTTTCCCTGCCCCGCCCGCTGGGCAGGCAGACAAAACAACAGTTCGAAGTGGACACGTGTGGGCACGTCTGGGCGTGGCCATGGACTTGTAAGTACGCTTACTTGCGCCTTAACTATTTTAATTAGCCGTAAGACGATCAGCGAGCACAGCAAATGACCGTGCTGGACAGCTCTTTGATGTGACCCTGACACGAAACGGCTGCACGGACATAGCCCAACATTGTCGAGCAGTGCGTCAGCAGACTAAGAGCACACATATATATGCTGGGGAGGCACACTATATGTCTCCTCGTCAGCAGCATCAAAAATCAAAGTCAAACTGGGCCCCATTGGCGGCGACACTGTCATGGGGCATGTCAGCGTGTTATTCGATACTCGAGGCGTCAGCAACGTTGACAGTTTGCACATTTTCTCAAATGTGGGCAAAGTGCTTACAGCCACGTTTACATCCCGTGTCATTTGCCTTCGGCTACCCCTCCTCCCTCCCCCTCCCTGCGCTCTCTCAGGTATTTAGCAATTATCAAACAGGTGAGAAACATTTGATTTGCCATTTGGTTGCTGCAATTTTCTATTTTCGCTGCATTACTTAGCCTAAACAAATACATACAAACTTAACAAATAAGGTGGCTGCAATGGGTGCTGCCCAGGTGAGGAGGCACAGCTGCTGCTCCTCCTTCTCCTGCTGCTTCAGCTGCTCCTCCTGCTGCTGCTCCTCCTCCTGATCCTCACTGATCCCCGCAGCGCGCCTCGCAGCTCTCCTGCGTGCAGAATCGATTGCGATTGCCATTGCAGCCGCGATAGCTAAAGGGTCGGCAGACTCCCTTCTTGTCGTAGTACCAACGGGTCAGCGCCTTGGTCTGATCCTTGCTGTTGCAGTAGTTGCCCTCGTTGCGGCCCACATAGCAGTTGACGTTGTCTGCAAATAATTAGAGCAAATTGTGAGCTAATTAATGCCTCCAGTGAATCATGTCGCATTTCTTGCAATTCTAATTCTATTTTCTGAATAGAATTTTCTTTGAAAAATTTGGAATTTTTTTTTTCTAAGTAGACAATATACCTGTTTGCAAAAATATTTCTGTGACGGGGGAAAATCTTTTTTTTTTTTTTTGGCAATCGCCGCCACGGAATTTTCGGAACAGTCCCCCCCGCCTTAGAAACAGTTGGTGAAATAATTGTTTCGTGATGAGAACAAATATTTGCTGACAACAACAACAAAAATAACAAATGAGAAATTAGTTTGAAAATGGGCCAGGGAAAAATAATTTGCAATTATCTGTCTGAAATTGTGCCGGCTGCTTAATTTGAAAATTCACATATCACGCACAGGTTTATTTATATATATAGTTAAAGTTTCAATGGAATTTGTATGTCTATTGTACAGAATGGGAACATAATCAATGAGGAAAATTAATTTATATTGTATAAAATCAGAGAATGGCTTTGTAGTGGTTTTTAAAATTTTAAAAACTCTTGAAATTTGCAATTATTTTGTGGAAAATTCGCAATTACACAATTTGATATATGGTTTAGAGATTGCATTAGATGACAAATTTTAAGTGTTTTCTTTGACACTTTTAATGTCCATTTTCTATGAGCTATTTCACTTGATTTATACGGAATTATTTCCTTAATTTCCTTATAGCCTCTGCTGCTCACTTCAAAGTGTTTTTAATCGAAATAATTAAAAGCAATTTTATAATCCATTTTATGGCTTTCTCTGGCATTAATTGTGCAATTTCTACCTCCTCCAACCCCCGGCTTACTTAATTCCTTGCAGTGTCCATCTCCAGAAGCGGCTGCCACAATCTGCACCGTCTGAGTCAGCAGCATGACAGACATGAGACCGACAAGAACGAGGCAGAAAAACGTCACATTTATTTGAATTTTCATGTTTTCTTTGTTCCTCACGCGTACGGCAGACAAAAGAAGAAATGTTCTCACTGACACAATAGTTCCAATAAATAGTTTTGTTTTTCGTTTTTTTTTTTTGGTTTTTTCTAGCTGAATTTCGCGCTACTCTAAGAGATACTTGACGCAAAGAACTCGCGACATGGGCCAACGAACCGCTGTGGACTGAACACCGAACGGCGCATACTTTCAGTTTATATACGAAATGCCGGAAATTGTGTCGACAGAGACAGAGACAGAGATGCTTCTTCTGGCCCAGACGACACGAGCATGTGTCTGTTCCCATTTTCGTAAGACTTTTCCGTCTACTTTTCTCTCTCTTGTTGCTTCGAAAATTCGAAAATATTTCGTGCATCGGTTCATCCAATTGTCCAACGAGCCAGACAGCCAGTCCATCCATCCACCCATCTATTCATTCATTCAGCTATCCATCAATCCATCCATTTACCCGTCCATCCATCCATCCATCCATCCATCCATTTAACGCGTTTCTAAGTAGGGGCAGCTATTTTCGTTCCGTCCACAAGTATCTGCCCAGGCAATTGCACTTGGCGTTATCTCGAGGCGTTTACTCTGCGTTCGTTTGCATAATTTCCAACTTATTGAATATATTCCACATAATTAATTTTAATTATTTGTGTTCTCTCTCTCGCTTTCTCTTTCCCTTTTTTATTCACACTTTTTTTTTTGGTCTTCGCATTTGAATTAATTTCGATAAGAAAAGGCAAAAGGGAGCAAGAGACAAGAGACAAGCGAGCGACGGGCGGGCTTTATTGTCTCTAATTACAAGTGGGGGCCGGCATTTGTTTTAGATTTTTCAATGTCGCCATTTGCCTTTTGCAACAAAGTCCCGTTTGACAAGTGATGCCCTGCGCTCCGCCCCCTGCCTCCTACGCAGCCTCTGCAGACATGTCAAGAGGGCGATGGCAAAAATCAATCTTCATTTAAAATTCAATTTGATGCGCAGCGTGCATAACAGAAGTTTCCATTGCGAATCGAAAGCATTAAAAAGATATAACTGGACCGTGGCAGAGAAATAAAAAGGAGGAGAAAAGAGAGAGACAGAGAGAGAGAGAGAGAGAGAGAAGAAAGAGGATCAAAAACACAGGGTTCTTTTGACAGCTCGTCACACAGTTCAAGTCACACATTTGTCGGAGAAATATCTGGTAAATTAAAAGATCTGCAAAGAGATCAGCAGCAGAAATGCGTAGATATATAATAAATATATGCATACATATCTGTCACAATATAGATGATATATTTGATATATATATACATAAATAAACTGTCATACTACGTCTCACAGCCTGCGTACCACGTGTCGTATGATTAATTGGCAAGTAATGCGCAAAGAAAAGCAATGGTATGCGCGTTAGGTAGAACATTAATGACGACAGTCGTCGAGTCACCCTTCTTTGGCACACACAGCCCTCTGCCACTCCCCTTTCCCCCTTACGAGTTCCCTACCTGCCGCCAAAGTTGAACCCCATCGCAGCAACTCGATTCGCCCCCCGTCAGTTTTATGTTTGCCATGCCAAATGTCAACTTGATTTTTAATTGGACTTGCTGCTTTCAAAGGAACCCCCTGCTGGAAGGGGAGAGGGCCTGGGGGGGCAGGAGAAGTTTATCTGTAGTTGGGAAATAATCAAAATTACGGAAAACGGAAAAAGTGAAATTGTAAGAGGATATAAGGACCTTCGAAAAACGGAAGTCTTTACGAAATACCCGGCTCAGGTACACAAAGTATAAAGCAGGTGCTGCTCCCTGGGCACCCTCGGTTCCCTTGGCTCCCCCCGGCTTGACAGAGGTATACAAAGCCAGTCAAGTGGAAGAGCTGCCGACCTGGTGAGAGAGCTCCTCCTCTCCTGCATTTGCCCGCAGCGACCCGCAGTGAATGAGTTTTGAGCGCGCACTGTCCGTGATTAGTTAGGCAAAGCGAGGGGGGGGAGACAGCGAGAGCGTGGGAGAGTGAGCGACGGTGGCGTATACGTGATGTATCGGCGACAGTAAATCAATACATACTTAAATACGGCTCAAACACATTCTCAAGCGTTGCCAAAATGAAAATGAATGAAACGCGAAACAGCAACAACAACAAGGGAAACAAATGGGAACAACAGGAATAACGGTAACATAAAAGTCGCCCCTGTCCGCTCGACCTCTCCACGTTTCTGTATTTTATGCCGTAATTTGTGATTTTCCACTTGTTTTGACATTTTGGTGATTTTCTGATTTTTTGACGTTTTTTTGTTCCTTCATTCTTTTTTTTTTATTTTTACGTCTTTAATTTTGACGGATTTTTGAGCGCAGTGAAGCAAAAGTTATTTAATGGTTGCACTTGAACGTGCCCAAACTCGCTCGGCAGCGCTCAAAGCGTCAACATTTTCGCTGACTTCATCATATGCAGGGTAGCTGAAGAACCTGGCAGCTGGAGGGAACCTGGCAGATCAAACGCAAGCTAAAGGTTTTTTTTTATATATATTACAAAAATGCAGATTTTTGCCTTCTTTTCGTCTTCTCTTTTTTGCGACACTTTTTTCCAGTCTGCAAGTCAACTTTGATTTCGCAGGAAATGAAAGATTTAAAGGTCGCATTTTGAATGATTCATTTCCGGCCAAGCAGTTGCCCGGCTCAATTATTCAAGAAGGATTTGCCAATGGGTCATTTGCTTTGTGGCATGTTTTAAGCCAACAAAATAGGCAGGAGGAGGGGTGGAAGGGGTGGAGGAGGAAGAGGAAGGATCTGCTCTGCGGAGCGTGTGCAGCGTGACAATTGAAGCTGCAAATATTATTGATTTTGAAAGGCCGCAATGGCGGCCAAGCCTAATGTGCACAATGGCCGGCAGTTGCTTACGGTACATTGGCAATGAAAACTGTCGAGGCGGAGGCGGAGAAGGCAGCAATGTGAGGCAGGTTGCTGTCTCTGTCTCTAGCCTGTCTTCTTGTCTCCCCCTCTCTCCCTCTTTCTGTTGTGTTTTAGTAAAAATTTTACAATTTGCAATAAAAATTCCAGTTTTGCTTTTTGGAATTCAGTTTATGCGTTCGAGGTGGCGGCAGCGGCTTCTGCGTGTGTGTGTGTGTGTGTGTCCTTGCGATGTGAAAGGCTAACGCCGATGGCAAAGCGTCGCGTTGTTTCCCAAGCTGCTCTGTATCAGCCAGAAATTATTATGCGTCAGCAGCAGCAGCAGCAGCAGGCAGACGCGAATCAGGCAACAGAGGGGGGCGGGCGGGCGTTGTGGCTTAGAGGCGTGCCAAGCAACAATTTAATAACAAAACATATTTCGCTCGCATGCCAAAGTTGTTGTGGAATTTTGCAGCGTACAAAATCGAATGAGTACCCGCAGCAGCCGCAGTAGCCGCAGCAGCGAGTACTCGCATTATTTTAAAGCCATTCAAAAAAGCCTTGACATTTGCCCCGCACACCCCAACAAGTCAACTTGGGCTAGCTAGCTAGCTAGCCCAGTGTCATGTTGATTTCACTCATTTCCGACTCAAATGGATTTTGATTGTCTGCCTGAGCCTGCCCTCTCCCCGCCCCCTGCTAGCCTGCCTGCTTGATGATGGTCGGAACGTGTCTGCCATTTGTCTGCACACTCGTTTGGCCGAAGCCGCCACTAAATGACTTTCTTTTGCAGGGCCACCTTAACCCTCCCTCCGCCTCCTCTCTGGGCAGTGTGTTGGCTGTTGCTTTGGGCGCCATTAGGTTTTATTGTAATGATTTCTATTGCCGCACTGAATTCAGTCATTGTTGTTGCTGTTGTTGTTGCAGCTTGCAGTTGGCCATCTCTGTCGTTGTTGGCAGTTGGCAGTTGGCAGTTGGTAGTTTTGTAGTTGGCAGCTTACGTGGCCATCGCGCTTAATGAGTAGTTATTTCCGCTTGTATTTCTTGATAATGCCAAGTCGTGCGAACAGCGCCTTTTGTGTGGCAATCGGATCTATTCTGAGACACGTTCCCCACTACGAGTCCCCTCCCCACCCCCTCGCCTACATTAATTGCCCTTTATTCACGCTGTGGCATAAATTCATTAGCCATGGCTCGCTCTAATTGAATTTATACCTCAAATTTGCATTCATTTTGCGCTCAACCCGGGCTCATTAGTATATCATTCTATAAACTATACTAATATTATTATATACTATAATATATATACTATTTCTCTGCAAGTTTATTGAGTTTATTACGCGCTCTCTCTCTCTCTCTCTCTTTGTCATTTCGCTGCTGTCATCAGGGAGTTAAACAAAATTCGTTTCTACTTTGTGCATAATCCAAAAAAATGAATATAATCTGCTTGACCATCCCCCCTTCCCTGCGGGGGAACCCCGCCTGCATTACGTTTTATGCGCAAAAAGCGTAATTAAATTAAATGCACTTTTTAGTTGGCCACGCAAATTACCATTGAAATCTCTTTTTGGGTTATAATGCGCAAAGTTTTTCCAGAGTAGAGTACTTTTTTTCGTTTATTATTTAAATATAATAGAAGTTCTGAAAAATTCCCATATACATGCTATTATCTTGTACCTTTCCCTAATGCATGCTATAAAATTAAATGTACAAATTGCTGATCTATATCTCTAATAATGTTGCTTCTTCTCTCATTGTATTAGATTAGAAAAACAACTGTAAATATAAATGGTTTTTGGCAGCGTGCAAATTGAGTTCATACCACTGTGTGCCGAGGTGGCGCCACCTACTGTGCAGAATAAAATGATTTGCGTGCACGCGCCACATGCAGATGATCATTATCACTTTACGAGTGTTGCGCTTGCTATGCAGCTTATCACTTATCGCTTATCCATTATACATTATCTTTGTATCCGTTTTGAGATACAGTGGTCAAAGACAGCCACAAGGGTTCTCAACTTATTCTCAAATAAAGAGCGAGCACAATGGAGACTTAATTGATTATATCAAGCTGTGTAGGCGGAATAAACAAGCAAACTTTACTTTGCTCTTGGCTAAAAAAATAAATTAATATAATAATGAAAATTAAATACTTATTTTCTTTCAGAGTTTTAACTTTATTATAAATATGTGTTATGTATCAAAGTTGTCTTTTAACTTCTATAAACTCACAACTTTTTTCCACATGTTTCAATTGCATATCTTCTGTTTCTGTGCAAATTTCTGACAGTCTGTCCCACTGTGCGCACTGGCTGCACATGTTCCCACAGCGTTGGCAAATAGAAAGTGCAAACAAAAACTTGGAAATGAAAGCTATTGCTTATTTCTCCCTCTCTCTCACACACACACAGAGAGAGAAATGGTGACAGAGTCGCGCGTGTTTGCTCTCATAGATTAAGTGTTCCCCCAAGTGCATCGGTAGTTGTGCTGGTCGTGGTGGTTTCCCTCAATTGATAACGTGGCAAAATGCAAATTAAACTTAAACAATCAGCTGCTGCATTTCCACACGCTGCAATTGTTGCCAATGCTTTGCCATTGGCCAAGTTCTTGGCCAACTAAGTAGCAAATGCTATAAAAAGTTGCTCAAGTTTTAAATGCAAAGTGACAGGAGGGGGGAAAAAAAGAAGAAGAAACCCAGTGTGGACAGAGAGAGAGAGAGAGGAAGGGAGAGAAGAGTGGGAGAGAGAGGGAGAGCGGCGAAAGTAAGCGAAAGTTATGCAAATTTATATGCAACAAAGTTGCCAGCGTGCTTGCCTGCAAGTGATTTATGTGGCCAAGACCGCGAACCCGGCAACTTTCATTTCTCAGCAGCGTCCTAGCCCGAAGGGGAGTGGGGTCCCCTCCATGTTTTGTTATAAATAATGCGGCACAAACACGTCGAAAATACCAAAAATAAAATACAAAACAAAAGATGGGAAACAATTCGACGGTGGTTTCCATGCAAATGAAGAGCGCGGACCTTAAGCTTGGCTCTCCAAGCCTATCGAAATTCAAATATTAATTTAATGTTTGCATTTGACAGACCAAAAAAAAAAAAAAAACAACGGGACATCGCAGACCTCAAAAGTTGCTCGATACCTTCTTCCTACAGTTCCCGTTTCCCGCTCATTTTCCACTCTGCTTTTCCACTGTGCCCAAAGTGCTGTGAAAATGCTCAACAAATGCTTGAAAATTGTCAAACTTATGTAGACGTGTCTTTTCCACGCGACATTCGCCCCTACCCCCAATCGGGGGTGTAACTGTTACTGTATCTAGGTTAAATTTCTGTTTCTTTTTCGCCTTCTTCTTCCTCACTTCCTCTTTCTTTGCTTCCTATTCTTCTTGGGGCTGTTGTTGTCGTGCGCTTTTGTTGCATTTGAGAATGCAAATTTCCGTAACTTGTTAATATTTGATAAGACATACACAAGTTTGGCTAACTGCAATAATAGTGCGCATACAAACCTACACACATATACCCTATATACACTATATTATATACACTAACAAGTGACGGGCACAAGCGCCTCCCCGCGAGACCTTACAGAAGTTGAAAACTTCTTCTGCTCTTGGGGGCATTTCTTGCTCGCCGCTTGCTTTTTGTTTTTCCTCGAGTTCCCCCTGTGAGAACGCTTCGTGTTGAGGGTATTTATACCCTGTTAAGATATAAGATTATTATCAGCTTCTGCATACTTATAACTTGTCAGCGAGGAAGAGTGCTTTAAAGAGAAACATATGCATGGATGTTTAGTTTCAACTATACGCTATTTATTACGTGCTTGGAATTTCTGGGTTATTTCTATTCTTTTCTATCCGTTTTTTTTTTGGCTTCAATCAATCATTACTTTTCCAAAAAGTGTTTGATTTAACTCGGGTATGACTTTTTGATCATGGTATTGAGCCTAGAATAGTTCTACATTTCAATTTGATCGTTTCGGGAACTTCGACATTTTAGCTCTTTTTCCATGCAACCCCCTTGCAAAAATATCAAAATTTTTTAAAAAAATTGTATATTGATTTTTTGCTGAAAATCGATTAGGATATTCAAAACTAGCATAAGAATCGAATCCCCAGCAAATTCAGACACAAAATGTGTAAATTATGTATATTTTATTGAGTTTCCAGGTTTGTATATCCTCTCTCACAAGTTTTTTGTAAAAAATTTAGTTTTTTGATCGTTGTTCACCTATAATTTTGCCAAAAATCATTTGATTTAACTCAGGTAAGACTTTTTGATCACGGTATTGTGCCTAATACAATTCTGCATTTTAATTTCATCGATTTGGAAACTTGAATATTTTTCGATTTTTTCCATGCAACCCCCTACAAAAATTTAGAAATTTTTTCAAAAAATTTTATTTTGATTTTTTGCTTGAAATAGATTAGGTTATTCAAAATTAACATTAAAATCGAATAGGCAGTTAATTCGGACACAAAATGGGTAAAATATGCATGTTTTATTGATTTTTTATGGTTCTTAATTACTTTTTGTTAAAAAATGTTTACTATTACACTACCCTTTTACAATGCAACTACTCTTTACAGATGATTGTAGTATAGGTATAAAAGACTTATATGTACTCTAAAATAAAAAATCTCTGCAAGGATATATAATCTTCGGCGTGCCGAAGGTAGCATTGCTTTTTTCTGGCCTTAAATTGATATCCGAAAGCATATGATATATGAAAACATGATATAGGAAAACATATTCTTACAATACTGCAGATTTCAAGTTCTTAGAGTCTGTGAAATATAATTTATTGTGCGCATGAAGAGAAGGATCGGGCTTTAGAGACTCGCCTGTTGAAGCAAATATACTTTATGGGGTCCACATGCTTTCCACTTCTTATAAATTTCTACACCATGTTTGGTGGGTATAATCAAACCTTCAAATAAATTAATCCAACCACTAAGCGTATAAGGTCTACACACACCTCAATTGACTCCATCTTCTTCTCTCTCTCTCTCTCTCCTCTATTTACTTCCCCTAGACTCTCCCACCCATTTCACTTTCTCTCTGAAAACTGTCACAAGTTGATTCTGCTGCGGTCGCAGGTAATTAAGTGAAGTAGCTGGAAATATGGTTTTGCGGTAATAAATGTAAAGGCAGCGCAGTTGTTGCTTTGCTATATGCAATATGCTCTCTCTCTCTCTCTTTATGCAATATTGATATTCCTTTGAGGTCCGGTTTGGTTTTCCAACGTGTTTGACTTTGGTTTGCATAATTAATGCGGCTGTAACTGATGTGTTGTGGCTGTGGCACAAATTGTATATTGAATGCAATTAATATGCAATTGTGTTTTCTCCCATTGCCTTTGTTTTTGTGTGTGTGTGTAGGTTAGTTGTGAGTGTGAAAATTACAAAACTTTGAGGAAAAGTGAGAAGACTGTGTGAAATTCATAACGTTTTCCCTTAATATTGTTTACACATAATTTGGTTATTAACGCAGTGCGTCAGTGCAATTCAGTTAACACAAAATCAATTTCGACTGCAATCAATGACAGACGTTGCAGTAGGAGAGAGAGAGGGGTAGGGCAGGGGGGGAAGGAGGAGAAGAAGCTGCCTTGGGATACTCCATAACTATTGAAACGAAGGAAATGTCTTTATTTGCAGCACGCAGTGCACACCTACGTGACTGAGGCTTGCTTTCTCTCTCTTTTTCTTTCTCTCTCTCTCTCTCTCTCCCTTTTGCTCTCTCTCTCGCTGTGTGTGTGTGAGAATGATGTTTCTCGCTTAAAAGGGGAAAATACTCATTTCACATGCGCTGCAATTTTCTCGCTCACTTCAATTATGCAAATTGTGTGTATGTCGAAACCAATTCGCATTGCTTGCCAGCTCATGTGTGCCTTCTGTCCCTCTCCCTCTCACGCACACTCTTGCACCCTTTCTCCCTCTCCCTCTCTCTCTCTCTCTCTTACTGTGTGTGCACTATCGTATTATGCAAACCAAGAGGCGACGATGGGCACAGCGTTGTGCCGCTAAAGAAATGCGCATCAGCTTCAGCATTTCCAATCGACATTCGCACTCGCCTTCCCCCTTCTCATTCCCATCCCCACCCCCTGCCTCTTCCTCATCCGCATCCGCATGCACATCCCTTTCGCATGGGCATCAATGTTGTACATGCAATTAACATGGCTGGCGACAACAAACAATCCGATAGTCGGCAAAAACCAATGACAGCAACAACCAGGAGACAGCAGGGGGGAGGAGGCAGGCAGGCAGCAGGAGGGAGTAGGCAGGCAGCAGAGGGAGTAGGCAGGCAGCCAGAGGGAGTGTGAGGAAAACTCATCCGAAAACTTGATGCATGCACACAGGGAAAAGAGAAAGAGCAAGAGAAAGAGAAGAAAGAAAGAACTCATTATAATTTGCTTCAGCTGTGAATATTCGTTTGCTATTCAATTCATTCGTTACCATTCGTTCATTAAAAGCCCAAATGAGTGTGTGAGTGGGAAAGAGTGTGAGTGAGGGTGTGTGTGTGTGTGTGAGGCACGTCCTGCAGGGTTGTCAGGCCTGTAATTTAATTTACATGAGCTGCTTCATATCCGGCCAGTTGTGACATCAAAATAATCCAAGCAGCCAAAAAGTTTTGCGCCCAGTGACATTTTGGTTTTGGACCTTTGACCCAAGTTTTGGCCACCCTACACCCTGCCGGCTCCTTCCTCCTGCTCTGCTGCCTTCTAGTTATATATTAATTACAAATGTGAAAGTTTTCCTAGGGGGGGATTATGAGCATATTTAGTAGAAGGCTGCGAGGGTTAAGCTAATTTTTAAACTTGGCCAAGAAGTGCTAACTCAATCTGTGTGTGTGTGTGTGTAGACAAGCTGCCATTAGACTGACATCGAAATTAATTTAACTTTAATTGGTCTGTGGCTGAAACAGAGACGCCATAGCCGAGTCTGTGCGGCAGCATATTTGCTTTGCGTTTTGGCCATCGCCCTAATTGACTGCCAGGGTTGCCAGGTACAGCTAGGTAGGTAGGTGGGTAGATAAGTAAGTAAGTACAACGTAATCAGGCCAGACTGTCTGCGTTCTGCCTGCCGTGCAAGACAATTTGGACATTGGAATGGCCGGAGGCGTCGGTTCCTGCGGCGATTTGTTTACCAACTCTCGCTCGCCCACTCTCCCGCTCCCCCTCTCTGTGTGTGTCTGCTGCCGTTGCCGCTGAAAAGCCAAATTGCACTTAAGTGGGTCAAGCAGTGAGGCTTAACACACACACACACACAGACAGACGGATAGACAGACGGAGAAGTGCAGCTAGTCAGGTAGCTGACCCCCCTGTGCTAATCCTGGCAAGAGCCAACTCCCAGTTGTGGCCATAAAAAAAAGGCGAAATGTGTGTGCTGCATTTTTCAGCTTCAGTTGCAGTTGCACGTAAAAATCAAATGTTGCATTAAAAAGTTTACAGCACAGCGAGAGAGAGAACTGCCAAAAAGCGATTCAATTTAATTAGAGAAGATTTTTTGGCAACTAAAACTGCGAGACAGGGAGAGGGAGAGAAAGAGAGAGAGCGAGATAGAGAGCTGCTACTCTATGCCACTTTTATGTGCCACTTTTATGGTAGAACTTTGCCGCTTGGCATTTTCAATTTAATTCCAACTTGCAGGCCTTTTCCTCGCTCTCTCTCTCCCTTTCTCTTTGTGTGTGAGGCAGCTGCAAAATGGAAATTGGAAAATGGGAAGGGGAGCCATTTAAATGCGAGAAAAATGTTCTAAAACAAACGCGCATCAAAGGCGAAACAAAGCGAGGAAGAGCGGAGGCAGGAGAAGGAGGAAGGCAAAAAGAAAGAAAACTTGCTAGCATATTGTATGGAAAACAGGTGAGCTCAGGCAAATTTGATGGATCACCAGATGGCAAGCTAACAGGGAGAGAAAAAGAGAGAGCGAAAGTGGGAGAGAGAGAGAGAGAGAGAGAGAGAGAGAGAGAGAGAGAGGGGGGAGGGGCAGCGACTGAGAGACTGCGCCCACAACGTCTCGGCGCAAACAAAAAGGTCAATTCAGCCCGCAGACGGGTCATATTTCATATTTTCATAAACTGCCAGCTTACATTACTCCCCATTTTCCCATTTTTCCCATCAACCATCTAACCATTTTCCCATTTTATTTTCCCATTTGGGTTTCGGTTTTTTTGTTTTTTTTTTGCCTGCTATTGATTTGATGAACTTGGCATGATTTTTGTTTCATGCCAGCTCATTATACGTCTTTCAATTTTCCTACGCTTTTCCGCCCCATCCCCCAAAGGCTGCAAATGCCTTTTACTTTGCGGATTTGCTGCTTAGATCTCTATTTCTATTTCTATGCCTCTTTTGCTCTCCCTCTCTTTCTTTCTCTCTCTCTCTCCCTGCCTCTCTGGGTGTGTGTTTCTTTTGGCTTTTGCTGTGCTGCCACTTTGAATACCAATTCAGTGAAAAGTTCGTAGCGCGCTGCTTTTATGAAGACGCAATAAAAAAAGTTACTTTATGCGGCGTCTACGTGTGCAGCGCTCTCGCTCACACACACACATACTATCACACACAGTGCGCTGTCTCTTTCACTCTAAGTGCGCCTTGTTGCGGTTGCTAAAATGTAGATTTATCTACACCTTTCTTCTCGGCCAGCCTGCCATGCCTGCTACTCTGTGGCACAGCTAGCCGCTCTCTCGCACACTCCCTCTCTCTCTCTCGCTCTTTCCCCCACTCTCTCACTCTCCCGCAGTGCCTTCTGCTGCTGCATGTTATTCTGGCAGCTCGTAAAAGCCTCTCGCACTCTTGTGAAATGCAAATGGAACGCCTGCATAGCAATGAAGTGCTGCCCCATCATTTATGGTCTCTATCTGCCTCCCTCTCTCTCTCTTTCTCCCCCTCTCTCTCTCGCTTTCGCTTTATGCATTGTATTTTGATGGCAAACAATGGATTTGTGTACAAATTGCAAGCTCCATTGCTTAAAGTTGGCCAAGAGCAACTGGCAATGAGCACTATATATATATATATATACTATAGTATCTTAAATAGTATCATAGTATCTTAAAGTCGTGAGATAGAGCGGCAGCATTATGCTAACCCAAAATGTTACGCTCAGGTGTAATTTTTGCATTTAGTCTTCAATTTGTGCTGCTGCTTTCGGGCTTCTTTCTGGCGTGTCTTAAATTTTTATTGCAGCCAGAGCGGAATCCTTGGTAATTGCTCTCGGGGCGCACATAAAAAGATGTGTAGATGTAGCCAAGTAAGCAGAAGAGGCTCCTCGCTCTCTCTCTCTCTCTCTCTCTCTCAACATGGCACATAGACAAAACGACAGGTGAGTCTGCATGTGTGTGTGTGTGTTGGCAGGCTTGAAGAGCCCCTTGATAGCACACGGGGCCAGGAGCCAACCAGTAATCTCTACCTGCCTGTGCGTCAGGTGCGAACTCTGCCGCTGCCTGCGCCATTGTTTGTTTACGCTCTCTTTGTCTGTCTCTCTCTCACTCTCTCTCTCTCTCTTTGTCTGTCTGCCTGTCTGTGAAATAAGCCTACTCTCTCAATGAGCCACTACTGCGTCGTAGGAGCCAAAAAACTTTTAGCCTAATTGCAAACGTATTTGAGTGGCATTCAATATACTCAGCGAGACTGTGACTTCCCTCTCCATCTCCCTCTCCCAAAACTCTGTGAGAACTGCTTAAGCTTCAGCGGGCAGTTCATAACTCTCTCACTCTCTCGCTCTCTGTCTCTCCCTCTCTCTCTCTCTCTTTGGCTGGCGGCAACTGTTGGCAACAATTGCAAATTGACAAGCTTATTAATCGCCTAATCGGCTTGCAAAGTTTCATGTAAATCGCCTGAATTAAGACGCGCTGCGCTACGCTCTGACCCCCCACCCCTCCCATTTGCTCTGCTCCCCCTTTGCGCCTGACGCAGCTCAGCTCAACTGTTACCAACTTGGAGTTGGGCGCAGTAGAAAGTTTTTACTGTTAGCTGCTTGCCAAAACTTTTTGATAATTGCGCTCGAATGGCCTCGCCTCAAAAGGGTTGTGCCGTCCCCATAGCACACTCTAACCCAGTCCAATCCTCTCCTGCTTTGCACACTCTTACCCAGCCCAATCCTCTACTGCTTCGCTGTCGTTTAGTTGAGCCAGGCAATTCGTCGTTTGCCTTTGTGGCTGCAAAATGGCGACAGGCAACTGTTATACCCAGTAGGAAGATGATATAGGGGCTGCTGTGCATGTTAGGCTAGTAGAGGGTATTGCTGAGTTGCGTACGCTCTCTTAGCCTGCTTTGTTTTGGGGGTTTTAGCCCGGCAAAAACGCTTAATGACTGAAACACATCATGCTGTCGACTGGCTTAGCTCACTCTCTCTTTCTCTCTCTCTCTCTTTCTTCCCGGCTTACTGAGCTTCTTTTTCTCTGCTTCTAATCACAAGCTTCTTTTGCATTTCACAATCCCATAAATAGGAATAAGACGCAACTCAATGGGGCAAGACGTTTCCATTCCAATCAGCAGCAGCAGCAGAAGCAGCAGCAGTTGCATTTTCGCATTTCGCAGCAAAGCAATTTGGCCAGAACTTAATTTCCTTGTTGTCTCTCTCTCTCTCGCTTTCTTTTGGTTAAGTCTCTCATTTTTATGCCAGCATTAGTCGAGTAGGTGTGCTCCAACTTGGCTCAGAGCCAAAAGAAGCAGAAGAGCAGCATAAAGATAACACTGGCCAGCAGCAAGTGTATAAGTTTTTTCGGGTTTCTTAAGTTTATAAAGCCAAGTTAAAATCCAGCATGGTCGAGTGGGAGGCAGCTCCTCCTGCTTCTCTCTTCTGCTGTCAGATCATGTTGGCCAGATAATGCCGCGTGGCAACTATAATTTGCCATATCCGTCGCCTTCTTGTTTTGTTTTTGTTTTCTTTTTGCTGGCTATCTAATTCAATTTGATTCAGCTTATGATTTTCAATCAGTGCACAATCCAAATGCTTGGCAAAGGCCAATTTCAATTTGCTTATTGTTTTCGCTTACGCTTGGGCTTATTGCTCATTCTCTCTCTGTGTGTGTGTGTGTGTGTGTGCTTTCAATTTTAAGTTTTAAATCCCAAAAGCAAATTCATTGAATTTATATTTTTGCTGCTGCTGCCAGATTTGCAAATTGGCCAACTCAGTAGTGTAGCCCTGAATTGGTCAGCAGAACATATGCAAGTCTGAACGAACTTTGAAGCTGCTCTCAGAGATGCTGCTGCTCACCTGAAATACATTTCGAATCAACTTTTTGGTTGTGTAAACTTTCTGGCTTCAGGGCAGGTTTTGTTTTTTCGACCGCTCTCCCTCTCTCTCTGGTTGGGTGAGCCCTATTTAATGCGGTTTATTCTATAGCCCCAAAACCGGGTGTCCCTTTTTGCTGTGTTTTTGTGTTTGCAAAACAACAGCTGGAATCTCAAGCATTCTTATTATTGTTTCGCCTCTGGCATATTTGTATTTTCCTTTGTCTTAAGCGTATAGCTTTCTCTAATACCAATCAATAATCCTCGCTCTCAGTTTGAGTGGGAGAAAGGGACTTACTATATAAAGTATTGTTATGGAATTTAAGCTGAACTTGTGCTTTTGTTTCTGTTTTTGTGCCGCAGGCTTAAAATACTTACCTAATTGCTTTAAACAGGGCAAGCTAATCGTTTAATAAAAATGCAAATTGAACTAGTTAATCGACTCGGCCTGCATTGAGTGAGAGACTGTCAAATGGTCTAACCAATTTTAATAAACACACACACACGCACAGGCAGCGCTGAGTTGAAAACATTACCGCTAATCAACTCGATTATGGGCGACACGTTGTGTGCGGCTTGTGTGTGTGTGTGTGTGTGTGTTTGTGTGTGCGTGAAAGCGACACAATATGCTAATATGCTAATAAGACCAGTTGAGGCGTTTAATAAACATATGAACCACACACACACAGCCCTACACTTACCCACACACACACACACACACACTGCCCTTACAAGCGAACAAATATTTGCCAGGCCACAAAATCATTGCGCAAATATGCAAACTATGCGCGACAATGAAACATTTTGCATAAACAGTTTGCAAAAGTTTGCAGTGCAAAAAGGGAACCCCCCCGCCCCCTGCCACACCCCCTCGATTTGCACGGCAGAACGCGCTGCAAACAAAACGAAACAAACTACGTAGGAAACGTGGCAGAGAAAGTCAGATTGGGCATGTCAACAAGTTGGATTACCCTGCCTGCCTGCCCAGCAAACTCTTGAGGCGAAGGGAATATTGCGTATACGTAGGTATTGAAGTGTTGCATACTTTTGCGCTGAGACGAGAAAGTGCAGTAGCTGCTGAATATTTTTTGTAGCATACTTTCGAGCTGAGCGCTAAAATTAAATTCAGCAATTAATCACATTAGATATGCAAATAAATATTAAAAAGAAATATATTTGTATTCTGTAAAAATTCTAAAATATTTTTTATTAAAGTTACAAGCCTTAGCTAAAGGCGAACATTCCCTTTTTTCGGCGGCCTGGAAAACAATTCGCAAACGCAGCTATTGCCGCGATTAAATTACGCTTTTTAGGGCCAATTGCAGCATCCATTTTTATATTTATATATTTATATTTATACTTATACGTATATATTCGTGCAACTAAAAAACTTGCAAAAGCTAAAATCAACAGCAGCAGCAGCAGGCAGCAACAACAATTTCCGTGCTGGTCGCATTTGTGTTGCAACAGCGCAAAGTGACAGAAAAACACTAACAAAAAACAAAAAACTAGTGTAAAAGTTTCGAGTTGTTGTTTGCGTTGCTTTTTCATATTTTTTTTTTTACTTCCACGAACTGCACAAATTTGTATGTTAAAGAGCAGCATAGGGTGTACAATGGTCGAAAGAGTGTAGACGAAATTTATTCATACATTTACGAGCGACGCTCGAAAGTATGCAACTGTTTTCCATGGGCGGGCAAAAACTCAATTTCGGATCGAATAAATCAAAAGCAGAGCCAGAGAGTGGGAAAGGGAGGAACGAGATAGATTGGCATGTTGGCAGAGATTACCAAAGATTGCCTGTAATTGCAGGTGAATCGTGCCTTGAGCGTATTAAAATAAATAATTTAGCTTGCGTTAGATTTTAATTAAAAGCCATCTTGCCGCAAAACCGAAGCCGTTAGTCGGCCTGGTGACGCATCATTGCGTTGGGTTGCCTAACTTAAGTGTGATTAATGCTCAGCAGGGCGTAAGACGAATGCCTGGGCACGCCCACCCACACACACACACACGCCAACGCACGCCTCGAATCTCGAAGATTATCATACTGCTTTAATGTAATGGAAGGAGCGTATTTTTGGCAATCAAAAGTCTCGAGTCTCGAATCTCGAGCCTCGTCCTTTAGTGCCAGCAAAGGGGTTTCAATTTGATTTAATGATGCCAGGACAAATTCAACGCGTTAGCGCAGCGCAGTCTAAACAGGAGGCGACACGGCACGACAGGAGGCATTAACTGCCACACCGTGTTGTGGCACGGCACAAAAGTCAATTCCAGCAGGTTCCGGTTGCTGCATTGAATAACAACTAGTCTGGGACCAGGACTTGGACCTGGCCAAAGACGTAGCAGTTGCAGGATGAACAAGCCAGACCCATGGCAGGACCAGGCAGGCCACTTAAACTTTTGCGGCAATGCTGGCGACGGATGTTGCGTTTCCACAGCTGCCATCGGCGAGGTTCTTCATGTCAGCGTAAATTTCCGTTTCGGTGCCACAAGTTGCCTGCACACACACACACACACACCTACATATGCCAGTTTGTCGTGTGTGTGTGTGTGAGTTGGACAGCCTCTGTTTGGGATCTGCTCGGCTCTGCTCTGCTTTGTCCTGCAGGTGGTAGACTGTCAATGACTTCATGCATAATAATGAGCTCGAATAGCCTCAGCTATCGCACCATTCCATCCCATCCCACTCCATCGTCTGCGCCTTCTTTCCTTCGGGGCATACGATTCCCATTCCGATTCCGACTCTGAAACCGAATCCTTTCGTCCGCATGCCTTTTGCCATTCAAGTTTGGATTTATTGCACGATATTTCGCCCGTTGAGCATATAGACATGTCTCAAATATTGCCCCAGGCAAATGCTATACGGCCCACACACACACACACACACACACACTTCTTGCTTTGATCAAATTCGTGTTGTTTGCTTTGCATTTAGTGCGAATGTTTTCTTACCCGTTCTCCCTCTCCCTCTCTCTCACTGTCTGTCTCTGTCTTTTTCTAATATTTGCTTTGCTTGCATAACTTTATTATTTCTTGGCCCACTTGACTTGGCCAGTTTTAGTTTTCTCTCTGTCTGTGCATTTTTTTTTTTTGAGGCAACAATTGATCAAAAATAAATGCCAAAATTTCATTATGCTGCTATCAATTTCAATTAAAGCATAAATGCTTATGAACACACGCACACACATGGATAGAAACACAGACAGCAGCTGGCATTTGCATATATGTATTCATAGTGCATTCGAATGCAAACAGCACTGAATATTCATCTAATATTCATCTGTGCGCGCTGACAGTTTGTGGATATGCAAACTTGGCTTATTTGATTAAATGCCAAAGCAGAACGCACAGCGCAATTAAATCCCCAAAATTCAATGAAATAATAAATTAACTTTTAGTCAACAGAGAGAGAGAGAGAGAGAAAAAGAGAGAGAGGGAGATATATACAGATAGAGAGCAGTGAAATGTCCAAAATAAATTCAGGTAAATACAGCAAAAAATACTAAGCTAAAGCTATCGAAATCTGCATTTATTTGAGTTATGATTTACGTTATATTTATTTTGTTTATTTCTTTAAAAAATAAACTAAAATTGCTGCCTCTTTTTGTTTATATACAAGTAATCTATAATTTCTTCCTCTTTTTGTTTATATACAGCATTTCTTGCAGTGTACTTTGCCCAATTCGTGCTAAGCTCACGCAAATTATCCTACAATTGGAATTAATGAGTGCTTTAATCAAATTTTCCACACAGAATCACGTTCATTAATTTCGTACGCAATTATTGCGATGTTCCCGACCCGCCCCCCTTCCCCGCCCAAGATCATCATCTTTTTGGAATTCCGAAAGACGCAAACAAAACACACACAATCAAGCGAATACAAGAGGAGGAGGAGGAGGAGGAGGAAAATTACTTTTCATTACAAGTCTTGTTGGACAAGTCTGACCAGCATGGCCAAGTGTCAAGTGTGCCGACCAGATCCGGCTCAGTTGACGCCCGATCTCTCTTGTTTCATACCCAGCTTCCAGCTCCATCTTCGTCTCCATCTCCATCTCCAGCAGCGACTCAGGCGTTTAAGCACAACTTCATCATCATTAGTAAGTAGTACTACACAATGCTAAAAAGGCTCTCGTAATGCTGATTATGGCGCATAAATACACTCACAAACACACACACAGAAGTTCGCACACCAAATATGCACATAAGAGTGTGTGCAGGACTGTGTGTGTGTGTGTGCGACTCCTGCTGTGTGTAATGAAATCATATTGAGTGTAGATTAAATGGCGGCACGTCGTCATGTTGGCGCATAAAAATCCATTAGATGCGGATATGTTCTGCACTCGCCCCTACCCACTGCCACACCCCCCTCTGGCACAGTAGGTGCTGTGTTTACGAGTGTGTATTAGTGTGCATGTGTGTGTGTGTGGGACGAGCTTTAGCAATTATCGCAGTAGCAAATGTTTCGATAGCGCAGGCACTTAAAACGAAACTACGACTTGAATTCATGACTTGAATTCGATGCGATTCACTGCACGACACACACACACTCGCACACTCGCACACACACGCCTGCATATGCCTGTGTGTGTGTACTTAACCCAATTTTTGTTAATCTCCCCCTGTGACAATGTCATGCTGGCTGCCTGCCTGCAGTAGACGTAATTAGAGCGAATGAGAGAGAGAAGCCAATTTTGAAGTGTGTTTGCTGTCTGCTTATAAGCTCAAGATTTGCCTTAGTTTACTTTAGCTAACCCCTTCCTCCTCCCTCTTCTTCTCGTTCTCTCAAGCAGCGACTGCAGCTGACATTCATTTCATTGGCAAGAAGCTGGCTGAGAACTATCAGAAACCGCTGCGGCTCAAGAGATAAGGCGCCCATGTGTGGCTGCTGCTGCTGGCGGATGCTGCTCTAACTTTGCATGATGCTGCACTCGTATGACTTCCGAGTCCCTGTCGAGTCTCTTTCCCCGCACTTGTCAAACTTTGTGACTTACGACAGGAAAGTATTTCGCGCTGGCGACAAACAACTAACATGGTTTTTCTCTCCTCTCTCTCTCTCTTTCTCTCAGGCCAAACTTATCAGCCACAATTATGAATGAAGTCACGCAAGTTATGACAGTCTATTCCGTATATATATAGTATATAATCTATAGCTAGTACTTCATATATAATGTGGTTCAATGAACCGTGGGAAGAAGAATAATGACACGTTACGCATACGCCGCGTGTGCAGCGGAGCAATAACTCAAATTCCTTTAGCCTCGTTGTAAGCCAATTTTCGTTGATTTAGTTTATCATCAGCATCCGCTGCTCTAACAATACAAATGCCTCAGCTATTCCCATTTCGGGGAGTTTGATTTCATTTCTTGTCTCAATTCTCTACCTTCAATTCTCGTCAGACAATTTGATTTATTTGCCACAAATTGCCTTACATTACATTATCGCTTTCAGTTCCATTGTGGGCGTGAGCCAGAGCGATTTGGCTGATAAGTTGCCAACAATTTACCTTAGCTCTTAGGTCTTAGATCTTAGGTCTACCTACGGCCCCCAACTCTGACCTGTGCGGATTTCAGCTCGTTGCATTTTTCAATTACTTGATGGGCAACCTGGCTCAGATCTATCTAGATTGCTTTGCTGTCACCTCTGCTGCAGCTCGACAATTATTTGTCAAATAATTCCTAACGACTTTCAATTCAATTCTATTTGCATTTTGACCTCTCAAACGGGGGGAAAAAACGTTTGAAATATGTGCGAACGATTTGCTTTAAATTGAGTGTGGTGACCCGGACCTTATCGTCCCTATCTCTGGACATTTGCAATTACACAAAGCGCGTGAAACTCAAAACGCCAACGCAAAGTGCGACCCTTTTGGGAGCTGACCGCGCCCAATCGGACCAACAAAAATTGAGACAGGTGTCAGAATACTGAGGGTATTGGGGATTGGGTTGAGGCAGAAACTCTTGGGTGATTTGGGTAGCTTTTCGAATCGTCGAATCACATTTCTCCTTACGCCTTTTAATTGAAATTCAAATTAAGCGAAAGATATAACATACAGAGGAGGAAAGGGGAGGAGATGTGATTTCCAAGAGCAATTCCGGCACGCGCCACTCTAATTATGTTGTCTATGCAACGAATCGCAGACCATAACTGCAGCTTGCTTAGATTTCAATTAAAATATCCGGCAAGTTATTAAAATTGAATTAGAAAAATTATAAATTGGGGCGAAATTGAACCGTATGAAACAAAACAACTAGATATATCACCGCTAAAAAAACATTTTTGAAGAGAACTCATTTGTGAAACTATACTAGGAACTAACACATCGGTTTTTTTGGCTTCAAACATTTCAAAAAATCATTTGTTATTACTCGGATTAAATTTTCAAAATATCGACAAATTTAAAGTTTTCCATTTTGGTATTATTTAGATGTAGAAACACTCAGGTTGTTAAAACATAAGCAAAATGCTATTCCGCGTGAAAATCGTTTGATTTTTAAGAAAGTTACGATCTGTGTAAAATTATGGTACCAGGCCTGTTGAGGGTCTTACATGTCTAATTTTTTGACCATTTCGACATGATTTTTGGGCTAAAATTAAGTATCGTTTAAAATCGATTTAAACAATTGTTTATTACTAATTTTGACCTCCGCAATCGATTAAAATTAAAAGCTCGCGATTTAAAATTTTGAAAAAAAATTTTGTTCAAAACTCATAAATTTCCAAAATATCGAAAAATTTTAATAATATATTTTGATATATATTTTAACGTAGAATCACTCAGGTTGTTAAAACACAAACATAATGTCATTCCACGTGAAAATCTGTTGATTTTTATGAAAGTTACGATCGGTGTAAAATGAGGATACCAGGCCTGTTGAGGGTCTTACATGTCTAATTTTTTTAACCATTTCGACATGATTTTTGGGTTAAAATTAAGTATCGTTTTAAATCGATTTAAATAATTGTTTTGTACTAATTTTGACCTCCGCAATCGATTAAAATTAAAAACTCGCGATTTGAAATTAAACAAAAAAAATTTTTGTTGAAAAATCATAGGGGGGACCCTTACCTAAATTTTCAAAAAATCGAAAAATTTAAAGTTTTCCATTTTGGTATTATTAAGATGTAGAATCACTCAGTTTGTTAAAACATATGCAAAATGTCATTCCGCGTGAAAATCGTTTGATTATTAAGAAAATTACGATCGGTGTAAAATGAGGGAACCAAGCCTGTTGAGGGTATTACATGTCTAATTTTTTGACCATTTCGACATGATTTTTGGGCCAAAATTAAGTATCGTTTTAAATCGATTTAAATAATTGTTTAGTACTAATTTTGACCTCCGCAATCGTTTAAGATTAAAAACTCGCGATTTAAAATGAACGAAAAAAAATTGTTTTTGAAAAATCATAGGGGGGACCCTTACATAAATTTCCAAAATATAGAACAAATTCATATATTCAATTTTGATAGCTGCTTGAAGTATATGTATGAAAGACTTAAATGTAACCTAAAATCTCTATTGGGTATAAAATCTTCGGCGTGCCGAAGGTAGCTCTGCTTGTTTTCTGGATTTTGCTTATTATTTTCAATAATCGAAAAATCTAGTAACATTTTTTTTTATTATGATTTTATATATTTTATTAGTCCATGTTCATTTGAGCCAACTTTCAACACGTTTCATTAAATTCGACTTGCATTTATTTTCGAATATATGTATTTTAAAAGAGAGAATTGCAGGCAGCTCTTGACCAACTTGGTATAAGCCATCTACAACTTTGCGGTTCTCGGTTCGCTTGCAGCAAGAAAATACTTTTGTGCATTGGCATAAAGTGAATTTGTAAGTGAAATTTGCCGCACTTAGTGAGCAGCCCATTTGCCTCAGTTGCAGTTGCACATTTTTGTGGGCCAAAATGGTCAAAAGTTTTGTGCAGGCCAGAGTCAGATTGTGGCCAGGCCAGTAGGTAGGGTTACCTGCTGGAATTATCTGCTTGAAAAGCCGCCAGTTATTTCAGCTGATTGCAATGTTACGCAGTTAATTAATTGTGGCCAAGAGAGAGACAGAGGGGGAGAGAGAAAGATCCATAATGGAAACCAATAAATTCGACTCTTCACAAGTCTCGAATACTTTTGGATTCCCATTAAAGAGGGCTCACACACACACGCACACACACACACTCGCACACACCTGGTCAATTAAGTTTGAGCACGTTTCATGCATGTATGCGAAAAGTTTTCGCACCAAATGAAGCTCGCTTGACCCACGAAAGACCACGACGCTGACGACGCTGAGGGCCACGGCCATGGCCAACTAAATGTTGCTTGGTTGGGGTCATAAGTCGAAAGGTTGCCATCGACAGCAGGAAGTTCATTAAATACAGCGTCAAGGCGAAAGTTTTTCCTGCTGCTTTTTTTCCCTGTCTACCTTTACCTTTGCCCGATTAACGATGTGTGGAGTCGTTGTTAAACACTTTGGCCACATTAACGCAATTTTTGTGTTGCCTGCTTTAAGGCGCAGTCTCTTTCTCGCTCTTACTCTCTATATATTCCTCTCTTTCGCCAGCTTCACACGCATTCAAATTGCTTTGCGCATTCGCATTGTTTCGCTAGTGAAATGCAATTAATTTCGAACCCAATCGCATTTTTGTTTGCAGTTCGCAGTTATTTAGAGAATTCAATTTACTTTCAACGCGATTGTGCGATTTCGATTGCGTTTTGTTGCCAGTTCAGTTCAGTTCAGTTGCAGCTACAGTTTCAGTTAGTTTCGGCTGCCACAAACGCAGCAAATAATTTGCAATATGTGTGTGCCGGTTGGTGTAGGTGTGCCAGTGCTGGCCAAATGGCTTGAACGAGCTGCTGCCACAAGGCCAAAAAGCAGACCAAATGGAGTGCCACACACACACACACACACCGAGCTTGATTCCGACTGAGACTAAGCCGCAATCAAGGGCAAAGTTGATTGAAAATCAATTGAAGGCAATCACAACGTTGCACTCACTGTGACTCTGACTGTGACTCGGACTGGCTTTATGAGCGTGTCTAATGCGGGTTGGCAACTCTGGCTAGCTGCTTGCAACAGCTGCAAGTGCAGCATGTGGCAGCAGCAGCAGCAGCAGCAGCAGCATTTAATGTCCCTTTGCTTGTAATTCCAAATGTTTTACATTTGCTGCAACACTCACACTCTCAGAACTTTGTTGCATGCATTAGTTTTTTGCAATTTTTGCAGCATACAAAAATATGCAAATATTTGCAGAGAGTGTTGTGAGGGGGGAGGGGCAGAGGCAGGGGCCGCCCCTCACTGGCCACAGTTGAAACTTGCACAGATGACACTTTATGCAAATATATTCAAAATTAGTTTGCTTTTTGGGGCACTTTTTTTTTTTTGTTGCCCACTGTGCAAACAACTAGTGCAGTACCCCCTACCTCCTCCCTGCTCACACAGCTGGCGGCATTTGCTTTGATTACGCAAATCTTGTCAGCAAGAACAACAAAAACAAGTGGGGGGGAGGGGGAAACAAAATATTGCATATAAATATAATAAAAATACGCTATGATGAACTTCATCGAGCGTATTAGCATAGTAATCAGTTTGAGCGGAATGTTGCCAATTCTCCTCCCCCCCACAAATATTCCCTATAAGCTCCCACAGTCGTTGACAGCTGAGTTCCAATTGCAATCTGCGTTGTGGGAGTAACATGACAGCCACAAATTACACCTGCCGCGTTGGAGGAATCATCTTTCGCCGACGTTTTTGGTAATTACACAAATGCCCGCACACACACACACACACACAGGTAGACAACAATTGTGTAATTTCCGGCAGTGTGTGTGTGAGAGTTCGAGTTCTTCTTTTGTCATTTTCCTCTCTCTCTCTCACTCTCTCTCTCTCAAATGCAGTTCGCATGTCATTCCCAACGTCCATCCGCGGGGCGTCGTCTGAGGCTGCTCATCTCATGTGTGTGTGTGTGTGTCGCACAGCCAATTGCCAAAAGTGGAGTATGTTAACAAGAACAGCAAGAGCTGCAGATACCCTGTAAATACATTAAGGAATATTGCTGCAAAACAAAACAAAAAATAAAAGAACAATTAATGCTTAAAAATGTGATATATGTTAGTCGATATTATTATCGATAAAATTCTTAAAGTCAATAGCTTTTTTACAACTAAATAACTAAATAAACTATATTTGCTTAGAGTTAATAGAGTGTAGAAGAAAATATATAGATCAGCAATAGAATAATATTACAAAATATAAGAATAAATTTATTTAGAAATGTGTTATTGCCAATAATATCGATAGTTTTCTATGAAATACAGCTGAAAAGCGATAGATTTGTTCGCAACACAAGTATAGCTCAATTACCTATGTATTCTACGTGTTTATAGGGTTATAAATAATCTAAAAATAAATATATATATATGTATATATTTTAGAGTTTTATAAATTATAAAAAAAAATTATAAGTATACACATTGCAAAACTTAAAAATTGCCGAGTTTATCTCTGCTGCTGCTTCACATAATTTTGGCAGTGCAAAAGCTATGCCACCCTGCCGATTGCCCGACTGTAGGGTATCAAAAAACAGCAACGGTAACAGCTACACAAAATTCTAATTAAGTCATAGGGTTTTGTGTTTCCAGAGCCGCGGGCGCTTTGTGTTGCGAATTTTCGTGTCGGCTTGGAAAATTTGCCATAAAACAGCAGCAGCAGCGGCGGTCACAGAAGGAAAGAAAGAAAGGAAGTAGAGGCAGAAGCAGAAGCAGAGGCACAGGCGCAACTATGAAAAAGGCCAAAGGCAGGCAGGGAGGCAGGCAGAGAGGAGAAAAGGAGACGCCGGGAAAAAGCAAAACGCAACTGTTCAAAACTGGCGCAGATTTTTGATGGAGCTGCTCCATTTGAACAAGTCCAAGTTTTCCATGTCTGCGCTGCTGCTGCTGCTGCTCTGGCACCGGACACGCCGCATCATCATCAGCAGCAGCGTGGAGAGACGGCAGCGGCAGCGGCAGCCTCCTCTGCTCTAGACCGGCGACCGACCACACAACGGCGACCTTTGTGCCGCGTCGCTTTTGTTGGTTTGCCCCCTTTGGCATTGTTTTCGGTGCGCAGCGCTTTTTCGCTTCCTTTTTTTTTTCATGTCGGCGCAGCTAATTAAAATTTTTTTTCCAAGTGTAATATGTAGGCAAATTTCTGGGCTTTCTCGCTCTTTTTCTTTTTTCTAGCCAGCAACATAAATAACTCTCAGCATTTTACCTGTTCGGACCTGCGACTCGGCTTGTTTGCCAGGCACATTAAACGCATTAATGTCCGAAAAGGTTCTTTTATGATTGCTCAGTTGGGAAGAGTGTATATAGAGGGGAGGGGAGGGGTAGGTAAAATATCTACGCATGTTGGGGGTTGGATGTTGGCTAGCGCCTGGCTGCGGGGCAAATGACCTTGTCGTGCGCCAGACTGGCGAATGCGTCGCAATTAGCTGCACAACTTTGTTCGCAAGATTAATGACACTCTCCTGCTTTTTGGGCCAAGAGTTTGCTGCTCCTTATTGACTGCATTGACCTGACCACCACACTCTGTCGGCGTCGTCGTGTCAATAAAACGTTTACTTTGTGTGTGTGTTTTGCTTAGCAAAATGTATGGTAAGAATAGCATAAGGCACTAGACTGACTAATACCCTGCATGGTAGACAGAAAAAGCTGTGCGAAATGCAGTAAATATTTTAAAAGGCAGCAAGCTTAATTATATTGAATATTTTCGTGCTTTATAATAAGCAATAAATGTAATTACTTATGTAAGTAAATAAATAAATAAATGGTACATAGTATTTGTAATGTGTATAAGCTGCGCAAGGTATAACGCCGCCTGTCAATAAATTACTTGCTTTGAGCTTTTCTATTAGCAGAAATCAGAGCTAGATTAGCAGCAAGATCAGCAGCAAGCATTTTTAAACCTTTTCAGTATCGTATAGTGCCTTATCGCATCCACACTTTAGCAGCACATTAATATACCCTTTCCAATTTTTTTTTTCAGGCAGGGTATAATTATAATAAATGATGTCGCATGGCTGGCCGTGAAAAGTTGTCAAACAAACGGCGAGTAATTAGGCGCATAAATTTTATGACAACTGACAATGGCACAGCACATAGCCCTCTCCTCTGTCCCCTCCCTTCCCCTCCCCCTCCCCCTCTTGAGCATGCTTGTTCAAGATCGTAGAATGTTAATTAATAAACTTCCTGCAATCCAGTTCGAGTTGAGCAACTCGAACATGGCGCTGCCAGTGTTGAGAAATGTTCTCAAGCGACAGCAGAAGCAGAAGGAGCAGCAGCAGCAGCAAGTTCCGTTGCCAAATGTTGATCTGTTTGTTTGTGTGTGTGTGTGTGCTCCTAAGCGCATATGACATGCACATGCAGGTCATGTCAACCATGCTCCCTCCTTCTCCTTCTCCTTCTCCTCTTGCTGCCCTCGCCCTCCCCTCCCCGTCGACAGTTGTCATTGAGCGCACGTGTTGCCTCGCAGCTCGTTGCTGCTGCTTCTGGCTAATTACCAAACTAATGGCCAAAAGCGGAAAGCCTGCTGCCAAAAGCAGAACAGCACAGCACAGCAGCAGCGGGTCAAAGGGCAGCTGAAAGCGAAAGAGATTAAAACTTTAAATGCTTTGCCTATAAAATAGGCAAAAAAGGGTCACAATATTATCGCGATCTTATCGCCACGAAAGGTTGCCCATTAATTTGATTTTGTTGCGCATTTAACTTGCAATTGATTGAGAGAAGGGTAGAGGGAGAGAGAGAGAGAGGGAGGGAGGAAGAAAGAGAGCGAAAGTAAATAAACTCACTCACTGGGAAAATTGCGACGCATTTGGCAACTCACTTTGCTGCTGCCTTCTCCTGCTGCTGCTTTCTCGATAATTTTATCGATAATTTTTCTTTGCACACGCAACGTGATATGAATGTGAGTGGAGGGGCGGCTCCTGAAGGGGGGAGGGCATAAATAATTGCCGCTGACAGTTTGATGAATGAGTTTTCAGCCAAGTTAATGAAACTAAAACACGGCACACGAGCTGCCTGTCGTCTCTCTTCCTCATGTTGTTGTTGTTCCTGTCGCGGTAACGCGCTTTTAAATTAAGATAATGCATTGAGAGCGTGTGTGAGAGAGAGAGAGAGAGAGAGAGGGACTACGCTGCGTATGAGTAACGCAATTTCCTGGGCTGCTGCTGCTGCTGCTGCTCCAAACGTTTCCCTGCTGCCATTTGCCATTTGCCAAAAAGCGAAGCGCAAGTTAGCCCAATTCTGCTGCTGCTGCTGTGTGGCATGTGGCAAGCTTTTAGCAACAATTTGCGAGCTAATGCGAATGATAAGCGCACATAAAATATGCGCAGCCATTAAAGGGGAGAAGGGCAAGAGAGGAAAAGGGGGCGGCAGCGCTGCATTTTGCACATTTTTCAAGTCAGTGAAATATTTTACTTTCCTCTCTCACTCATTGTGTCTGCCTCTGCCTCTCTCTCGCTCTCCCTCTCTCTCCCAGTGACACTGCACAAGCAAGTGCAAAAAGCTGTCGATTTGCCACGCCCCCGCTCCGACCGCCTACAAAACGTATTTCATTATGCAAAAACGTGCGGCGAATTAAAATCAGATTTAGGTTCAACTTGAAGGCAGACGACGACGCAGCCGCAGCGACCCCATTAGCGGTTGCAACACTGCGCGTGCTGCAGCTGCAACACACATGCACACGCGTATATGTGTGTGTGCGTGTGTTTGCTTGGCTGTAATTTAATGCATGCGCATTTGAGAGATTTGCGCATTATCCGTTTGCCATTAGACTGGGCAGCCCACGCGGCGTATGCGCAATTTGAGGCGCCCGCTCATTCTGTATGTCTGCGTGTGCTGCAATGACTGCACACAGTAGCTGCGTGTGTGTGTGTGTGTATGGTGTGTGTGTGTGTGTTCCGTAGGCAGTTAATATAATCAGCGCTTGACAAGCAATCTTCTATACGCTGCTTTCCGGCATTTGTCATACGTGTGTGCCTGGCAGTCTCTCTGTCTTCCTGCCTGCCTGTCTGCCTGTCTCTCTATCTGCCTCTCTGTCTGCCTGTCTGTCTGTCTGTCCCTCTGCCTGCCTGTCTGCCCTGCCTGTCTAACTCTCTCTCTCTATTTGCTGGCCGTCATGGCAAATAAGTTGCCAGCGCGAGTCGCTGCTTGTTTGTCAGTCAGCTGCGGCCCTTTTTGCAGATTTATTATGTTGATGCTGCCGTATGTAATTTGAAATTATGCGCAGCAGCAGCGGCAGCAGCACAGCGTATGCTTAACATAATCAAATAACTCGCATAACTCATACGCCGCGTTGTACGCTGCGAAATGCTGCATACTTTGCGGCGCGCATAAAAAACTGCCAGGCAAGCTGAGAGAGCGCAAGAGCGCACGTGTGTGTGTGCGTGTGTAACTTTTCATTATCATAATAATTTCTAGCTGATTTCATTTTGAGGAGAAACAAGAACAACAACTACGAGTGATAGCTGGAACAACCTGTTTGATACGCTCAACTTGGCTTTTCAATTATGTGCCCAATCCGACGTGACTATCGGGCATAATGTGCGTGATATGTTACACATACATGCACACACACCTACCTGGCACACACACACAGGCATATACATACACACACACATATATATATTATATAGGTTTATATGGCGACCCGCACGCCTTTTGATGCCTTCATTTTCTGTGCCGTATTGGCACAGCTGAACGCCGACGCTGGGACGGACGCTGCCACCTTTAACAGCCCGCAAATCGTGAGTAGTATTTAAAGGTGACCCCACCCCCCTCTCAACCCCCTCCCTTGAGCCCACCTGCCCCTCTCTCTCTCTCTCTCTCTCTGTGGGGGCCAACATTTGCCGTGAAAACAAAAGCCAGCGCGATGTGGGTTAAAATAAAAAATGTAAACAAAGGGCCGCATCGCACACATGGGCATCGTTGGCCTGGCTAACATTTATATCGCACACACAGACACACACACACACACACACACTCGCAGATGGCCAGCGCAAACTTTGGGCCCGAAAAGGTGCAGCAAAGCAAAAGGCAAATGAAAAACGTGGAAAAGTGCTGCAACAAATGGGTTCAGTTTTGGTTTGCGTTCGGCTTTGGCTTTGGGTTTAGGCTACAGTGGGACAAAACATAACTTCAGCTACACACACAGGCATATACGCACACACAGGCATACACGCACACACACACACACAGGCACACACACAGGCATACACGCACACACACTCGCATACACTCGCAGCCACTCGCACGCCAAGCAAAACAAACCCATGCGAAACGAACTGAAAACGAAACACTGAGCAAATTTCCCTCTAGCTGAGCAAATTTCCCTCATTTAGAATTTTCCGAAGCGCCAAACCGACGACTGCGTTGCCGACAGCAGCCGAAGCGAGCGGCAGACAAAAGCTGCGAGACGCGAACATTTTTTGGTAGCAAGTTCAGTTAAGATGTGCATTTCCAGCGTGGCGAACGTGCCGCGGACGCGTCAGCTGGCCAAGTAGCCGGAATTAGCCAATTTTTAAGCCAAAAACACACAGCAGTCGCTCCCACAGTCGACGCGCTCGAGTGAAAGAGATAAATAAACAAAGAAAGCGAGAAATAAAGAAAGCGACAAGCAAACAAACAAACAAACAGCCGGCGCAGTGAACTCAATCCAAAAGATACAAAGATACAAAGATACGCGCTGCGTGGCACAGAGATACAAAGCGCTGCAACTGAGAGATGCAACTGCTGCCGTGGTGACTGCGGTGCGGCAAGTTGCAGTGGGGCAAGCGCAATGTGAGTCGGCAGCAGCGGCAGCGGCAGCGTGTTCGATGAGCTGCAGATCGAGCAGAAAGAAGATGGGGATCACATTGCGATCCGATTGCAATTGTATATAGTCAATCAATATATATATATATATTATATATATGTATTAGCGTGCAGTCTTTTTCTATTATCATCTTATGCTCTCTATATAATATCGTTCGTTATAACTGTATCTGTATGTGATACTCCCTATACCTATATGTGTGTCTATATATGTGTCTGTGTGATCGTTACGTTATCGATAGCCGATAGTCGATAGTCGTCTGTGTGTGCACAACAACAACAACAGCAGCAGCAGCAACAGAAACAAACACAAGTTTCGGTGCAAAACGGGTAAAACATAATCGATTAATCGAATAATTGAATAATATATTATTATTATTGCAAGCCGCATAGCAACTATGCTAGGCATTAGATAAATTACTAGAATTAATTGCAAAAACACTTTATATACACTACGATACGATATAATACGAACGCGTGAAGAGGAATTTTCAAAATCGGTCGGCAGCATTTTAATTATAAATATCGAGACGCGTTGCGCCGGCATGGGACCAATCAAGCGTTAGACAGAGATAGCAGCACTTGACAGCAGCAACTGTATAAACAGCAACATCAGCAGCAGCAACAACCGAGCAACAACAGCAACAACATGGACTACGCCAAAGTGGAGGGCAGCATTAATACGGGCAACATCAGCACCGATGATTTTCTAGCGGTTTTTCGCAGTGGCAGCACAACAACAGCAACAACAACAACTGCCAGCACATGGTTCAATGGCAGCAGCAGCAGCAGCAACAACAGCAGCAACAGCAACATTGCTGCTGCCACACTCAATCCGCCCCTGATCACCGTCGATGGGCAATTGCAGTTGACAAATCTCTTCGAGCCTGCCTTCAACAATGATAGCATCTACCTGCTCAACAATAGTCTGCAGCTGGCAGGGAGTTACTACAATCAGTCGACGGGGAATCTGAGTGGGCTGGGGCTGTTCGGGAATGGCAGCAGCAGCGGAGGTGGAGGCGTAGGCAATGCCACCGAGGTGCACTGGGATGGTCGCTATCCAAGTGGTTATACGTTAACGCACATAGTTATTGCCTCCATAATTGTCACCATCTTGATGATCATCATTGTGGTGGGCAACATGCTGGTGATCATTGCCATAGCCACAGAGAAATCCCTGAAGAATATACAGAACTGGTTCATTGCATCCCTCGCTGTGGCCGATTTCTTTTTGGGCCTCATCATTATGCCCTTCTCGCTGGCCAACGAACTGATGGGCTATTGGATCTTTGGCACCTGGTGGTGTGACATACACTCCGCCATGGATGTGCTGCTGTGCACGGCGTCGATAATGAATCTATGCCTCATCTCATTGGATCGCTATTGGAGCATTACGAAAGCTGTTGATTATCTCAAATCGCGTACACCAGCACGAGCTGCTGTCATGATCACCGCTGTTTGGATTATGTCGGCGTTGATCTGTATACCGCCGCTGCTTGGCTGGAAGGTCAAAATGCCCGAGGGACCGCTGCCAAAGTGTCAGGTAAGTGGAACAGACAATTCCCTCTTCAGAATTGAAGCCAATTGATGGGGGAGGCAATTGACGGCCAGACTTGGCGTATTTGCAAACAATAAAACGCTTCAGACACGCGGGGTCTCTCGCTCAGTGAGTCTTTCCCTTTCTCTTTCTCTCTTGCTGGCTATGCAAATTTCTCCAAGTGTTCCCCTCGCACTCGACGCAATTGTCAGTCCATTTCTTTATTGTGTATATTGTCGCCAAGTCACGCAGCGCTCCGGCCTGCAAAAATATTTATGCATATGAGCAGCGGGTTTGCCTTTCTCACTCTCTCTCCCTCTCCCTTTCTCTGTCTTCCTAATTTGCCTGACTGCCACTGCATCACATGTGCCCCAAAAACTAGGCAATAATCCAGAGAGAGATATGCGTGTTATCATGCGGGTAACGCTCTACAGAGCCAACTCCAGAGTTCAGTCTCCCACTCTGCCACCCGACGCTTGTCTAAGTAAATGCCTGCATACATTTACATTTTTCTTGCCACACACACAGGCAGAGAGATACTCTGCCCCTGCCCTTGCCACATTATGAATGTGTTGCGCCCTTTCGTAACATGCTGCCTGCCTGCAAAATTCACAAGAGAAATTCCTTGACAGCAGCAACATGGGCAACGTGCCACCCAGGCTACAGTTTTCCTGCTCCTCCTTCTGCTCTGTCCCTCCCTCTATCTGTTTCCAGCACATGCTCCGTTTTTGAAAATGCTTTAAATTTTTGCCCACAACTTTTGTGCGTTCCTTCGTTCTATCGACAGAGTCATCCAGCCAGTCAGTCCTCCAGTCAGTCAGTCAGTTGGGCTGGCATCGCAGCTGAGCAGCTGCAGGGTTCAGTTCGCTGCAGCATTCAATCAATGTGTCAGTGACTGATTGACTGACGGGCTCAAACACACATGCCTGCTACCCCTACCCCTACTCCTCCTGCTCCTTCTCCTTCTCCTCTCTATCTCTCTCTCCCTCTCTCTCGCCTTATGTAACCACAGTGTAGAAATTGAGGCATAAAAACGCAACTTAAGCTCAAAACTCGAGTGTTTGCGCCCGTGGGCCTCTTTAATTGAATTTAAATGTAATTTATGGTTAGTAAAAACGGGAGAGAGAGAGAGAGAGTGAGAAAGAGAGAGGGAAAAAACATAACATATGTTGCCCCTTGTCGAGATTAACCGCAGCTTTATTTATTACAATCGCTGTACAATTTTCCAGTTTCCTGTATCGCACAACATCTACTGAATTTTGATTAATTTTTTATCCACTTTGCGTAGTACGGACAGTATGCGACTGCTGCATACCCTACAAAGCAAATTTTTTTTTTTTTTTTTTTTTAATTTTTCTTTAAAATCCTCTAATTAATTTTTATACCATTTTCGTCTAGCCTAATCGATTAAAAGCAAAAACTAAAGTTTTTAATTTTTTCAAAAATTTTGAAATTTTTGCAAGGGGTTAGCATGGAAAAAGTCGAAAAAAATCGCAAATTTTTTTTTCTCAAATTTTCATGCTAAATTATTTTAGTGGTAAAAATATAAAGATATAGACATTCCCGACTAAAATCGGTTGATTTTTGAGCATTTTATGCGTGTTGAAAGTTAAGATATGGCAAAATCGGTTCCCTGTGAAATAATGATTTAATATAAATAATATATATATAATATATATAGTTTTATTCTGCTTAAATAACCACAAGCTAAATATGCTTTTTATCTACGAACTTAGGGCATCAAAACGTCAAGAAACATGCGTGCAAAAAGGCAAAAAAAAAGAAATAAATAAATAACACAAATTATAATAAAGTGGAGAGTAAGAAAAAAAGAATACAATATATAAAATAATAGATGGCAGTCAGATATACTAGATGTGAAAACGCTTACGTAAGTTTTTGCCATTCAAATTAACCTTGAGACAATAAAAACCAGCTCATTTGAGTGGACAAAACCGACGTGGACGTGTCGGACTCCAGCCGGACTACCGAGGCGCTTTTATTTACGGGCACAGGGATCGCTCCTTTCTCCCTCTCTCCCCTCTCAGTCACTCTTCCCGTGCGTGTGTGTGCAGGGCATTGAGCAGGTCGGTGTGTGCGGACACACGTTGTTGTTGTTGTTGTTGCCCTTCTCTCCAGTTCTCCGGCTCTGGGTCCGGCAAATGCGACACATTAATCAAGCCTAAGTGGCCAGGATAACGTGCAGCCCAGCTCAACTTGCCGGCAGCCAGGTCAGTTATGTAGCTTGGCCAGTAGCAGTATTTTTATATAGCTTTCTGGCCCCGTCCCGAGTATGCTTTAAATTCAAGAGCAGAGAAGAAAAAAAAAAGTGTTTAAAATGGCAGCTTCTCAGAAAAAAATGTAAAGCCTCTCAATGTCTTTTTTTATTATATATTTAGAATTATGTCTCTCAAGTCTGGCAAAATTTAAAGAAATTCATTTTGCCAATTCTGCATAAATTTGCGGCCAAAATGCTTTTTATACTTCAGCCAATTATAATGCCATAAAAAAAACACAGCCATAAATAAATCAAGTTTTGAATATAGACTGGCAAAAAAATGGAAATATCACAATCGTAGGTTAATAAACGTATTAAAGCAATATATAGTATATATACTATATAGAGAGGGAGGCAAACATTTAAATACTGTTTATATGCGCGCTATATTGTGGTTCTTTTGATCTCTTGTTTGCCTGTATATATATTCATATTTGGCAAATATTTTGAATTGTGAGAATATTGAAAACATTTCTATAAATAGAACGAGTTAATGATATGCCAAAGCGCACACAATGACGTCGCAGTGGCGCAATTAGTGGTAAAAGTCTTTATAACTCATTCACCCTACCTCTGCCCCACTCCACCCCTCGTAGAGGCGGAGGGGGGACTGCTCAAAAATGTCGCAACGCAAAACCAATCAGCTTTAACCCGCACCGAAACTGGCAACCCTATGCGGCCTCCCCCCCAGAAAAGAACAGGAACCCGCACACACAATTCCCTGGTTGCCTTCCCTAGTTGCCTTCGCGCCTCCTTGCCTTCTTCTCCCCTGTGACCCCCTTACCACCCCCCTTCTACTCCACGCTTGACAACCCATCATTAAAAATGCCACCCGAAAAAGCAAACAATGCGACGCTGGCAGTGGAACTGGGGCGGGGTGTGCGAATTTAAGCCTTCAATTTGCAAGCGAATCGAACAGCACAGTGGGGCAAACTACAGACAATTTCAACCCCTCTCTCTCTCTTCCTCGCTCCCTCTCGCACACACACACACACACAGCGCCATGCCCAGACGAACATTTTAATTATGACACCATGTTGACATGTTTAAAATTGTTGTACGCTGTCGGCATCGCCGTCGCCATCGTTGACATTCGCAGCACATTGAACCGCAGCACAAGCCGCATGGCACACAAAGAGGGACAGAGAGAGAGAGAGAGAGGAAGAGAGAGAGAGAGAGAGGAGACAACCACGCCCTGTCGCTAATTTGACACTTGCCTGTCGCATTTAATTAATAAAATCACATTTTAGAGAATTATGTCGTTGATTTTGAGCTCTCCAGCTGAATTTGCAACTATTTTTGGAGGCACAGCAGACGAGCGTGTGTGTGGAGGGAGAGGGAAAGAAAGAGAGAGAGAAGAGAAAAGAGTGAAAGAGAGAGCAGACTTTGGCTTTGTTTTTGTGCGTGCCGCATGTTTTGTAAACATTGTGACAGACGCATTTAATTGGCAGGCTGAGGGGGGCAGGCAGGGAGCAGGCAGAGGAGGCAGGCAGAGGAGCAGGCAGAGGAGCAGGCAGAGGAGCAGGCAGAGAAGCGAGCAGAGGAGGCAGGCAGGGAGCGGGCGCCCGTCTGCGGCTGAACTGAAGCTGATGAGGCTGAAAAGTGCTGAAAGTTTTTCCCACTCGCTGCCGCTGCTGCTGCTGCTGTTGTTGGCGCTGATTAATGCAAAGTTCCCGTTGCTGTTCCCGTTGCTTTTGTGCGCCATTTTGCCTAATGAGGTGTTGGCAATTACGCATGGGTTGTCTCACTGTATGTGTGCGAGTGTGTGTGACCTGCTGTGGTTTTGTGGCCTTATTTACGCCAACTGTCACCATGTCTAATGAATCCCCCGCAGCGTCGCTGCTCGTCAGGCGGCCATTGTTGCGCTCATCAGCAGCAGCAGCAGCCCTGGCCCATTCTCAGTCCCTGGCTAATGATTTCTCTCTCACTCACTCATTTTATTGCCGCGATTTGTATGCGTATTTCTTAGGCATAAATTATTACAATCCCCTTAACAGAGCCCACAAAAAATAAACCCTTTTTTTTCTTTTGGTATTGTAACACGCGCTTTAAGTTTATGGAAAAATTAAACGAATAGTATAAGTGAACTTTAACCTTAGCAGGGACAATGGAGCAGCTCACGCAGCACACACACATAGAACAAGTTCAAGCGAATTAAAGTTCAGAGCGCAACAACAAAAAGAGAAGGCAGCAAAAGTTGTTTGGGCCGCTCCAAGGGCAGCAGCAGTTGTTGTTGTTCTTAACTGAAACCCATAGTGCGTACTACAATATATATACATATATATCTGGTAGGGGAAAGTATCACATCAACATTTGTGATAGCCTTGCCTAAAGGTAGCCAACGTTGCGTATGTGTAATGTCACGATGTGCAAACGCCCACGCAATAATGACTTAAGTCATCGCCTAAGTAGCTCATTAGCGTCGCTTCGCCTCGACCCATGGCCCGATCCCAAGCCTGAGCCCAAGCCCAGGCACTTTAAAAAGGCGAAACGAGGTGGGTAAGCGGGAAGTGAGGGGGGCGGGGCAGTATAGGCCAGCGGCAGCTGCTTGGCTTTAAGTTGACATTGTGTGCGCTGCCTGAGGGGGGCGGGTGAAAACAAAATATCAAAAGTGGACCGGGACGAGGTACTTTTTGAAATTTTCTCATTATTTTCCAGTACGTGTGTGAGTGGCATTTGAGTGTGTCTACGTGTGTGTGTGTGCTGCGTGTGTGTGTGCTGCATGTGTGTGCGTGTGTTTGTAATTTCGGTTAGGTCTTTGTTACATTTCATACACTTGACTGGCTTTGCTTAAAGTCTATGCCACTTCTCATTGTTGCTGTACTTACACAGGCCCGCCAGCTGTCGAGGCATGTGTGTGTGTGTCTCTGTGTGTGTGTATGTGTGTGGCCTTTTTCCCAACCCATTTCTTGGTAGTTATAGCCCCCAGCAACGTAGCAACTGATGGGCGGCAGTGCTCTAGAGGAGCCTAACAAAAAGGGATACGCTGCTTCTTTTCTACATTATTGTTTTTCTTTTTTTTTTTTTATTATTATTATAATCTTTTTTTTTATTATTTTCTTTGCAACTTTTTGGCCATTACGCGCTGGGCCGGCAGATCTTAAGATGCTAATCGCAGGCATTTACTTTCAATCACATTGTGGCAAGTTTGTGCCGCTCTAGCTCTCTCTCTCTCTCTGCCTCTCTCTTCCTTTCTCTCTCTCTCTCTGTGGCGCATTGAGCTGCGTTATTACATCCTTGATTTGTTTAGAACCGGAAATTGTTAAGCAAAACATATACGCATGTGTGTGTGTGTGTGTGTGTTTGTGTGTGTGAAGAAAAATCAAATAACACGCATACGCAGCGTTGTCTCGCTTTGCTTCTCGCTTAAATCGTTTGCTAATTTCCGCTAGCGCCGCAGGATCACTTGCGCCACCTAAAAATTGCAAAAAAAATAAGGGCTGCCATATTTTAAATGGCCGCCTAATACACACACACACAAACACACACACACATATGCAGGCAGACAGACAGATTCCCAGCCAGCCAGCCCGGCAGGGCAGCACATGCCTTGGCATTTGGTGGCTGGTTTAATGCGCAGCATAGCAAAATATTGACATTTACGCTTATGAGGCACGCAGCACTCCAACACACACTGACGCCATGCCCCATTTGTGCCTTAGGAGCAGGGCAGCACTCCCGCTCCTGCTCCCGCTCCCACACAGCCCGGCAAATCCGCATGCTTAAATTAAATTACTGAGCAATTCTTTCCGGCTGCTTTCGGCCCTTTATTGCGCCACGTAGCCTCCTGCTGCCGCTGCCTTACAAGTGCGTACAGTTTTGAGGTTACTCCAGGCACTCCAGTTCCCCCTCACCCCCAACTTCTCCCACTAGCCAGCTGCGTCGCCTCTGGCTGTCATTTTCCTTTTATTCTTTTTTTTTTTTTTTTGGCTTTGATTAAAATAAAGCAAAGTTTCTAAGCTCGGATTAGTGCCAGCCAAGTAAATAAATACATGCCATATATGTCTTTTAATATGCCCCACAGATCTGATGCTGCTGCTTTAAGAGTGTGAAGGGGGAGGGGTGTAGAGAGTGGGAGGGGGTGCAGTTTGCAAAGGTTTTTGAAGTCGCGCGCGCGTTTATTGCGCATAGAATTTGCATTGCATACCCGATGGCTGTCTGAAAAGTTTTTTATTGCATTCCTTTAACTGCCTGCCTGCAGCGCCCTGTTGGAAGGAGATGGCAAATGGCATTCTTACGCAGCTCGAGCCCGGCTCCAGTTCCCAGTTCCCAGTTTCCCTTTCCCATTCCTGCCCTGCAGCCTTGAGCGCGCTGAAAAGACGCAAAGTCTGCGGGCCGTTACTCATTTTTTTTTCTTTCTTTTTTTTTTGTTGTTTTGTTTTTGCTGTTGTTATCGCACAAAGTACGCGATGCTGGTCGTGAAACTTTACCACTGATACAGGCAGCAACAAATACGCACACACACATGCACACACACACTCGCAGATTACACACACATTACACACACGTACACGTATGCCAGGAATGCAACTTTATACGAGCGCGCGCGCTGATGTCATCTCATATGAAGAATAATTCCTTAGCAAAAGTTCAGCTTGTTCTGCCGCAGCCCCTTCGCCTGCTCCTCTCTCCTTCTCCTCTCTTCTTCTCCTCTCTCCTTCTTCCTGTGCGATTCGCAAGACGCCTGAAAATTTCGCACGCGTATTAACTTTCACTTGCCAAGCAACATAAACAAGCTTATGCCAACAACAGCAACAGCAGCAACAACAGCAACAGCAGCAACAGCAGCAACAGCAGCAACAACAGCTAAGGCCAATGAAAATTGAAACAGATTTGAAATTTATGAGCTCGAGCGTCGCCTCGCTCTCTCTCTCTTCTTCCCTCTCTCTCTCTCTCTCATTCTCATGTGTCGTCTACGGGCAAAGTAAATTAAAGTTGGCAAACAAATGCGACCAACAAAATACAATACAAAATACGAGAAAATCTTATAAAGCTGCAAGAGTTGCACGGCTGCTAAATACTCTGTAAATTCATGCACCAATAAAAATATGAGTTAATTTTTAGTTTTTCAGCACTTTATTGCAGGGTATAATCAAACGCTTATCCCACATATTTTTCTATCTATACTTTCTGCAAGTTCCTTAAATTTTCTATTATATTTATCTGTCTGGCGTGTTTTATGTTATATTAAAATACTACGTTTTATAGAACATTTCTTTTATATTTAGAGCTTTCCATGCAATTTAATATAGATTTATTATATATGTAGTTCTTTAATTTTTTAAGCTATCCGATAATTTTGTATATAATATACCCTATATAATATGGGGTATTTCTAACACCTGTCGACCGTTAAAACGCGGCAACTTTTTGTTTTCGCGCTTTAGACAGAATCAATTTTAATCCGACTTTAAATAACGCTGCCGACAGCAGTGGCAAGTTCAGTTTGTTTTCCAAATGCGAACAAAAGTTAAGAAACAGTTAATTTATTGCAACATTTTTTGGGAAGGCGATGGGGGTGGGAGGAAAGGAAAAGTCAACTGGCGCCTAATTGGAAAAACAAGCGGAAAATCGCAAATTAAAGCTAAAATGCACGTTTCAAGTTCGAGTTTGAGTTCACATTAAGTTGCTCGCTCTCTTAATATGCCTCCCTCTCTCTCTCTCTGTCTATTTGTATCCCTATCTTTCTCTCGCTCTTTGTCTCTTTCTGATTGTCGCTAGCCTTTATCCGCTCTATCTCTCTCGTTTTCATTCAACTCGCACTTTAACTGCGACAATATAGCACAAATTACGTATACGCCCCGCATAGCCGCCTTGTGATTTTCACAGCTGAAAATCAAAAGGAAATCTTCAACTTTCCAACCAGACGCCGGCGCCAGGCAGCAGTTTCCAGCTTGCTCTGCTCGACTTGGGCGTCTGCCAAGCATTTTTGTGGCTAAAACCTTGGCGACCCCCTGCTTCGCTTGCTATGATAGTCTCAATTAAAGACAGTTTGTTTGGCTTAATTCGGCGGGAATTAAGCACGACCCTTCTACACAGAGTTATGTATCGCATACGCTACTCATAATTCGTTGCCGAAATCCAAAAAAATTGTCGACATTTATGACAACATTTGCATACATGAACACCATAAATTAACCCCACATGTGCTCTACCCTATAAACGACAAGCCTGGCTCGTATCGTGGCTGTTGTTGTTGCTGATGTTGCTGCTGCTGTTGTTGCTGTTGCTGCTGTTGCTGCTGTTGCTGCTGTCGCTGTTGCTGCTGTCATAACAATGTCAAAACTTAAATATTGACAATGCCATCGACATCGACGCCATTGCCGTGCGATGCTTTTATTGCCACGCATAATTTTTCGATATTTTCACTTGTGTCAAAGTCAGAGAGAGATTTTGAGAACCCTTTCACACACACACACACACGCACAGAGCTTGGCAACCCTGCTGTTAAGGGGGTACCCGGCCGTGTTGTCGTCGTTTTTCTTGGCTTTTATGTGCAAATTGCGCGCAGTAAATAAAAATAAATGAGTATGAAAATTTTTACTCCTATCAGCAATATTTTTTATTTGCCAGCCGAGTTCCAACCTATGCACACACACACACACGCACACCCTTTGGCACACTCACACACAGATACACACACACGCAGCATAATAATCGTAATGAATGGCTTATCACGCCAGCTGGCATTGTCAACGATTTGCCACGCCTGCGACGCCGGTCGGCGCCTTTGTTGGTTCGATACACAGTTGGCAAAAGAGAGAGAGAGAGAGAGAGAGAGAGAGAGGGAGCCCTGCTGTGAGAGTGAGCAAGCAGCAGCTGGCTGGCTCACAGGCTCGCAGTCTCATGAATCGCAGGAAATGGTTAATAAATGAAAGAGTTATGCCGACTCGAGGCTCACACTTTCTCCGCCTCTCTCTCGCTCTCTCTCGCTTTCTCTTTTACTTTCTCTCTTCCCCTTTCTTTCTCGCTCGCACGACTTCACAATCAAATGAAATTTAGCCATACAATTTAATGCGTTATTCGCAGTAAACTGTGCCTTATAAAGCGGACTATATTGATTTACTCAGTACCCTGCGCCGACAGGCTGCCCCTCTGCCCCTGTGCGTGTTAGATAATTGCCCGATGAGAGGCGCCCACACACACACACACACGCACACACACAGACACACATGTATCTCGAGCCCAACGCAATATGGAGATTTATAGCCGGCGCTTCTCAGCTGACGGTAAAGTCAAATAACAATTTCGCCTTTCATTAAATTCAACTCTAAGCCGCGCTTTAAGGCGCACACATAAGCAAACAAACATAGAGAGAGAGAGAGACAGACAGAGGGAGAGAGAAGATACACACACATATTTCAAGCAGATTGTCGGGTTCGGGGACTGCGGCACTTTGTCACATAAACATAAACACCTCCAAATTCCACGACACAAGCAAAACAAGCACGCGGAGCGCAGGGAAAGGCATGGAAAATTGCAAATACTCTAACAAAGGAGCGTATTGACTGGCTGACTGCATATGCCAACAACTTACAATTATATTATTATATTTTATATATATTTTATATTCTTAAGACAATTTCGATAAAGCCTTACTGAACTAAAAAGAACCTTAACTGCAAAGAATTTCAAAGTACGCTAATGTTTTGCCTAGAAAACCCAATTAAAATAAATTCAAGAAAAGCGATTAAACTGTGCAGCTTTTAAAAATTAATCAGCACAGTTACCTAATGAAATGTGAAGACACACACACACAAACACAGAGACACAGAAATAAGGGCTTAATTAAATGCGAAAGGTCAGCGTGGCACGTTGCAAACCAAGTGGGGCGCTACGTGCAGCCAGTAAAACTGAACTGATTAAAGGATTATCCCCCAAGATACAAGACACATAGATATTAAACACACTCCACTCAATTAATTCAATTAATTATTTGCCAAAGCAAAAGAAAAGCTTACACAAAATGTAACTCGCATAATAATCATAATAGCAGACTATTTCCCTGCTTATTGATGATGTTTATGTTCCCCACCATATTTTGTACAACATATTTTTCCTTGTTTTACCATTTACGCTTTTTTCCTTTTCTTTGCTTTTCTTTTATTTTCTTTTCTTTTTTTTTTGGGTTTTTTTTTTTTGAGGGTATTAAAGCGACTCGACTCGTCGCCGTTGCCGGCATAATCCATTTTAAATAAAATTCCAAATGAACAGGCACAATGAGCAGGCGGCGGCAGCCGAAACCTGCGGATATCCTTTGTCTTCATCTTCTGCTTCTTATTTCTCTCTCTCTCTCTCTCTCTCTCTCTCTTTTGTTGTTGTTGCTTTTCTGGCTGTTCCTGCTGCGGCCATTGCCATTTTGAATGGAAGATCGGAGAGGCAAAAACACACTTAAAACATGAGCACGAAAAACATTTACATAAAATCGTCTTAACGCATTTGCCGCCTCATCTCGTCGTTGTTGGCCCTGACCGAGAACTAGGCAAAAGCTGCAGCAGGGGAGGCAGAGGAACGGGGAGGGGCTGGGTAGGGAAGCGAGGGATGAATTCGAGCGCCAGCCCGCTGCGCCTTTGGGCCAAATAAATTACACGAAGTGTCGTCGTTGGGGCCCGTTCTGTGGGCCATTTCATGGCAAATTTAATATGCCTCCAAAAATAGAGTAAACTGGCGAGCTGGGCGACAATTTAATGGGCGTGGCCGCACACAAACACACACACAGACAGAGAGACCCACACAAGTGCCTGCAATTGAGCGTAGTTTGTCAGCATCGGGCTAATGGGCTAACTTAATTGCATTTTGCCGCTGGTTAAACACACTCAACGCGCGCGTCAGTGATAAGTTTTCATTTGCATTTGCACTGGCTAAATCTGGCTATAAATGTGAGCTTAATTAACACACACACACACACGCATACAGAGTCGTACAACTAATTGAATTTTCATTTTCATTTTAAAATGCATTTGGTATAAATAAAATTTGATACTCGTTCTGCTGCTCGTTGCTCGTTTGCTTGTTTTAATTTGTTGCGCAAGGGGAAAACTTTCAAATCACATTTGCCGGCAAACGCAAGTGGGCCAAAACTGCCAATTGGCAACACACACACACACCCCCAGTGTGCATGTGTGTGTGTGTGAGGCAGCGCTGTCAGTCTTCCCAGCATGTTCTCTCGAGAGAAATCAAAATAAAAATTAAACTTTACAAATTAAATGTACATGGGATGCGGATGCGATCCCCTTTGGGAGGGGGCGGGGCTGAGGGAGCTGAGTGTAGTTAATATTGAGTGAATCGCAGCACAATTGTAATTTAGCACATGAGCGTAGTCAAACTTTTTCGACTTTGAATAACGAATGGCAGTACGCAGAGAGAGAGAGAGATAGAGAGAGAAGAAGAGAGAAAGAGCAAACGGAGATTTATGCAGCTTCCGCTTCTCAACTCAACTCGACTCGCGCAATCAAGCTGCTTCATTTCTGTTAATTATGTAAAAGTTTTTGTTTTTTCAGCCGTAGCACATATTTGTTTATACACTGCCATGGGGTGTATTAGCTAAGGCATATATCAACAGGCGTGTAGATATATTTATCTGTCTTTAAATAAGTTTGGGAGCTAAAGTGTTAAAATATATAATAAAAGATTTAATGCATAGTTTTAAAATATATTTATTTAATATTGTATAATAAATAACATATATATAAAAGTGTAACATATAAATGAAGAGTATTATTTTTTTTCCTTTTCAAGGGTATGATCATTTCTAAATATTTGAGTATTAAGTAAATGCAGGGTATAAAACCTTTGATAGCGCACAACCTCTTCTTTCTTATTTTTTTTTTTTTTTTGCCTTTTCAGTTTAATTTTTTTCATCATCGCTTTGGCACTGGGTCAGTTCCCAAGGGTCAATTTTAATTACGCTCATTCGAAGCGAAATGAAATAAAAAAGCGGGGCGTGTAAAGTTTTTGACAGGCGGCAACGAAGTGAAAATTGCTGTGGCATAATTGAAAGCGTTGCTGCTGCTGCTAAAAGCCAGGCTAAAATTGGGTTCCTTTTGCATTGGCATTTGGGTGCATAATTAAAAATACATTGACATTTAATGGCACGTCGTGTTATAAATATTCAGTTATTTTCCCTTTTTTTTTTTTTTGCTTTTCCTCCGCTTTTCAAGTGGCACTCTTTGTTTTTGTTTGCTCGCTCTTTATTGTTAGTAGGGGCTGGCTGGGTGAAAGTCATTTTGAAATTCCGTCGGCATATTTGGCCGTGTTGGGTAAGCCTTTGACATGCCTGCAGAGAGAGAAAGAGAGTGAGAGAGAGAGAGAGGGAGAGAGCGAGCGAACTGTCTTCAATCCGCCTGCCGTTGCATACTTTGCGGCGCTCGGAAAAATACCGCCAGCCAACGCTGCGCATACTTAACAATTCATTTGCTAAATTCCACTTTTTTTTTGTTGTTGTATTTTCTTTGCATGCCAAAGTGGCGCACACACACACACACGCACGCACACTTCGCTGCGTTCATCAATCATCATAATTGAAGTACTTGAACGCACACATTGCGCATACGACCCGCTGCCCGGACATGCTAAGTGACTCATTCACACACAAATGAAGCGCACTCTGCTGCCGGCAGTGCTGCCAGCGCTGCTGCTACTTTAATGTTGCCATAAAAGCTGCCAGTGTCTCCACCTTGGCTTGACTTATCCCCCCGCCCCTGGCATGCATTAGCACCATAAACCCCCCAGCCCCGGCTGAAAGCGAGCAGAGTCGGAACTGCTTTTGCGACTGACAGTTGGCAGCTCTATGGCGCTCTCATTTGCCTTTCAAATGCTACACCCGGATACTTCCTTTGTCCTCCACACACACACAGAGAGACGCACACACACACAGACTCACGCACATTATGATTATTATTATAACATTTGTCGAGCTTTGATCATTTGCAGAAACAATGCGCCTGAGTGCTTCAAACTGCATTAAAAGCGTAAAGCGTCGCGCCATGAAGTGTCCTTGAAGCGTGTTCAGGCAAAAGTTTCGCAGCAGCAGAGCAGCGATAAATCCATTTCAGGCAATATCCTATCCTTTTTTTTCGCTCTCTCTCTCTCTCTCTTTTATTTCTGCTTCTCTGCCGCCTGTCGCCACGCAGCTGTCTGCGGCATTTTTATTTCATTTGACTTTATGAAATTAGTAAAATGGCGAAGGCGCTTTAAGAAAATGCCGCAACAATGGCGACAGAGGCAGCTTCTGCTGCTGCTGCCTGCCTGCCTGGCTGGCTGGCTGGCATAAATGTTAAAATATGATTTGATATTATGGCCAGACACGCCCCAGAAAGAGAGAGAGAAATGGGTCAGTTTCGGTAGGGGGCTGCCATGTAGCTTTGGCATTTGTTATCCTTTTTATGAATTCGAGCATGCAATGAGGATGCTGCCCTAAGCCACAACAGAAGCGGAAAAGCAGACAGACAGGCGGGCAGGCAGGCAGAGAGAGAGAGAGAGAGAGAGACAGAAAACAATGGAATTAAGTGTTGAACGTCACAGGAATTTTGATTGCAAAGCGAATATAGAATCAATTTGATATAGGGCGCGCTTTTCCGAGAGCTTTTCCTTAACGAGCGCACAGCACAGCAGCAACTAATTTGGGCATCAGGTCAGCCACGTGTCTGGCTTGCAGCATAAAAGCCAAGAGAGAGAGAGAGAGAGGGAGAGACAGAGACAGAGAGAGAGTGCTAAAGTACCGCTGCTGCAGCACTCAACACAGTGGGTAAGTGGCCACAAATGGCGGCCGCCTGCCTGGCTAACAATGCTCGCACTCATGAGGCACAAAGAATGAAAGAAAAGAAAGGAAAGCAGAAGGAAAACAAAAACTAACTACACTTTGGCATGGAAATGAAACAGCTAGCGGCTTAAGTGGTCGCCGTGAAAGCCAAACTGGGCCACCCTACTACATGTGCGAAAAAGGGCAGCAGCCACAGAAGAGGAAAAGTGGCAGCCAGTCAGGCGGAGAAAGAGATGGCAGAGCACACAGAGCACGGGTTGGGGTAACTTGCAGAGAAAGCAGAGAAAGGATAACTCCAATTCAGCTCTTCTTCCCCTTTTTTGCCTTATGCTGCACGTCAAGCTCAGTTGCTGATCATAAACTTGCTACACACTTTCGCACACACACACACACACCCCCTCACAGTGTGGCACATAAATAAGGCAAGGCAAGAAAAGCCAAAGTCAGAGACTTCCCCCTTTCCCCCTTGGCTGCTGCTCACAGTCAGAAGACACAACATATCATTTGTTCGTATGTCCGTCTGTCTGTCTGTCTGCGGCATTGTCTGTTTTTTCTAGCTACATATGTGTACTTGTACTTGTACGTATACCCTGTAAGCTAGACTAGGCAGTGGGGTAGGCCTGATATAGTAAAGACATTTCCAAGCTGACAGTCAATTTAACTTGAGCACATATACAGCGCATCTGCTGCCTCGTAGCAACTCTTCTGCATTATTAGTAGTTCTCCTCTTTTATTTCCCTCTCTCTCTTCCTCTCTCACTCTCCCTCACTCCCTCTTTCTGTTGTTGTCATTGTTGCTACTGCTGCTTCTGTGTTGTCGTGTTTGTGGTTACACTTTGCGTGCCATGCATGGGTCGTCTCGTCTCCTCACTCCCAGTCAGGCAGAGAGAGAGAGAGAGACCTTTACGCCCAAACTCACTCTCTCTCTCACTCTCTCCCACTCTCCCTCTCTCTCACTTGCACTCCTGTCTTGCCAATCCGTGTCTGTGTCATCATCCTGTCGCTGCTTTTTTCTGCCTTTTGCCTGCGTCGCATCACATCGCGTCGCGCTGCGCTGCGCTGCGGTTGCTCTGCCGTGTCTATTGTGCTAATAGGCAGCGCTATCGTATTTTAACAGCTTTTATTTACACATATGTGTGCGAGTGTGTCTGTGTGTGTGCGAGAGTGTGCGTGTGTGTGAGAGTGTGTGCGTGTGTGAGGGTGTGAGAGTGTGGCACGCACACACACTCAGCCGCATACGTGGCGCAAACATTTCTGTTGTTTATCATAGTTTTGCTATTGTTGCCACAGCACTTTTTATACCCTGCACGCAAGTGGGCTAAGCTCATGGGGGTGTTTGAGCTGCATATAATTGCAATCGGTAATGAAAAATAATATTTCATGGTATACTTTTAGGCGCAATTGTATCGCAACGCGTTTGGAGAAAAAATGACAAAAATTGACCCGAAAATTAAATATTTTTAATTAAATACGTTAAGGTACAATTGCGCCTAAAACTAAGCAACGCAATTTTTCGATTTGAATTTTCATGATAACTAGCATAGTTTTAGGCGCAATTGCGTCTAAACTGGTTTTTCTAGTAGCATATATTCCGAGGCATTGAATTATGCAAAAATAAAATTTTGTTGCATACTTTTTGGCTTAAAATCGAGGTCTTTCGCCTAAAATTATGCAACGAAAAATTATTTTTGTGTTATTCGATTCGCCAAGAAGTATGCAACTCAAATACAAAATTTGGACGCGATTGCGCCTAAAATAATGCTAGTTTTCATCAAAATTTAAATCGAAAAATAATACATAGCATACTTTTGGGCGCAATTGTATCGCAGCGTGGTTGATGTATTTCTGTAAAAAACGAATAATTATTCGTAGCATAATTTTACCCTTGTTGGTTTACTGCAGGGTAAGTTCGGGTTGAGTTCTTGCTGGTCGAAGAATGTTTTCATGCGCGTTCTGTGCCTGATTATGATGTTTTTATGTCATACAGTGCTTCCTTTTAATCGCCCTCGCTGGGTCTCGCTCTCTGCCACACCCCCTCTCTCTCTTTCTCTCACTCTCTCTTAGCTGTTTTTGGCATATTACATATTTGGCTAACACAGGTGGCCACAGCTGGACTACAGTCCATTAGACGTGCAACTATCCCTTTTGCCAAGCTCACCCAGCCAGTTGTCAGTTTTAACAAGCTTCGCATGCTGTCGCTACACGTGCAACAGCAGCAGCAGAGGTGGCAAGCAGCAAAAGAGAAGGCGGCAGAGGGGGCAGCTTGCCATCAGCATGATTGGCATTTTTAAGCAGAGGTATTTGCTACCTGCCCCACTCTCTCTCTCTCGGTACTCTCTGCATTTTAATACATTTTTTTTTCGCATCAATAAAAATGTCAAACTGACAGGTTTTATAATTGGCGATAAAATGCCATCATCAAGCGTAGGACAAGAGGAACAACAAGAGCAGCAGCAGTGGCAACAACAACAGTGCCAGCCAGCAAGCATCGTCCATGCCGTCGTGCTCTTACTCCTCCTCCTCCTCCTGCTGCTGCTGCTGCTGGCCATTGTCTACTCACGTGTCTGACGCCAGCTGTGACACTACGACAATGACATGCAACCCATGAAAAGTGGAGACAGACCCGAAAAAGGACTCTTAACCCGAAAGTAGACGACGGGTGGCAGCTGCAGATTAAAGCCAATGTCGACGTCGACGTCGACGTCGTTGCCTGCCTTAAAGTCGCACCATAAATTTGACTCACTCTCTCGCTCTCTTCTCTTTTTCTCTCTTTTTCACACCTTATCGCGCTGCGTCACTTGGCTTGTATTTTAAAATATATTTATCTGCTTTTGTCTCTGCTTATTTAGAGTGTGTCTCTCTCGCGCGCTGTCGGTTTCTACTGTTGTCTCGCTCTTTTTATCACATATTCCCATCTCTTTCTGTCTGTCTAAATGAATCCTTAGGTTTGTCTTTGTTTTTTTGTTAAATTGTTCTCTGCATATTTAAATTTATTTGCTTCTCCATCGATCCATGGATCGATTGATCTCTCACTGCAGCTCATGCTATCTTCCTGGCTCTCTTATTGTATATCTCGATCTCTCTCTCTCTCTCTCCCTACATATATCTCTCTCGTTTTTTTTTTAATCTTTCTCTGCATATCTCAGTTGGAGATTCAACTCTACAGCCTCTACAGCTCTGGTTCCTCTATGGCTCTCTCCTTGTATCTCTCGACCTCCTTCTCTTTCTTCCCCTTTGCATATATCTCTCATCGTCCCCTCTCTCTCTCGCCACAGTCAATAAAATCTGTTAATGTGCCGCTCAATTCGAACGCTTTAACAACCCGCGAGCTGCATGCGGCAAGCAACAGTGAGTTATGACCGTATACGGACGCCTAGACGCACGTTTCCGTTTGAGATATGGCGCTCGGCCCCGCTCGGCCTTTTTTATTTTCTTACGCCGCCGCCGCAGCGCACCGGAAGTTGCAAGTAACTGAACTTCCCCGACAGAGGGCGCTGCTAGTCGACTGTAATAAACACGCTGAAAGGCAGCGGCAGGCAGAACCGACCGACAACAGGCCCAAAGGAAGCTGCACATTTAACGTGCCTCGTGCCTTGTGCCAGCGCCATTTGACTGACAAATGCGGGCAGTAAACACGAAGGGGGCAAAGGGCAGATGCAGACAGGGAGCGCGGAGAGAGGGGGGAATGCAGGAAATGGCAAGGAAATTAAAACAAATATAAAATGCCAGCTCAACTAGGCATAGGCAGAGGGCAGTGCACAGGGCAGAGCAGGCCAGTCAAACCGGCAGGCAACCCTAGAGTCTCCATCGGAGTCCCAAAGTCCTGAAATGAAAATAAATATGGTACACAGAGAAAACTTTGCTTGCGCTGAGGTTCGCGCCCCGCAGGCATTTAAATGTGCCAGCGCAGTAGTTACTCCACAGCCCAGGCCACTCCATCTCCACCTGCTGCTGCCTTTTGCCATTTGTGCCAGCCATTTGCCATAAAAGTCAACAACTTTCGTTGGCTGATAAAGGCCAAAAACAGGCGCGTCCCTCGCCCTCGTCCTCTGCCAGTTGCCTCTAGTCCTGTGCGTCGATTGAGTTACGCGTAATCGTTTCGAGTGCCTAAAAATTAAATTAAAAATTTATTTACTTTAAAAAAAAAAGAAGCGTCTATGGCGCTGCAAGCTTATCACGCACGCACAGGGAGAGAGAGAGAGAGGGAGAGAGCGAGAGAGGGAGAGGGCGAGAGAAACACGCACGCCAAGGGCCATAATAAACCGCAGAGTGATAAGAAATCGATTTGTCACCAGGACGTGAGACTCAATTGGCGCTTAAGCAAACAAAAGCCAACGCGAACGCAGTCATGAGGGCATAAATCACGCGCTCGCACACACAGAGATAAACACACACGCACAGGCACACATACAGACACACATACACGCATATGTGTAGGTTGCAGCTGCTGCCACCATCGCCGCTGCTGCTGCTGCCACCATCGCCGCTGCTGCTGCTGCTGCTGCTCTTCTTGACACCAAGGTGGGTGTGCCGCTTGTCCGCCCCTTTGCCACTTTGCCTGCCTGTCTGCCCGCCTGCTTGTCTGCCAGTCTGCCTGTCTCCCTCTGTCTGCCTGTCTCCCACATTTCCCCTGTCTACGTGTGTGTGTGTTTGCGGCACATTTAAGTTTATTACAGTTACTCCCGCGAGTTGTTTTGAATCAAATCCCCAACAAAATACTCAATGCTTTTGTCTGCACAATGTGCGCAACTGAGATTTGGATTCCACTTGTAATCATAGCGGGGAAATACGCTTACCCAACTCCCCTGCCCCTGCCCCTCCCTCATCACCTTACTCCCCCGCATCGCAGTGAAGAAATGAAGAAATTGAAACAAATTTTTTGTGAGGCATGCCGAAAATCCCTAGACCAGTAGCAGCGGCAGTAGGCACAGCAGCCTTGTTTTTCTCTCCCCTCTCTCTCTCTCTCTCTCTGTTTCTCTCCTTGTCGCCATTGTGAAAGTGAAAACAGTTAGAGAACATCATGATGTCTTACCAGCTTGTGCCTGGTTGTGTTGATTTATGTTCGATTTACACGTAAATCCCCTCAGTGAAATATAATTTCCATGTGTTTATTTTCTGCAAAATTGAACGCGAGCGCGCGCGTTCGCCAGAGTTGCCACCTTGCCTCGCCTCGCCGCGATCAAGGCGCTGCGCCATTTTGACAGACTTATTTGCTTTGCCGCCATTTCCTTTTCCCCTGTGTCCTGGCCGTCTCTCTCGTTCCCTCTGGAATAGTGACTGCCTTATATGGTAGCACAAGCAGTTGAAAATAAGGTAAGCTTCAAATTTGGAGACGAAAGTCTTCAAGTTTCCACCTTGCCACACTCTGCCCCTAGAGATGTCAAGCTATTTGCAGTGGCTGCTGCTGCCGATGTTAATTTCCAAATACCCTGCAAAAGAAGGCATTAAAAGTGTTAAACGTTTTGTTAAAAAATTGATAATAATACAACTTTAAGCTTAAAATAAAAATTGAAATAAAAATCATATAAAAATGGGAAATATATTTTTTTTAAGTATTAATATATTATATCTCTCTGAAAAGCAAACAAATCAAAGTAGATACTTGGTTTATCCTAGCTAAAAGACAATAAAATCTTTAGTAATTGTTTAATCTTAATTTTCTTTTAAATACACAATAATCTTTGTATTATATCATTTCCCTGCAATACCTGCAGTTGGTTTGCCTCCTTTGTTTCCAGTGTATTTTAGATGACTTTGCAAAACCCTAATTCCCCTCAATCTTGAGAGCGAGTCTGGTGGTCTGTTTGCTACTGCTTGAGCTTTGATTTTGCCTCTCTCACTCTTTCACACACTCTCTCTTTTTCTCGCTCGCTCGCTCGGTGTGTCAAAAAGTCTCTCGATGGTAATGTTCCTTTGCCTCAGCTGCACGTGAAATATTTTCGACAGCCGCAGAGTAAACACGCGCTTACATTAACTTTCGCTTATGCTACGTATGTGTGTCGCTGTATGTGTGTGTTTGTGTGTGTGTGTGTACTTTGCCACACACTCTCAATTTAAACGCTTGATTTCACTTTATTTCGACTGCGATTTCAATTTAAATTCCATGAATTTCTTTTGCGCTCTTTTCGTACTTTTACTTTATCTTTGCTTTTCCTTTTTTTCTGGCTTTCCTTCCTCTGCTTCTCGCTCTCCCTCTCTCTCTCTCTCTCTCTGTTACCGCATAAGAAATGCGAGTCATAAAACTGAATGGATTCGGATGATTTTAATTTTTAATTTGGGATTTGCGGCTTGCCAGGCTGATATTGTTAGTGCAGCAGCAGCGGCAACAGCAACAGCTCAAAGATTCTTTCGTCATTTGGTTTAATTAAAAATGCAATGCGAATTATTCCATTCATGGGAGACTTTAAAGAGAGAAAGAGAAAGCGACTCTGGATTGAATTAGAATTTGTTGTTGTTGCGGTCAAGCAAACAATTGGCTACAAAAATTGGCAGAACCCTTTTTCCAGATCACAGATGAAGCGAGTGAGGAGGAGTACGACGAGAATGTTTTAATTAACTTTTGTTTATCCAGGCCCCGCTGCTTGCGCAAAACTTTTCCATTTGCTTTAAAAAGTTTTGCGCGTTTGCAGTCGCTCTGTGCGTGTGCGTGTGTGTGTGTGTGTGTGTGTGTGTTTTGGCCACTTGGAAGTCCGCGCTGAAATGTAGGCAATGCTTTTTCCGCAGTGCACATTAAAATAGATTGCTGTTTGCTTTCAATTTACTGCCATCTCAATCTAAATCTCAAATGCCATCGCAATCCTTTTTGGCCACGTCAACGCCAAGCCACAGTATAAATATTTGGCTTACGGTTATTACCATTTTCCTGCCACGTTGCCGCCAGCTCCAGCTCCGGCTCTGATGGCTCTGTTCAGTTTCAGTTTGCCATGAGACGCGTATTAACTGCACATTTTAGACGCGGCTGTCAAATAGTTGCAACTTTCAGCTGTTTCAGCGAGTTACCCAAACAAAGCAGTAGACAGAGAGAGAGAGAGGGAGGGAGAGACAGGGAGAGAGCGAGAACTCGACGAAGCAGCTGCAATTTGTATGAGTTTCCCAGGAAAAAAAAAAAACGCAAACAAAACAAATGCACAATGCAAATGTCACCTCAACCGAAACTTATGTAATTTTTTACGTTTATTCATTTCATTAGCAGCAAGTTTTTGCTTGGGTTGCCAGAGAGTTGAAACAGTCTGGCAACTGCAACAAGCCTTAACCGCGAGCAGCAATTTTTTTTGGTATATTAGTGGCATAGTGAAAGCCATTAAGTGACTTTCTGCTGGCAAACTCAAAATGACAGCGACAATACACACACACACACACACACATGCCACACACGCCACATGCTGCCGTTAGCCGTTAGCTGTTGCCGCTGTTGCTGCTGCTGCTGCTGTCGGTAGCAGCAACATAGATAAACAACATGGAGGCGGCGACTGTTGCTGCTGCCATAACCGCACATATCGCTCATAAACACCGCCATAAAAATAACGCAAACAAACAACCAAACAAATATGTGATAAAGAGACACACACACACACACACACACGCAGCACACACGCTGACACACACACTGCCATTTTGCAGTTTAATGGCCTACGGTATGCATTGGATGGCGCGAGCAGACTAAGTAAAAACTTCGGTCACTTCGCAGCGTGCCATAAAATACGATATATACCAAAAAAAAACACCAACTTATCCAAATTTAGTGCAGTACGGAATCAAATGTGTTTTATTTATTCGCTTGTCGCCAGAGTTTTTATGGCGCTTTTATAAAGCAGCCAAAGCAGCGATGTGTTTGTAGTTCTCTTTATTACTGGCAGGCAGCACGCGGCGTATACGTAATGTGATGGCTTCATTGCATCGATTGAACGCTTTGATTTCTCTTTTCGTTCTCTCTCTCTCTCTCTCTCTCTCTCGTCTGCTTTTCTAATTGTCCACGCTTACGCTAATTAAACGCAAAGCAGATAGAAACGAGAGTCGGATTATTTGTTGCATTTCCTTCTTTCTTCTTCCTCCTTCTCTTTTTGTGTGTTGACAAACGTTTAGCGTCATTTAAGAGCAGCGGCAAAAGTAAATGCACAAATAGACAAATAGACAGTGGAACAGTGGGCGTGGCAGGGGCGTGGCAGCTTTAGGGCCAGGACAGCGAATGCAGCGAAAAGCAAAGCGTGCAGAGAGGAGAGCAGGGAAGAGGAGAGAAGAGTCGAGTGCAGAGCGTAGAAAACAAACGCTGGCAGCGTTTTGCCAGCATTACCAGCTGCGTCTGCGTCTTTTTGGGGGCAGCTGCAAGCGCGCTTCCCCCCTCCCTACTTGCCTCCCTGCATGCCCCCCTGCCTGCAGACAACAATGTAGACACGCAACGCAGGATGCACGCTTTATTTGCCTTAAACAGAGCGAGAGTCGTCCAAGTTGCTGTTGTCCTTCTTGCTTATTGTTGCTCTTGGAAAGTAGGCTACGTCGTCGTCGTCATCGTCCTCGTCCATCCCCGGGCCATCTCCTGTTCAAATTAAACTGAAAGTCTTGTCCGTTTTACAGAACGTTGTCTGGCCGCAGCGCGTTCCCAAGACGCCTGGTCCCACCCTCCCTCCGGGACTACGAGACTGAACAATGTTATGAGCCAAAGTGGCAGCACTTTTTCTAGAGCACACTCACAGGGCGAGAGAGAGAGAGCGAGAGAGAGGGAGAGACGTCTGCGCTGCTGCTGCCTCTTTCTCATCTTCTGCAACGAACGTTGTAATTAAAGTTTAAGGATTGCGCAAAGTTTAGAACAAGTTGCTGAATGAGCCAGCGCAACAAAAGAACTGAAACTGAAACAGAAACAGAGACAGATAGACAGAGAGAGGGAGCGAGAGAGACAGACGAACGTGGCTAAGCTCCAACACGGTCAGGCATAATAATCGATAGCTCTTTAACTTCTGCAAACACACGAAGAGGGAGAGAGAGATAGACAGCTATAAAGAGAGAGAGGGATAGCGTGGCACTGTGACACTGATGGGTTAAGCTCGCCGCTTAATGGTCGTCTAAGTTGACACAGGCAGAGGCGCTGGCTGGGTAGGGGCATGGTTGCAAAAAAAAAAAAAAAAAAAAAAAAAACTGAGCGTGGCAAAAGTTTTCTGTTGATTTATTAAATTAATTGCTGCCACATGCAGCTGCCCCTCGCCGAGCCTGCCCCCTTTTTGACTTGTCATTTATTTGTGTTTCATTTCATTTATACGAAATGCGGCAAAAGTTTTTTTATGACAACCTCATGCATGTGAGGTTTGTTTATATACCACCGATCCCTCCCTGCTGCCACGCCCACTACTCTTGGTAGAAGTCAGCAAATTTATTCTTAGCTAACTGATATGTATCTCTCCTTTTGCTAATTAAAATTATTAGGAATATTAAGCGATTTTTGCCCTTTTGCCACTTGAATAGTTTTATATTTTGCTGTTCTTTCCACTCTTTCGCTTTCTCTTCCTCCTTTTCTCTCTCTCTCTCTATTGCTGCACACGGAAATTGTGCAGAACTTGCGTTATGGCCGCAGAAATGATTTATTTGCGCACTGCACGCAGCCAGAAACGCTCGCCAAGATTGGCCACGCCAAGAAGACGCGCAAGAGTAAAATGAATTGCCACGCTACGTGTTGCTCGCTCTCTCTCTCTCCACACACACACACACACACACACACACACACACGCGGACACACACCCAATTTCCGGCAGCACAAGACCAGCACATCCTGCTGCCTTTGCCATCTCACCTCACATCATCACTCGCAGGCAGGCAGAACATGGCGAGAACATGACATCGAATCGCTTTGCACACTTCTTGCAATTGATTTAGCAGCGCTGGAGAAACACAACAACCCGCCCAATACCCTCTCTTTCTTCCGCCCTCTCTCTCTCTCTCTCTCTCTCTCTCTCCCGTTCGCCTGCTTAAAGCCCGCTGCGATTTGTGTTGGGGCATTTAATGGCATTACAATTTGCCTTTTGTTATGGCCAAGGTGTTGCCTTCCTCAAGAAATATGATGCCACAGTGCTCCACGGTGCGAAATGCTCATTTATTTCAAGTGGACAGAGGGCGAGAGGAGGAGGAGGCAGCAGGCCGAGGCAGGCGGAGGCAGCGTGAGTTGGGTTAACCGGCAGAATATGTTGCACGTTTAACGTCCGCTTCAGAAATTTATTGCCAGCCCGACTGGGCGCGGTTGACAGTCGAAGCCATAAAAAAAAAAACTCATACTACCAACCGGTTTGAGGTTCTTTGGGTAGAGGGCGAGGGGGAGCAGGGTGAGGCAGGGGGAGCAGGGTGAGGCAGGGGCGGCTGGCTGAACGTTTATAGCGTTTACAGTTACTTAATTCTTTTGCATGAACTTGCCACATAAAACAATAATAATTGCACACCTTTCACTCACTCGCTCTCTTTCTGCTTCTGTTTCACTCACTCATTCTCTTTCTCTCTCTCCTTCTCTTTCGTTGCAGGTATGTGTGCGAAAAAGGCGGAGAATTGTGGTTAACAGGTAGAGCGAGTGAGGGATGCTGCCAGGTAGGAAAAGCATTTTGATTGTTGCCAACTTTTGCACGAATTACTTTCAACTTTTCAAAATGGCCGCCATTACAGCGGCAGCAGCGTCAGCGCGCAAAAGTGTAGCAGCATTTTAGGGGCAAGGCGGCTCAGCAGCTGCTGTCGGCGTTGTTTTCGCTGCTGCTGCTGCTGCTATAACGCGCGTTGATTGTATTATGAGTGACGTGTACCGCAAAAAAGCTTTTAAGTCATTAATTTCATTTTGAAGAGAGAGCGCCAACACTCAAAGGATTTTAAAGACAGACGTCGCGACAGCAGGCAAAATAAAAAGGACCTTTTTTTACTTGGTGAAGGAGGCGTGGCCTACTCTAATAACTGAGATTTATGCCAGGCAGGCACACACACATCTCACACACACTGTGACATTTTAAATTGCGCCCAAGCAGATAAGCCGCCAGCCAGCGTGTTGTTGGGCCACAATCTGCATTCAAATGAATCAAATAAATTAGTTTGGCCAATTTCTAGTGGCACAAAACAGGGGCGCAGCCACGCCCACATACATGTTGCTCTCGCATCGCATCTGCGGCTGTGGTAAAACTTTTTGCCCTATTTGATTAAATAATTTCCACTTAACTTCTGACTTCGAGCTTTGCCTTCGGGGGCAACGCCTCAGCTGCGCCTCAGGGTTGACTGAATCTATGTTTGTTAGTAATTAAAGGCAACAAATTCGTACAATGGCACACGCACACACGCACACGCACAACAATTTAGCTGGCAAATTAGTAGGGCAAAAACTTAATCTTTGGCCCGCAGGCCGAGGCAAGAAGAAGCTAGAAATAAAAGGTAGTACACGTATGCATGAAGAAAGCGCTCGGAATAAATGACTTTTGCCATAAACAACTAGCATTGATTGTCGTACAAACACACACACACACAGCTAGGTCTGCTTGCTAGTTGTGAAAAATATGGCAACTCCTTTGATATTCACAGAAATCTTGTGGAGACCAGCGCGCAGAGACAACATGAGCAACATTTGCGAAAGCCAAAACGCTGCTGCCACCGCTGCCGCTGCCGCTGCCACTTCGCCTTCAGCCTGTGCTCCATAAATGAAGTGGCCCACTGGCTTTGGGTTTCATGACAGCTAGATTTACAGTGTGGTCATATGTACTACACACACACACACACACACATACACACATGGCTGAGTGCACTGAGCGAAAGAGTTGGGTGCTTGCTACAAGTAACTTTTTTGATTTTTGGTATATTTAATAAATGTTTTATTTTGTTTTTTTAATGTGCACATTATATTTTTTATTTATTTATATTGTTTTATTATTTATATTATTATTATTTTTATATTATAATTTTTATATTATTATTATTTTATTATTATTATTTTATATTATTATTATATATTATTATGATATAGGACTCCTTTTCGCACCTCCTTTTCGCACCTCTTTAAACAATATGTAGCAATCCAAGCCTCATCAAAATATAACATAAAATAAAAAGACCAAAAAGTTTACAATTCTGCCTATCTGTCTTTCTTTTCTGTTTGTATGAACGCCCAGATCTCTGAGATTATAAGAGCGAGACCTATCAAATTTGCTGACAATGTATTTTAGAGTCGTCAAGTTTGTTCTAGAATTCATCAGCTTTGCTTTTCTAATAAACAAATCTTAAAAAAAATTATATTTTAAAATTTGCTAGCTCATTAATAAATTTTAAATCAACACTTTATAAGTCTATGTTATTTATAGAGAGTACTATATCTACAAACTCAATTTAAATTTTCCCAGTTGCACAACTATTTCTCGCAGTGTAGACACGTTGATGTGTGCATAGGGGGAAAAAGAGCGGGCAAGATAGAGTGGGATATAAATAACTGGGTGGCGCCGCTTGGGCGAGTGAATGTGTAGAGAGAACTGTTCAAGGAAATAGGGTTAAAGCAGCACAAAGCAGCGAGAGAATGAGAAATGGAGTGCAGAGCCCGGGGGGCAGAGGAAGTGGGCAGGCAGGCAGGCAGGATGTGAGGTGGGCCGCAGAAAGAGAAGGAGCAGCAGCTGGAGGAGGATGAGAAGGCGGGCTTAACATGGGTTCGCAAATTGTATTGTTTTTGTGTAAATTAGTTCATTTTGCTAGTGCGTGTGTATGGGAGCATGTGTGTGTGTGTGAGAGCGTGTGTGAGATTAGTGTGTGTGTGTGTTTGTGTGTGTATTGTGTGTATTTGTGTGCGGTGCTGTGCGTTCCATCTTCAATTTGGACAACGTGTTTGGTCCTTTTAATTTGCATGTTTTATGCTCACTTTATGAGATTTCAGTTGGTCTTGTGGTTTTAGCATAAAATATTAAACTGGCCACATGTGCGTGTGTGTGTGAGGGTGTGTGTGTGTGTGAGGGTGTGTGTGTGAACCCCTCAAGCTTGCTGTGATCATAATTTATTGTTTGCCTACTACGGGTACCCACTTTCAATTTGAGTTCTCTCTGCCACACACAAATCTGGCTGACATTTTCGTTTGGTTTTTGTTTCGTTTGGTTTTTGTTTTGTTATTTATTTAATTTATTTATTTATGTCGCACACTAAAACCACTTTAATCAGGCCCCAGCGACCGCATCGACCCGGGCCAGGAAATTAAGCCCACTGCATAAGCCATGATTGCCGAATGAGCCCGAGAGTCGACACTAAGCCGTTTTAGTTATAAGGCGTCAACACGCACAACACACACACACACACGACGTGGCTAACGACAAGACGCGCCTAATGACATCCCGTCAGCTTGGCAGAGCTCGCTCTGCTCTTGCTTGCTCAACTGATTTTATTTATGGCCAAGTTTTATGACACACACATAAAGGTAGAGGGGGGGCAGCAAACACATGCAAAACTTGGCCAAGACATGCGAAATAAGTTGTGGAAGTGCCAGGGGATGGGGGGCTACTTTTACCGCACACTGGTCTAAAACATATCAATAATTTAAATCAAATTTACCAAGGAGCCACAATCAACGTCAGTCTCAGTGCTACGTGCAACACGCTGCAATCGAAGCACATGTTAAACTCTTTACACCGACATAAAGAGCGAGAGCGAAAATACGTGCGTGGCATGATACATTGTAATTGAGGCCAACGACATGACGACGACGACGAGGAGACGCATGCCTGGATGAACGGGCAGCTGGAAAGCTGGATAGATAGATGGATAGATAGATGAATGGATAGCTGCATGGCTGGCTGGCTGGCTGATGGGATGAATAGCTGCTTGCTTGGACGGATTGTGGCAAGAAATTGATGAGAGTCGGCTATGTGTCGATGTGACACACACACACACAGCCAAACAAACATATACGAGTGTGTGTAACATTGTTTGGGCTTTGCTTTTCCCTTGATATCCCACTGTGTTGCTGTCTTGCGGCTGGGGAAAGCAATCAACTGGAAAATGCAGCAACAATGCGCTGCCTGCTGCTTCTCTCTCTCCCACTCTCTCTCCCCCTCTCTCTCTCTCACTCTCTCCTGCTCTCCCTTTGAGTGAGTGCAAGTGAAGTGCGATCCGCTGCAGCGCAGAAGATGCTACACATCCAAAATAAAAAAAAAAATAGAGAAAAAGTAAGAAAAACAAGTGGAGCTGGCACATGTTTGCAACGACTGTCAACGGAAATTGCTGTCAGCAGCGCATTGTGCTGCAGCAGAGCGCCAAAAAAAAGCTAAAAAAAAACACGCCAAAAAAGCGAACATGCGTGTTGAAGTTACCATGCCATAAATCTGGAATCTGGAAATGAAATAAGTGTGTACACACACACACAAACACACACTCGCTTGTATATTTGACATTTGGTCACTCAAACTCGAAACGATTGCAAACGAGTATCGCAGGAGCCATCACACTCACTCTCTCCCTCACACTTTATACCTCTCTCTCTCTCTCTCCCCCTTTGGTTTATCTGCTTGTTTGCCCGCATGTTGAACTTGAAGGACTTGCCGCCGCCTGCACGTACCGCATTTAAGTGTCCCTATGTGCGTGTTATCTATGTGTCTCTCTCTCTCTGTGTGTGTGTGTGTATCCCTGTCACAAACACATGCGTCAATTTAATAACAAACAAACGCAGGCAGGGGGAGGGGGGAGGCGAATGACCAAGCCAAATAAATGAGATATTACCAATTTGTATTGAATGCCTTTAATGACATAATGGCCCAGGCAATATATCTCACGTTGTCCCTGTCCCTATGTGTATATATGTATAACGCTTATCATGCCCATTTTATGCTGCTGCTTCGCCTACTTCTCTATCTGCTCTTCTACCTTCTCCTCTTCCTCCTTTCTCTTCTCTCCTGCTCATCGCTTTGTGTGCCGTCCCTAGACGCAATTAGGGGCTCACAAAGGCAAACACTTGCAAGTCATTAAGCGTGTCAAAGGCGTTGCAATTCCATTACCTATATTAAGTATACGCCACGTGGCAGAGAGAGAGAGAGAGAGAGAGAGAGATATGTCCGAAAGCGTAACGAACGCATACAACGCACAAATAAATAAACACACAGAGAAACTACTCAGCACACTATGGGGAATAATAATGATTAACATGTTTTCTTAACCTTTAAGCAGAAGAGAAATTGTCGATATTATGTGTAGCAGCAATAAACAAGGTTTGTAATACTACTTCGATTATATCTATTTCTAGACTCTAGTTGGATAATCATAGATAATTCTGATGGTTTATTAATTATTGTGGCAAAGAGAGTTATTATTTAAATATAATAATATATTCATATACCTGAATCGGATTAAATAAAAGTAAAGCCGGATTATTATGGAAAGTTCCTACATCTGAATCGGAATAAATCAATATAAAGCCAGATCTTTAATCCCAATAACTAGGCTGAAACTCATTAGATTCTTCTTCGTTTTCTTTTTTTTTTACTCTACTGATCCTCAAGCAATCTCTGCCAAAATACACCCTGTTCTACAGTCCACAGGCTGCATGACAATCACAAATATTGATGGAAAGAAAATATATAAAAATATATGTCAAAGCAATGCATTTCACACACACACACACATAACATCTTAATGGACGAAACATGTGACGTAGCGAGCAAGGTTCCTCCTCCTGCTCCCCCTCCCATGACACGAATTAAATGTACTACAAAGCGGGCAAAAACAAAAGCGAAATAGAAAAAGAACAAAACAAACGGGCAGCAAAAATAAAACAATGCCGCAACTGGCAACTCGTAAAGCAACAGGACAGAGGGGGGAGGGGGGAGAGAGAGCAGCATCGGCAGCCAAAAGGAAATTCGTACACAAATTGTAAAGAAATAAAATTTTAGTATGCGCATATTGATTTTATGATCAGAAATAACTACGCATAGCACAAGCTAGAGGGGGGAGGGGGAGAGCGTAGGGGTAAGGGCTGCGGGGTACGCTTGGGCTACATTTCAAAAAGTGCAAAGCAATCACGAGCCTGCTGTCTATGTCTGTGTGTGTGTCTGTGTGTGTGTGTGCGAGTTCCAAATTGCTGGGCATGAAAACGAAATAAAAAGCGTGTGCTGTCTCTGCGAGTCTTTCTACAGCTCTCTCTCTCTCTGCCAGTCTCCCTCTCTCTCTCTCTCTCTCTCTCTCTCTTTGTGTTACTCTTCACTCTCGATCCAGTTCCAGTTCCAGTTCCATGCCATATTTCCGCCCGGCGACAACAACAGTAAAGTATCTGCCACACTGTCCATACGTTTGACAGTTGTAATAAATTTTTGTGTTAGCAGCGCTCTTTTTCTCTCTCCCATTCTCTGTCCCTGTCTTTCTTTGTCAAAATAACGGCATTTTCCACAATTTCATTCTTACGAGCCTGTGTGGTATCTCGGCCTAAATATGTTTCATTTAATGCAAATTGATTGGGCGCAGAATGTCAACCATAAATATAAATATATATATTTCTGTGAATACGCTTGATTGCATCGCAACAGTGTCAAGTTCAAGGCCGGCGCTATAAACAAAAACAAAACCAGTGAGCCTAGAAGACACACACACACTCATAAATATATAAAGATCATCCCCAACTCAAGAGTCATGCCAAAGTTTTAATCTCATTTGCTCATTTTACGCTTTATACGCTTCATAAAAATTCTATAATCCACTAAACCTTCTGCTCTCAGCTCTCTAGCGGCATCTATGGACGACTGTAATGTATACCCAATAAAAAATAAAAAGAAAAAAAAAAATGTCCTATTGCTGTGTAACTGAAACCAAAAATTCCAAATCAAGGCAAGGCGAGGCGAGAGCGAGGGCTTGGCCGGGGCGGGGGCGTAGCAGGGCGCGTTGCCCCAAAAAGTATGCCACAGAATGTTGTTTACAAATCTCTTCAGCAACGCCCACAAATTTTGTATGCAAGACAATTTGCTGTTGTCTCTGTGTGTGTGTGTGGCGCCTTGGGTAGATTTCAATATTTACTTAGCTCACTGCGAGCACAAGTTTTGTGCTGAGACCGCCTAATGATGGCTTAAAGTTTGTGCTTTTTTTTTTTGCTGTTCTCTTTATTAAATTAAATATAGGGCAAAGGCAGCGAGGGCAGTGTAGGGGGGGTGGTCATTTTTATACATTTCTTTGCACTCCCACCCCACCACAACTGAGACATAAATCGACACTCGACACTGCCCCATGGGCGACGCCAGGGCCACACGCCTGCCATAAACCATAGTAGGCATAGGGCGGGGCGCGGCTGCTGCTCTGGATGAGCAGCTGGAACTCAACTGGGGCAGCACATGTCCGGCAGGCACTTGAGAGCGCTGCTTCAGATTCTGTCTCAGTGCCTCATGTTGCCTCTCTCTCTGTGTGTGTGTGTGTGTTTGGCCTGGCTGTGTAATAATTATGTCACTTTTGGGGTAAATCGCAGACACAACGTCACAAACATTTGTAGAGTAATTTGAACTTTAACTTGACTTTAAAAAAGGGCGAAGACACGCTCGTGGCGACTTTATTGTCCTTTAAATGACATTTGCGATGACTGCAGCAGGCGAAAAGTTTTTCCCCCCTCACTGTGTGAAAAACCGTAAGCGAAAAGTGTCAAATAAGAAACTTAATCGCATGTCTCCTCCCCCCCTCTCCCTACAGCATTGATTTCGCAGCTGCTGACCCTTTTGTGCGCTTTTGTATTACAGCTTAAACTGAAGACTGCGCGAAAAAGGAGGAGGGGGCAAGGGGGCGTGGCAACTGGCAATAATGGGGCTCTCTCTCTCTACCCTAAGGGCGGCATTTAATTACGCTCGTGTTCGTTGTAATGAGGCAAATTGCTTTTTGCTGTCAATTAAAGTAAAGTTTTCGCTTTAGCTCAGTGCCAGCCCCTCCTCCCCCCACTCCCACCACTCCCCGCTTCCTTTTCGACGACATTAGAGCCAATCAAATGTGGGCAGCAGAGGAGAGGGGAGGGAGCGCGCTTTACAGGGTCGCTGGCAATGTGCAGCTGAGATTTTTGCGGTAATGCCGCTTGTAAAGTAAGCTCGGCTACGACTTCAAGCGTTTCACTTACACGCAGAGACAGACAGGCACACACACACACACACACACACACACATGTGTAGACCTCACACACACACTCGCGCGTTGCCATTCAGCACTGTTGCCATACTTCCGTTTCCGGATTGGCGCTTGTTACGCGCCGCGTTCTAGTTTTGCACTCAGCTCAAATACTGACAGCGACGCGCTGCCTGCATGTGTGTGTGCGTACAAGTGTGTGTGTGTGTGTTTGTGTCTGCAGTGTCTTAGAACACGTTTGTAAACATCTTAAATGTGCTTTTAATGAGCAGCTTCCCTTCAAAGTAGACAGGCACAGGCAAGACACAGCAGCTGCCTTACGTTACATTTCCGCCCGTCCAGACATGCCCCAGAACCTTCTTAAACCTCCTACACCTCCCTCCATCTCCCCTGCCACCCCTCACACTCACCATGTTGCGTACTTGTAATCGTTTCAGTGCGTTTATTGCCACCGCCAACGTTGCCACTTTTGAGCACGACGTTGCCGTATTTTAATAACGTTAATTAGCCTTCTAATTAGTTGTTGCTTTACTTTTGCTCACTAAACGTATTTCAAACATGCACAAGTAGCAATACATATAGGGGTGTACCATATATAGGGGTAAATACAGTTATATATACCGTACACACTGCAGTTCAAGTGGCTCCAACTGCAGTTCAATGCGTTGGCTGCGTTGTGGCATCATTATTATTATCGTGCAACTCGGGCCGTTTAAAAATGCATGAAAATTAAAATTAAAATTATTATCACAATTTTACATAACAAAACGTCGAGCAGGGCAGAGGGCGGGGTAAGGAGGGGACGAGGGGGGTAAGCAGGGGGCAACCGCGTGTGGTTTGCGTGCTGCGAGCACATTTTGTTGTTATGCGAAAATGTTGAACATATCATGGAATAAAGCTGCAATTAATTAGCCATTACAACAAAGGCACACACACATACACAGTCAGCCACAACCACACACACACACACAGTTGCGTAACTTACAGTGTGTAACCTGCAATTGTTTCGACTTTCTCGTGACTGCAAATGTAAATCAATACGCGTCGAATCGTTTGGAAACAAAGAATAAATGCATTTAATACCATTAACTAAGTGCTTTAAAAAATGGGGAAAAATAAAGAAAAAAAATCAACGAAGGGATTGATTGTTGGCAAGAAAATAAATTATCAGCAAATGAATTACACAATTACAGCATTTTTAATCGCAATTTCAATTAAGCAGCGAAAGAGGAATGTAAGAATGAAAGAGAGAGAGAGAGATAAAAGAGAGTGACAGCAGCAACGCAGTCAAAGTATTTGCTGACTGAATTCCCATTTTCTCTGCTAATGAATGTTAGGGGTATTCAATACACTAAAAAAAAAACAGAAACACATCTTACAAGCATTTTGCAGTTTTACTACTGGCAAAATGGATTTTTTGAAATTTTCGATATTTTAGAAATGCAGGTAAGGGTCCCCCCTATGATTTTTCGACAAAATTTTTTTTTTGTTCCTTTTAAATCGGGAGTTTTTAATTTTAATCGATTGCGGAGGACAATATTAGTACTAAACAATTATTTAAATCGATTTCAAACGATACTTAATTTTGACCCAAAAATCATGTCGAAATGGTCAAAGATTTAGACATGTAAGAGCCTCAACAGGCCTGGTACCCTCATTTTACACCGATCGTAACTTTCTTAAAAATCAAACGATTTTCACGCGGAATGACATTTTGTTTATGTTTTAACAACGTGAGTGATTCTACATTCCAAAAATATCAAAATGGAAAATTTTAAATTTTCCGATATTTTGAAAATTTAGACAAGGGTCCCTATGATTTTTCAACAACATTTTTTTTTTTAATTTTTAAATCGCGAGTTTTTAATTTTAATCGATTGCGGAGGTCAAAATTAGTACTAAACAATAACTTAAATCGATTTTAAACGATACTTAATTTTGACCCAAAAATCATGTCGAAATGGTCAAAAAATTAGACATGTAAGACCCTCAACAGGCCTAGTACCCACATTTTACACCGATCGTAACTTTCGTAAAAATCAAACGATTTTCACGCGGCATGACATTTTGTTTTTGTTTTGACAACGTGAGTGATTCGACATTTTAAAAGTAGCATAAAATATATTTTGAAATTTTTCAATATTTTGAAAATTTAGACAAGGGTCCCCCCTATGATTTTTCAAAAAATTTTTTTTTTTTTTAATTTTTAAATCGCGAGTTTTTAATTTTAATCGATTGCGGAGGTCAAACTTAGTACAAAACAATTATTTAAAACGATTTTAATCGATACTTAATTTTGACCCAAAAATCATGTCGAAATGGTCAAAAATTTGGACATGTAAGACCCTCAACAGGCCTGGTACCCTCATTTTACACCAATCGTAACTTTCTTAAAAATCAAACGATTTTCACGCGGAATGACATTTTGTTTATGTTTTTATAACATGATTGATTCTACATTTGAAAAATACCAAAATGGATCTTTGAAATTTTCGATATTTTGGAAATTTAAGTAAGGGTCCCCCCTATGATTTTTCAAAAAAAATTTTTTTTTTTTTTTTTAATTTTAAATTGCCTGTTTTAAAATGCTACCATGCTACCCCTTTCGATTTCAGGATCCCAATAGAGCCTCTAGCTTGGAAAACTTTGTCAAATCATTCTATCATTTGGTCTGTAGATCAATTCAATGATTTCAAACTGATTGATGATGCTCAATAATGAACGCACTTTTTTATCTGTGCAAACAAACAAATGAGTTTCTGATGCAAGTTGCCTCGAAAAAAAAACAGTATAAATCGCTTGCAATAAGGGAATACTATATATGATATATATTTGAGTGTGTGTGCCACATATAATTCGCAATTTACAAAAGTGCCCCAAGCAAAATGTGCAAATTGTGAAACGTGGGTTAAAATACTGTGGGAAAGGAAAATACAAAAAAAAAACGCAAATATTGAAATTCAATAATGCACGTCTGGTTTCTTTTTGTTATGTATGTTTAAAGCCATAAATAATGGCCAGACGTGGCCTGAGGAGCAGCAGCAGCAGCAAGAGAACAGGGCAAGGGGTGTGCTGGCTGGCAGGGTGAGGGTGGCCATACAAACCAAAAACAACAATGAAAATTGCGTGAGCTGTGCAAAACTGTTTTGCTTGTTAAGAGATGGTCAACAGCAGCAGCAGCAACAACAGCAACATCAACAACATTGGGTTTTTACTGGCCCCTGTAGTTGTGGCAGTTGCTGTCGTTGCGGTCAAGTTGCCTCTTTGCCCCACTGTGCCGCTTTCTCCCTCTCCCTCCGCCTCTGCCTCTCTCCGTCTCCCACGCTGAACTAGTCCAACTGGGCAACTTGTGCATGGCTCGCACCCGCAGTTGTTCATTTGTTCGGCTCACAAGTGTCATGCTGTTTGTCCAAGGGACACTCGGCAACCCTGGCTGCTCCTCTCTCACATGCTGTGTGCGTGTGTGTGTGTCTGTGTGTGTGTGTGTGCCAATAACCATTAAGCGTTAAAATTTGTGCAGTTCTCTTGTTGTTGTTGCTGCTGCTGTTGCTGCTGCTGTTGCTGCTGTTGTTGCTGCTGCTTCTGCTGCTGCTGCTGTTGCTGCTGCTGCTGTTGCTGCTGCATTGGCTTGTTGCATGTGCGTGTCTATGCGTGCAACCAACAAGATTTGTTAGTCCGGGCGAAATACTGTAATTATTTTATGCCCTGTAATGCTCAATAGGCCCTGGCAAAGTACGAGCTGCTGTGCGTACAGGGGCGGATTTCCTGTTTGCCAGCAACTTGTTTCGCCCCTTTCCACCTCCCTCCCCCCTCCATATGCCCTGCAGTAGTAGATCATTTAAAATTTCCAATTGGCTTGATAGACACGCACACACACACGCATACTTACACCTACACAATGTAGGCTGCCCAGGCCAGCCCAGCCTGAGGCTGGTTAACTGCCTGTCTGCCTGGACATAGCTGGAGCTGACTATGGCTACGTTTTGGTTACGCTCCAATTCGAGGATGCTTGTATTTAATTTACTATTGAAATTAACCAAGCGTATAGCATGTATGTGTGCCTGTCTCTCTGTGTGTGTGTGTGTGTTTGGGTTAAGAGTCAAGCCCCAAAACAACAATTTGGCAGCAATTTGTTACAATATGTGGCACTGGCAACTGCAAATGATTAACAATGTATGCGACATTGTGGTTAAAAGCATAATATTATCATACATTTTCGGAGCTCAGGCAGGCCCTATATATATACATATATGTACATGCATTAAATATTAAATGCTCAACCGCAACGCACAACGCACACAACTTTGCTGGCATATATGGAAATTAATTTTCTACCCATTTTCTGGCCTGGTCTCTCTCTGCCCCGCCCCATTCGCCCCATTAGTTTATTGTGATATTTATGTGGCTGCCATTAGAGTGAGACAATGCCCGTATTAATTACACATCTCATTTATTCGCTAGCATGCTACCAAAAATGCCAATTGTGGCGAAAATCAATACAGGCCAGCTACAGCTCTCTCTCTGCCGCCCTACCCGCTCCCCCGGCAGCAAATAGAGTCATCATCCGGCCGTGCTTTTAGCCTATAATCTAATAAAACGGAATGCAAATCGCATGCTCTAATTATGGAGAGCGAGTCGCGCGTTACGGACAAACATCAATCAAAATTTAGTCGCTGGGGCGAAGTGGGGTTAAAACGCTTTAAGTTGACCACTAAGTGAGAAAACAAATTGCCGTGCAGTAGGTCAGCACACACACACACACACACACACTTGCACAATATGTGTGTCTGCGTGTCAACAAGCAATTTCCGCTGTGAACGATCAGCAACAATAAACGACAACAAAAAGAGGGAGAGAGAGAAAAAGGGGGGCAGCAGGGGGTTAAGGCAGGCGCCTGCAATAGGCAAATACGGCTTTGCAGCGCAACGGCAGCAGCAACAGTTGGCGAGCGGGAGCTGTGGTTTTATTTTTTTACGATAATATTAAGCTGAACCCGTCGCTGGACGGGATTGAGGCGCATGGAGTGGGTCGAGCAGGCCGAGTGGGTGGCAGGGGAGGCCAGGCTGGCGGGCTGCCTGGCAATCAGCATAAAGTGGTTGGCATTAAAAATATCAGGCCGCACAATAAAAACGCCGTTTCACACCGGAAGTGTCAAGCAAGGCAGGGGCAGTGGGCAGGAAATGGGGAGGGAGGGAGACGGGGCGTGGCTAAAGCGTATTGTCCGCAACTGCCATTGTTGTGTGTGCGAGGGGGTGTGTGTGCGAGGGGGTGTGTGTGCGAGGGGGTGTGTGTTGGGCAACACAAAATCAAATAATAAACCCATAAAACGGCCGCATACAATTAAAATGGCAGCTACAACTTTTTTGTTGCCTACTTTTTGGGGCAGCCAATGCATTTCCGGCCTGGCCTGCTGCTCCTGCTCCGACCTGCTAAAAAATTGCAATTTAATGAACCATGCCGTTAGCCGCAATTAAGCAACAATAACGAACGAGAACCAAGAAGGGAAGGAAAACAAAATTGTGGTAGGGTATTAAAAGCGAGTATATCGCTTGGACTACAGCGTGTGTTAACAAAGGAAAAATTGTGAATTTGTTTACATTTTAAATTTGAAATTAAATTCAATTATGCACTTTTTTTCCTTTTTATAATTTTCATTTTATTTTTTTTATTAGCTCTGCCTGCTACAGCGCATTCCGCAGTCGTTGCAACCGCATATTGTCCATAAAGCATTTCCATTTTTCTTGTGGCATCTGTTTACATTTTTGCAGCCCAACCGCGGGGGGGGGTCCTTTAATTGTCACCAACTGCGGCGGCGCGTGTTGAACATTCAATTGAGCTCTGCCCCCCCGCCTGCTTTCCCTGCCTCACCTCTGGCGCATTAAAGTAGCCATATTTTAGCTTTTCTTTTGGCGCAATCGATTTAAGTTTATGGGCGGGCGAGCGTAAAGTTGTGGAAATGCGAAATGGCAAAAAGGAAAATAAAATCAACGGGCGACAATTCCGCACTGCAGCCCCAAGGAGGGTGAAGGAGGGGACACTGGGTACACTGGGGAGCCAGAGCCGGAGCCGCATGCAGTCAATTGAAATGCAAGTGCAAGTCCAAGTCAAGTCTTCGGTGCCAGGCGAAAAGCGAAAGGAAACTGCGCACAGGCAAATTGGCAGCGCAAACTACAAAATGGTTGCTCCACTGAACAGCGACAAACAAGAATGCGCAGAGAAAGCAAAGAGAGAGAGAGAGAGAGAGGGCAATGCAAATAAGTAGAGTGTAGGAAACTCAATGGAGGCAGCAGCCGGCACAGAGCGCGTGGCTCCTCAAGTACTGACAACATTGTCAAAGCGCCATCGTCGCCTTCGCTTCTCCTCCTGCACTTGGGCATTGAGCATAGTACTCGCCTTAGTCGCACTTTAGATTTATTGATTGTTTCAATAGCTATGGGGCCTGGCCTTGTGTGTGTGTGTCCCTCCTGCGATTGCCCAGCGTGGCTGCAGTCAGGCGAATCTGCGAAAAAAAAAAGCAGGAACAACAACAATGCTGCTGATGATGACAGCAGCCATTGCTGCCCTTGTGTTTCCGTCGTCTTCGTTCTTCGACCATGTCAGCGCGATGTCCTCGAGCAGAACGCACTTTTTTTTTTTGCTCTGCAATATACACTCGCACACACACACACACACACAGAGAGAGAGAGAGAGACACACACTGGTTTACTCTCGCACTTTTTGCCCAGAAAACTTTCTGCAACGATTCGGATTGAAATTCTTTTGTGTGTTTACAACGGAATTTTCACCATATAATCTTTTGCTTTCCGTTACCCACATTCCGCCATATTTTGTTGTGCTTTCATATATTTGTCTTCAGTGCCGAAAGCATTATAAATACACATAAGCGGCCAGTTAAGTTGACTTTTAAACACGCGTACAAGTTTTTTTTTCTCCCACATTACTCATACGCCACGTGGCACAGGCTGCTGCTGCTGCCTGCATGGACAACGTTTTTTATCTTTTAATTACAGTCATTTCTGTGTGCCGCTTGATGTTTACATTTCAATAAATTGTGCGCTGCCATCAACACTTTCCATTTCGTGCTCGTCATCATTTTGCATACCCTGCACACGGGCTGCAATGCTGGGCGTATTAGGCTTACTTACTTTAAGTAGTCAAAGCTTTGTTCGAGCTTTTCTTTTAACTGATTTCTGCTCTAATTCTTTACAATAAATATGAACATAATTCCTGCAATATTTTTTTTAATTTTCTGCAGGGTATTTAACCGTCGTTTGCGCAGGTTTTACATGCTTTACATGTTTTCGTTTTGCATTTTACTTTCATTTCGTCGCATCGACTTGTCTCTCTCCCTGCTCTGTTCCTTCGTCCGTCCCCTCCGTCCGTCTGTGCTTGGTTGAGCACCCTAACGATTTTGGTCGCCCATAATGAGTTTTTGTTTCCAGCAGCTTAAGTTCTGCATAGCGGCAACAGAAAGAAGACAACGAGGACAACAACTGCGAGACGATGGCAACAGCAGCAGCAATTTCCATTGCCATTTAATTAAAAATTGCAGAATAATTATTTTTCTTTTCTCGCATCTTCTCCACTTTACACGGACTTTACGCTCTGCCTTGCCTTGCCTCGCTGTACGTTGTACGCAAAAAAAGGAACTTTTAAATAAACAAAAGAAAACGTTGAGCGCAATTTGAAAATCTGCAAATTAGCGCAAATGCAGCGCAGATGAAGAAAACAACAGCGAAATGGGGTAAACTAAATGCGAAATGAGGAAATGCCAAATAGGGGAAATGGCAGAAGGGAAAGAGGAAAAAGAAAAAGTGCGCAAAATGCGAAATGGAAAAAAGAGGAAAAACGAGAAAGAAACGCAGGCAGGAGAGCAAACTTTTCAATTACATTAAATCCCCGCACTAAAGTGCTCAGCACGCACCGTTGACAATTTATTATAATCTCGCAAGTAAGTTGCACTTGCTTAAGGGCAAGTTCTCGTACTCCTACATTCACGTTAGTAAAACGTTTTGCCATGCCATGGATTTGCATCATTATCATATACTATATATATATATATATATTATAGCATAGTATTCCCCCACAGGTGTTAAGCACATACGACGTGACAAGCGATGGCGGCCCATGCGGCGTATGCGCAACTTTTGGGCCTAAAAGTTTCTTTCGAAGTGTAGGGTGGAAGGGGGTAGGGGACCTACTTATGTGCTGCTGCTTCCCTCAACTTGCAAATGTTACTTTAAGTGCTGCAAAACTTGCATAAAATTTGATACACTAAGCGTGGGGTTGCTCTGCTGACAAATGCTGTCAATATATCAAGAGTAAACCCTAAATGATGAGACGATTTATTATGATGCTGCAGCTAGTACAAGTGCAGCATAGATACAGCTTGCCTCTTGGCAATAAGCTGAAATAGCAGTCGGCTCGCTTAAGTGGCTCTTGGCCCACACACACACACACACACACATCGTATATTTTGGCCACATTATATTCAACGCTTAATACTTTATGCTTATTTTGTTGCCGCAACTTGAGCAGCCAAGCCAAGCCAGAGAGAGAGAGAGATAGAGAGAGAGAGAGCTGCACTGAAATTTATTTTGTGGATAAAGTTTATGCAGTCGCTGCTGCTGTGTTGGCTTATGATAAACCAGGCCCAGGCCCCGGTCTCAAACAGGGCCAAAACGTGGGCTGCACTTGAGCCGCCCGCAGCAGGCTCGGCAGCTCAAAAATTCAATTTTGGCTACCGCCTGCACTGCACTACACTGTGCTGCACTGTGCTGCGTGTAAGCGGATTACAAGTTAAATAAATTTAGTTTGCATTGCTGATATGCCGCCCCCTTTCTGTGTATATCCAACTAAAACTCCACACTAAATTGTTAAGACATTTCTGTTTAGGGCAAAACTCCTGCAGTTGCCAGAAACCCAACTAGTACAAAGGCATCTTGTGGCTGCACAACTTTAAGCAGCAGCATGTAAGCTGGCAGACTGGCAGATACCCTGCGCTTGAAATCGTAAAAGCAGATTTAGACAATTCATATCCCTATCCCGTTTGATAGCTGAGAGCAGCATCTCCATACAGACAGTTTTCATTAACAATTGAGTTGTCTTTTTCCTTTTCCATAACCTTAATATACCCTTTTTCTAGCCATCATGGCCAACAACAATGGCCTGCCCCAAAAGAGCCTCAGCCAGCCGCGTCTCTTGACGCAATCTCCCCCGTCGGGCATGAAGTGCACTTCTTTGTATATGCTTTTCATCAAAAACACTTAATTTGCATAATTTTTGGTGAAGAGTTGCGGCACAGACCGCAAAAAGAGCGAAACATGGCAAAGCGACAGCACAAACAACAACACGAATAAGAAGAAGAGGAAGCAAAAAAGAAAATGGTGGATCAAAACTGTAGCGCAATTTAATTCCGCTAGCTTTAAATAAATGACGCAAATGCAATTGCAAAGCAAAATATGGCGACCATTTGCTTTGCTTTCACTTCGTCTTCTTCCCTTCCTACTCCTCCTCTTCGTTCTGCATTTTGGCTGCTCTTTTGTCTGTGTGCGTGTGCTGTAATTTAATATTTTTACTTCATTTATTCGTTATGAAATTTCAGTGCAAATCGTGCACTTTGCATATTTCGCTCATATTTCTCACGGCAGCTGCGAACTGACAAAGCATTTTCCACAGCTCCGGCCACAGTCAACGGTAAATGCATTTTCACAGTAAATCAGTCTAATGCACTCAATAAACGAGAGATGCGCAAGTGCTTCCATAGCTTACTTGCCTGCCTGCTTCACTCACAAAATGCCAAAGGCCCAAACCCAAAAGCCATCTGCAAGTACCCAAAGTAAGTCAGTAAGTGGATAAAAGGCTCACACAGACTTACCCTATTACTCTCACACACACACAGACACACACACACACAAAGAGTCGGACAGTTTAAGTTCTTAAATCGAACTAGCAAAATCCCCTCAGCATTCTCTATGCCAAAAAAGATCATTAATTTTATTCTCAGAGATTGCTCAAAGAGAGAAATTGCCATGAGTCATGACGAAATTTAAGCACAATTAAGTAGAGCGCAATTTTTGAAAAAATATGCAGCATTTCAAAGCTCTTCAAATCTTGTTATACTTTGCATTATATCACCTTATGCTGGCTAAAAGTGCAGCAAAATTGCTAGACAATTTTTGTATATTTATTAAGACATTTAAAAACACTTTAGCAGAGAGAGAGAGAGAAAATTCTACAAATATGCTATAGATATGAATATTGATTTCCACAAAATCTTGTATTATATTTTGATCGGCAGTTGCTTAAACTGAAACTCCACTTTGTGTATATATTTGGAAATTTAAGCACAATTAAGCAGATAAACAGAGAGAGAAAACTCCATCGATTTTGAGGAAAAATCTTGTTATATTCTGCATTATATCACCTTATGCTGGCTTGAAATGCAGCAAAATTGCAAGACAATTTTTGTATATTTTTTTTAAGCCATTTAAGAACACTTTAGCAGAGATAGAGAAAATTCTACAAATATGCTACAGATCTGAATATTGATTTCCATAAAATCTTGTTAAATTATGCATTATATTTCTATCGGCAGTTGCTTAAACTGAAACTCAATTTTATATTTCTATTTAGAAATTTAAGAACAATTAAGCAGGAAGAGAGAGAGAGAAAACTCTATCGATTTTTTAAGAAATATCTTGTTATATTATGCATTATTCACTTACTTATGCTGGCTTTAAGTGCAGCATGGTTTGTTGCCTGAACTGAAATTTCGTATTTTATATTAAGACTGGCTGGCAATAAATCTTTTAGCAGCAGCAGGAAGGGGAGGGGGCGGGCGAGATTGACCGCTCGTATCACAAATCAATATTTAAACGTTTCTCACACACTCATCTCTCTCTCTCTCTCTCTCTCATTCTTTGTACTTTCAGCTAAGCGAGGACATTGGCTACGTGCTCTACTCGGCGCTGGGCTCCTTCTATATACCCAGCTGCATTATGGTCTTTGTGTATATACGAATTTATTTTGCTGCCAAGGCGAGAGCGAGACGCGGCATTAAAAAGCATCCGCGCAAAACAAACAACGAACAGGTGAGTGAGTTATGAGTTAAATCTGAGGGGGGATTACTTATGGTAGTACAGGCGAAACTTGATTGAAGCGCCATATAGAGCAGAGCGTAACTATGTGTGTGTGTGTGCGTGTGTGTGTGTGTGAAATTGGCAAGCACTGTAAATGCAAATTTTGCCATTTGAATGAACATGCAGGTGGCATATGTGGCGTATGCGCAATATTCGAGAGCTTAAAGTCAACGCCGCGACGCTCGCGCATTTAAGCTGCAATTTTCGGCAGAAATTTTCTTTTGCCACGTACGTGTTGCAGCCACTAACTGCTGTCGCAGCACTTGCCACACCCCTCCCGCCCCTCGGCATATCCCTTCCTCACCCAGCACGTTCGCCGCATTTTTGCTCATTTGGCGATGGCAGTCGATGGCAGCCATTGTGCCAGGCGGCTATTCAACAAAATGGCGTCGGTTAGCGTTTCCGCTTTGCGCTGCACTTTGCTCCCCCCGCCCTCCCCCTGGCTGAGCTTAAGGCTTACTGTTGATTTTGGCCCAGCAAATTATCGGGGTCAAAGTTAAGCGACGGCTACAACGCTGATTGAGTGAGTGGAGGCGGAGAATCTCTCTCTCTCTCTCTAAAATGAGTGACACACGTAACGGCAATTACAGTGGCCAAATTACGCTCGATTACGGAGTGAGGGAGAGAGAAAGAGAGAGAGGGAGCGGGGTAGAGTGAGCTGCATTTAAGGCCAATTCGTTGCACAATTTGCATTTTCAATTAACTGAGCACGAGGCGGCAAACAGCGAAAAAGCAAATGGCAGAGAGAGAGCAAAAGGGAGAGAGAGAATTTAGGGAAAAAGAGAGAGAGTTGCTGCGTCGCTTGACCAGCGTTTCGTGCAAACAAAGAAGCGCAGAGCTGCGGCAGAGCTGCAGCGTAACCAGGAGATTAACGCACACAGTGTCAGCACACACACGCACACACAGCTGACACACACACGCACGCACACACATGCAACTGTGGCAACTCTGGCAACTCCCACAACTCGCTGCAGTCTCGTTTGTCGGCATTTTCGTTGCTCTTAATTGCCAGTGGTAATTGTTGTTGGCCCAGCGCCACTTGGCCCCCACTGTTGCTCCTGCTGATCCGCCTCCTGCAGCTGCTCCTCCTCCTCCACCTGCCTTTGTTTGTGTAATCATTGCGCTCCAACGCGCCCGGCAAACAGACTTAAAATGGATTTGGGAAATGGAAAACCCTTGTACAGCAATATGTAACACTTTTTCTGTCTCTCTTTCTTTCTTCCATTTCTTTTTTCGGTTCTTGTCTTGGACAGGTCACAAGCTTCACCACCGCCAACAACAAGAAGGGTACCATACCGATGCCATCCTCCAGCGGCGCAACACAGCTGCAGCTGCATCAGCAGCGACAGATAGCCACCATTGAGACACCACCGAATAGTGCAACATTACCAATGCAAATACCCACAGTAACCATGGATCTGGCCTCGGATATATCCACCTCAGAGGCGGGAGAACTTGAGGCAGTCGCCGCACAAACCGTACTAGCCTATGCCGCCGCCGCTTCGGCTAATCCCAATGGAAGCAACGGTGGCAGCGGCAATGCCACAGCGACAGCGAATGCCGGCGTCGGTCTCTGTTCGCCCAAGGAGACACTGCAGGTCAGCACAATAGCAACGGGACGTGGTGTTGGTCTTAATGTGCCCGTTCCACCATCGATGGGCAGCAGTCAGTCCATTAATGTGTTAAACAACAACAATGGCAGCGTCGCTAGTGATGCTGTGGGCATGGCAAGCGCTGCAGCAGCAGGAGGAGCAGGAGCAGGAGGAGGAGGAGCTGGAACTGGTGGCATGCCAGCGTCAACGATGACACCCGCTGCTGCTGCTGCTGCCACCGGCGGCGCTGGCAACGAGCTGCGCGTCTCACCCATTGCGGGTCGCTGTCGTGCCCTCTCGGTGGGCATCGATACGGACATGGTGAGTGAATTCGATCCATCCAGCTCGGACTCGGGTGTTGTCAGTCGCTGTGCGGTTGTAAAACCTCTGAAATTTCGTCTCTGTCAACCGATCTTTGGACGCAAATCGGCGAATCAACAGCGACGCAATGAATCCAAGGCAGCTGCAGCAGCGGCGGCCAAAAACAATGCAGCAGCAGCGGCGTCGGCGTCGGCCCAAACCGCAGCCAGCCAGAAGAGCAACAACAAGGAGCAGTTGGCTGTAATGAAAACAGAACTGGAACCTGCCATCCCGAAGACACCCAAGCCCCGTGATCCGGAGAAGGAGAAACGTCGCATAGCGAGGAAGAAGGAGAAACGTGCCACATTGATATTGGGCCTAATCATGGGCAGCTTCATTGCCTGCTGGCTGCCATTCTTTTTCCTTTACATTCTGGTGCCGGCATGTAGTAATCATTGCAAAATACCCGATTCCGCTTTCGCGATTGCCTTCTGGTTGGGCTATATGAATTCGGCACTCAATCCGGCCATTTATACCATCTTCAACAAGGACTTCCGGCGCGCCTTTCGACGCATTCTGTTCAAGTGATGTTTGGCCTATGTGTGCTGTTATAGGTGCGTTTATGCGAGCATCGAGAAGGCTTCCGAACGTGCCATGGGCAGCACACCCATGGGCTATGGGCATGGCATGTATCAGCATTACAGGCGTTAGATTTGCAAAGGGTTTTTTTCCCAGTTAAATTTTTCATTTTTTTCTTTGGTTTTTATTTCCGAAAAGTAACGAACATTGTAGCTCATTTTAAAAGCAATGAACGGCTGTGAATTTGATGGAAATCTCTCTTGCTTTCGCTTTCTGTTTCGCGATTTTAGTTTTTTTTTTATTATACACCCCTTTTTCAACATATTTTTGAACACTCGTTGTGCCCTGCAAGACTTAAGCTGCGCAAACACGTATACGCCCGGTTAAACAAACATATTTTATGCACCCCAAGAGCAGCAGCTAAAAATGCTGGCAATAGTTTCCATTTTCCACGCAAACTCAAAAAGGGCTGGGCAGGTAAACAATATATCAAGCACACACATAGATCTATACAATATACTATATGCCTTATATAGTCACAATCGCATTTATATAGTCACACTCGCATTGAGGTCATCGAAATGTTGCAACAAATTAATTTGCGCACGTTTTTTTTTTGTATTTCTTTCTTTTTCTATTATTTATTTGAGACACAATTTTGTTGCACTGCAAAATGTATTTTTAATGTTGCCTTTTGCCATTTCATAGAAATAATATTCAAGGCAAGAATAATCCAGCCAGGCGAAGAGAGAGAGAGTGAGAGAGAGATACAGAGAGACAGACAGATAGATGCAGATACAGATACATAGAAGATGTTCGACACAGCAAAAGCCACAACTAATGGGCAGACACAAATGCAAACTATACTTTATATACATATACTATAAATATTATATATGCATGTTTGTGTTTCCAAACACACTTTGAATGCCATCATTTACGCCTGCAGTCGTATAGATGACACGTCATTCTGTCAGTCAGTCAGTCAGAAACACTTGCAAGGCACAGCGCTCTTGGCATGCAGCCCAAACAACGCTCTCTCTCTCTCTCTCTCTTTCTTTGTCTCTTCCTTCTGCTCTGGCAACCGCAGAAATATGCATAAATTGTGAATCTTCCCTCTCTCTCTCACATATTTTGGACACTTTGCGACTGTGCTGCACCTACACAATTCGCATGTAAAGCGGCTTGTTCCATGTTCCGAATTTATGGCAGCTTTTAGCCTCCATTCCAGTCCTCCTCCAGCTCCTCTAACATTCTCCAGCTGTGTATCACATTTATTGGCCAGGCCATTAGTCTCGTTGTGGGGGGGAGGGGGCGGCCCTCTCTTTAAAATGTTAAAATGTGCTCATAAATAATGCGACAGTCAAATTTGTCAGGTTTCCCCAAAAACGAATCATTTTGAATATGTGAGGACAGAGGCTTTTGCTAGCAATCAACATGCATTTTTTATGCCACACACACACTCTCGCACAGCCAATGTCATTGTCAGCAATGTTTTTCACACAACAACTGCACTTAAATGACAATTTGAAACACACACACACACAGACACACACATGGGGAAAAAATGGCAGTGAAATCGGAAAACAATTGAAATCGATGGCGAGGCGCAGCATGCATTAAAATGCGCGACACAAACACACACACACACAAACACACACACACACAGGCACAGGCGCACACCTAGAGCACTTAACTGCACTTAGAGGCGACAGGCAGGATGTGTGTGTGTGTGTGTACACATTTTTGTCCAGCTTTTGTTCCTCCATCGAAAGTCATTTTCAGCGAACAGGGGAAAATTGCTGCCGCATGGCGTTAAGGTGCCGCTGACGTATACGCAATATTGCGCATACGTCGAGTGTGCCAAAGTTCTTTGTAGAGAAATCCAAAAAAAAAAACTCGCACGATGAACAACAGCAGCAACAAAAAACACACACGCTCACTTACAACATTTTATCACACAATTACGGGCATTTTGTGTGCATTTCACATGTAATTGCCGCGCAATTAACATAAATTAAACACACAAAGTAAATAAAAAAAGAAAACAAACAACTGCAACTACAGCTTTAATAATTAAACACTATAAACTTATTTGCAATAATGCTCATAATTCAATTATGCACTTTATATGCAAATTTTCTGTATGCTACCCAAAACTGATTTGTGTGCCTTAATTAGCCTGAAATTGTTTGGGGAAAAAAGTGTATGGAAAAAAAAACAGCAAAAGATATTAAAATCAGAAAAATAATTATTTTCAAAAAAAAAAAAATGCAACCCATTCACAGTCACTGCAAATTGCCATTGGCCACAAACTCGCATATCAAATTGAATTATTGAGTTCGCGGTGAGTGCGATATTTAGAATATTTATACATAAGTCCTATACGTAATTACAAATTTCTGTCAACATTTATTGCCGAATACCGAAATGCCATAAGCTAATTTAATGCCCGATTAACGATGGCAATTACGCTCCACAATCGCGACATTTTCAATTGAAAAATTCTAATTCAAATTCAGCTCACAAATGGTCGAACATACTAATCAGTTCTTGTGTGAATAAATATTTGATTGCACCTTTGTGCAGCGCCATATAATAAATATATGTAGTCGAATCTAGATATATCGTCAATGCCTGCCAGTTATAATTAAGCGTAGTCTGCTGCTGCATTGCATTTTGTTTACGCTTAATCGATGATAATCGCTTGCGATACTCAAAAATCGATTTTCTAACATAATAAACGATTTGCCTGCCATACTACACTATATATAGAAATCGAGGCGTCTTTTGTGCAGCGGAAAATGGAAAACTATTTTTATCCTCTGTTCGAACACATGCCATTAGAATGCTCATTAACGTAATTAATAATAAAAAGCCATATATAACCACGAGGGCCCATAAAGATCGCTCATAAATACTTGTGCACTTAAGAGCTCGTGTTTGTGGCCTGCTGACAGAACATATTGTATGTGACGACCTCAATTGATTTATGCGAGAACTTAAGTTTAAACAGGGGCAAGGGCACGAGTACATCAATCCATCTATCTCCATATGTTATGTTTTTCCATTTAACTTTTAGTTTCAGTAAAAAAAAAAAAAAAAAAAAACACAAGAAAAAAACCAAAGCAAATCCAATGCCTGCGCAAAAAGGGCACATTAATCTTACATATATATAGTATATATAGTATACATCAATTTGTCACTACTTAGAGCAGCCAATCCCAAGGTTTAACTTGAATTAAGTTTAGTTAGTTCCACCACGCTGGAGTTGGCAACAAACCAAAAACGACTGAAATGCTTAAATGAAATTATTTCATTTCGAAAAAAAAAACCAAATAGAGAAAACAAAGATCAAATATAATACTAGAAATACTTGTATGGTTTTTCAAATTAATAGTAATGATTAAATTAAATTTTTTGCTAATAAAATGTGTAGAATAAATTGAGAATAAACTAAACTAAACTAAACTCATAATGTGCAGCATATATCAAAGTTGAATTATTTCAGATCTAATGAAAGAGAGTAAATTATAATATATATATATATATAATAAAGTACTATACCGTTTAATCGCGCATAAGTAGTTCATGGAGTTAGCATAATTTCTAGTTGCATACGAAATCAAATGTTAAATTTAATCATTCAAAATTGTATAGAACAAATTTTTAACTTATTCTTATCGTATCGTACATACATATGTGTCGTCTCTGTTATAGTTGTGTGTGTAAGACTTAGTTAAATAAACGAATACTTCAAGTACGAGTAATGAATCAAATACCATATATGAGATATATATATACAAAATGTTGTATTTGTATATACAAAAAAAACCCCATATATCGTGCATAAACGAGAATCAAACTCGAAAAACAAAACTAAAAAAAACTGTTTAAAATTAATATTTAACTACTACATACCTAAATTTTAAGCGGAAGTCTTCCACTACAATTACGCGATCCAAAAATCCATTGATACCAAAAGTACACCTTCCCCATAAAAACATCCTCCTTAACTCCTTAAAACGCGTAATACTCTCCCGAGTTTGTTACCAATCTGAGAAAATCTGTTTCGAAGCAGCATTATCGAATAAAAAAAACTGTAATTAATTATGTAAATTTAGTGCTAAATTGTATATGTGTATGTATTTCAAGGTTTCTCCCCCTCAAAAGATTCAATATACGCATTAAAATACGCATTAACTATAAACTATAACGATAGGCATTACGATAACGATAACTATAGATGGATAAGACCAGATACCAGTTATAATCGCTGCACAATTGCATATTAATCATTAAACTAGAGCTGTAAGTAAAGTATAAAAAAAAACGTAGTTAACAAACGATTTAATAGTAGTATTAATCAATCATTGTTGATCACTCTTCTGTTATCGTTCTATAGAGTACACACATGTTTTTTAATTGAGGATCCATATACTATATATAAAGTATTGATACATATTCATATGGCTAACAACGAAGTAACATGGTGCTATGAGTTACGCATATAAAAAACAAACACACATCATCACATATTTCATTATTCAATACTCTGTTCACTCTCAGTGGTCAAAAACGTTAAAATCTGAGCCCCTTTTTAACGTCTTGGACAACACATTAACCATATTTAGTTACCTCATCATCTTCTAGACCAAAAACACACAAAAATCGTTTAGCATTATTATACATAGTGCCATGTACATAAATTAATATTATTATTCTCGAATTCTTGTCAAATAATTACACATATTCATAAACAGCAAACAATATATTATATATATAAATATTACTTATATGATAGACAAATGTAAATTGTGCAAAGAGAAATTGCAAATTGAAGCCACCAAAGAATTGAATTTTCGCATGTAAGTCAAACAAAAAAGTAAAGTAAAGTAAAGTATTTAATTATACCAAAAAACCTAAGCTAAGCGTAAACAATCCCAACTCGTACCCGTACCCGGACTCATAGTTAGACGAAGAGACCCCGCAGTTTGTAACCAAAACTACGTTAGTTACGAAACTTTTTTAGCAATTAGGTGCTCATATATCATAGTTCAACTAAAGTAAACAACAGGCAGACGCAGACGTAGATATAAACCAACCTGGTAGTAGCAACTAAAAATGCATCAGTCCGTATAAAAAAAAAAAGCTAAAAAAGAAAAAAAAAAATGAAAAGCAAAACGTATTTGTAAATTTCGACAACTAAACTAAAACTAAACTAAACTCGACTTAACTAAAACGCATTTATAAACTTTCCGGTTTGTTTATACAAACTTTCATTAAACTATAAACTACAGACAGATCTACATACATACATACAGACATACTTACGCGCCGTGTATATTTGAAAATGTTTTCCTAACATCTAGTAGACTCTAAGACTCTGAATTGAACATTTACAAACACAACCCAAACACATAACACAGACACACACACATAGACACACAAGAGAACACATCCAAGAAAATCGCCAGCAGTCTAAGGCATACAAAAAAAAAAAGCAAAAAAATAACTATTAGCTAAGCGATCGTGTCCATTTAAAGGACAATAAAAATTCTATAAAATTAACTTACAAATAATTAACAATTAAGCAGGCCGACTAAAACGTAATCCGAAATTCCATGAGCCTCAAAACATGAACAACTCATCAACATACTAGCTAAAGCTAAACAACAAACTATGGAACCTACCTACAAACAAGAACAGAAACAAAAGAAATGAAATGAAGAAAATATAAATAAAATGTTTTAAAATTATTGTCGTTAAGTAACAACATATGAAATACCAACAATCCGAAAGCGAACTACATAATATGTAATAAAAACTGAAAGGTATTCTTAAATTCTTTAAAATTCGATTGTGTTTTATTATTCTACGGCCTGGCTGGCATCGCTCCTGCAGCATGTGGGGTGAAAGTGCAAAAAAAAACTGATAAATTATTAACAATTTCAGAAATCAATATTTTGCGAAAGCTTCTAACTGAGCTGCTGGCAGAGTTGTCAACGCGTCGCATGAATTGTGCGCAAGCGAAGGTGAGTGCATTTTTATTGCATACTTTCAGGCAGCAAATAAATGCGAAACGCTTAGCATACTTTTGTGCTGCATCAGTAAATCTCATCTCGAGTGGAGTTTTCTTGTTATTTTTTTTATGTATGTATATTTTATATATAACATTTTAAAATTTAAATAATGAAATTTATTTTTTGTTGCCAGAGTTGAAATTAATTTTTAATTTGCCAAATTGTTTGGGTTTTCATTTAAACAGGCTGAAAGGCAAAACAAAAAAATGCTATGGCCGAATAAATTTCAATTAGTTCGGGCTGTGACACAATAATTTCAAAATTAACTTTTGATAACAAGCAATTTAATTAGCAAAAAAAGCTGCCCCAATTCCACTTTATTTGAAATTGCTCTGAAATTGCACAATATTTAAATTAGTTTTATTCAGTTTAAATACGCTAAAATAAGCTCACATTTAATTTGACTTTGCAAGGTAATGAAAGTAAAGTGTTTCTACGTTATATTTATTTATGAAACATGTGTTAACTGTTAACTGTTTAAATGAGCCTGAAAAGTATTGGCCATAAAAGTGTTTTCCTTAGCTGAAATTAACATTCTTTTCCAAGTGATTCATTTACAAGTGCGAGCGTAAAAAGCAAATAAACATTAGATGTATTTTTTACTCAGGCTTAGCGCCATAAGCTTCGCTTATGACAGAGATTAAAAAGCATTTTCAACGCAATTACTTAATTAATGTCAAATTTGCAAAGCTTCTACCGCTGCTGCTGCTGCTGCTTCATTTGTCAAATCGCGAGCAGCGCGAAGGAACTCGACAGGTTTCACAGTTGGACGCGACATGCAAACTTTGTCATTCCGGACAAACGCCGTAAAGCAAACAGGTGCCAGGTGCTAATTACACACGTGATGCCAGCCCCAGTCCCAGCCCCAGTCCCTGCCCCAGCCCAGACTAGGCCAAAGCGCAAAGTGTGCCGCACAAAAGTTTCTGGCCAGAAGGGGGGTAGGGGGTGTGAGCAAAGACAGTGTTAATTGTGTAACAGTTGTTTCTGCTGCCGCTGCCGCTGCCTGCCATTGCCCAGGGCTGCTGCATTTGCCAGGGCTGCTGCAGCAGGGTTATTCCCTCTGACTGTTGTGGTGCGTGCAAATATTTTAGCTGAATTAAAACAGCAGCTACAAATAATTGTCTGGGGTCTTGGTTAACAGACTAGACGCAGAGAGAGAGAGAGAGAGCGAGAGAGAGAGAGAGAAGTGTGCTATGTTCAACTTTTAATTAGTTAATTTAACGCTTGGCACCAGCAGCTCTGGCAGCGAGTTAGCACACGCGGCGTATGAGTAATGCAGCCAGACTCACTCACCCACACAGAGAGGGAGCGCATACGACGCATGGGCTTTCTTCAGGGCTGTCAACGCGCTTAAGGGATTGCGTGGGAGGGGGCGGGGTGCTCCTACTGCCACTGCTAAGTAATTTCCTCTAGCGGATGCAACTAATTACTAAACATTTCGCATAAAATTCGCAACTTGACAGCAGCATCAGCAGCAGCAGCGTTGCACGTTGCCTGCCTGCCGCCTACCGCCTGCTTTTGGCCCACAAGCCACAAGCCAACAACAACAACAGAAGCAGCAGCTATGTGTTTGTGTGCGTGTGCGTCTTGTTATCAAACAAATCTACATGCGGTTGCCAGCTAATTCGACGCTGCCTACGCCGCTGCCTCTGGTTATAAAGTAAAAGGCTGCGGCAGACAGGCTGAGGCAGTGGCAGTGCAGGAAGGGGGAGTAGCAGGCTCAGTCAGTGCGTGCGCTTGTAGCACTTCCGTTTATGCCACAGACAGACAGAACTTGAGCCTGAGACCGATGAAAAATGATCGTAAAATAGCAGAAATTATTTAACACTATTTTGCATTTAATGCATAAAGTTTTCTGCATTCTCCTCCTCCTTCTGCTCCCCCTCCTCCCGATCCATGTTTTGCCAACTGAGAAATTGTTGTTGCCGGAAGTTGTTGGCAGAAGTTGCAAAAGTTTTGCCAACGCCGTTGAGCGACAAACGAAGCGATTAATAGCAAATATTTGTGGCTGCCGAGAGTAACCCTACCCAGCCATACCCTGCCCCCCTTTGCCAGTGATAATGAACTGTCAAAAGAGCCATAAAAAATCAACACTCTCTGTCTCTCTCTCTCTCTCTCTCCCTCTCGCTGTGCATTTTTGCCATAAATGCGCCTCACAACGTTGCACTTGACTCTGTGCATTTGCTTAATTGTGCAAAGGGCAAGCCGCCAATTTGTGTCTGCTGACTGTGCGCTCGTTATTAGCCCGTTTCCGTGCGCGGCGCATTCATATTTGCCCAACCCATTGACACTGCAGGCTGTCCAGTTCAGTCCACTTGCCGTGGACTTTGCATCGACTAGGTCGCTTGCTCTCTGCGCAGAGACAGAGATCTCGCAGGGCCAAAACGAAAACACACACAGAGAGGGAGAAAGAGAGAGGGAGAGAGAGAGAGAAAACCGGCTCGCCCCGGCCAAGATGTGCAGTCATTTCATTGTACAATAAAATTCAACAAAAACAACAGCGACGTCAACGGCAACTGCGCTGCCACTACCACTGCCAACGTCAGCGTCGCGTCATACACGAACGAAGGTTCGACGACGTTAACGTAAACGTAACGGCCACAGGCAGCAGCAGCGACGGTGACGGCGACGACGACGGCGACGGCGAACGAGATCGAGCCAACAAAAGCGCCGCCCAAGAGGCAAACGCAGCCGCCGATGACAACAAACCCGTCGTGGCACTCGCAGACGCAAGACGCAGCGCGCTTCAAAAAAAAATACCAAAAAAAAAACATTAAAAAAACCGATCACAAAAGTGAAAATAGAAATACGATTTCAAATTTGAATAAACAGAAAAAAGAAAGAAACAAAAGAGAGAAAAAAAAATCAACGATTGTCGAATAAAATGTAAATACAACAATTGCTCAATTATGCTGTCTATGTGTGTGTGTGTGTGATAGCCACGTTTTAAGAGCCACTATACCATACCATGCGTACTATATATATATATTTATATATATATAAAGTATTTATTTAGAACGAATCATCATGCTCAGTGCGCTAAAATCACGCGATTTTCCAACCAAAAATAGTTTAATTTAAAAGACTTCGAGGCTTCAAGGTCGCTACACTACGAAAAGGGCCTATTACGCATTAGGGAAAAACGTGACAGAAATTTTCAAAAAAAAAAAAAAAAAAAAAAATCAAATTTCAAATCGTATAAAGGTCGATCGAAACCTTTTCGTTTGTTGCGTAAAATGTTGTGATCGAACTGAAAAATTTGATTGTGGAAAATTTTCTTGTATAAATAAAAAAAAAACTAAATTTGTCGCCAGACACACTTCAAAAACTCAGGAATTTGGAAATCCCCAAAAATTATACGATAGTTCTAACAGAACTTAGGCAGATTTGACTAATTAACGATGAGCATGTGATTTTGTGCGTGTTTTTTGTTTTTGTTGTAGGAATCTTTATGCAGATTAGTTAACTATTTAATTTTATGCATAACAATTTTTATGTCAGCTGTGTGACATCGTCGTCAGCAAAAGTTTGAAACTTTTTAAACTGGTTTAAAGACCGAATATGATCTCTTACAATATACATATGTCACACGACGCCCCTCGTGCACCTCGTGCTGATTATGAATTCCGTTTCATTCTGTTTAACGAATCAATTATGCATTAGCATAGCGACTTTACATCTCAGTGTGGGATTTGAGAAAATATATATGTATATTTTATTTACAAACTAGGTTTTTCTTTCCGGTCTACATGTAGGGAGCTCTCTCTCTCTCTCTCTTTATGTATACTATTTACGAATTTGTTTACCTGCCGATGCGCACACAACTGTTTGAAAAGCCAGACCGTTAAATTAATAATAACAATTGTGCAACAACAACAACAACAACAGCCCTACACGCGGTTGCTATGTGACAGTTTCCGCAAATTATTATTGTTTTTCTTGTTGTTGTTGTTCAGCTCATTTAGCTTGGGCCGTCGCTTTTCCGCAATCGGTTTAACATCATTTTCTGGTCCCCCACCCCCACACAATAATTGCCACGACTAATCGCAAATACACTAGGCGAGAGAGAGAAATTAATTAATGTCATTATAAATAAAGCATAAACATTTTCGTGGCAAATCTCATTTGACATTCGCACAGTGTGCGAGCAGTACGCGAAAGCAGTGTAAAAAGAAAAACTAAAAAAAAAAACAAAAAGAAAAACAACAACTAAAAACCCAGACAAAACGTAAATGCAAAACAAAAAGACATTAAAAACAACGAGACGAAAAATAGAAACCAAAACAAAAATGGCCCCTAAAACTGTGGAATAATCAACGATGCCGGCCACATAAGCAGAAAACAAAAAATACGCAACACAAAAATACTAAAAATACTACAACAAAAAAAAATACCAATCGTAATCACGAGCCGGTCACGTGGGCAATCCCCTTTCTATCAGATCCGCTTAGCTGCGCCTCAGTCTTCAGACTTGTCCCACATAATTTAGTGCTCACTGTGTGTCTCTGTCTCTGTCTGTCTGTCTCCTGCTTTGTGCTTTGTTTATCACTTCTGCACTTTTGCTGCTTCTTCTTCTTCTACTTCTTGCAACAAAGAAGCAGAGAGAGTGAGAGAGGGGGAGAGGGAACAGCAGGGGGCACAGGCTGCAGGTGTCGCGTGTGGCGGCCGTTGGCACAGGAAATCGTTCCTATATAGTATCCTACCCGCCACTGGGCAGCTAGCCAAGGAATATATATAAAATATATAGTAAATAGATAGACAAATATAATAATATGTAGCATGTTTTTTCGTTGGTGAAATTACAAAGAAATTCCCTGTATATATATTTATAGATATCGCTCGGAGAAAAAGTGATTTATTTTTGTGTCGCGCTAATTGATCAATCAAATAAGCTTGTATCAATAAACCTCCAGCTATATCCCATCCCATTGGCATCTGTCAGGCTGACGCATCCATCTCTCTCTCTCAATCGACGACATTTAACACCTGGATACTGATTAAAGAAGGTAAGTGTGATAATTGAATGTACCAAGGGGGCACCTAGACTAAAGCTATTGTGAAATCTCACTCTCGCGAATGATTTAAATTGAGTCTATAGAGCAAGTGAATCATTCGACATTTATTTAAGGTATCATGATACACTCCCCTCTTCGCAAACGGGGGAGGTTAGCTGGGGCATGTCACGGGGTGCCGCTGCTGCTAAACATGCAACATTTTGCAATGCGTTTGTCATGCAATTTTAATCGCAATCGCATTTTTAATTTTCCTCTTCCACCTGACGACGACGACGACACTGCTGGCATAGGAAAGCAAGAAAAATGTGCGCAGCAGCAGCAGCAGGAAAAAAAAAGAAAGAAGGGAAAAAAGGGCAAAAAAGCGTATCAGAAAAGGGAAATAAAAGCGAATAAATATTAAATGCAATACACTCAATACGCAGACAGCAGCAGCAGCAGCGAACTGGCAAACAGACAGCCAGCGGGCAGAACAGACAGAGACAGAGAGGGAGAAAGATATGGCGACAGAGACAGACACATGGCGAGTTAGCAGCACAACAACAAAAACTAGAAGCAGAGGGAGAGAGACAGAGAGAGGCAGAGAGAGGCGACAGGATGCAAGTTGGCAGCATTTGCATAAATCTACATTTTAACCATTTTTATGTTGGCCTAGTCAAGCAACCCGGAACGTTACACTATCCTACCCTACTCTACTTAACACTCACCCTTATTTTTCATGGTTGCAGCATCTCAGAGCTCCAACGAGCTGCAGCAATTTATTGCACAAGCTGCAGGTGACAACCCCTGCCCCCCCTAACAAGAATAATAATAATAATAATAATAATAACGTTGATAATAATGCACATTTAATGAGCTGCATCAATTATACAACACCGTGTTGTCAAACTATCTGACATTGAGCAATTATTAAACACCCTGTGTCACACGTGTCACCCTGTCAGATAGTCAAGCCGGGATTAACCTTTCATAAATGTGACAGCAGGCACGAGCACAAGATGAGCAACCGCGACAGTCAACCAAACCGCAAGAGGAGCCAACCGCACTCACACATATTCACACACACACTCACACTCACACTCACATACACACCCACACTCATCACGACACTCATATGTGGCAATATTTATACACTCAATCGACTGCACTTGGGCTCCATAATTGGCATATTTAAACATTTTTACGTTGATTCAATTTGTGCTCTTTACTATTCAAACATAGTCGTAGGCGAATTGTGAGTGTATTCGGCAAACACACACACACACACACACACACACACACATATATCGATACACATGTTCATTGTGTTTTGTTACACGTTAATCATTTTTTTTTCTTTTTGGGAAAATCAAAACGATAAACGTTTTACAAATTGTTCAACAAGATTTGATTTTTTTAGGGGGGGAATTGAAAACGTTTTTCTATTTGAGAGTACTTTAAATGTAGCTTAAAATAATAAAGCTGCAACTATCTGAAACATAAATACATATGTGTATTACAATTTTACGCGCTTGCAACAAAACTATCGATACTATCGATAAAATTTAATTTCCAAGCAAAATTCTTGTTTAATTTGTATAAGTGTTGTGATTCAGGCGCGAACAGTATAAAATATAATTTTAAAAAATCTAAAATGAATAAAAAAAATTAATAGTGATTAAAGCAATAATCGATGTTTTGAAAAATATATACAATCATCGATATATGACAATTTTTAACATTATAATTGCATGATAATCGCAAATATCGATGCAAAGTGCAGAAGGCAATTCTGGCACCGGATTGACGTACACATGATAAGCTAGCTCCCAGAGACTCCCAGATTAAGAGATACGAAAGAGATACCAGAAATAACCCAGCTCTACTTTGTTTTAAAATTAAAAATAAATCGAATCTCAAGGTTAAAACAATTACTCCACATTTGTTGTTATTATTTGTTTTCCTCTTCTCTCTCTCTTATGTTTGTTTTATTTTTAAATGTAAATTTAAATAAATGTAAATATTAAATGTAAATTACGTCGATGTGTGTATGTTCAAAAATCGCTAGCGAAACGCGTGCGCGTTTTCTGTGCCAGCATGCGTTGCGTGCTCGTGTGCGCGTTTTTTAATTACAACAATTTGCTAAGTACTCAATTTGCATGACACTCTTCAAGCAATGCGACAACAAAAGGAAAACAACTGCAGCAAAAACAACAACAACAGCAACAACAACAACAGCAACAACAAAAGCATCACGTGCTCGCGTGACAAACAGTCAGTTTAGCGCGCGTTTTTTTGTTAATCTCTTGATTCGCACTGGAAAAAAAATAAAAAATTAAGAAAACTTTGCAACATTGACACCTTAACAATTGCCCAGTGCACTGGTCAAGCATCTGCCCTCCCCTTCTCCTTACCCCTCTCTGCAATCAGTGGCAAATTAAGCATATCGAGTAATTGAAAACGTTGAAAAGAGACAGAGAGAAAAAACCCCCCAGTAATTTTGATGACCGCTTATAAGGCCAAAAAAAAAAAAAAAAAAAAAAAAATAAAAAAAACCGCTGTATCACAACGTTATAACAATTGTTAACACCTTATTTTAATAGGCGAATTCTAGCAAGCAACTAAATGATGCTGATAATGATGATGATGATGATGTTGATGAGGTTGTCGTCACATGATGCGAATTCTGTCATTAAAAATCGCTCTTAAATCGCTCTTAAATCGCTTTAAAAAACACACACACAAAACACACAAATAGTTTCTGCAAATTGAATCGATGGCAAATCGTTAAATCGCCTTGGCTATTAACAAAAGTTGAATGACAGACAGGGGGAAGGGGGAGGGGGTGTAGGGGGTTGAATTCGATGGCCCTATAGAGCATTAAACTGTAGCCCAGGCGCGCGTGCACTGATTGATTGCATATCGTACACATAACATAGTATGACCCAAATTGAATTGCGAATCGATTCTGGCCAAATTGGAGCTGTATTTAGAGCCGTGTTGCTTGCATGCAAACACAGCAATCGAATTACAATCGAACAAACAAAGCGCACTGCAGCAGCAGCGATTGTGTTGCAAGAAAAGAGAGAGACAGACAGACAGAGAGAGAGTGAGAGAGAGAGAGAGAGGCAGAGGCAGTGCTGTGCATGTTGAGCCGGCAATTATCAATGGAATTCAATAAAATACATTTGCATCGAGTGCATTGAACTCGTCGAGCTGGCTTAAAGGGCGTCTCTTACCTGTGTTCCATTTCAACAATTAATAAGACGACACGACGCTACAGCAAAAGAAATGAAAAGGCAGCAGCAAGTCACAAATTAAAAATCAGCTCGCTCCTCTTTGTAGGTAACCTGACCTCCGGCAAATGCTGGCCAAATCACGCCTTTCTCGCTCGCTCGCTTGCTCTCTCTCTCTCTCTCTCTCTCTCTCTGTCTCTCTCTCTCTCTCTCTCTCTCTCTCTGTCTCTCTCTCGCTCTGTTCTTGTCTTGCCTGCAGCCGTCGACAGCCGTGATAAATACGACGACAAGCAGCAGAAGGTGCATTCATGCTCTCCCTATCATACTGTCTCTTTCACTCCACCTCTCTCCCCCTCTCTCTCTCTCTCTCTGTGTGTCCTCTGCCTTGTGCCTGCTGCCAGCCAGCCAGGCAGGCAGCCTGTTGTTGCCTGTCATTTCAGTTGCATTTGGCCAAAGTTGAGCTCCAGTCATTTCGCTTAAGTGCTGGCCCAGTCCCAGTCTAGTCGACTGACTAACGATCTTTGAATGCCGACATGCACTGCAAGAAAATGTTGTGTAAGAATTGTACTATATTTATTTCTCAACTCGAGACATATTTAAAATGTAGCATGAATTTTATTGAGCAGTCAGAAAATAAATAAAAAATGGATTTATTTATGCAAAGAATTAAGTCGAAATTTGATTTTAATTAATTAAATATATATAAATTTATAAATATAATTTATTTGCATAATTTTTTTAAGTCGTATTTTGATTTTAATTAATTAAATATATATATAAATAATATTTATTTGTATAATTTTAAATTTGCTGTCAATATCAATATGATATGACATTAAAAAACTGTATACAAATTTCAACAAAGTATGAAAGTAAATCAATCGAATTTGCGAATTATATTTATTTTTATAACAAGTAAAATTCAAGTACAATTTTTTTAGCAAGTCTTTCAAGTATTATATAGTATTTCAATATGTAAAAAAAAACCTTCTTCTTTCTAGTAATCGCAAAACAGTTATGAAACTTGTTAAATGAGTTGCTCTTCCAAAGTATTTCAAGAAAACACAATTGAGAACTTGTTTTTTCATTTCGAAATTCTTTGGAGTGCAGCAATATTGTTTTTTATTGCCTTGTATTTTTATTTTTATTTATTTTTATTTTTTTTTTTCTTCTCTGCTGCTGAATTATTCCATGCGCCACTTGGGGTAGTCCACCCTGGGCCAGAGTTCGTTAAAGTTCTCGCTGGTTCCCGCTTTCTGGTTCTGGTTCATTCTTTGTGAAGTCGAAACGTGCATAAAATTGTAGCGCAATTCGCTCTCTAATCATAAAGCGTCGCATGTTTTGCATTTTAATTGTGAATGTTTTTTTTTGTTTTTGAAAATAAAACAAAAGAAATTATATTAAAAAAAAAACACAAATGCAGGCGAGTTTGAGCTGAGACTGCACAGAATAAGTTGAATTGCAGTGAATAAACAGAAAGGGAGGGAGAGAGAGAGAGAGAGAGGTTGGTAGAAAGGGAGAGGGAGAGTGCTTTATGTTTTGTGTGATAAATTGCAGCAGTTTTTTATTGTGTGTCCTGGCCGCAATTTACCACGCAAAGTGGCTTAAAATACACAGAATGAAACCAAAAATGGAAGCGAGTGCAGAAACTTTTAAGCGCTTTTGCTGCTGCAATCAGAAATTGATAGAGGGAGGGGGCTTAGGTAGGTTGGCAGGTTTAGGAATTGTTGAAACCAAATCAGGCGTAGAAAATCCATAACAAAGTAATCAATGAAGGCTGCAGCAGAAGCCGAAGCCAGCCAAGGACTGTGTGTGTGTGTGTGTGTGTGTGTGTGTGTGTGTGGGGCAAACAAGTCGGAAGCCAAAAAACAGTTTCTTCTTCTTGTGGCTGCAATTTGTTGGCCAACACGCCAAAGCAGTCAAACAGTCGAACGAAGCCGAAGTGCAGGCGGGGGAGGGTGCGGGGGGAGGTAACCAAATCAAACAACAAGCAACTACAAGAGGGGAGCCGGAACTGCCTGCCTGCTTCGAGTGTGCCTGCTGCCTCAAGAAGAAAAGAAAATTCCCAAAAAAAAAGAAGAGAAAAAAAATTGGCAAAACCTTTGCTGGTTATCAGGCTTGCATTGACTTTGCCTTTTCCCTCTGACTAGGCAGACGATGTTGCAAGTGTTGTTGCTGCTGTTGCAACTGTTGTTGTTTATGTTATTGCTGCCGGCAACTAATTGAATTGCTTGTTACCAACACACAGCAACAATGGCTCATTGTGTGGGGGGGGGGGAGGCGACTGCCCTGAATTCTCTTCTCTCTCTCTGCGCTTTTGCTCAGCTGCAGCGAGCCTAATATAGGATAGTAAATAGGCTATATATGGCTTGCTAAATTAAAGCTAAATAAATATATTATATAAATCTAAATTAAATTAAATAAATCTGAATTAAATTAAATAAATCTAAATTAAATTAAATAAATCTAAATTAACTAAAATAAAACTAAATTAAATAAAATAAATAAAGGTTAAATGAAATAAATCTAAATTAAATAAAATAAATTAAATTATTATAAATTAAATACAATTTCAGCAACAATTTCTTAGGTTTAATTTATTTTTAAATGACTTAAATACCCCACACACAACTACTTCCCTACAGGGTATAGCTGTCAGTCAAGCAACCCCTTTTAGCTAGCTCATTACTTGTTCTTTTGTGTGTGTGTGTGTGTGTGTGTGCGTTTTCACAGTCGTCTGCTGACGACATTTTTTGTGGCACAGCAGCGTCGCACGTGGCGTATGTGTAATGTGTGCACACACTGTGCTCACACTCACTGTATGTGGGGGCGGGGCGGGGTTAGGTGCTGTGTTTGCGTTTTGCATGATAAAGCAGATTTCATTTCGCTGCAAATCTGCACAATGCACAGGCTCAGGCTCAGGCTCAGACTCAGGCTGAGTTTCCAGCCAGTACGAGGAGTCTCGACCCTGCGCTGTCTTAATGCCATCAAGCCCGGAGTGCAGTTGCTCTTGTGTGTGTAAGTGTGCGTGCGCGGGCGGCTGTTGCGCTGTGTGTGTGTGTGAGAGTGTGTTTGTGTGTGTGTGGTGTTGTCGTTGACATGAAGGCAACGCCTTCGAGCATACAGAACACGCAACATTCTCATAAAAATTAGAGCCTGCCCCGAGTCAAGTTGACTCGAGACTCGAGCTGAGCCAAGCAGGGAGGGGAAGGGAAGGGCAGGGAGAGAGAGGGGACTCAAGTGCAAAGGGCGGCCTGTGTTGAGTGCATGTTGCATGCAACATTGCTATTTATGAACTCTCGGCAAGTGTGCCGCTCCCTCAGCTCATTCCTTCTCTCTCTTTGCAGCACCATAAATCGCAACAGATAAATTTTATTCTCGAATTTCATTTTGCTTCGTTCACCCTGTCGTCTCTGCCCTTTGGCCAGCCAGTTAAGAAAATATTATTTGGCATACTCTAACCCCATTTCGAATGCTATCAAATTTGTTGGGCTTTTGGGTAATCCAAAACTGTAGAGGAATATCATATTTTTTTGGGGCTTAATCTGCTTTGATCGGGCTTGTATTGTATTGCGCAAGCAAACACATTCATATGTTATACGATATCAGATGGTATTATACATGTCACCAGGTCGTCAACATAAATCTGAGAAAAATGCCAGAATTTTCTGACAACTGATACTGTGTATATGAAAAATATATGCACAGTGTTTTCCCCAGTTTGGAATATTTTTTCTTTATTTTGTTTATTTATTCCTTCTCGTTTTGGCCAAGGTACTATATCTGCGCTTCGGTGCATTGTTTAATTTCCTTTGCTTGGGTCATGCTTCTTCGTGCAGTTACCCATTTTATTTATGTCAGTACAGAGAGAACTCAGTAGGCCCGGGAAATGCACATACAATATAAATAATCAGAAGGCAAAGGACTCTACCGCAAATGGGCACGCCCTCTTCCACAACAGGGCGTAGGGCAAGCTTTGCGTTCCTTTTGGCTGAAAATGTATTTCACAGTCATTTCACACTGTTTTTCCTCCCTTACCCCCACTACCATTTTTATTTAATTATTTATATGATATTTTTTAATTTTCCCCCTTTAAACATACTATATATATATCTCTCGTCTGTCTGCCTGCATGCACAGTTATTTATTTATTTTCTTTGTGGCTCTTTTGCATTTTTAATGAATTTAAATTAATTACATTCTTAATGTGACCATAATCCCTGCCATGTGTTAAATGACTTTTGTATTATTATTATTATTATTTTTTTATAGCTTGCGAATACGCACACGCAGATTAAATTATTTGCTTTAAGCCGATTGTCGATAACTTAAACTATTTATAGTATGGGGGTTATTTCAAGCTTAACTCCATTTTATACATGATTACGATCTCTTAGTCATGTGATATCTTCTAAAACTTATCATCATGTACAATATTTTTATAAGTTGTTATGACATTCCTGTTGCTGGTTTATGGAAATTAAATTGAACAATAAAACCGAGTGCTATATGAACACATTTATCACATACACATATCGGAATACGGTTATCTACCCCCATTAAAAATGAAAATTATTTAATAACGAACGGAAAACGACAATTTTATAGAGTGTGCTGCAATGTCAATTGAATTTGGCCAAAGGGACGTCCCAGCCGGGTTAATACGTTGTTGCTGCTGCTGCTGTTGCTGCAGCTTGAGCCGCAATAAAACTCTGCTGCAATTACCAATTTTTCTGTTTCTGTCTGCTCTTGGCCACATTTGCAACATACACAATTTAATTGCTTGTCAGCTCTCATTGTTGTTGCCAATTGTTATTGTTATTATTGCTGCTGTTGTTGTTGTTATTATTATTGTGGCTTGGTCATTTAATTTGCCGAACAGCGTGCGCTTGTCACAATAAAAATCAGTCGAGAGCATTTTCACCCCTTACCACCAACCCCTGCCCCTGCCCCTGCCCCTGCTGCAACCTGCAGCACTTCGTTAGCCACGACAGCCTCAACATTGGGTTGGGCCTTCGCCTTCCTCGTGGTCATTTGCTGCCTCTGACCACTGCCTACTGTCGACTACCCAACCACCCAACCAACCCACCCATCCACCCACTGCAACCAGCCATTTGTGGCTCTGTCTCTGATGCTGACTCCGGCTCTGGCTCTGGCTGTGAGTGGTTTGCCCAATGGCAACGTGTTGGTCAGAGAGAACTCAACTCGCTCGGTGTATGGAATTTTTGACAGCTTCACGCGTACGCAGACACATACACAAACAGCCACACACACAACCACACACACACACACACGCACAGGCACTAACAGCATAACAAGCAAACACGAGAATTCAATTTGTTGATAAAAAAAGAATCTGTAAAATCTTGTAAAGCCTTGAACAAGGCCCTACAATGTATGTAGACACATGTTAACTTCAGCTGACATAATATTGTAGTAAATAACAATTGTCTAACTAGTATAATACCAAAACAACTCTGACCAGGCATTGTTTTCCACTTATTATCGTAAGTCGTAAGAGTTGTTTGTACTTCCTTATCTAGTTTCTCCATTAAGTTGTTATATCGATAAATATCGTTAGACACATCGATAATATTTTCCATTTAATTTAATTCTAATGTCTTTGTGATTTTTGAGGAATTTTATGGGTTCTTGGATGGCCATATAGGATGATATATCTTGCAAGCAAGTAGCATGGATGTTTCAAAATTTTGAATATTTTAGATCCATTTTATTTTGATACAGAATTAATTTAGGGGTTAAATTTTGAAAAATATCATCAAAATCTGATGTATTTGAAGAAAGTTATGATATATTGAAGGTCCAGGTAGAATTCCAAAGGGGTATCATGGCAAATCGCTAGCATAAAGAATGGTAAAAATTTGTGAATATTTTAGATGCACAATACTTTGATGCAGAATCGATCTAAGGGTCAAATACTAAAGAAAATGTCATTTCCCACGAAAATCGCATGACTTTTTCCGAAGTTATGGGTCTTAAGTGCACAAAACATCTACAACTTCGCTTTTCCATTTTTAATAACGTATTGAGCATTCAAAAGTTCATAATTTCAGCTCATTTCAATGTACAAAGGGTTTCAATGATTCATTACCAAGTTCACTTCATCATTAACTACTGTTTGTTGTTTTAAGTATATTTTAATTAACAACTATGGCAAGGCAGGCAGGCAGGCAGGCCATCAAAGATTGTTTATTACTTAGCAATTTGCCTGATTGCTTGGGGTTTTTTTTTGCGTATTTATTTCTTGCCAGCCAAAAGGTTGACAATTAAATTCTAGGAAATTATTCAACTACTTATTGAGTGCATTCAGTCGAATACTCAAGCTGCTGCTGCTGCTGACGTGTGTGAATGAACTTGCAGCTAACCTATGGAAATATATTTTCTCCCTTTCAAGATTTTCCCAACAAATTTGTTGCTATTTACGGCCGTACAATCAATTTACTTAAGATAAAAACAAAAAAAAAAAAAAGACAAAACAGAGAGACCAAAATAACCCATAATTAGTAATTCATAGACATGCACGTGATGTGAGTTTCACAATTTGTTATTATTGTTTTGACTCTTTTGTTATCTGCAAAAAATTGGAATTCATAGGTTTTTTTGTTTTTTATTATATAATGACAAGTGCGATATTTGACACGCGAAAACACGCAGATGCCTGATAAAGTCACTTGACAAATTTAGTTGATTGTTTAGTGAGAAGTTTTTTTGTGAGTTAGTTATTGCGTTTAATTGCGGTTTTTTTTTTTATTCTGCCTATACCGACCTTGTCTGGGCTGGTTGGATTTGCTTAATTGAATTGAAGAGATACGAGATGAAGTGCATTTTAAATAAATAGGTTGACATCCGCTCTGAACACAGTGTAACGTATGGCACAATAATTATATGGTTAGATGATTGATGGCGTAGTGAGCATGGAGAAACAATAGATAACCACAAATTATTATCAATAGTTGATAATTTATTTGCCTAGTTGTGCGGCAGGCTAATTAATGAATGTGCAATACTTCCGAAAACGTAAAGCGAATATTTACTTAAGAAACAAGATTATTTGCATACTACAAACATTGTAATTGTCACAAGATAATGTGAATGAGAGAATGACAGATGGCAAACACACAGACAGAGAGACAAATGGGAGACTGGCAGTGGCAGCAGACAGATATTCAAATATTGACACTTTCGTTTTCTATAGCCAATAGCTATAAAATATCTATATCTATATCTATATTGCACGTTGGCCTTTTCTGTGTGGCCAATTAACAAACTGCAAAACACAACAACAACAATTAAGGCACAAACAAGAGCAACAACAGGCCACCTTAAATCGCGCCTAATACATCTATTAGTCATGCTAAGAGGCTGTTGCCGTAGCTAAAGCTTTTCTAGCTAGAAATTTAATTAACAATGTTGCAGAAAATTAGCATAAATGATTTAATTAAAGGTAAGTACCGACGAGTCGCGTCGCTGACAGTGTCTTCTTCTCCCTCTCGCTCTCTCTCTTTGTCTCTGTCGAGCAGCTAACAAAGTCATGTGTTAATTTTTTAATGACATTTCATAAATCTCTTAACACCTTCTCTTCCTTCCTTCCTGCCGTCAGCACCCAGACCAGGCCTCCGTACTGCCGCGTCCTCCTCTCCTCCTCCTCTTTCTCCTCCTGCACATTATTAATGATTAGAGCATTTAGTTTAATTGTTGTTGACTGCGATTAAATCGCCATAAAACATTTTTGGCGCCCAAAACATTTCTATTTATATGCCTAATGTACACGTATTTGCATACTTGTACTCATACTCACACCCGGCGACCATAGCAAATCGACGAATAAAGGCAATAAAAACAGTACACACAAAATGTGTACGCGAATATTTGTACCCTCAATTTGTTTTCGTACACATTGTGTGCAATTAGGCAAATACAGGCAGCAAACAAACTGTTGTACTCTGTGGTTGGCCAAAAATTGTGCAGAGTGAACAAAAATAGAAGGGTGATATAGGGGTCTACAAATCTTGCAAGGGGGTAGCATGTATGGTCCAAATTGTTGAATATTTTTGTTTTATAATATTTTGATGCAGAACAAATCAAGGAGAACAATTAAAGTCGGATGATTTGTATAGTAGTTATGGATCTTGGAAGGCCACATAGGGTGATATAGGGCTGATGTAAGGGCTTAAAAATCTTGAAAAGGAATAGCAATACATTCAAAATTTTGGACTATTTTTGATTTTTTTATTATTTATTTGATACAGAATCAATCAAGGAATCAAAACTTGAAAAAATTCAGTTTTCCATCAAAATCTGATGATTTTTTGGCAGTTACTATGGATCTTCGAAGGCCACATAGGGTGGTAAAGAGTGATATAGGGGTTTAAAAATCTTAAAAAGAAATAGCATGGCTGGTCAAAATTTTTGAATATTTTAGATCCAAAATATTTTCACGCAGAGTCAATTTAGGTGTCAAATCTTGAAGAAAATGGTAATTCCCATGAAAGTGTGATGATTAATAACGATGTTATGGCTCTTGAAAGACCATATAGTGTGATATAGGAGTCTTAAAATTTAGCAAACCATTTCACCCGAATGCTATTACGACTCATATACAACATGCTTTAACAATAGAGCAAAAACACTGCATACAAGCGAGCTTTAGTTTTTTTGTTCCTCTTTCATTGTGTTTGCTATTCGCCATTGTTGATATTATTATTGTTATTTTTGCTTTGCCATGTACTAAATAAATAAAAACCGCATCAAAACTATTGTAACAAAAACATTTTCGAATGCGCTTACAAATAGTACACTACACTACGCACAATGGACGACGATGCCAGCCAGCATTGGCAAATTGCAATTGATTTGTGCGGTTTCATATAAGAATTAACTGAATTTGTTACTGCAATTGCAGCAGCAGCACGCACTATCGAGCATAACACACAACAACAATTAGAATGGGGTACGGCACAAAATAAACATATAGGGGAGGAAAAAAAAAAATAATAATACCAACATTGTAAATATTTGCATACTTATGAATTTTTAATCACGCTTTCATATGCAAAATATTCGAGTGTAATACTACAGAAAGAAAAATACAGAAATTCTCAATTGAATTCATCGCGTAAATTGTGCACTTATTTGTGTAAATACTATTTGGGGATTTGCACAAGAAATAATGCGTACAAACTATTGAAAATTAACTGAAAGCAGACAAATATTTAATAGTTAGCTGCATTAACTATTTAAATCATATATAAAAAAAAAACCAGAATGCTTAAATCTCTCATATTGAATTATGGTGAATTTTGTCTTTATAAAACTCAATAAAATACTAGTTCTCTGTATTGAACAAAATCCTTTTGTATTCAGAGTAAATATATATAAAATATTTATTTGAATTGCAATAAAATAAAATCCGACTAGTATAAAAGATGATTCCATTTGTTTTACTGCTGCTACTCTGAGCAATCGTAAATATTTCACTGGCTTTCACCGTTTCAAATTCATCGGAAACGGAACTTAGCCATATTGAGTTTTTCCCGGAAATAGTCGAAAATATATTTACTATGGCAATTTTATAAAATATTTATATACGGTTCTAAAGAAATTTATTGTGAATTTCCGAGATGATTCAAGTTTGCATTGAAGCTCTGAGTGTGTAAATATTTTCGGTACTTTTTGGGACATATGTCCAAACAACACTGGGTGGTTACGCACACGATAGTATATATGTATTGGGAATGGTTCGCACAGGTGTTTTTGTCTATTGTGAATGGTATTGCAAAGCGATGACGTAGCTAATGCAACAGCTGTTAGGGGGTTTCTCAATTTTGTTTTCTTTTTTTTTTTTGCCTAGTTGTTGGTTTGTTTGCTTTTTTCCTTAACATGACTAAGCGGCGTTTATTATTTAAATTTCCCCAAAAAAAAAAATTGCAAATGTAAAAACCTTTTAGCACAACGTAAATTTTAATAAATTCAAAACTTTGTGCTAACCCAAAGTCAGGCTGGAAGGCAGGCAGTCAGGGCCATCCACATAAACTCAATGTGCTACTTGTGCTACTACCAAAATCCAGCTTAGCCTCAACAACAACAAGAACAATGAAAATCTTTGGCTTATAGTACAATTTCCGTCTAATGAAAATTTATGAAGTTCACTGCCGACTCGCTCTCTCGCTCTCACTCACTCTCCCTCTCTCTCTCTCTCTCTCACTTCAAATTATGAAGTTAGCTTTCGGTTTTTTGCTTGAAATGAAATTATGGCTCATTATTTTTCGCTGCACTGTGCCATAATTTATGTTACAAGCTAATATGCACGAATGTAAAGCCATATCTGTCTCCCACTGGCCGGCTAATCCAATAACTCACTGCATCCCAGTTGACTGAATAGATAACTCAAATGCAGATGCTATGGCAGAACAAAACGAATACGAAATTGTCAAATGAGAAATGGGAAATAGGACAACGGGGTAGAGTACATTTCTCATTGAGAAGATAAATGAGACGCCATTTAGGGTAGATAAGCGAGCAGCGTGCAGCGTACAGCGTGTCTTTATGGTAAGCTGTGATAACGCTGCGTATACTTTATGATGAGCTGATGATGAGTCGTGGGAGCTGTGAGAAAACACTTCCGCAGCTGCAGGCGAGAAACAGTTGGGAGGGTATTAGTTGGGGGGCCTTGTGTCTGCCGATCTTCCGCACTTATCAGCACTATCAGCTCTCGTTCGTATCACTCATTCGTTCGCCCTCTCTCTCTCTCTCTCTGGAAGTTGGCTGACGTCTTTGTCAACAGCAACAAATGATGCCAGATTAAGGGCTATACTACGTTTATAATGCCTCATAGACGATTAAAATATTTGCGGTTTGTCTAGCATGATTCCAGTTAACTAATTACCCGATTTCGAAATAAATAAAAAACCCTATGCAAACGCAGTTATTGAGGGTGTTCACGGAAAAACACCTGCTGCAATTGCTGCTGCTGATACATATTTGTTTAAATATTTTCACAATAATTCATGACGAGTCGGCCGAGTTCAGATTGTGTGAGAGATAATAGGCGATAGCCCTAAAATGTCATATAAATAGGGAACTGGAATTCCGGTAGCGCCATTCCGTTAGAAAATTCGTCAACGTCGGATCTGAGAGTGTGTCTACCTTTTTTATATACAATATATAAATACTGAGTATAGTGTGCTCTCACCAGTTGATAATATTGAACAACCTTCGATATAGGCAGCAGCAGCATCACGTGAGTAGACAGTGTAAACACAATCTATTGTATACTCTATACTCTATTTCCTATTCATTGATTTAGTCAGCGATTAACAAGATGTTTTCTTGCTCATGTTTGCGCAGCTGATGTGAGCTCTTGTTTCGCATACCCTACTTTTTTTTTAAATACTTAAAAAATGGTAAAAATTTGAAACATTCTAGCAAGTTTATTTCGAATCAAATTAAATTTAAAACAGTTTCTGCATTTTTTTCTGAGTATTACAAGTTTAACTTTATTTATTTAGAATATTAACGAATTTTTTAAATAGATATCAAAACGAAAACATTTGGAATATTCTAGCAATTTTATTTCTAATGCAAATTAAATTTAAAATAGTTTATAAATTTTTACTGAGCATCACGGGTTTTACCTTATTTATTTAGAATATTAAAAAAATATTTTAATACTGTTCGTCATCAAATTTTCTTGTTCAAAATATAGTTAAGCTTTTCTTGCTATATATATATTTTTTCTTTAAATTTACAAATAGGCTACAGAGTATAAAAAAGTCGAGCAATAAATGCCAACATATTTAAATTTCTCAGGTAGAACAAACAAGAGAACCCTAAGTCAATTTAACACACATACTCGCTATAAGCTACAATCGAGATCAGCTGTTTAAAATTAGCCAATTTAGGGTATTGCGATAGCCAAATAATTTGCATGATCTCAATCGCACCTTGAGCGTAAAAGTGGCACAAAAAAAAAACAACTTTAGTTTAACTTGAACAAGCGGTGCGTTGCGATCAACCAAAAAAACATTTTCAAAATGGATGAGCTGCTCAATTATTTCGGGTAAAGAGAGCGCGACAAATTGGGTTTATATTATATTATTTATTTTTTATTTATATTATTTATATGGTTGTGTGTATTACTGCCATATTCTGAATCCCAAAAAGTGGTTTAGCTGGCCAAAAAGTCAAACATCTTAATGAGTTGGCCAGCCATTAGTAGAAGTGAAGTGAAGAAGAGACTATGCAAATGAAGCCCAGCGAGTGGTAGGGGGGGAGTGGGGGGTAACTTTAGTTAAGTTCGTTACGTATGCGAGGAAAGCCAAGAGCAGCGACCCCCAAAGAACCCTACAGGGCTGCAGGGCTAAGAAGGCGGCGGAGACGCACACACAAGGCGATGCAGGCGATGACAATGGCAAACAACGCCCGAACTTGGCTAATAAATGATGTGGCCGAAATGGTAGCTACAACACAACAACAACAACAACAACAGGCGTGTGCTGCTGCTCAAGAAGTTAACACACACACAAGCACACACACAGAGAGGGAGAGCGAGTAAGAGAAAGAGAGAGAGAGAGAGAGAGTGAGAGAGAGAGGGGGCCATAGTTGCTGCCTCTGTTGCTGCCGCTGTCAATCAAGACGTGCAACGTTTTTAGCATAAACGCAAAGTGACTTGACTGTTGCTGCTGTTGTTGTTGCTGCTGTTTTTGTTGCTGTTGTTGCTGGACAAGCTGGTGTTGTCAAAGTTTGTTGTTGCTGTTGTTGTTGCTGCTGCTGTTGAGCTTTGCTGTGTTATGTTGTCGTGTAATTGCCGTTACGCTTTGCCAAGTTATTAAGTGAGTTTGTTGCTGTTGTTGTTGTTGCTGCTGCTGCTGTTGCTGCTGCTGTTGCTGCTGCTGTTGTTGCTGCTGTTGCTACTGTTGTTGCTGTTGCTGCTGTTGCTGCTGTTGCTGCTGCTGCTGTTGCTGCCGCTGCTGTTGCTGTTGCAACATAATCTTCTGATTATGACAACTTGCTATAACTTTGCTGCTGCCGCTGCTGCTGCTGCTGTCCTAAGCGAAACGTAAATTACACTTGAAAAGTTTATACACCCTCAGCAACAGGGTGTATGCAAGTGTGTGCGAGTGTGTGTGTGAGTTCGGTAGTGTTGCCTACTTTCAGGCTGGCTTAATTGATATGAGAAATTAATTTAAGTTTTGCCATCGCTGCACTTGAGCTCAAGCAGCCTCACCTCACGCCAGCAATTCGCCTATTTACCAGCAACATTCATGGAATGCAGCATGCAACACGCAGCAGCAGCAGCAACAGCAGCAACAGCAGCCACTTGGCGGTAACTGTTGCATTCCAAACTCGCAGCTGCCGCATGCCATTTGGCCAGACAACTAATTACCTTTAATTATGAATTTAACTGTATTTCAGTGGACATAAATTTGTGATGCAGCTGACACACACGCGCGCTTTGCCAGCCAACCTCATCAGTCAAACATGACGTATGAGTAATTTCAGGCAATTGCTTTTATACTACGCAAGCGAAAAAGGTAGAGCAGGGTATGCTAGACGAGCAAAGGAAAGGGTGGTTAAAAAATAAATAAAAGGGATTGCAGAGGGATGTTCAGAGAAGTTAGAATACCCTATAAATATATAGAGATAAATTAATTAATTAAAAAATTAATTTAAATAGACGAATTTATCACGATTTCTCGTTTATTTCACGTTTCTCATACATTTATGTTTTGAAGCTGCAATTACAGGGTATACCCAAGTAAAATACTTGCTGGATACATGTTTGTAGGTATTAAGAGTAGTGCGGATACCCTATAAATCTTTAGAGATAATCAAATTCATTTAAATAGACAAACTATTTAAAATGCCTTGACTTTTTTTCTAATCCTCAAACATTTGTGTGCCTTCATGCATTAAATATGCAATTACAGGGTATACCCGAGTACCATACTCGCTGGGTACACATATTACACGTTTGTAGGTGTTATGATGGCTTATCAATTCAATCTGCCACCCCAAGTGGCATTGAAATTGAAGTGCATCTGGCTAATTACATACATTTTTGTTGTTGTCAATTAATGGCGCATGCCAGCGAGCGAGAGAGAGAGAGAGAGAGAGAAAGAAAGAGAGAGCAGCATACATATGTAAATAACTGTTTCACGACATTAATTGCATATTGATAGTGTTTATTTATTTGTTGTTTGTTTATCCGCATGTCAACTTATCGAATGAATCGAGAAATTTTGAGGGCGGCGCCGCTTTACGCTTTATGTTTACTTCCATCAATCAAGCCCACAATTAATCAATCAATTAATCCATGAATACATTAATTATGCAATCGCATTACACGCAGCAGTTGTTGCAGCTTTAGTTTTAAGTTTCGTTTACAGTTTCTCTTTCAAGTCTAACAAATTTTCTCAGCTTTTCTCTGCTCTGTCTGTCTTATTGAACCTATCATTAGGCCTGGTTTGAAAGCGTTAACTTAATTGTTGTTCCCCCCCCTCCCCTACAACAAGTTGTCAACACTTTGCCAACTGTTAAATGCAATTTGCGTCTCATGAATATTTATGCTCGAATAATAATTAAATATGCTAATTACAGCTGATTGTACGCAAATAATTTGTACAATCATTTGAAATTATAATTCGCGAGCAACTCTTAAGCCAGCCCGCCCCCAAAACTCTTTGGCCACGCCCCCATCCTGAAAACGAGTGTCGACTCGCAAAAGGATAACACGCATTTTTAAGCTAACACAAATTTTAGCATAAATTCCAAGTGGAATCTACAATGTATAGAAGGCACCAACTGCCGCGAAAACTGTTGCCAACTGTTCAGCAGCCAAATGGCCAAAAAAAATAAGAGGGAGAAGGGGGGGGTGGTAACAAAATAAAGTAGACAAGAATTAAATAAATTACTTTGTTGCCTGCAAACTTTTCCGCTGGCAGCACAAACAATTTGTGCAGCTGCCACATGCAGCGGAGGCACATCATCCCGTCCATTGGCCACATGCCCCATGTCCGCCACATGGCTAACTTGTCCTTTTTGTACCTGTCGGGGAAAAGGTAGAAAGAGAAAGAAACTGCATAGAAATTGTGTCTCGCTTATCTTGGCAGCCAGGCAGGGGCAACCAGGGGCCACGGGGCATCTGCATATTGGCCAGCAGCAGCCGTGGCTCAGATCGTGGCAGATGACACGACAAAACGTTAAGCCAACTAATTTTTTTTTTCAATTTTTTTTATTTATTCTGCTCTCTATCAAGCTAAAGTGAATTAAAGTTTTAATAACACAGGAGCGCACAGAGGGCTGTAAGCTGCATAAAAGTTAATTGAAAATCTAATGGAAGCGACAGTTAACAGGCAAGTTAATTGCAAAAATATCGCATCAAAGGAAAATTGCCAATGGCCAAAAGGGGAGGGGGAGATGCAAGTCGAACGTCAGAATCAAACTGCAAAACGTGGCCTACACCTGTGTACACCTCCCCCTCCCCCCTTGAGGGGATCAAAAAAACAAGGCCATAAATATCCATTTAAAGCAATTCCTTGGTGACACAATGTAACTAGTTTAATTTATTGCCAAGCACAGTCTTTGTGCAAACAAAGAGGCCAAAAGAGGTTTTTAATTTGAGAGAGATAGAGAGAGGAAGAAACAGGCAGAGAGAGAGAGAGGGGGAAAAACAAGACAGCAGGCAACGCACAATAAGCTGGACAAACGATCCCAGGGCCCAGGACAAAGCATTTCATTAGTTCAATTAGTCAGCAAAAGCTACGAAAACTGCCAGCTAAATTGGGCAGCTGGAATGGGATGAGGATGGGAATAGGGCTGGAAACAGGAATAAAAGGTGTATACAAAGAAGATAGGGCCTGGTGTCAAGTGGCAGCTTTTTAAACAATGATTAGTGTGCTCTGCTGTGTCACACGAAATACAAGACAAATTATAGTTTGCTTAGCCCCGCGCACTGGCAACATTTAAATGCAAATTTATTACCCCAAAAATCCGAATCTTTACATTAATATAGCGCAAGGATTTGGCCATTTATCAGGGTTCAATTTACATGGCTTTTAGAGGGCTAATTTATTAATATAAAAAACAGTTTGTTTAAATTTGGCAGATGAACCCAAGTTGGCAAGTTCAAGGTTAGCTGAAATTTTATTGCCTACTTTTAGGCTGAGAAATGATTTTTAAAGATTCCAAAATTAGTAGTTTATTGCATACAAATGTTTTCATCTATTTTACCGTGTATAATAATAACATACAAACTCTACTCTGGGGACTCGGCTAATCTGTGACAAAGGTTGTGTAAAATTCTATAAATAAATAGCAAGGACATAAAACTTAAGATTAAATTTAAGGCGTGCGCTCTGAGAATAACTTAACACAGAAGGACACTCGAACAACAACGAGGTCAGCATGTGATATACGTATATATATATACTCTATATAGATCTCAGCTTGCAAGTCTATGGGGAAATTAAAATCTTGCCCCATTCGATGAGATGAGACGAGAGACGAGAGATGAGATGCGATGAGATGAAATGAACTGAGATTCAATTGAGACGAAGTGCTTAAAGTTTAATAGCATCATCGAGCAGATTAGGCAACTCTGGTTCAGGAACAGAAAGAGAGAGAGAGAGAGAGAGGGCAGGCTATGGTAGCCAAGGTAGCCAGGTTGGTAAGATGAGGTGAGCCACAAGTGGCTAGGCAACCACTAAACGCGTTAATATGCCTAATATGGAAAACTGTCGGCGCCATTGTCGCACCACTCAACGCTTCGGACTAACTAACCTAATTATTTGTGAAATGTGCACAGAGAGAGAGGAAGAAAGAGAGAGAAGGAGAGGAAGAAAGAGAGAGAGAGAGTGCAGAGCAAAAGGAAACTCAAGCACCGCAACCACAGTCCATTGTCTGCCCAGCAGGTGAAAATGGAGAGCAGTTGAGGAGGCCTGGAGAACAGTTAAGAGGACATTGCACAGCACAGCACAACGCAGCACAGCACAGCACGCGTAATGAAAACTTTGTTAAGGCAAAGTGCAGAGGCAAAAAATGGGGGAAATAAAAGTGAAGTGAAAACTGCAATTCTGTGGTAGGCATGGCGAAGTGCAAATACTCTAACTATGAAAAATCCATAAAAAACAAAAGGAATCCTTAAGCCTATACACTACTCAAGAAGGCGGCAGAAGGCGTGGCTTATTCCTAAAACAAACTTTTAGTTAACACAAGTGCTCTGCCCAAATTTGATGTCTCTACCTCTTATAAGCTCTGAGATACAAGCGTTCATACAGACATTTCGCATTTTCTTCACTTACAAAGACGCAAGAAGGCGTGGCTCATTTCTAAAACCAACTACAAATTCGCAGAAATGCTATGCTGAAATTTGTTGGCGCTAGCTCTTATAATCCTTGAGATATAAGCGTTCATACAGACATTTACAGTCTTAAACGTTGCTCTGCAGCAAAAGCTACAAAAAAGAGAATAAAATACATAATAACAATTAAAAAAAGTATAAATATTTAATGTATATTTATACACTAACTAATAACAACCCAAAAATACCCCTTAGCAAGAGTATACAAAAAAGAAAGAAAGAAAGAAAGAAAGAAACTTACCCCAACCAGAGCTCAATGTGCGAGAAGTGCATGAGGCGGACAGTGGAAGTCGAGTAGCATTTGCAGGCGGTGTCCTATGTTAGGGCTGACGACATCCGGACGACATGGACGACATGGACGACATGGCGACGTGGCGACAACGTGGAATTAGTTGTGCATGCTGCAGCACAGGAGTCAGCGCAGCGCGAGTTGCGGCGAAAAGCGGCGACGCGACGCCGCTGACCACTAAATTGCCAGGATGAAGTCGTGCCCAGGACTCTGACTGACTGGCCCAGTACGATGTTGATCAAATTAACAGCATGTGGTCGTGGTGTGCGTGGCTCCAGCTCCGGCTGCTCCTGCTCCTGCCTGCCTGCCAAACTTGGCTATTTGCGTAGCATACTTTGCAGCGCGGCCAGCGCGAGTGCCACAAATTGCTTCAGCTCGGGCAGCTGCCTAATTATTCGGCAGAACAACTTGTTACAAGCAAAAACTTTTTCACTGACACACACACACACACACAGCACAGCACAGTGGTACACAGCGGTGCTGTGGATGAGTGACAGTGTGACAGTGGGAACTTTTCTTGCAAAAAAAAACAGAAAAAAACAAACAACAATTGCAATTGTCGCATACTTTGTGCAAACTTTGTGCGAAGAAGACAAAGAATCACTTTTTAAAAGTCATGCTGCAAATAAATTATAAAACGCGGCGCAGAAAATTATTATGAGAAGGGGAGAAGTGAAAGGAGAGATACTAGTCAGCTAGAGAAGGCAGTGAAAGAGATGGAGAGAGAGAAAGAAAGAGAGAGATGGCAAGTCACGCTGGTCAGCAAAAGCCAATTCCAAGGACATGCTTGAACAATTTCAAAGCTACTTGAGACTCTGTAGAGTGTGTGTGTGTGTAGAGTGTGTAGTAGATGTGTGTGTGTGTGTGTGTAGTGTGTGTGCCTGTGTGTGTGTGCTGGGTATATCTTTGTGCCTGTGTGTGTCTTGCTGCGGCGAGAAAAATGAGACGTAATTGAAACTTTAACCCCTTTTGCAGCTCGTTGAAAAATTGGCATTATTCTTGAGGCTCTCTGCGGTTGCAGCCACAACAACAACAACAACAACAATGACAACAACAACACACAGAAAGCACGATAAATAAGCGGCAACTAAAGCATTCTCGTTTTGGCCCCAAGTATTTATTTTTGCTACGCTTTGATAAATGACTTTGACGTTGGCAAAGTTTGCGAGGTTGGGCAACTGCAAGGCGATGGTCGAAACCCAAACCAAAAACCAAGTTAAGAAACCCTTTTGCCAAGTTGTAGCCCAAAAAAAAAAAAACCACATTCGAGGCGTGGCCGAGCCACGCCCATCAATGACTTTTCTCATTAGACAGTCCAAGCGAGGGCAAAAAGAAATCGCAAAAGAAAAAGTTTTTCTGTTTTTCTTTTTTTTTGGGAGGGGGCAACATGTGTTAAGCGTCAGAGCGGTTAAAAACCTCAAAGCCAATGGCCAAAAAAAAAGAAAAAAAAAATAGTGAAATAAAATTGAAAAACCCCAAACCGAATAAAACAAAGCACAAGCCAATTGGCCGCCAATGCAAGAATGGAAAGAAACAGTTTGAAAAACATTTCAAAAAAGGATGAGAACACAGTTGCATGTTGCCCTTCCCCTTTCCCCTTCCCCCACCGAGAAACTTTCTGAACCGCATACTTCAACTTCAATTTGTTTGCCTGCAAAAGGGAAGGGAGGATTGAGGATTGTGGCACAACTCGTATTTCATTACTCGAACTGGTATTAAGTGGCAAAGTTTTGTGTTTAACAACTTTGAGCAGTCGAAGCAAAAAACAAAAAAAAAAAAAACCCCAAGTTGTTGCACGGTAAAAAGCAACAGAGGCAACAACTACTTGCACTTGACTTAACTGCACTTGCTCAGAGAGCACGCACACACGCTCAGTTCCGCTTAGTTTAGTTCAGGGGGAGAGGGGGAGGATGGAAACGACGTTAATGAAAGGCGACAAAAAACCGACAAACGCGATTAACTTTGCCCAAGATCTTGGCCACTTTAGCCCAAATTCTTTGCGAAAACTTTTTGCCACATTTGCATTGCATTTTTGATTGGTAATCCAGCTCGTGCTCTCTTTCTCTCTCTCCCCCTCTCTCTCTGTCTGTCTCTTTCCCTTTAATTAGCCGCGTGTGAGAAGCGTTAAAAGTTTTACGCATTTCTTCTTTGAAATTGCATAAATTAAGGCAACTTTGTTGTTGCTGCCGCATTCCTGCCATCCTAGCCAAGTTGCAAGTACCACATAATTCTAGTTTTTGGCATTGCATAATGTGAACAGAGAGCGAGAGAGAGAGAGAAAGAAAGAGGGAGAGGGGAAATGGAGGGCGAACTTAAGAACTTGTCGTAAACATACGTGATTTAGTTGCACTCCAGAATGCACTGCAATTTCATATTCATGAACTCGTTTTATGTCTCTCCCCAGTTGAGCTAATAAAACTCAAATGAATGAGCTATAGGTAGTAGGTACTTGTAACGCTATGCTATAAAAAAAAGGAAAAAAAATGGTTCCCCTCTTTCAATTTGCCCCCAACTAACTGCATAATCAGAATTTCTCTTCTTTTTTCCCATTCTGAGATCGCTTCTTTCTTTATTTGAATTTTCTATTTTTCCTGCCTGTTTTTTTAGTTTTTTCGCATTTTATAATGAATCTGTGCAATTTTTATATACCCAGTATACTTCAGTATCTTTAATAACTTCTAAGTTTACTATATCAATACAACTGAATTTTCAGGAATTTTCAGGACGATAATTATTGTAATTACCAAAAATTAACGTTTTAGCTTTGCAATTAAACATAAAATTCGTTTTTAATTCTATATACGAGGGCTGCAAGGAATGTGAATAACATATAAGGCAAACCTGAGCTGCAAGACATATTTCCTACAAATTTTAGAGCCCTAGCTTATATATGCAACGAGATATAGCTGTTCATACAGACAAAAAAAAACGGTATAGATACATTTAAGCAGTTTTATTTAGCTGCTTTCTACAACCTGTTTCAGTTAGCAAAAAGAGGTTTTTCCTTCTCTTTTCTCTTTTCTCTTTCTCTCTCTCTCTCCCTCTCTTTTACTATGCAAATTTATTAATATTCTCTGGCACAATTGTCACGCAAAACGAAGTTTAAGTTTGCTAGATAATCGCTTGGCTACTTAATTTTTCCATTAGTCAATTTAAATATGCAGAGCTCTCTCTCTCTCTCTCTTAGAGAGAGACCTGACATGAATTCGCCATCCGCCATCGATTGGACACACCCCGACGAGTCAAGCAAACAAGACAATTACCATAATTGCGCACTGCAAGTCATAAAAATTGAACAGGAGCTGGTCACTCCTTTTCACACACACACACACACACACACACACACACAAAGGCAAAGAACAAAAAATGCAAAATCATGCATTAAACATGCAACTTCTGACACTGCAAGTGTGTGTGTGTGTGTGGGGGGGAAAGGTAAAAAAGTGCATAGTTTTTCATACGTTTTACGTCATGGCGGGGCACTTTAAGCCATCATGAGACTGCGACTTCTGTTGTCCTTTGGCCTTTCGCTTGGACGTTGGCCAAGGCGTGGCAGCGCACAAAAGTATGCAACGCAATGGCTGCACTTGCGCTAAATTACATTTTCAATTTGTCAGTCAGAGCAGCAGCAGGAGGAGGAGGAGGAGTAGCCAAGCTGTAGCAAGCGGAAACAGCGCACAGCGTAAAGGAAAGAGAAAGGAAGCAAGGGGCGTGGCCGGGTCATCATCAATGGCAAATTAAGTAGCATCTTTGCAAATGTGTTTTTGATATGCTCACTCACCAAGTAGAACCTCTTTTTGGCGCATTATCCAGCAGATTTCGCGTCGCTCTCTCTCTCTCTCTCTCTCTCTCTCTCTCTCTCTGGGCCAAGCATGCTGAATATTTCATGAGGTGGCATCAATTTTGTATATGAATGTGGGCGAGGAGAGTCAGAGAATCTCAGGCTTCCGCTTTTTAATAACTTTCCATTTCCACACACAATGTTTACCGCCAAGATTCGCGATATATCAACGCGTCTGCCTCTGCTGCTGCTACAAGCTGCTTTATAATTTATGATCCTTGGCATCGACGACTCCTTCGTCAACACACACACGCACACACCCACACACACACGTGTCGCCAAGTTTTGTATAATTTTTCAAGCTGCATGAATATTAACTGCAAGCGGACCGCGAGAATGCAGCCTCCTGCCTGCCAGCCTGCCCGTCTGGCAGCCTGTCTGGCATCTCTGCGTGCTTGCCTGCCTACTTGCCTGCCTGCCTGCCCGTCTGGCATCCCTGCCTGCCTGTCTGGCATCTCCATACATCCAACTCGGCAGCATTTTTCAGGCTACTTGAGCGACACTTTTATTTTGCAGCCCTGCGAAACTTTCAAGTGTCAGGGTGTGCGGCCTTCTCTCCCTCTCTCTCTCTCTCTCTCCCTCTCTCTCTGCTTACTTATGCATACGTGTGGCTTAGTTTTGTCACCATTTTACATACTTGATGAAAATGTGCACAAATTGTCGTTTGTCTATTGGCAATGTTGCTGCGACATGTTGTTGCCAGGTTTGCCAGCTTTATTTTTTTTTTTTTTTTTTTTTTTTACAACATGCCACGCCTCCCACGCCGGACTACTAAGCTGCTGACTGCGGCAGGTAACAAAGCGCTGCGGCAACATGGATAATTTGCTTAAGCTCAGCAAGCAGAAAATAACATTTTGCGCACAAGTTCACACACACAATGGGCATGGATGAAGGCGACCTTTGGCTTCTCTCTCTCTCTCTCTTTCTCTCTTTCTCCCTCTCTGCTTATCACATGGCAAGGGCCAACACAAAAAGCAGACTGTCCGAGCGTTCGCTCTGCCAGAGCTTTGGGCAGCTGTGCAGTTTAAATGTGACTCCGTGTCCTTCTCAAAAATAAAATAGAATAAAAAAACAAAGACAAGTGGAAAGGGAAAAGCTGGACAAAAAAAAACATGACTAATAGTTTCGTAACAGAGAGAAAAGGCAAAACAAAAGCCAGACAGAGTGTCAGATAAAAGCTAAAAAAGGATGGCAAATGACAGACAGATACGCACACACACACACACACACACACACATGCACACACACACTGCTGCATTTGGTAAACGTGTCAATTAGTTGAACATCAAAACAGTTAACGATGTTCATGCTGATCGAATGAATCAGCAGGAAAGTTCAATTTGCAACAGGGCTGGCAACTCTTGGGTGCAAAAACAAGTTGGCAGCACTGATTATATCTGCAAATAACACACGTACCTGTATGCAAATGAACAGCAATCGATAGTCAATGATCGATAAATGCAATACGCTTATCTACAGCTGCTGCCAATTAACTCCATGTTGCCGTTTGAAAACAAAAACAAATTAAATAACCTAAATTTAAATTATTAATTATTTAAATTATTTCTTACTTTTTCTCTTTATCCTAAGCACACTTTCTTTAAATTATAATTCATTTAAATTATCTCTTAATTTTCTCTTTATGCTAAGCACATTTTCTTATTAACTTTTTTTAATTTAGTTGTTTAAGTTCTTTATCAGTTGCCCTGCTCAATGCACGACTTTGTTAGTATCTTATTCCACTAAGAGAATAACACCTTTATAATACTTGTATATAATAGCTATAGCTAAACATTTGTTAGCTATTATATGCTTTGTGCTTTAAAAACAACAAGTTGGTACGTCTTAGTTCTGACTGTGTGTGTGTGTGTGGGCTTAGACTTGCATATTTTGGTTGCCCCAAACACACATACCTGCACAAGCAGATCAACAGTTGGCTTTGTCTGTGTGTGTGTGTGTAGAGACTTCAAGTAAAGAAGAAGAAAAACACACAAAGTTGCAAAACCAAATCGCACATAAGCTGCGCGCTTGTCGTTGCTAAGACCAGCCCACACACACACACACACATACACACAATTACATAAAACTATACACACATAGGTAGCTTGGGGGGAAGAAGGAGGAGTGGGCTGGAGCTGGCCCGGCTTGCATACAAATGTCAGCAGTGCGAGCAGAGCAAAGGACCACAGTCCATAAATTTTGTAGCGCGCAACATTTTGCTTTGTTTTAACTCATTTGCCCTGGCGCCACAGTGGCTGCCCCCCTCTCCCTCTCTCTCTCTCTACTGACTCGCTCTGTCTCACTCAGGTACACTTGCTTTCTTTGCTTGGCTTGTTGCACGTCGGGGGTTATGACGTCGTGGGGGGTAACCGCAGCAACTGCCCACACGCCTGCGGATATGCAACAATGTAGCCAAAGTTTTCTGTGTCGCGCCTTGTGCTCTCCCTCTCTCTCTCTGGCATGGGCATTATGTGCTCCAAGCGTGACTAATATGCACATGTTCAACTGCGCCACAAAACGTTTTGACAATAAACCAAGAGACAGACAGAGGAGGAGGAGCAGAAAGAGAGGAAGCAAAACAGACTCCAACTTGCCATTTGATTTTTGCATTTCTGTTTTTGATATCTTCAACAGCAGCAGAACCGACACCAGCAGCAGCACCGCTAGAAACAGCAGCAAGATGGCCAAGGATTTGAGCACACTGGGCTGGGATTACTTCATGTTTGTGGCATTTATAGCGCTTACCGTCTTGGGACCACTCTGGACGCGCATTTTTGGCAAAGCAAAACAACGCAGCAAGGCAGACTATGTCTTTGCCACCGGCGGTGTATCCATTGTGGCTGTAATGATTTCCATAGCACGTGGCACACTGGGCGTGCGCTCCGTGTTGGGTAAGCACAGCTCTCTCTCTCTCTCTCGCCCACTCTCTCTTCCTATCTCTTAGAACTTTCCCTCTATAATTTTCCCCCACTTTTTGCAGGCTATCCCAGTGAGCTCTACTATCGCGGCTCGGCCATGTGGGAGATTGTATACGGCATGATGAGCGCCTATCCCATTGTTTGCTTCATGTTTGTTCCAGTCTACTTCAATCTGGGCATTACCTCTGTCTATCAGTACATCGATCTAAGGTGAGTACAACATTTAATTAGCACAAATGCGACAACATTGTTCAAAAATTCATTTTCATTTCCACCCCCCGCCCCGCCCTGCAAGAGAAGAAAACAAAGTGAGTTTACCCCCGCCCCTCTTATCGCGCACAATTTTATTCTTCATTAAGGCGACCAAATGAGACTAAACAGGCCAGCAAGGAGGGGAAGGTGGGAGCAGCACGACAGCAAACAGGCTGACAGTCTGGGCCAAATAAATTTGAATACTATATAAAAAACAAAAAATAAATGTTGGCAAACAGCAGCAGCGCACAACACAAATAATCTATATAGTATTTTGGCTGTCTGTACTTTGTCCAGGGCCCCAAGACCAAGACCCAAGACTCTACTCTGTAGTGTCGCCTCCTTGTCGTCTTTTGCCTTATCGCTGCCGTAGCAGCCTAATTGTTTTTTAAGATTGAAACTAATTTGTTATCAAATGTTTGCAGTTTCGACAACAAAATTCAATTAATTGCAAAAACTGACAAACGCGTTGCCTTCTACTGCCCAGACTCTCCCTCTGGCAATGCTCCCTTCTTCCTCCTTTCTCCTCCCTCCTCCATCTCAGCCTCAGCCTGCCCTCCCGTGCGCAGCTTGAGGCAATGTCCATGTGCGGGTGGGCGGGGCGTCCTGCGACTACGACTTGAGCATAATTTGATTCAAATTTAATTGGCAACCGCCCAAAGATGGCAGGCCGAATCTGTGCGGAATTGAGAAATTATTTAAATGCTGCATCAGTGGCAAATTGATTGATTGCTCTTAGCCAGCCAGAAAACAGCGACAGCCTGAGTTAGTTTCAGTCAAATTTATGGAATATTAAATTTAAGATAGTTATTTAGCTAGATATCTTCAAAAAAGAATAATTGATTGACTATTTAGGCTGATTTAGGGGGCTCAGAATCAAGCATGGATAGTGCAAATTTTCGAATATTTTAAATTCTCAATATTTTGATGCAGAATCAATATAGGGTTCAAATCTTGGAGAAAAAGCTATCTACCTTGAAAATCCCATCATTTTTAACGAAGTTATGAGTTTTGGAAGATTTAAAAGGGTTTTCTATGGATCTATAAGTCTGGCGAATGGATAGCAGGATAGTCCAAATTTTCGAATATTTTATATTCATAATATTTTAATACAGAATCAATATAGGGGCCAAATCTTGGAGAAAAAGCCATCTACCTTGAAAATCCCATAATTTTTAACGAAGTTATGAGTTTTGCAAGATTTTAAAGGGTTTTCTATGGATCTATAAGTCTGGCGAATGGATAGCAAGATAGTCCAAATTTTCGACTATTTTATATTCTCAATATTTTGATGCAGAATCAATATAGGGCCAAATCTTGGAGAAAAAGCCATCTACCTTGAAAATCCCATCATTTTTAACGAAGTTATGAGTTTTGAAAGATTTTAAAGGGTTTTCTATGGATCTATAAGTCTGGCGAATGGATAGCAAGATAGTCCAAATTTTCGACTATTTTATATTCTCAATATTTTGATGCAGAATCAATATAGGGCCCAAATCATGGAGAAAAAGCCATCTACCTTGAAAATCCCATCATTTTTAACGAAGTTATGAGTTTTGGAAGATTTTAAAGGGTTTTCTATGGATCTATAAGTCTGGCGAATGGATAGCAAGATAGTCGAAATTTTCGACTATTTTATATTCTCAATATTTTGATGCAGAATCAATATAGGGCCCAAATCTTAGAGAAAAAGCCATCTACCTTGAAAATCCCATCATTTTTAACGAAGTTATGAGTTTTGGAAGATTTTAAAGGGTTTTCTATGGATCTATAAGTCTGGCGAATGGATAGCAAGATAGTCCAAATTTTCGACTATTTTATATTCTCAATATTTTGATGCAGAATCAATATAGGGCCCAAATCTTGGAGAAAAAGCCATCTTCCTTGAAAATCCCATCATTTTTAACGAAGTTATGAGTTTTGGAAGATTTTAAAGGGTTTTCTATGGATCTATAAGTCTGGCGAATGGATAGCAAGATTGTCCAAATTTTCGACTATTTTATATTCTCAATATTTTGATGCAGAATCAATATAGAGGCCAAATCTTGAAGAAAAAGCCATCTACCTTGAAAATCCCATCATTTTTAACGAAGTTATGAGTTTTGGAAGATTTAAAGGGTTTTCTATGGATCTAAAAGTCTGGCGAATAGTCCAAATTTTCGAATATTTTATATTCACAATATTTTGATCCAGCATCAATATAGAGGCCAAATCTTGGAGAAAAAGCCATCTACCTTGAAAATCCCATCATTTTTAACGAAGTTATGAGTTTTGGAAGGTTTTATAGTGTTTTCTATGGATCTAAAAGTCTGGCGAATGGATAGCAGGATAGTCCAAATTTTCGAATATTTTATATTCATAATATTTTGATACAAAATCAATATAGGGGCCAAATCTTGGAGAAAAAGCCATCTACCTTAAAAATCCCATCATTTTTAACGAAGTTATGAGTTTTAGAAGGTTTTATAGTGTTTTCTATGGATCTAAAAATCTGGCGAATGGATAGCAGGATAGTCCAAATTTTCGAATATTTTATATTTATAATATTTTGATGCAGAATCAATATAGGGGCCAAATCTTGGAGAAAAAGCCATCTACCTTGGAAATCCCATCATTTTTAACGAAGTTATGAGTTTTGGAAGGTTTTATAGTGTTTTCTATGTATCTAAAAGTCTGGCGAATGGATAGCAGGATAGTCCAAATTTTCGAATATTTTATATTCACAATATTTTGATACAGAATCAATATAGGGCCCTTGAAAATCCCATCATTTTTAACGAAGTTGTGAGTTTTGGAAGGCCATAGAGTGATATAGGGGTCTTAAGAGTATTTAGATGCTGCATCTTTATATACGATTACTTTCATTCTGATAATCAACTTGGATGCAGCTGATTCATGCGTCAGGCAATGACAAATTTACTTTTCCTGGATGACATTAGCATTAGCAGCAGCACTCGAGCTAATTACACGAGCGTGGGAGAGGGAGAGAGAGAGAATAGTTTACCCTAGTTGCGACTACAACTTGGGCTTCACTTGTCCACATCAATCTTGGTTAGTGACATTGTCTTGGCTGCGATTAGTCGTCAGGCTCTACCCTCGCTGCCTGCCTGCCTGCCATCCTTCCTGCCCAGCTTTGATCACATTCCAGCCACATGGCAAATTTCATGTGCGATTTAGTTTGATGACAACCAAATGACATTGAGACGACACAACCCAAAAGGGCTGTAAGGGACTAGAGAAAGGGCAGGATGGGGCAGGGCAGAGCAGAACAAGATGTTGCCCGGACAACAAAAAGTTGTTACAAATTTGAAGCCTCATTGTCGCTTGTCATCGCAACTGGCGCTGACTGCCGCGACATGTTTATGCATACAACTTCATCAAAATCGGCAAAGGCAAAGGATGAAGACAGCAGAAGAGTCGGGGGGCGGGTAGGGGGGCAGAGACAAGTCGCTTTAGCTGATAAGTGAATATGCTACAAATTGGCAGACACACACACACACACACAGAGAGAGAGAGATAGAGCGAACAAGACAAAGACAATGCCAAACATAAGAGATGAGAAAGGACAAAGACTTTCACAACGTACTATGACAATGCAAAGCAAATAAGTTAATCAGCAGGCTGATAGACTACAACATACGCTATAAAAATACGTGCTACAATTTACTATATAAAATAAATTAAAATGAAAATAAAATATATATTACTTATACAGAGGTATTTTGCATTGGAAAAAAAATATTATAAAGTGTATAGATATATAGAAGTACAAATAAAAAAAATATATATATAAATATCAGAGTTGTATCATATAGCAAATACTCTGAAATTTCAGAAAATCCCCCGCTCAAAGTTCAAACTACTCAGCTTACATGGGTTAAACAGCATTTGGGTCACAGATTAAGCCATCCTCTAAGCTAGGGTATCAAGAGCAAGAAGCCAAGTGAATTCATAAAAAAAAGCAAAAAGAAACAAAGAAACCCCCTACCCCGCCCTCACACACACACTGACACACTTGAGCTCGTCTCGTCTGTTGACAAATTGTATGACAATTCGTTTGTGTCATAATGTTTATAAATAGCGCATGTTGTTGCTGTCAGGCCCAGTATGTGTGTTGACACCCAAAGTCAGAGAGTCGCAGAGTCACAGAGACTCTCGCACAGTGTCGCCCGCCGCACAGTGTGTCAACCCCATTCAGGCGAGTTAGTCAAACTTGCAAAAACAAAAAGTGACGGCGGCGGCAACCCTGCAGGAAAACTCACAAACCTTTTTATGCGAAAATCATAAAAATTTATGGAAATTAGAATGAGAAAAAAGAAAACACACACACATAAATGATATTTTAATGGCAACGCGTGAAAAGTACAAAATTCTAAGAAAATAAGAATTTTAAGAGAAATTTAGAGATTTTTAAAGAAATCTTTAAATATGTATGCTTAAATAATATATGAATTATTTAGGGTATTAATTTAATAAGGAATAAAAGAAATCTCAGCTTTTTTATATATTCACCAATTTTTTTATATAAAGTTGATAAGAAACTTGATTTCTTATCGATAATTATCGATTATAAATTATAATTTGCACATACACTTCGATTTTTAGGTTATGTCATTTTTCACATCAAATTAAACTTAAAATCGATTTTTGTATCGATAATTTTGACACAGTATTTGATTTTAAGGTTATGTAATTTTTTCAGCTGTCTTTTTTTATCGATAACTTTGTACCGATAATTTTAACACAGTATTTGATTTTTAGGTAATGTAATTTTTTCAGCTGTGTTTTTATTAAATCTTTAGCTATTTTGGCTTTTTTGTTTAGCTTTTTGTTCCTCTCAAAAGTTGGCAACATTTCCTGTCGCCGAAGTGTGTTTATAGCACGCTCCCATTTCCTGCTGGGATCAAGCTAACGCTCACGCACACACACAAGCACACACACGCACACACACACTCCCACACACACCTACAGCTATAGCGAGTGAAGGCTTTGACTTGGCAGACTTGTCAGCAGCCTGTCGCAAGTGACGTCTGCCACTCGGCACATGCCCTTTGCCCTCGTCTTATGAGCTCCTATGCGAGGCGACTCAAGTGTTACGAGCCAACACCAACATTTGTAGCCCCCCCTCATCCTCGCCAGCAATGGTCAATGTTTCAACTTGACCAGCGGAGTCCCCTTTTTTGCAGTTTGTGTTTGTGGTTGCAGTGCAGGGAATTGAATGTGAATACGAAAACGAATACGAATGCGAAAGAAAATTGATTCAACGCTGGTTTTGGCTGCGGATCAATAAGACACTTGTTAGCACTTAATGCGAAACAAGGCAAGTGCCCAAAAAGAGCAGTCGCTGGGAGGGGGAGTGGGGTGTGACAGTGAGTGCATTTGAATTTCGCTTGAATATTTACGAGTACAAGGGGTTGGCCAAAGTGCCTGGCACACACACACACACACACAGCCACACACACGTCAAAGCCCATCAAAGACGGTTAGCCCAGTCGTAAAAAGTATTCAAGGAGGAGGTAGATGGAGCAGCAGGAGGAGCAGGAGGCGGATTCATCCCATGCACGCATAAATAAAGACATTTTTTGGTATGACTGACACCCACACACACGCACACACTCACAGGTTGGTTAAGTGGAGAGCAAAGCAATTTGCAATTCAAAGACAACAAAGTTGTCGTTGACAGCGACACGTTTTTACTCTACTCCTCCTGCTGCTCCTCCCTGCTCCTGCTCCTGCTCCTACTGCTCCTGCTCCTACTGTTCCTGCTGCTCCCTGCTCCTGCTCCTCGTCCTCCTCCTCCTCCCTCCTGCATTCATGATCGTGATTCGGTTTTATCGCAGCACTCACAACTCACATGGATGATTATGTTTATTTATGCGTCGCATTTAATCCAATCAAAATGGCAGAAGGCTTCCCAAATGGCAGCCCAACAGCAGCGCACAGCCTGTCCGCCACGTCGCCTTTGATTATAAAATTAACTCGACGCAATGGACCAGAGCAATCGTAAGCTCCCAGTGCGGCGATTAGGTATGGCTGCAATTCCCGTATCTAACGCTCAACCCGTATTAAATTTCGGTCCCTAATTTATGCTTTAGTCCAGGCAGAGAGAGAGTGAGAGAGGGAGAGCGCGTGAGAGTGTGTGAGAGAGAGAGCGACGACGACGCCCCACATTGATAAATGATTCGAGCGGGTCGGGCAAATTGCAAATGCGTCAAGCGGCTAAGTCAGTCTTAAGCGGTTCCACAGCGCAACGAGCGGTAATGCATTCTCAATGAATTTCTCACATAGCAGAGGAGGGATAGGGTAGGGGCAGGCTAGGGGCTGAGTAGGGGCAGGGTAGGGGTAGAGTAGGGGTTAGCTCTACGGTTTCCCGCAATGCTGCCTGGTCAATGACGCAGCCACAGGGATGCCGGGTTGGAGGATTGAGTTAGGTGTAGAGGGTGTTGTTGGCGGTACAGCGGGATGCCTGTGGCCTTGCCTATTAATTGCATTACCGCTGTACGCGCTCTCCCACTCCCCTCTCCCTCCCCCACAACCACCCCCTTTCACACTTTCGCGCTGCAGCAATTATTGCATACTTTGCGGCACTTAAATATAATTTAAAATTATTAGGCAACTGCAAATGCAATTTAAGATTAAATGCAGATATAGAATGACTAAGAGAGCTATAGCCAGAGAAGGACAGGGGGAAGGGGGAAGGCAGGCAAATCAATTAAAGTATAACAAAAGCCGCCCACTGTGCACAGACGACGACGCTCAATCAACAAACTTGCAGGCAGAGGCAGCGACAGCGATAGCCTCAGGTCATCACTCACAGTCAGAGAAAGAGAGAAAGAGAGAGAGAGAGAGAGCACAAAGAGTGTGAGAGAGAGAGTAAGCCAAGCAGAGGAGCAGCAACAGAGAGAGAGAGAGAGAGAGAGCATGGGATGAAAGCAGAGCACTTATTGTGATGAACACGATGTTAACAGGCTAAATGAGAAACAATTGCTACAAGCGAACAACAACAACAACAAGCAGACACACACAGTCACACACACAAACACACAGACACACACATAGAGCAGCCAAGACATGGCACAAAAGAAGAGACGAAGAAACAATAAATCCCATAAATCATATTAAATTGACATATCAGGCAAAAATTGACCGCAAGCGAGCGACAAGGCAGGAGAGAGCGAGAGAGAGGGAGTGACAGAGAGAGAGAGAGAGAGAGAGAGAGATGTGTTGTTGAGCCAAGCATGAGAATGTTCACAATATGTTGTACGTGTGCGTGTGTCTGCGTGTGTGTTAGCCACAATAACATTTCTTTATCAATTTCCGTTACAAGAGCAGCATGTGCAAATGCCTAAATAAACGTTTGTCTACTATTTTCCTGCCCCTCCCCTACTGCCCCCCCCTCGCAACATCCCAGTGACACGCCTTTGCAATTTGTGGTTTTTGCCACACACACGGACACACACACACACACACGCAGGCACGTGTTGTGCAATCTCTAGGCAAGAAAGCGTGCCCTCTCCCTCTCCCTCTCTCTCTCTCTCTCTCTCTCTCTCTCTCTCTCTCTCTCTCTCTCTCTCTCTCTTTGCACACTTGTCATTAGCCAACGCAAATTGGGCCCGCTCGATGGCCATACTTAATGGCCTTTTAATAAAGCCACGACAACTGGCATTATGCTTGAAACATTTTTATGACAATGGCTGCACACACAGGGAGACAGAGAGAGAGAGAGAGAGAGAGACACTGCTGACTCAGCTGCCATAATTAAAATAGATGTAGGTTATGTACACACACACTCGCACACACACACGCACCTCACACATGCGCCATGTTGTACACGCTGTCAACTATTTAAGCCGCTTAAGCAGCAGCAGCAGCAGCGGCAGCAGGAACATAATCCCGCATTGAAAGCCACGCTTAATCATAAAGAAAACTGCAATCGATTCATGAATACCCTGTGCAAAATATCGTTATCGACAATTAGCTTGAGTCAAGCAAGCAAACCTGTCTGTCACCTGCTGGCTGCCAATTAGCGCTGCAATCATTCAAATGATTGAGCCAACTTGACATGCAGATAAGCCAGACTAATAAATATATACATATGTGTGTATGTATTTGTCTTTGGCCATTAATCATTTAGTGTGCCATCAATGGGGCACACACACAGAGAGAGAGGGAGAGAGAGAGAGAGAGAGAGAGAGAGCGAGTAGTGGATTATGCAGTCAGCTTAGCTTGTACACACATACTTATGCACACAAGTGTCTATGTGAAGCTGTAATAAGGCCACTAATGCCCTCCTACCAACTGCCTGACTTGTCACACAGCAAGTGTGCACAGGCACAATGGGATGGATGACCTTATTTGCACTTTAATATATGTTTTGTGCACGGTGTATGCCATTTTATTGATGGCCTGCCAACTCTGGCGAACTTTGGCAACACTGGCTGTATATAGCTGCAAGTGTTGTAGATCGACTGAGACAGTTATCGATTAAACATGCTGCCAATTGCAACATGGTGAATTTGGTGCTGCCAGATCTGCATATCCTTAGCCTTCAGGACTATCGATAATTTCACTTTTTGGTCACACTAAATTAAACGCTTGCAATTAAGTTGGCAACTCTTATACGCTGTGCCACTCTTATACGTTGCATCATACTTATACTTTGCCCCACTCTTATACGTTGCCCGGACTCAGTTAATTTAACTGCAATAGAAAACTTGCTTGACAGATTAATTAATAATATAAGTTTACGGCATTTTAAAGTGCGCTAAAAATTTAAGAAAAATAGCCTGCAATTTTAATTTTCTTAAGAAAATATTTACGTATTTTACTTAATAAATTTTGCACATATTTTTTTCTGAAAGAATATGCATTGTTATTCATATATAAAAATGAAATTTAAGTACTCAACACATGAACACCCTGCTGCTGCTGGGGGGAAAGCCTGGGCGCCTGCGGGCCACACAAGTGGCCCTGAATCGATCGTTAGACGCAACCCTAAACTGGAGGAGTCCTGTTCGGGCCACTTGGCGCCTTGTCGCGCATTTTGCATCAAATTAACACACAAATTTTTATAACCATGTGCCAGCCGAGCCACAACAAGGAGCAGCAGCACCAGCAGCATCATAAAAAGCCGACACAACTATAAAAACAATCAAAACGAGTTACGAACTCGCCAATTTTCTCGACGTGCTCTTGTTAGAACACCTTAACCCACCACAGCCCCGACACTTCCCTCTTAACCGTACCGTGCCTTTTTTGTTTTTTTTTCTGTTGTTTTTGCACCCGAAAATGTCGTAAATTTACGCGGCACGGCAGAAACTTGAGCTGCAGCTGCCACGCCCTACTCTCCCCCCCCCCCACGCGTTTTACAGCTGCAGTAAATCATAAAAAAAAGAAGTATACGCACATAAAAAGGGCAAACCCATTAAAACTTTAATAAACGCCGCTAATAAAAGTAAATAAAGGAACGACAGCAGCAGCAGCAGCAGCGTCGTCAGTTCCTTAATTAACGCTGTAAATCGAGCCACGGCTACCGCTAAGCACCCTGTCGTAGCACCCTGTCGTAGTCACAACTTGCCACTCACCTGTCGCCATATCGTTCGTATCATATCGTTTCAGATTCAAGAGTCGCACCGTACGCTGCCTCGCCTCGGCCACGTATATTGTTAGGCAAATCTGTAATCTCGGCATAACCGTCTATACGCCCAGTGTGGCCCTGTCGGCTGTAATTGGTATACCCTATTGGGCCTCCATAGTTGGCATGTCCATCATCTGCATATTCTTTACAATTATGGTAAGTTTGCTTGGAGAAAGTGCGCGTTCGTGCACGAGCTCTACGCAATCCTGACACGCATTTCTCTCTCGTCTTGTAGGGCGGCTTGAAGGCGGCCATCAATGCGGATGTTATACAGACCATAACCATACTGTTGGTAACCGTTGCCGTCTGCATACAGGGCACCCTGTCCAGTGGTGGACCCAGGAAGGTCTATGAATCGAATCGTGATAATGGTAAGCAATCATGGGATTCTCTTTCAAATCCTGATCATGTCAACTTATTAGCGAATCGGCATATGGCACTGCATATGTGTGTGTGTATTAGTGGGGGGGTGCTCCTCCATGTGTGTGTGTGTGTGATGTTTTGCTGACGAATGATGACTATTAAAATGGCATCCATTTTTGGTTTTTCTTGTTGTTGTTGTTTGCTGCGTCGGCTCATTATGCACATAAATGATGATGATAAAAACGGCATAAAACAGCAAGAGCCTGTGGGATGATAAAACAGAGAGAGAGAATGAGCACAAACAATCAAGAGAAGAAGAAGAGGCAGCTGCACGAAAGATTGTGGTTAGGATGAGTTTGCGTGACGACAGTAATAAATGTCTGACAGCAGTGCGCGCGTTTGTCACATGAGCTTGAGTTGTTGTCTGTCATTCTGACAATTGGCAAGCTCTGGGAATATGCCCATATGGAGAGCGCATCCCCATCCTGCCCAGCCACAATGCTCCCCATGCAACTGCCTCTTGCAATTTCATCGCACCTACCTCTTTCATTCACACTGTCTTCCCTTTTCTCATGCCATTCCTTTTTTTTACCGTAGGTCGCTTGAATTTTTGGAACTTTACCGGAGACCTCACGGTACGAGTTGACACCACCTCCGCATGGCTGGGACAACTTTTTATGTCACTCTCGCAGATTGGCTGCCAGCAGAACTTCATGCAGCGCTACGTCAGTCTCAAGTCTCTCAAGGAGGTGCGAAAGTAAGTTGCACTTTAATTAAATTAATTTATTTTAAGTTTCATTTTAAATTAACACGCGCACTCATAAATGTTTGTGAGTTTTCCACCTGCGACTGGCGATAATTCGATAGGCAGCAAAATGACTATCGATGCAATTTTCGGCTGCAATTAGAAATGTAAAAAATAAATAATGCATAAAATGCCAATAACGCAAGCTCATTTATCGATTTTTTTTTCACTTGCGACTGGCGATAATTCGATAGGCAGCGAAATGACTATAGATGCACTGTCAGTTTTCAGCTGCAATTAAGAATACCGATAGGTTTGCATAAAATACCAATAACGCAAGCTTATTTATCGATATTCTAATCAGATGATATTGCATTGCCAATAACCAACAACAACAATTGTTTTCGTTTCAGAGTGATGATAAGTAATGTTCCCATTGTGTTCATATTCTTTGCACTCTCCTGGTTGTCCGGCATGGTCATCTATTCCACATACATTAACTGCGATCCCTATGCCGAGGGCTATATCAAGAAACCCGATGAGATTCTGCCATTCTTTGTGGAGGATCAATTGGGATTCCTGCCCGGCTTTGTGGGTATCTTCATGGCAACATTATTCAATGGAGCGCTCTGGTGAGTATATAAGTTTATAAAAAATAGCTAGAAATATGTAAATATATATATATACTTATCTAGCATGATGGTGTCGAATCTTAATTCCCTGGCGACCGTTTGCTGGGAAGATTTCGTCTCTCAGCTGCCCAGGTTCAAGGGACTCAGTGATAAGCAACAATTGCGTATCATTAAAATTGTGACCATTGTCTGCGGTCTGATAATCATGTGTGTCGCCTTCGGTGTGGGACTCTTGTCGGGCGTCATTGAGTCATCGCTTTTGGTTTTCTCCGCAACATCTGGTCCGCTTCTCGGTTGCTTTATTTTGGCCATGATGGTACCGGTGGCCAATTGGAAGGGCACATCTGCCGGCATGGTAACAGCCTGTGCATTTGTGCTTTGGATTATTGGCGGTAGCATGACCATTGACAAACCCACAACCATGCTGCCCACCTCAACGGAGGTAAGCAAATAAATAGTATAGTATGGCAGGAGCCCAGCATAAACACAGCAAATCTTTCTTCTAGGGATGTTCAAACTTCACCTTCTCGCGATCCATTGCCAAGCCCAGCAGCAGCGTCGATGAGTTGCCCTGGTTGTTAACCCATACTCCAATCGATGGTTTCAATCAAACCTTTGTGGATCCGACTCCTCGCATTGCCCACGAACGGTAAGTCGAGAGTGACATATCTGTGAATATGCTTGGAGTGTAATCTAAACTAATCTAACCCACTCGCAGCACCGCATTGGAGGCATTCTACTCGATCAGTTTTATGTACTACAGTTTGATTGGTACCGCGCTGACGGTACTTATCGGAACCCTAATTAGCTGTCTGACCCAACATGCGGATGATGAATACGATGCCAAACTGCTGCATCCGATCATCTTTCGCTGCTACGAACGTCTCAATGTGCCCAAACCGTATTACATCAAGCATGAGGAAGAATCAGGGCTGAATAGACGCAGCAGTTGTAACTCATCAGCGACTACTACCTGTAACAAGGATGAGAAAATTAATCATGCATTCGATCCGACTCCCAATGAGGCGAAGACCAACCCAATTGCCACGGTCTTTACGAATTCCAGTGCCAGCCCCAGTCCCGGTGATGTCGAACGCCGTGGCTCAATCTGCAATACCAGCCGAATCCAATTGGATGCAGTACCCTCTGGCGAGACGGGCGTGTATCGGCATCTTGGCTCGAAGGCAAATCTGTGAGAGGAGGAGAAGGACCACACACACACACACACCTAGAAATCGCTGCAAATACTTACAAAATTATTGAAACAATTTAGTGTATAATTAGTTTGTACTTCGTAAGCTAAGCCATATATTAATTAGTCCAGTTAACTTACTGAGCGAGAAAGATAGAGAGTGAGTAATAGTCGTACACCTTCTGTGTATCAAGTCGATAAAGATGCTGTGATTACTTATTGTACAAGAGTAGATATACATACTAATATGCGCATATTGTAATGTTCCTAGAAAGATGTTCCGCATGCGTATTGTAGCAAGTCAATTTGATGTCTATGTACTTATGTAATATGTAAGCAAATGCTATAACAATATTTTCAACTCAAACCGATTTTTGTGCAATAGTTAAGCGAAATGTATTTAAATAAATATAGAGATTGTATAATTGGGTTTTATATATATTGATTAATGGGAAGAATATATTCAAATTTCATGTTGCAGTCTGTTTGTTTTATATAAAATAATAAAATAAACAAAATTGTTGCTGTTTTCAAATTGTTCGTTAAATATTCGCGTTGCGCGCTACAAAAAGTGCTGCCATTTTCTGTTAGTGCTGCCCAACGTTTCAGTCGAGGGTCAGTCAGCTGTTTGTCGATAACGATAACGCGCACAGCTGTTAGCCAACAGTGCTGGCAACAAGTTGATTAGCTTGAAATCTAAATATTATTCCAATTGAGCAGCTTTATTCCTTTCAATTGCAGTTAAACATTAATAAAAAATGTCTCTAATCTTTGCTTGCTGCAAAACCCGATAAATTTAGCATATAAAGAAAACGCTGAAAACTAGCTGGAAATGTTTGCGCATCTCTGACGCCAACAAAATGAATTTGTGGGGGTTTTATTGTTAGCGTCGCGCCGATGTGCAAAGCACGCAAAAACACAGAAAGTCCAGAAATAAATAATTGCCAATAAATATGGCTACTTTGGCCAAACCAAAAAAGGTAAGTAATACGCAATGCTTAAATATTAATTGGAATAAATAGAACAATCTATGTACTACGTAGAAAACAAAAAGGCAAAGCGTGTCCAAAGAGCAGTGGCAAGCAGCAACAGAAGAAGAGGAAGAACCCAATGATGAGTTATCAACAACAAGTAGATCCGACGAACAAAGGCATGTTGGAACTGCGTCGCTATTGGAAGAGTTCGAGCGTGTGGCCGCTTTAGCCAGCAACAGCAGCGGCAGCAGCAGCAATAACAATGCCGAAGCCATTATTAGTCATGACTGTTGCATATCAAACGACGTGCAGGCCAATGAGATAGCAACAACAACAACAACAGCAATAGATATGCCAACAGTGGAAAAAGTGGAAGCGACGCCGAGTGCACCAATTGCACCGGTACCAAACGTACCGCTCGTACAATATCCAAATCTATTACCAATACGATTAACCAATGCGCTTATCGAGGAGCAATCCACGAAGATTGTATACAAACCGAAGGTGGTTCATACGTCAGGTTACGTTCTGGCCAGCAGTAGTCTGAAACCCTTTACGTGCGAGCAGCTGCGGGAACTCTATCATTGTGCCGACCTGGAGCTGGCCAAACAATTCGAATTAGAGTTCCTAATGAACACCCTGCTCGAATCAAGCGAAACAGATCCGCTTTATCTGGCACTGCAAGAGTATTATAATCTACAGGGCAAACTTACATCAAATTTGCACGATATCAAGAGGAAACGTAAGGAGTGCAAAGATGCACAGCAAGAGGTATGGCAAAGGAAACCAGTGACGCGCTCATTTAGTGCCACCTGTGGTGATGGCAATGTGGTGAGCGAAAGTGTAACCTATGAGTAAGTAAGATCTACGGTTTCATATCCCAAAATCAATGCAGTAACAGTAACCCGTTTTATATTCCCAGTCGCATCAAAGTGAATTCCATCAATCTGGAAGCCTCCTCGGCAGCTCTGACAAGCCTGTATGATCTGGTCTGTCATACGTACACCACAAACCTTATTGATGCGAAGATAACCAAAGTTAAAATAGATCAGATTGTCAATGAACTACTGGCATATCCTTACGTGGATCCGCAGGCTTCTGTTGTATTGCACTACCAGTTGGATGTTGTCGCCTTGCAATGTGTGGCACAGTTGAGGCGTGCCATAGGCATCCTGTTCAGCTTTGCACGACGACCCAGTCCTAATGCGGTATGACTATTAAGATGAATATATATTTTAATATACTACATGGTATTCTTGATTCCGTTAGAATTTCGACGCAGATCTCAAACTGTGGATGCGAAAGCTTGTCGCATTGCAGCTGCTATTGGCCACCAAGGAGGATCATTGGTTTTTGCTATTCAATATTTTACGTTGCCCAAACGGTGTCGGTATCTGGGCAGCAGAATTTCTACAACTTCCCGGCATGGTGACCAAATACCATCAACCTAAGGGCTCGCAACCCAATGAACCACCATTACCATTGGATTCACCCGAAATTAATCATTGCATAGCCGTGCTACAAATCCTTCTGTTACCCATAGAAAAACGTAATGAATTTCTCAAGAGCCAAGCACAAGCACAACGTGAACTTACCGATTCAAATGCTGGACAAGATCACTGGATAGTAGTGGACTCAGATGGCGAGGATACGCTGACGCCGACGGGCGAATATGCTGGAGTAAAGGAAAACGATTTGATAGCATTACTTAATCAATTGCCATTCGATAAACTTTTTATGTAAGCCTCATGTGTATAATATCCATTTGAGCTTGCCTTATTTCTCGTTCTATGCCCGTTGCAGGTCAGCGATGCACATCGAGAAATTTCTGGATGATTATATTATTGAGCCGGACATGATTACACCTAAGCAAATGCTCACCGCAGTGGCCTTCTTTGCGCAGCTAGTTCATACTCTTGGCGAGGGTATGCTGACCTACAACAATGAGCGTTACAAGCAGCTGGCCAAGCGCCTCGGGCGACTTATTCGGCATTCGCTGCAGTACATATCCGACTATCATGAACTCTTTCTGTGAGTAACATTTCTATATATTAGTATGCATTTTGGTAAATCTCTTTTTCTCCATTCCAGCCACAATAAATTGCCCAAATCGCCGGATCTTTGTGAACGCATTGAGTTGGAGCTGCAGGCTCTGCTGGTTCGCGCTTGCAGTTATATTTATCGCTCACGTAATCTGGGTACATGGCAGTACTTCTCCACACTGCCCTATGCTACACTGCACGCTGACATTATATGGCATCTTTTCTATTATTTAAATGTTGGCTTTCCCAAAGATTTGAGCACCCGACTTACGGCAGATATGGAAACAATTTATCAAACAGAATTTTGGAGCAAATTTGATTTAGCTAATGCGGATTTGTTGCCAGAAGATATGTACTATCTGTTACAAGCCTTTTTCGAGATGGCCAACGAGAGAGATAGTACCAAAGACTGGCAACTAATTCGTATCATTTGCCTTACTATTTTCCAGGTAAGTTATGAAAGATTTCGTCTGAATCTATTACATTATCAGTTATTACCTATGTCCATAGATCGGCTTCATACACAATGCTACCCGCGAGTTTTGCTATAAAACCGCACGTGATATGCTAGTGAACATCACCTTAACCCATGAGAAACTTTTGGATTGCCTGTTGCTGCAGTTGAAGGCGCGCTTTGCGGAGGTTGAACAGGCGGCGTATTTGTTTAAAGCGCTGCCGCTTGAGAACTGGCATCCGACCATGGAGAGCTTTGACCTACTCTCCAACTGGTTGCTGCACTTCGAGTATCAATCGACAGAGAATCAATTAGCGCGTCTAATTATTGGTCATTTAAATTGGGGATTCGATGACGAGGGTCGTCTATATCTGCCCCACAATATTCACGTACGCATGGCGTGTCTGGTAACAGAAGCTATAGACAAGCATGCACCGGAATTAATTGGTGCATCTGGCATATCGGAAAGCGTACGTCAGGTGTCCACACTGATCGATTCCAGCCAGTCAAGTCGGGAACAATTTACCAATTGGTGTTGGCGTATGATTTCCACATTGCGGCTGCATCTTATGGACCAAAGCGTAGAGTCAGTGAAACGCACTCTGCAACATCCAACAGAACCACTGCTTTATGTACCCGATTTGGATCGTCTGGATATGATATCACAGGGTGTCAGTGAGCAGCGTCCACTTGCGGTGTATGTTGGAATTTTGGTTAGTCTACATGGTCATTCAATTCCGATAATATGCCAGCATGGCTTCGAGCTGCTCCAAAAGCTCATTGGTGACCATCGTCATGCGGCAGTAATACGTAGCCTGGAACTGATAGTGCCACTGTTTCTCGAAACACCCGACACACTGGCCAATTGCGAGAAGTGAGTCAAATTCATCAAAAGAAAAATAATAAACTAATTAATGTTTTTTGTAGCTTCCAGAAACTGCTCATTACGCTGCTCAATGCGGATAGAACTTACCTTAAGATGGCCAAGGACATGGTCTATGGTAATCTTATTGGACCTATTCTCGAGCTGCTGGACAACATGTTGCATAATCAGATTGTCTCCTATACGAGGTAAATATATGAAATTAATTTGGCATATTACGTCCGATTAAATTTACCTTATGCTGTGCATTATGCAGATATGGTCTCTGCTCGCCACTCAATCTCATCAATGTCTGGTTGAATTGTTTCACCGCTCTGCCTGGCTGGGCACAGAACCCACCCGTTCTTTACCTACTGGATAAAATATTGCGCATTTCCTACCAGTTCACCGATTGTCGGGTGCAAGCCGTTGAGTATTTCTATAACTATTTTAAGGTAAACCTTATTTTTGCTTTTTTTTTATAAAATACTTAAAAGATTTTCTTACCTACAGGATTGTACGGAATGGAAAATACCGCCCAAGGCTTCGGGCATTAAAGCCTTCTTTGGCGGCCAAACAAACTCACGCATACCCGCCATTTTGCCACAATACTGCTGGCTAAATCTTGTTATATTAGAGATCGAGTTTAGGTTGCAGGATATTCGTTTTTGGCCCGAACTACTGCGACAACTTTCAACGCAAGCCATGGAACCGGCTTTAAAGAAAACACTCTCATTCGCCAAGACTACTGTTTTCCCAGCTCAACAATTGGTCATCTATAAATATGCTCAACTTATAGCCAGCATGGGTACACAACATGCTCTCTTCCCCATCGTTTGTCAAAAATTCTTCGAACTGTATTTATGGCGAGTACCTGTCGAATGTGATGTAACAAGTGCAAATCATAATTTCGGTGTCTCGGAGAAGTTCTATGAATACAACGTGCCTTTGATGAAGTCTATTAAGGCGCAACTGAAATTGGCTGAGACCAATTACGATGCCATTGCCAAGAAGCGTGCAAATGATGATGCTGCAGCGCATATTTATCGCAGCTGCGCAAAACTAATGCAAAACTGTGCTCTCTGGCTGGAAGATACGCAGATCAATAGATTCTCTAGTGATGCCTGTCAATTGCCAGTACAATACAATAGCGAAAAGTTGCGTGAATTGCTCAGCGGACATGTTGGTCATTGGACAGAGTTTCTTTGCCTCAGCGATATGCGCGAGGAGCATCGTCAACAGGCCCATCAATGGTCAGCAAAAATAAATCGGCTGCACATTCAACTGACACCTCGTAGTCCATTGCAACCCAAGCAACGATTGCCCGTTGTTCAGCGTATTAAACAACATTTGGCGACATATGATAAACGACTGCCAGCGCCGATCCACAACCATCCTGAAGAGTTGCAGAAGCGGCCCATTGATGGACAGACGCTAAGCGAACTCAAGCGTCGTATACAGACACTAAACAGTACAGCAAAGTAAGTTTATATACTTAACAAAATCAGAAAAATGTACACTTACCTTTGTCCTTTATATTTTAGCAAATTTCATTACCATACCTCGGAATTAATATCCCTCAATTTGAACTATGTGGAGAGTGTACCAGACCTTTACCAGATGGTGCCATATGAGGAGGTTAAGAACAAAAATTGTGATTCTCTACTTTTCAATCGCAAATGCACACGACCAGCACAAATAAAACTTATGCCGGAGCATATACGTCGCAATGAGCAGGTGGCCCGCAAGCAGGATCAGAACAGGGAACGTCACGATAAGATCATTGAAGAGATGCTGTCACTTAATGTTGACGGTTTTGCATTGGCCATCGAGGAGCTCTCCGGCTACATTCGTCAATTACTTCAAGAACAATCGTTAGCCACAAACGAAAAGGCAACATCCATTGGTGTAAAGTTCTTCTATCACGTGGTGGAAAACATGGATTGCAAGACCATGAAGTTTCAGCCTACATATGATTTCTACTCGCAATTATTAGAAAATTTAGGAGTAAGTTAAAAAATAATTTAAATAATAATGGTAGCTATAATCAAAATAATTACCCATTTTCACAGGTTTTCATACAAGCTCAGCAAGCGGATGAGGGATTAGTAATATTGAGACTTGCGCTGCGACGCGGTGATCTTGTCGAGCTTCTGGCCGGAGTTTTTGTTCCCTGTCGTACTGATGCACAACACTTTCTGGACATGTATCAATTTCTAATTGAGTCGCATCTGAAGCATTGTGATACGAAAATACTTTTTGTGCTGCTTTCCAAGTTTGATCTCCTCAAATGGATGGAGGCTTTTCAGCCCAAGCTCAACGAAATCAATCGACTGCTTTTGCTGGTGTTGCAGGGCTTGGAATCGTGGTCACAACCTGATAGCAGCCTGTTACAGGATCAATTCCGACGTCAATTGGTTCACATTTTCATGTATAACTTTCCGCAACATTATAGCGAGGTGCAGCAATTGGTTCTCGATCGGATATCAGATCAAAAACTAATGCCTGTGGTGTTGCTCGATCTGCTTAATGCACTTCTTGCGGCCAGCAACTGCGCTGGCTCACTAGAACTGAATATAAACGAAGTGGATTTGCATGATCGGGCGCAGGAGTTTGCTCGCCGCCAGAAGCTATTTACGCTGAAAGCGGAGACAGACACAATGCTGCTTTTTGCACGACATTTCCAGAAGGAGCGACTGCATCATGGACTACACGGTCTGTATCCCAAGAACAAGGACTACTGCCATCCGTTGGTCTTTTGGTTTACCTGTTTCGGACGTGTGCTACTGGAATCTGCTATTGTCAGCTATCAGGAACTGCTCGCTGACCAAAGTAACAACAATTAGGATTATACTTGCAGTTCGAAGAATTATAACATATTTTTGTTCTTTTTAGTTACGGATATTGTCTTTGGTTCCATTGTGGAAACCTATGCACCCTGGCTTATTCCATATACCGAACAAACTGAATCGGCAGCTAGTGCTGCTAGTGCCGCCCACTGGATACGTCAGCTGAGTCCCGATCAAGGCAAGATTCTATTGCCCTGGAGTGAATCGCATGTGGAGAGCAGCAAACCAATGATTAGATCCTTCATTGCCACGGTGCTACAAGTGCTGCAATTACTTCCCGTCTCAAATAAAATACTGGAGCACACGTTTGCTTGGTACGTGCATCATTTTGCGCAACTCAATGTGTCGCGACATGTGCTCGCACCCATTCATGAGGGTCTGTGCCAGTTGCCTTGGGAACGTTTCCAGCCGCCGGCAAAACATATCGAGTTATTCTATGAGAGTCTTCAACGTAATATTCCCGATTCACATGCCATGCTGGGGCATATTTTTATGCGAATTGACTGGAATAGCTGGTTTGCTCAAATGCCGCAGCCAATGCCCAGCATATCCCATCTCTTTGGCATCTTCATTAAAATGGCCTTCGAGCCGAACATCCACATGCATCCGAATACAAGTAAAATACTTGAAGATGCAATTAAATATTCCTGGCATCTGGTTGAGTACAGCGAACTGGAGCAGTTATTCAAGTGGTTTGTCGCCACTGTAGAGCCAATCATTGTACTAAGGCTTCCCACCGAGAGTAACTATGCGGATCGTGCTGTTCTGGAGTAAGTATGCAATTGCAGACAATCGGTGGCATTTCATCTTATCCTCAATCACATTTACAGCTTACTTCGTGTAGCCTGCGCCATGCTGCCAGAGAGTGGCACCCAAGGCGTTGTATTACAGGCAACGGCTAAGCGAATGCTCTACACTCGTTCCATAGTGCGTATGCAGCGGATCTGTGGGGCAAAGAACAAAAAACTATTGGCAAACGTTAATGGCCAACGCAGCTTTACAAATGCTTTTTTGGGCCTCTTGCAATCAATTGACCAGGCCATTAGCGGATCCAGTGTGAATCGTACACCGGAGGAACAACGTCGCGAAGCTCTTAATCTTATGCTGGAGTTGGTAGCACCAACCCAGACACAAAGCGAGGAGATCTCCACGTAAGTTAATGGATGTTATCATGGAATTTATTTTATTTTGCTTTACCTGCCTGTACGTATAGACTCCATATCCAGACGCTGGTACGCTGGCAACAACAGTGCGCACCAGCCAATCCCGTGATGTGTGCAGCCCTGCCCGCCATTGGACATCTAAACACATATATTGCATGCATATATATGCTTCTGGAATCGAGTATTGAATGCTATTTCCGAACATCCACCGTGAACGCTCCTTGGCATTCACCAAGCTGGCAGGGTCTATTTGAAGCTCTACAAATGTCGTTACCTAAACTGGAGCTAATGCCAGTCCTGCAAGGCAGCTACTTCTTTTCGCTGCACGTCTTTGTGCTGTACAAGCTGGAGGAAATACAGACGGATGGTGAAAAAATCACATTTCTGCAGGATTTGACACAATTGCTGGAGAATTTGAAAACGAATCCACAAACTGAGCCACGTCTCGCACTTGTCTGGGGTCTGATTATCTCGCGCGGCTGTAAACTACTGCAAACCTCACAGCTCGTCAAGAAATCGCTGTATATGCTGGCGAGAGATTTGCAAATTGCATCCACCAAAGCTGAAGGTTGGAGCGATGGTCTACTGGGTGCTATTGGGCTAAAGTCTGAGAATATAACCAATAGGTAAGCATTTCACCCAAGTTCACATTTCATGCTTACCAAATCTTTTGAAAATCTACAGGCGAAAGGTGTTGACTCGATGCTTAGCATGCATAATCTTTTCGCTCTTCCCGGCCAGTCGTGACATGCCATGTGAGGAGTACGAGAGCAGCATGCGGGAACTGTCCATGTTGCTGGCCAACAAGAAATTTATGGACGTCAAACCGTTAATCGTCAGAGCAGTGACCATTCTTAAGGAACAACAATTGCCTGACTTGCGTGCAGTTCCACATCTAATTTGTCGCCTTATTGACTTGTTTTATGAGCAGAGTTACCTCACAACCATTCCTGAGGTGTGGGACTGCGAGTTCAAGCTTAAAGCAACATAATAATAATTTTGGCAGCCAGTTGTGTTATTCTTATACAAATCATATGTCTACATATATACAATAATATAATAATTACAATTGAATATAAGGGAAATAAAGTGATTATTTTTTGCAAGCAAAAAAATTCTATAAATTAGCCACAACTTTTGCCGTTTACGTACAAGGAATATATAATTGCATAATCATTTTCTAAAATGTTTACTTGAAGCTATTTTTTTAGCGTAGTTACAGTAACAAAATCGTATGACAATATAGGCTGATAGCAATAGGATACATGATCATAAATAATGAGCTAACCGAAAGGGAGATGTATAACAATAAAATTAACTTAAATATTAAACAAATTGACAAGTATCATTTGCTACAAATTATATAAATAACACAAAAAACATTTAAATTATAGACCCTCGCTATTAATCATCCAGTGCAAAATTGGATAACTGCAGATGCTGCAGGTTATTCCGTGCCTCAAAGTAACCGGTATCTGTGGGATTGTCTGGTGCAGGCACAAATGGTGGCTCCATATGTCCGATATTCTCCCAATCGATGCCAGCAAAGTGACGCATCTGTTGGACTTCTTTGGCGGCTGGTCGTTCCGCGGGCTCCATGGTCAACATCAGCTCCACAGCTTCCATAGCGTCAGTCGACAAAGCCTCATCGCCTTCTGGCCACTCAATATCTATAGAAAATGAAAAAACATATTATATACAAAATATTTTCACGCATTGCATATTTTCTACTTACTCTTATTGAGAATGTTGTCAAATACTTTCTGAGGGGTCTCATCATTAAATGGCGGTATGCCTGTCATGAACTCGTAAAAGCACACGCCCAGTGCCCACCAGTCGACTGCCGGACCATGTCCCAATTTAAGCAACAGTTCCGGTGCCAAATAATCGGGTGTACCAAGGATGCGTTCGTTGGAGACACGTGCGCCACGTCGCACAGATTTGGGAGTACGAAATGGTGTGTTTATATTAGTGTTCTTTGGCGTTTTGGGCACAATCTCAGTGCCATGATTAATGGGAGACATTGTTGGATCATCGGCCAATTTCAAATGATACTGCACACCAGACAGTTTTCCCTTGTTTGCTTTCTCAAGCTTTTTGTTCTCTACGGACAACGGCAGTGCAAAGCGTGTGGCTTTCAATTTACCCAACAACCCGCCATCGCGACGTGGCAATTTTTGCGATGACACGGGTGTTGAGAAAACCACATTGGCAACATTTGCCTCAGATCCTAACAGATGTTGCATTGGTAACTCTTCGTCCGAAAGTGATCGCACCTTGAGTACACCGCGTATGGGAGAGGAACGTGCTTTACGCTTCTTTGGTGTGCTACTGCCAATGTTGAGAATCTCGATCTCTTGGGTTAGACCAGTACTACTACTTGCACTACCAGAACCATCCACTTCAATGCCCGACATGTTATCCGAGCGATTAACTAAATTGATCTTCCGCTTAAGTCCGCGCAGAAAATCAGGTCGCTTAAAATTCTTTGAAAGATTCCGAAACGGTGAGTTCATTCGAATTCCGCTCAATTCGTTGGCGTTGTTTGTGAGGTTATAACTAAAAAAGCAAAGAAATGCAAGCATAAGTTATTAACTCCTAATCGATTGATTTATAAGCAACCTGCGTGAGTAATCCGAGCAACTATATTCCTCTTTGGAGTGGCTGAGATTATCAGCGTTCTTTTCTATCGAAGAGGCTGTACTCTCACTGTTAAGATTCAGATGACAGCTGGAATTATCATCTCCTTTTCGGCTGGATACTCCGGAGTCTTCTTGCAGCTTTGAATTGCGATTGCGCTGTTAGAATTAAAAAAATATATATTAGTGGTATTCTTAACTCGTTAATAATCGAAATCCCATAGCCAAACACAGGAGGAATTCACTTAAAACAGATAATAATAAATATTTCGAAATATTTTAAATAGGACCATTGTAATGAGAGAAGACTATAATAGAGAATGCACAAGGGCTCAGACAGCACAACACACAGTTAGGTCAGACACACAAAACGCACACAGAGATCAACTAAACGCACCTCGTCAAGCGAACGCCTGCGCACCATGGAAAACTCAAACGATACTTCAACCGCGTTTTCCAATTTGGCGACATCTTTAGAGTCGCCGACATTGTTTTTGTCCTGCTCGGCCAATTTGCAGCCCTTTTAAGATGATGTAAAGATTTTAAAACACGGGCAACTTTTTGGAGCCCAGAACAGGAACCTTACCTGGCATTTATCTCGTGCACTTGCATTCGCGGTATCCAATGCAAATTCAACGCGTCGCTTGTTGGTTGCCGGAGCCCCGCCCACGGCTTGTGCACCTTCCAGTGGCGGCGAACTCTTGCTAATCTCTGCCGAAGTACATGTATGATATGATGATGTGCTGCTGTCTAGTATCTGTAAATAAATGGTCGAGTTAAATAAGAGTGACACAAGTATATGCTTTCAAAAAATTACATTGGTATTTGTTGTGCAAGTATGTGTAATGGAAACATTGACCTCCTCGGCTGAAAAGAACGGTGAAACACCCGAGATTTTGCTATCGCTTGTCTTCTCCGCATCATTCAAGGATGTGTCCGCCTCACTGTCAGATGACTCCATGACCAGACTGTGCTTGTTGATGGCCTGCATTAGGTTCGACGTCCCCGTGCCGATCAATGGCATTGGAACGCAGCTGAGAGAGCCATAATCCTGTACTTTTTTCTCTGAGCCGAAAGATAAATGTGAGGTGAGAGACAACAGTTGACCCGGTGTGCGAGCATTCAGATTTGGTGAGCAATTAATTAGATCTGATATTTCCAGATCGCGACGCATTTCAATTTTGCTCAGACCAAAGTCTGTTAACTTTACGTGCCCAGTCGCCGAAATGAGCATATTGTCCGGCTTGATGTCACGATGTACAATGCCATGCTGATGAAGATACTGCAGTGCCATGACCATTTCGGCAACATAAAAGCGTGCTGTCGCCTCGTCAAAATATCCGTACATTGCTAGCAAAGATTTAAGATCTCCGCCCACCATATACTCCATGACCAGATAAACGGAAGACATTGATTGCAGCGAATAGAAGAGATTTACGCAGAACTGTGAACGTGACAATGCCAATGCGTTCCGTTCGGTTATCACCTGAGATACCATGTTCTTATTTATCATCTCCGACTTGCGCATCACCTTGATGGCAAATAGTTTATTGGAATCATTTTGCTTGTAGCCCAGAAATACCTTGCCAAAGGCTCCGCGGCTAATCGGTTTAATAATGACAAAGTCCTTGATTGTTGGCAGCTGCAAGAAAAGTGTATATAGATGTGTTAGGACTTGCGTGTAGGTAAGAGACGGCGCTAAAGTAACGGAATGCCATCAACGTGTATGGCAGGCATAACTGTAAATCATAATCATTTTTACCTTTGCATTCTGCGATTGATTCTCCGGTCGGGTGGTTAATATATTAATTTTTGCCAACAATGCCTCACTCTCGATTATAGAGCTGGTTTTCTTTGGCGTTTTATAGTCAATTTGTTGCTCAATTTGAGATGTTGTCGCCTCATCAGCGTTTTCCATGTTATTCTTTGAATTCACTTTGATTCTCTTCTTTTGCGGTATTCTCTTTTCCAACAATTTTGTTCGCGCTTAAAACGTTTTTACGTAAAATGATATTATATTTTCGGCGTGTTCGGCATGACCACGTTATGTCTGATTACTATTCGAGATTTTTGTTAGATTGATTTGTTTAGCAACTTTTTATATGTTATTAACAATTTTTGAAGAAACAATTTAAACAGCGCGTCGATTTATTCATTATATGGTTCAGTGTTAGAAATTGCATGTTATTTCAGAGTTGCATTTATCGTACAGTTGGCAGCCCCGAAAACGTGCACGTTGAAATTTGAAAAAAAAAGGCTGGTATGCTGCTCACTACTAACATTGTAATGAGCAAATTCATCGTTTCAGTTCTAGTTCTGTTTATTTTAATCGTGAGAGCAGCATCCTTAGAACCGTTTATTTTCTGATAGTTTCTGATACTTACGGATAGGAAGGTGTTGTAAAGGAATTTTTATGCTGCGAGTATATATAAATTATAGTAGAATATCAGAAAACTCTACACAACAGCTCAGAATATAAATTTAGATAATTTAAACCTGCTTATCATTGATATGTTTTGTTCTTTAAAAGTTACGAGACGATTTTTGATACAAATGTTCTTTATTTATAAAATATGCGATATTATTTTTACATATTATTTCGCCATTGTGTATTGCTAAACATATTATATTTATACTCACAAATAAAATTGAGAAAACTCAGAAATACATAAAAGTTCTACTACGGGTACAACTAAAGCTACATAGATGTCTGTATGTACTTGTATGTTATATTACTTTCACGTCACACATATATGTGTTCTTGTACCCAACAAAGTTTTGGGTACTCGAATCATTTTGTGGACAACAGTCGAACGATTTGTCAGTGCATAGTTGCCCATCATTGTGAAATGAGTTATACAACTATCCAGTGAGAAATCGAATTGATAAATAGACGGGGAGGGGCTGCCTGTGAGAAAGACGTACGCGACTCACGTTTCCTGTATCGGCTTTGGCCCAACTTAGCAAATTCCTCTTAACATGTAATTTTTTCGAAAGAACACAAATTACAAAAAGAGGTCAGCTTACCACAACGTTAATACAATCAATGACATTAATCTTAAATCTATATTTGTATAAAGTAGAATGGGGAAGGGTCGTTTACATTATGGCGCAACGCGATCTGTTCGAGCCTTCGCCATATGTGGAGGAATATTCCTCCACCACCTCCGCGGCATCTGTAGTCGGCAGATCAGCAGTAACATCATCTTTATCTTTGCCAGCTTCTGCCTTCTCATTCTTATCTTCCTCTGGCACATCTTTTTCCGATGTGCTAACCTTTTCGGGTGTATCCAGTCCAGCCTCTTGACCCACAGTAACTTCCGTGCTGGCTGATGATTTGTTAAGCTGCTCCTCCTCCTCCTCCTCTTGGTTAACAACACCAGAAACATTTTGTACTTCACTGCCCTCCTCGTCCTCACCATTTGGTGGAGTCAGGTCCAGACGTTGGCGTGCCGATGGCGAGCTAATAGTGGCTTTAGAAAAACGTGAGCGCAGCAAGCTGAATGGCGAAGCCAAATTCATGCTGAAAAACTCGAAGCGAGCACGCTTGGGTGGCGACATCTCTACATCCTGGGCGAGATCATTAGCCGACTGACTGCCGGATAGAAGTGGGGGTGTGCGCTCGCGTTTACGCCCACGACCAAAGAATGAGAACGAAAATGAAGAACTGTTTGGAATCTCAGATCCAACAGTGGCATTCATGCTGGTATTCGTGAGCCCTGAGGTGTCCAGCTCACTGGTATTGACACATCGATAGCTGCCCATTTTACCAGGTGTTAATCCTGTTGCCGGACGGATGCTACGACGCCCGCTTATCTGAGCAAAAGTACGTGCCGGTGCAGATGCCGGTGAATTGGATAGCTGAGCAGCCAGCTCAACCTCGTTGACCTGCTTGCTGCTGCTGCGGAAACCAAAAAGATTGCGACCAGGAGTGGATGTTGCCGCTGGCTGTGCACTTTGCTGCACGTTGCTTCTAATGGGTGAAGCGTCAACCATGAGCGTCTCCATATCAACATCTTCTACAGCCGCAACATCAACTGATGGTTCCGTTGAAATAATGGGCTGCGGCTTTTGAGCCGGCGACTCACTTTTTTGCTCTACAGCTTCAACCTTAGTTGGGGTCTTTTGTGGAGTAACTGCTGGTGTAGTTGCATTTACAGTTGAGGTTGTAGAAGTTGGAGTGGTGGCTGCTGCTATCCGACGTGATGATTTACGCTCTGATTGAGGTGTGGTGGGTACCACGGGTACCACATCCACATCTGGCTCCTCATCCACATCAATGACTTCGGTAACTATTGCTTTTGATTTCTTTGTTTCCACAGATGAAGGCGTTTGTTTTGTTTCAGTTTCGCTCTCCTTTTTACTTGTCTTTTCTTCATCTTTAACTTCTGGTTTTGGCGCCTCTTTCTTTTCCTGCTTCTGTTCTTTCTCTTTTTGTTGCTTCTGTTGATCCTTGGCGACAGCTGCGGCGCTTGAGCCACTGTTCTGTGGTACCTTTTGATTGCCATTTGTTGATTTGTTAACCCCATTTTGACCCTTCTTCTCATCATCTTTATCATGTTTAGACGCCGATGAAGCGGACGACGACGAAGAAGATGCAGATGCGGATCGCTGTTGGTTTAAATTTGTTTTCTTCATGGCTATAAATGGTCCGCTATGGTGTTCGCCTTTCTTTGACGAATTACTATTTTGGGGACTGCTGGAGCGCCCGTTCCCATTGCCGGATGCTTGTTGAAGCCGAGAAACTGTGGTACCACCGGCAACACCGCTGCCAGAGCTCAATGAGAGCGGTACACGTCGTCCCCCGGCAGCAGATCCGCTGCCGCCTCCAACATTATTCGGTTGTGCCATTTTGCTGAGCATTTGGTCGTTTCGTTACACGATCTCTGCAAGATTAAGAATTAAAGAAAATATGAAAAAGTGGTCTGATAATAAAATGTAATAATTTATATTCTGTATGACAAAATCTGAACACATATATTGATTAGCGAACACTGCGGTTTGTTTACTTTGCAGTTGTTACTGTCAGTTGGAGCTACAAACATATACACTTATTATGCCGCATTCCTCGCGGTTACCCCTAGAACCGGCTTTCGCGTGCACTTACCACAGTTGAAGCTGTTATTGCTAGGTGATCACAGATGCAGTTTTCTATTTATATATAAATATATATTTTCCTTTTCGCTAGAGTTTTAATCTTTTAAGCTTAGCGATACCTTATAATTTCCAACGTGCTGACAGTTTGATGTCTATTCTCTATTGACTGCCTCGTAGAGTGTCCCTGTGCTTAAGTAGTGTGCAGCAGTGCATCCAGGTAAACAGGATGAAATATACCTGTGAAACGAAATTTGGGTAGAAGAGCTACCTGGGTCAGACAACTGTATTTGCATCTGCTGCATTTATTTATTTATGAGTGACATCTGCGCGCATAATAAATCGCAATAATTACCAGGTATTTCCAGATAAATTATTTAAAAGAAATAAAATGGCGGACGCTGATTTGGTCCCAACCAACAATCGAAAGGGTCAGAGTAATAACGAGACTGTTCCAGTAGAATAACTACCGTTTCCCCCACATGCTTGAACAAGAGCTTCCGGCGAACACGAGTGTGCGCTGCCTAAAGTTTCAGATAGCTAAGTCAATCAATGTAAACCTGTTTAACCCATCTCTTCCATCCTGGTTGTTTTCCTGACCATGGGGTGAAAGCGGTAAGCAGAACCAAAAATGCATAGAAAAGTCCAAAAACATATGTACATAAAATATACCCTGTAATGCCCACTAAAGTTCTTTATCTTATCAATAACTTTGATTAAGTTATACAATTGATCCTTTCATAAAATAATGTTTACGTTTCGATTTTTAATAAATTAACATATTGGAATCTTATTCTGTTTGCTATTACCCTATTTTCGCATGTTAGAGAGGGTATTGAAACTAGCTGAACTATGGGAAACGGGGGGCACGAGACTATTTAGAAAATGCTATGGGCAGCAAGTGTGTGGAGGTTTTCTTTTAGAAAGTGCAACAGAAAACGCGAAAAAATAAATGCACTGACAGATCCAAGATACATATACACACTCATGCAGACACACACACACGATGCTGCAAAAGTCAAACGGCAATAAAAACACAAACACTACCGAAGCATAACATGCATAGGCGTATGTACATATGTCTGTGCATGTGTGTATGTAATTATGCGCCAAGCCCTCACGCCGTCATTATTGTAATTTTTTCGCTTTTGTTTTGGTGTGTTGTTTGTATGTCAGAAGAGTTTAATAAACTCATACATATGTATTCGTGTGTGCATATGCATTGAGCATCAACATAACGCAGCTCACATAGTCGTTTTCATTAAAACTTGTTTATGTTTATGTTTTCGAGAACCTCTACATGCGACCGCCTGTCAACCGGCTAAAATATAAACATTTCATCTAGCACATTTTTTTACGCTTGTTCTCTTCTGTAACAAAGGCACACACGCAACTACAAATGTACATACATAGTACATGATAAAAAGGCGGCTTACAATGCGCGCCTAAATATTAGGCATTGTCCGTAGCCAATTGCCAATTCAAGTATGCTGCTTGGTAAATTAATGGAAATGGTTAATTGATAAAAATTAATAACCATTTTAAAAATCGATAAGTTATAACAAACTTTATTTTCCTATCATAAAACGGTTTAAATTGTTGTTATAGGCTATTATGTTTTGCCACCACTGTACCATACAGGCTCAATTGACGGGGTTTGTTTTAAAAATGGCGGAAGCTGCAGCGGCAAATAATCAAATTTACATACATATGTTTGAGTGTGTGTGTGTGCATTACTGCAAATAATCGCGGGTATTTTTGTGCGCAATGTCAAACGCACATTTTTTCTAAATAGTTTTTCACAATTTGCATTCTCATTGAATTCACAAATAACTTGCCATACATCGAAGCCCAAAAACTGTGCATTTAATTTGTATGTACACTAAACAAATCCTACCGCAACATAAAATAAATAGGGCGATGCCGCACTTGAAAATTTTAATAGTTCAATACATTTATGTTCTTATGTATGAATGAGTATAACAAACCTTTTGTTTAATTAATCTGCTTTATTTTCAATTAATGTGGGTCTTTTATTTCGCAAATAAAATTATTGTAGGACCCAAGACCAACCGACGCCAGAGAAAAAATTAAAAAACTAACGCGCTTCCAAAAAAGTGTGACCGAGCTTTCTAAAAAGTCAAACACATATTCCCCATTACCCTATCCATAAATATTCGATAAATTTCCCTTCCATGCATTTAAAAAGAAAACTGTATAAAAGTTAATGTCAGCTATCTACTGATCTTCAAAGAATTAAATAAACACAGAATAAATTGTCAATTTGGCAGTATTGCGGTAACTGGGGCGCCAAGATCTGACGACGGATCCTTATAGAACTCGACGAGATAAGACGAAAATAATAAGTAAAAATTTTTGATTTTCGGCTTAGTTTAGGAGATATAGCCCCCGATAACTGGCCGATTTCCATACATTTTGCAGGCCGAATTGACCAGTGTGACCAGATCTCAAAAAGAATAATCGCCCATATTTTGATAAATGATCATGGTCGCACTGTTAATCAGCTGTGTTTATTGTCAGTTTGCGTTTGAAATTTGATAAGGCCTGTGCTGGTATGACTTTTTCTTCGCAACCCAACAACATTTTGGACGCTTATTTGTAAATGTTACCAATTTATACAAATTTGCTGTTTCTTAACGGCGAATTCTCTTGGGTTTTATTTTAAATTATATATACATGTAAATGTTTATAACTGCTGTGCAAGTTATTATTATTACTTAAATTCTAGCGCCGCACGCAAAAAATGTTTGAAAAAAAATCGCGCAAGCACAGCGCGGCAAATCAAATTTTAATGGTATGCCAACATAGCGCCGCAGGCAAAAAATTTTTGAAAAAAAAATCGCGCGATTTTTTTTTTAAAAATTTTTCGCCTGCGGATTACATTATTAAACGATCAAACAAACAGTGCGTTATCAATTTTCAAATGCAAACTGACAACAAACACAGCTGATTAACAGTGAGACCATGATCATTTATCAAAATATGGGCGATTATTCTTTTTGAGATCTGGTCACACTGGTCAATTCGGCCTGCAAAATGTATGGAAATCGGCCAGTTATCGGAGGCTATATCTCCTAAACTAAGCCGAAAATCAAAAATTTTTACTTATTATTTTCGTCTTATCTCGTCGAGTTCTATAAGGATCCGTCGTCAGATCTTGGCGCCCCAGTTACCGCAATATCCCCGTCAATTTAATTGGTTTGCTCTACTAGTGTTTTAACAAATATAGAAATGTGTATTTTGTAGCTCACACCAAACAGTCACATCAATAAACTAGCTAATCGATTTACTTCTACAATCGACGTCCCACACGGCTAATAAGTAAACTCAAGCAATTATTATCTGAATTCAATGAAATAAGAGAAAAATTAATGTAAGTACTGCCTCAACAAATCATTTATAGCTGTCTTCAGCTGCCATGGTGGTCATTTTGCACTAACATTGATTACTTAATTGAATTTTCAACAAAACATGACGCATCTGCATCTGCAACTGGATGGATACGCCTTTCATTTATGCCGGACACGCATACACACAAACAAAACATTTGTAAAACACACGCACACGTAAATAGAAATTACAAATACACACAGTGCGTACAACATATACTGGCGTAATAAAGAGACAACAACAAGATACAAATCAGTTTTACCACAAGAAGCAATTGAAGACATGTCGCACATGTTGGAAAATCAATTATTCGCTGCTGCGCAGGTGATTGAGCAGCAGCTAGATCAGGAATTCGATCGCTTGGATAACCTGGACTCTGAAGATTTGAAAGCGTTGCGTGAGAAGCGGATACAAGAAATGAAAAAGTTAAACAATAAGAAACAAGAATGGCTAAGAAATGTAAGGAACAATACAATATCTCATGTCGTAGGTATTTTTTTTATATTAATTTCTCTCTATTTACATTTTCCCAGGGTCATGGCACTTTTTCGGAACTGGCCGATGAAAAAGAGTTTTTTGAAGTATCCAAAAAATCGCCCAACATTGTGTGCCACTTCTACAGAGACAGCACAGAGCGGTGTCGCATTGTCGATATGCACCTGAAAATACTCGCCGCCAAGCACATTGAGGCTAAATTCTGCAAGGTAAATGCCGAGAAATCGCCCTTCCTGACACAGCGCCTTCGTATCAAGGTGATACCAACTATTGCACTGGTTAAAGACAGTAAAACCAAGGACTTCATTGTTGGCTTCACCGATTTGGGCAATTGCGATGATTTCTCCACAGAAATGCTTGAGTGGCGCATCGCCCACTCGGGCGCTATCGAGTACAAAGGTGACCTGATGCAGCCACCAGATGTTAAGCGCAAACCATTCATAAATCGCCCACAGAAGACCATTCGAGGCGGCTATGACTCAGATGATTCAGATATCGATCTGGATGATTAACGTGGCGCCCACAACAATCAATATTAAGCAGATCAACAACAACAGTTATAAATTAGGAGAGTACACTAGCTGCTTGGCACTGGGTTGTGCGTAAAAATCAACAACAACAAAAAAAAATGAAAAGAAAATATAACGGAAAGAAAAGGATTACAAAGGAAACACAAATCAAAACTTAGCACATGAATGTAGAACCAACCAATTAGGCATACTTTAGAATTATTTATTTAATTGTATAATTACAATCAAGCCGTTGCTAATATCCCTAACATTCGCTCTACTCGATATATGGCATAAGTGTGTTCCAGGTGAATCAGATATGAATTGCCTTTCTTCCTCCTCACATTACTTTCAACTTTCCACTCAACTTTCTAACCTTTGTTTTCCATTCAAAACGGGCCTTATACGCCTTTGGCACAATATATATGAATAGTTTTAATTCGCTCATCGTAAATGGATAAAAAACCTAATTACACATAACTCTATATGTAAAAAAAAAAAAAAAAAAAAAAGAAAATGAAATCAAAAAAGACAAAACTGGCATGTATTTTTAACATTTGACATTTTGCAGCGATGCATTTCCTATTGTAGAAATAACTAACTCACATGTACAAGTTTTTTAAAATTTATTTTTGTAATTCTACAAATGCATCAACATGAGATCGTCTTTATATTAAATTGCGAATACAGAAAACCCATTTAGAATTTGACATTTTTATGGAGAGTTGAGCTCAGGTTGATGCAAATGAAAACTTGAGCCCACAAATGTTTTAGAAATCGAAGAAAAGTAACCTAAGCTCTGCGCCAGATGGCAATCATGCAGGTAAAAGATTGGGTAAGGTACCCAAAGGTTACACTAATCCTCGTCCCTCGTGTACTTGACCAGATGCGCGAGTTACAAAAAGTTTACCTGCTTCCACATATATAGCCGTGCCGAAACTTCAGTTGTCACATTCGTCCTGTGATTTTGGCACGGCCAACAACTCGTAAAAATAAAAATTACTAAAACTAAATATTCGCTATGGTGCTTGGCTCAGATGTGCGTAAGATGAAAAACGGTCTGCGAAACTACGATCTCGTCGAGAAATGCAACGGCGGAGAATTGAAGCAAAAGCCAATGACCGAAATTAACCCGAGACGTGAAGTTGGACGACCGAAGATATTCGAGAATCGCAAATTGGTCGAGCAGTTACTCTGTGAGCACCCCGAGTACACCTCCATAGATGTGCAGCGGGAGCTATTGTCGCAATTTGGAATTGAAGTAAGCCGTCGCACGTTGCAGCGACGGATCAGTGAAATTAGATCAAAGCAGTTCCAACTTAAGAATGGAGGCTTGAGTACAACCGTAAAGCAGAAGCGTATAGAATGGGCGAATGCCCATAAGGATTGGTCGGTTCAAGACTGGCGTAATATTTTCAACATGGATGACAACAAGAACCAGGATGGTACAACACACAAAGAGATATTTCTCGACACTCTGGTGGGACCTGATTGCAATGATCAATGCAACGACCTGAGTCTGCTAGAACAACTAATGGCCATCATTGAGCCAAAGCTTCAAGATCAGGAACCACAAAATGTTTATGAATTCCGATCTATACTCTACGATATTTGGCACAGTGATGAGGAGCTGGTGAATAAGATCGAACAGCTTTATGAGTCGATGCCATGGCGCATAACCGCTGTTCTACAAAGTGGTGGAGCAGAGACTGGATTTTAATAAGCAAAGAATCCATCTACGAGATATTTGTAACATATATGATGGGATTACCTCTTTGTAGTTTATTGACATCATTTAATTCTTTAGATTTTAACTTTGACCTCAAATGGGATTTATTACAATATTCTTCTAAATTCCTAATAAATATTTATATATTACGATTAAAAAATGGATTCTCATTGTTTAAAATTAAAGTTACGATTTCTCTTCGTCTTCTCTTCTGCGCATAAAAGCATGTTTTGGGAAAATTATAGCTAAGTACGTAGGAAATGTATGAAATCTTTGCATATCTTAAATTAGTAGTAGCTGCTATTAGCATGCTTTGTCCCTCTTCTCCCAATGACTCTGTATGGACATTTTTGGTTAACTTGACAGCCTCTGCCGTTTGCTAGGTGACACCAGCACAGCCGACGGCTGAAGCTGATGTGCACCTGAGATTGCATCAAAGATACTTGTCTCGGAGCGTTTATACTCACTTCCAATATTTTCTAGATTCAGATCAGCATCCAACACAAGAACCTAGACATTACAAAATATTTTAATTCTATACTAGCATCTTCTGGAATTTGAGATTCAACTCTTACCTTGCACTGTTGTGGACGCCGCTGGTGAATGAGCCAATCCTCGTGGAGTTCATGCAACTCCTGTAAATACTTTAATGGTACACAACTCTCCTCGGAACGGGCGCGTTCCCTCATACGCTGAAACACAACCTCGGGTGAAGTGCGAAGATAAATGATCAGATCGGCTTGTACGTGTATTGACTCGCCAATAAACTTATACCACTCCTGAAGTGTGTTGTACATTCCCTGCTCCAAGGAACCATTGCGATACATGTTCTCCACGAAACAAAATCTGCAAGAAGACACCGTCATTATTGGCTTTATTTTAAAAGCTGCTCCCAAAAACACGTTTTTCACTTAATCACATTTTTTTTTTTTTACTTACCTTGAGCTAAAAATGGAGCGTTCAATTATTTTTAACTTCTTATCCGTCGGTGCAGTGTGCGCTTGAAGCATCGTCAATGTGACATATGACTGAAAGGGCATGGCCCACTTTTTGGGATCGCTGTACATTTTCTCGAGCAAATTGACGCCGTCCACGTTACGCCATTTCTCGACCGGCTCTGTAATCAGGCAGACATCGTCTTTATATTTCTGGAAGTGGTTCAAAAAGGTTGTCTTCCCGCTGCCGATGTTGCCCTCAATCAAGACCGTAAAGGGCTGCGTATCCTGGGCATACTTTCGTCCATTCCTCACACTAGCTGATGCGGTGGCCATTAGTCCGGATAGACGTTGATCTATGTATACGTTAAAAAAATCGATGTATTTTTGTTTCGGTAAAATTTTTTTTAACCATAAATGGCGCGTCTATGTGGCGTTAAGTGCTACAACGATGTGTTTGCTGTACTCGAGCGAACCACCAAATGATCCCAATTCTACCGCCGAAATGAGAAAAAGCGGGAAAATTATTCAAAAGGCGCAATTCTTTCAATGTTATGGTTGGTTTGCTTTAGTCACTGTTAACAGCTGTTAAAATGCAAAATGCACCCAACAATTTTGCACTGATAAATGAATTTGTTTGTAATTACTTATCATTTGTTTTATATTTCTTGAGGCCTGCATTTTGATCCAAACATTAAGCCTAAATACCAAAATAAGAAACAATTGGAACTTAAATCAGCTGTTTTTTTCAATTCTTGATGAAATAAGTAATGTGTGGTATCGATGCTTTAGACCATGGTGTAATAAATAAGGTGCTATCGATGTGTAGCTTGAAATGCAAAAGCATGACATTTTTTATTTTAAATAAAGTACATTTAAATAAACTACTACTTTTACTGCTCCAATGAAAGTACCTTTTCATGAAAACTTCCGAATAAAAATATATGTATATAGTACTAACTATTAGAACTGTAATAGGGTTACGCGTTTACGCATTTTTGCGTCACACACGAAATATCGATGACAATAATGTTATTGATAGTGACACTTATCGATGTTTTTGCTCCAGACGCCTAATGTACATGATTTTCATTTTGTTCTATAAAAAATAATACAATTTAAATAGCAATCGCAGAATGGAACAGAATAGTCCATTGAAGTCCAAACGAAAAGAGAAAGCTGAAGGTGAGTGGAAGCATGTGTATCAGAATAAGTAGCTGCAAATTGCATAGCGTGTAAATGTTAAATGTGCCGGCACAACGAGTCCACAGAGGCTACCCGTGTGTGTGTGTGTGTGCGTGTGTATTAAGTGTATGTCAATACAATGCGCTGCCATACATTAAAATTTAAGGTATGCCCCTGTGTTAAATGCTTAATGCAATGTCATTCATTGTATTGCCCTTGCAGAAAAACACGAGGACTCCAAACCGGATGCAAACAGCGAATCCCCACATAAGAAATTGGCCAGACTAAGCGAATCGTTGGATGTGGATGCTGCTGCTGCTGCTGCTGGTGCGGGCGACCATGATGCTGAGTTGACTTTAAATTCTACTTACTTACAAAAAGATATAACAAAATGGCTTCAGACGGCATGGACGACAAAAGCACCGTGTACAAAAGAAGAAAAAACTGGTGCACAAATTTACGGAGATCCATTTCAAATTTGTTTGCTGCCAGGACTATTAAAGAACGGCGCTAGCGAAGCTCTTGTTAAAGAGATTATCGATAAGGTTCATTGGTCGCGAAAGCAAATGGACCTCTATGAGTTCTACCAAAGCACGGATCTGTCTAACATGTCTGAGTGTCGCCTGCTCGGCAATTTCCTGCAATTTTTGCGTAAACAAGTTCGGCCCTGGCTTGAGGAGGTAACCAATATGAAACTAGACTATGTGTCTGCCTCATGCAGCATGTACACCTGCGGCGACTATCTATTAGTACACGACGATCTGCTTAAGGATCGTCAAATAGCATTTATCTATTATATGTCTCCTTGGAAGGGAGCTGAAGAGTGGAGTGAAGAGCAAGGCGGCTGCCTAGAGATATTCTCTAGCGACGAACAATGCTATCCACAATTTCCAGTACAGCATAAAATTGCTCCAAAAAACAATCAGTTTGCATTCTTTAAAGTCGGCTCGCGTTCCTTTCACCAAGTGGGTGAGGTGACTACTTTTGATTATCCACGTCTTACCATCAACGGCTGGTTTCATGGCGCCACTAACGAATCCTTCATTGGAGACTCTTCACGTGCTTTCCCACCTCTTAACTATCAGCAACCAGATGTAATTAGTAAGCCCAAGTTAGGACTCTTGTTGAACGAAGTCTATCTTAAGGCGGCTACCAGACGCAGTATACAAAAGCGAATTGAGGAGAATTCCGAAATTTGCCTATACGAGTTCTTCAAACGTGAAAAATTTGAATTGGCACGATCACAACTACTATCGGATGAGTCGCTGACTTGGCGACGACAAGGTCCGGCTAATGCACACAACTACGAAGTATTGGACCTGAGTACCGCCACGGGGACAGTACATGAACTTTTACAATTGTTTCGCAGTAACGCTATGTTCCATTTGCTACGTGACTTCACCGATCTGGATCTGTATGGATCGGATGCTATTACACCAACAGGAAGTGTGGAGTTGCAGCGCTGGTCGCATGGAAACTATACGGTATTGGGCGATGGATTAGTAAGTGAGGAAAATACACTGGACCTTGTGTACTATCTAAATGCAGCAGAGGGTGCTGCAGTGATCACATATCTCTCACCTGAAGTGGAACAACGCATCCCTGAGGCAAATGGTCTACTTGATGCCAGCGAAGAAGCCATGGACGAGGAAGACGAAGAGGAGTGTCACGATGATTCGGTATTGCTTACGATAACGCCCGTAGATAATGCCCTAAATATTGTGTATCGATGTGAGGGAACAACAAAGTTTACGAAATATGTATCACGCAACACGCCGCTAGACAAGGGGCCTGTCTATGTAATATCCTGCAGCTACAAGGAATAAAAGATTCGTTTCACATATGCCGCCACACGTACAAGGCCCAATTTGTTGTTATTCTGGCAAGGCACAAACTAGATTTGTAGCGTTGCTTACTTATACCTACCAATACATTTGTAAATGTTGATTGTAAACAAACAATAATATTCGAAAAGAAACGCACAATAAAGTGATGTAAAAAGAAACTCATGTGATATCTATGATTCTCGTAAACCTATGTATACGTTCTAAGTATCTTATAATGTAAATAATCATATTATACATTTTTTCCTTTATAGAGTGGTATCGTATCGCAGCGACGATTGCATTCATTGTGGTCATCGTTGTTATTGGAGTGCCTATGTGGTGGCAAACCACCACGGTATACAGGTAAATCTTCTAACTCTTATTCTTAACATTTAATCGATTTTTATCCTCTTCCCAGAGTTGCCTTACCATCATCATCTATTCTGCGTCTCAGTGATCAGCCTATTAGAACAAAGGTGCAGGTGGCCATCTACACACAGCAGCCGAGTCGCGGTCAGCTGCTCATATCCGAGCTGGAAGCAGCATTCAATGATACTAGTAAGGTTTACAGCAAGCATTTTAAGACAATGATTATTCAAGATTTTTTTTTAGGTATATGGATCGTTGAATTTAAGCAGCTTGCAACTCCGGCCAAGGCTTCAGAGGCTCATACTCCTGCGGGCTTAGAGAAGCTGCTGCTTCAGGCACATCCCCTAAATGTGGGAGATTTTCTTTTCATTGAATGGCCCAAACTAGAGGATGAAATTTTATTAACCACAGAACGCTCGGCGCTAATGCGCAGCGATGTTAGTAAGTAGACGAACTAGATCATCTTGTGATTTTTGATTAATGTTTCCTTTGTAGCTTCAAATAAGATAGCACAATTGTTGCATTCCAAGATTTTGCAAACCTTTCGCCTCAAACAGATACTGACAACGGACGAGCGAAATGGCGTCAAGTCAGAGGCGCCACAGCCTGCCTACGATGTGATTGTGTCTGTATTAAATCCGAAACCAAAACGGACACATGCCCACTGGAATGTGGCATTGGCTGCACAGAGTAAGTGGCCAGATACGGTTTTTTTTCTTTGGACTTGACTAATCAGACAATACATTTTAGCTTATATCGAGCCATTCCTAGCGCAGATTTCCGATATATCCAATTACACGGTGCGCACACAATGGAAGTACCGTGTTTCAATTGAAGCCGATCTCAAGCAGATTAGAGATGAAACAAAACTAGGCCGTCATTATGCACTTCAGGAGTCGGCTCTGCCACACTTACTGACATCCATTGCACAGAACCTGAGTGCAAGTATTACAGAGAAACCCGTCATCAATCTAGTTGTGTACATTCCTCCCTGTAATACTGCACCCCTGCACATCTATAATGGTAACGAGATGCTTACACGAAATGGTGTCGATGGATTTATTTCACCACCATGGGGAGGCTTTATTATTGCCAATCCGCCAGAGCACGTGTGTCTGGCGTATTTGAATAATGAACCACCGCCAGCGTACTATGTAAGCACAAACGATAACATGCAAGTGATGTTGGATCAGTTGCACAAACTCTTGGACATTAGCAGCGAAGTGCAAGTAGCTGGCGTTAAGACAGTGGATATCGAGCAGCTTGCACCACGACGCTGGGAATACGAAGCCTATGTGCGACGCAGCGCAATACGACATATCGCCACGGCCAGTAGCACACTTCAGAGCCTCATTAAATTGCTCGGTAGGTAGTAGTAGTAGTTCAATCCATTAAGCTCAACTAATTTGCACGCAATTTTAACGTTAATGGTTTTTTCAGATGAAATCAGCTACATTGTGATTGATGATAAAGTGGGCACGGCCATAACCAATTCCTATGGTGACATCTTGGCTGCCAAGGTCGCTCTACTCGAGCATCGTTTGACGGATGCTTCGGCACTGGCCAAACGCGCATTTGTGGCCTCGGAGCGCGGTTTCTTTGATGCCAGCCTATTGGCACAACTTTACTTTCCTGATGAACAGAAATATGCCATCTATATACCGCTCTTCCTGCCCGTCATGGTGCCAGTGTTGAGCTCTTTTAATATGCTACGCAAGCTGCTACAAAGGCGGAAGGAGAAACAGCATTAAACGAGGCGAAACGAACGGCGTTTGGTCAACCAAATAAACCAAAAAAAAATATAAATGATATAACCACATTAAAATTAAATCGTTAAGAACATTTTTACTCAAAATTCGAAAGGTATATCTATTCTCTATACAGTTCTTCTGTACATTGTTACATTGCTTTAATCATGTCTGTAGCCCACAATGTAGATGGCTGAGAATAAGAAGTAGGTTATTACAAGACGCGCCCACATTGTTCTGATGTCTTCTACGAAAATAAGAAATTCAAAATTTGAAATCTAAAAATCAAAATCTTACCAAATTTAATTTTTGTTTTATAAATTATTATAATACAACATTTTGAGCACTAAATCAAAGGAAATTTGACAGCAAATTGCACTCTCCAAAGCACTTTTGATGACTTATTGTGCTCGCTGTACGTGCGATATCAGGCTCTATTTGATGTCAGGGCTGCCAGAGATGCCACGCACACACCCCCTTGGGGGCAATCTCTGCGTTAGCTTGGCGTGTGAAACGCGCATAGGTCAGGTAAGTGCCAAAAGACAATAACAAATTCGCAATAATTTTTTCGGTGGGTTTTCAATGCTCAAATTTGAATACACTTTCGAATATAATAAGTTAGGAATTCTCTAGAAAAAATTAAGTTTATTGCTTGGCAAGGTAAATGAAAATAAAAAATTGATTTAGTTTAATTTTAAGATCTAAAGATATTCTTCATCAAGTATGTATATTTTGTCAAGCTTTTGAAAAAACTCAGTTACCCTTCTTTCCGGTTAGGGTACTCGCATTGCATGCAAATACCTAAACAGAAGACAAAACAAAATGTGCTGCTGTCAAAACTCGTTAGATATCGAATTGGCCATGTGTCGGCAAGGGACAATAGGTGAGGAGTGGGAGTGTTTAGCGGATGACTTGAAGGTGGAGGCATCGGCGGCAGCGGCAAAACTATGCGCATTAAAACTAAATAGTTAATTTTTAATTGCGCACGGCTCGTTGGCTCTGCAGACGGGGCAAACAACAAAAAAAAAAGACCCAAATACAACGAGTGCTATGAGTGTATTCAACGAGTGTATTTGTCTCGTATTCAAAGGTTAAATATTATTTTAATGAGCTGAGGCTCAGTTTGGCTCTTTGCTGCCACGAAGTGGGACTGCGATGAAGTACATGAATAAAAGAAGAAGAAACCAAAGGAGGCAGCAGAAGCAGCAGCAAAAAAAAAAAACAAATACCTTTTCTCCAATGCGGCAGCCTCAGATCGCCAAAAGGTCAACAATGTGACTTTTAACCATCGCCAAATGCCGTCAGTTTGCCAAGTGGCTTTGTGTCACGGCATTACCGACTTTCTGTTATGTTGCTGTTGCTGTGCGATTCCTGTACCAGCAGACATCATACATATGCTGATGCCGGGGTGCATCTGTCTGGCCAGCCGCCAAAAGGGTCGACTGCATTTCCGGGGCCGATCTAATCGAATTACCAGCCCACAAATCGTTTGACTAACCACAAAAACGTTTTTTCGTTTTCCCACACGCAGCACTAAGTCTCACCCCAAATCGATCTTTAGTCGCAGCTAACCGCACACGCACGTAGAAAATCAATTCACTTTGTCCATCTTAGAGTTGCCGGAGTTGAAGTTGGAATCAGTTGGGCAAGTCGAAGGCTAACACAATAACGAAACTAATTTTGATGCGGTTGTTAAAAGTATTTCCAAAGCGATTTCAAGAGAAAAATGACTTGGCCGGAAAAGAGAAAAAGAAAACAATAACAAATTTTGTACAGAAAAATATTTTTGATGAAGATGTTGCAGTATTGTCCGTTGGACACTTAAGTGCAATTGCGGCAACAACAGCAACACGGCCAACAACAATGGCAGCAGCAGCAGCAACAACAAGGCGTGTAATTAATAATTGATTGAATGCAAGCAATCGATGACTCGACTCGAAGCGATGGGACTCGGACTCGGACTCGGACTGTGGGGAGTCTGTGGGGCAGCTTAAAGGAATTTGGCCCGCAAATGGCACAAAGTACACATCCACACGCTGGCGACCCAGGTGCGCCCAAAGACGCTCAGCTTATATGGCATCTGGCGACGGCATTGCAAAATCTTTGCCCCACTGCAATTGTAATCATTATTGACCATAATGGAAGCCTGCTTGGCGTTTCTTGTTTCTGACTTATTTTTTTCCTGCTATTTTTTCTTCTAGTTTTTTTTTCCTAGCTCCAACTCGAACTGCATTCCCATCGATAGCGCTAAGTGAAATTAATAAAGCTGGCACTCGAAGTTGCAACGACTGGATGCTGCACCAAAAACGTCAATGCGTCTGCGCAATCCACATAATTTGTTTAATTAATTACGCCAACACATTTCGCGACTGGCTGTATGTAGTATGGGATTGGGCAACCATCAATGTGATTTTTCACATCATCGGACCAGAAAACAAAACTGTAACAAGCGCCGAAAGCCGAAACGGATTTGCCAGCTTTCAAAAGATGCAGCCAGCCAGTCGCTGCCAGTTGCTGCTGCCAGTTGTTGTTGTTGTTGCTACTTGTGTTGCTGCTGCTGCTGCTGCTACCCGTCAGCAACATTCTCAGCGGGCGCCAAGGCCAGTGGCATTTTGTTGCACATACGTATTCGATCTGTGACTACATAGACCATCCGCGCGAGAATCGCATCTGGAAGTTCAACATGTTATTGACGCGGTGCAACATTTGCAGCTTCTCTTGCTACGTTTTGTATTGCGTTTAGTTGGAGGCGATAGAGTATGCCATATTTATAAAGGGTATACAGGCTTGATAATTGCGCTTGTTACAGTTGCTTACAAATTTCTCAATATTTTAGCTTTAATATAATCAAAGTAATCAACGTGTTTGCCAAACTTCTCATCAGTCTTAAGTTACCCATCGCTGTGCAAGTGTATCTATCGAATGCAGTCACTCTACTTTTTTTTTAAGCCAATAATTGAGATCAGAGTTAGCTGCGGGCCAAAATGCACGCTAACAGCAGATGCGCGACGGTTGCAACACATGTCGTATACGTTACGTATACGTCTGCAAGTGCTGCCCGTGCATAAAATATGCATAAAGATTAGCTTCAAAGTTTTCTGTTTTCTGTGTTAATTTGCACGGATCAAAATGCTTCACAGCACAGCACAGCACAACAACAACAACATAAACTTAATTATCGAAGCGGAGACTGAACGAACAATTAAATGCGGATCTATAAAGTCAAGTCAAGTCTGGGGCTGAGTGGCAGCCATGGGAAACTATAATGATGTGGATGCTGTGCTTTGCAGCGGGAAAAGTGTCGAAGTCGCGTCGCGTCGCATCGCATTATGATCGTGCTCAAGGACGATGCTTATAAAACAAATAAAAGCGAAATGTATTAAAGAAAAATATAACTTACCGCCGTTTGACATAAATGCCAATTTAAATGCTGCAAAACGCATAAATCAGCCGCAAAAAATTCATGTTGTTGTTGCTGCTATTGCCATTGTTTCTGCTGTTGTTGTTGTTGTCGTGTTTTAGCCAAACAAACGATCAGCAAGTGGCGCACCTAAAAACGTTTGCTGTTAAAAAATGTTTTCTTCTCCATCTGCTCGATTGCTCCCGCCGCCGGCGAAGTCAACAGCAACGGCGGCGGCAACGGCAGCGGCAATTGAAGAAGACACCGTCGAATGGGAACACAGAGTTCAGCTTGACGAGGAGGCAACTGGAGGTAGCTGGCGGTAAACTGGCAACTTGCAGTCAGTGTCGCTGCAAATGGCGTCTAATTGAATTAACATAAAAAGCCGCTGTTTAAAAAATGCGCATAATTTCGGATGCAGTGCATCCTGGTCCGAATGATCGCTGGCAGCTGGCATTTAACAAAACTCTAAGCTGGTAGGAAATGACGGTGTTGCATCTCGAGAATCAATGTGGACAAAGCTCGTTGTGTACCTTCACTGCAGCCAGTGCCACACAGAGAGCGAGAGAGAGAGGGAGAGAGGCGAACAAAGACCGAGGCTCATTAACATGATTACAATGAATAATTCCGCACATATTCCAACATTGTTGCAAATAATTACGAAAAGTGCATTTGTATGGGCATGCAATTAGTCACAGATACGGCGACCACAACAACAGCAGCAGCAGCTGCAGCAACAACTTTTGATGCATCTGCAACTTGCTGCGCCGGATTCTTGGCGAAATCAACGACTTAAGAGCTGACGCCGCCGCCGCCGCTGCTGCTTGCCATTCCCATAATTTGCAAATATTTTTTTTTTTTATTTATTTTGTTTGCGCCTCTAAGCTCGACTGCCTGCTGTACATGCCCAGATCGCTGCAAGTATAGACACTATATATAGGTATATATGAGTATGTGTGTGTGTGTCTATAACATTTTCTCACGTTTCGTCGTGAATATTTCGGCACAAGTTGCGCCTTGTCTCTGGCTATGGCGATGGCGGTGGCGGTGGCGATGCCTACGCGGGGGTGAGGCCTAATGCGCGTTTTATGCAAATGCAGCCCTCTGCATCTGCATTGCGACTGGGCGACCTATCGGCTGCTGTTACTGCGCGCGTTTCACTGACTTTACGAGTGCAAATTAAAAAAAAAAATTGACAGACGCAAGTTCGTTGCCTAAGTCTTTGGTTTTGTGGTCGCATCAAACGCACGCACACACGCACACACACACACATGCATCGCTCGAAAGTGCCACATCATCATCATCATGGCGAAGTGCGTTTGCCAAACGTCAAATTAGCCCACTGACTGGTTGGTCGGTTGACTGCCTGACTGGCTCTTCGACTGGCTGACCCAATCCCGCGTCTGCGTTGCGTTCGAAAAAAAAAAAAAAAAATTTCGCAAGCCTTTGCCGTCGCATCATAAACTGTAAATTGCACAGCTGCAACTGCGAGTGCGGCTGCCTTGCCACGTGCAGGCGTCCCAAATCCGACTGCATGCATGTGTATGTTCGAGTGGGCTACACACACACAGCACATGCCTCTATATACATCTGTGTAATTTCTTATTATGAGCTTTTCCAAGAGCTGCACTTTATCAGCGGGAAATCTGCTGGCAGTCGCACAATTACTCAATGGCCCAGACAGCGAATCCAATTGCAATGCCCAACTGCAGCTTGGAACCGCAGCGACAGCGACAGCGACAGCGACAGCGATAGTGCCAGCGCCAGCTCCAATCCCAGGTCCCAGCCCCGTGACACATCCCTCGGCGCCTCATTGCCGCTAGCTGAGTGCATCGCTGCAAGCCAGTCCAGATCCTCGACTTGTTAGTCGGCCTGCTGCTAACTTTTTGGCGCGCCGCTTGTCGCTTGTCGCTGCACTGCCAGCCAAATGGCAGACGGGCGCTCGCTTGCCTGCTCCGCGCATCTTCAGTTTAATTGAAATTTACTTTTGCTGCTGCTGGTGCTGCTGCTGCTGCTGGAGTTGCTGCTGCTGCGGTTTCTGGTGAATGTCTGCATGCATTTTCTACCATTGGCTTCGGCTCCCACACATTGTGCAAATGCTTTCGGCACTTTTACCAGCCAGCTTACCAGGCGATAGATACAACTACGATTATATAATCGCAAAAATTAAATAATTTTCGAAACGAGAAAATGTATACGAATTCTTAACGAGTTGTCTGCAGCGACAGAGCCGGAGCCAATACGTAAGTTGAGTTGGGGATGAGAGCGTCGGTACTTAGCTCTTCGCTGGCTGCTGCTGCTGCTGCTGTTGTGTGTAGCAGCCAGTCGTGTCTTTGTCTTGGGGCGCATTAATCAATGTCAGATATTGGGAGGCCATTTGAAAATTGATGTCTATTTAATTGAAGGCAGGCGCTAATTAGAATCATGCCAGATTAGTTGCTGTGTAATGATGCTGGTCACAAAGTATTATTTAGTTGATGCTGCGTGAGTTCGTGTCCTAAGTCTTTTTAGAGAAAAATGCACTCAGGTTTGTGTCCTAAGTCTTTTGTTTGAATTTGCTTTGTGCACATAAAATGTCGGTCAGTTTTGACTGCTGTGTAATCTAAACTATGTTAGCTTAGGAGTAGAAATTTCTGGGGGTCGAAATACCGCAACACATACTTGACATGTGCCCGATCTGGCTCAAACAAGAAGCAATTCGAAGTGTGCAAGATAAGCTCGTATAGTCTAGAAATAATAACAGATATTCTAAGCGATGCTGGACTGCAAGCTAAGCTTGATGTTAAGATGGACTGCAATAGATCTTAAGGTCTCTGCAAGCCAGTTTCAAGTCAGGGCCACAACTTCATTCATTTCCTCTTGCACTGGACACTTCCTTGTTTTTGCCTTGTCTTTTATGGCCTTTCCCACGCAGATCGGCTGCATCGCGTGAGTCATAGCATTTCTTTGCCATGGGGAGGATGACACCAAACGTAGCCCCAAAAATAAATTGAACATTTATTATGTTTTCTAAAGAGTCGAGGTAGGTAGGAGTAGATAGACTGCAACGCCATTGGGTCTTACACAATCGCTTGCAGCTGACTGCATAAGTCGAGAAATTAGAAAAATGACAACGGCACAGCAGCCATAGCCAGGCAGGCAGGCAGCCAGCCAGCCAGAGCTCCAGCAGCAGCAGCAGCAGCAACAACATTTTCGCCATATGCCAAGTGGGACATATCCCCGGTTACCCTACGAGCGGGCCTGGGTTGAAAGTCACACAGGCTCGTCTTCAGTTTGCTCAGCGCAGCAGTTGACATTTTTTTCCCTGCTGTATTTTCCGGCAGGCAAACTCAAACCTGGTCAAATGCCAGGGCAGCCAGTTTAATGATTGACGGCCGCGTCGGCAGCCAGTTTAGCATGGACACAGCCCATTGCCGCCCCGGACACATCAAAAAAGCCAAATAGAAAGAGAGATATCTGAGCTGAGGAAAGAAACGCCCAAAATCTGCAGATGCAGATGCCGATGCAGCGACGGCGGGCGTGCAAATTCCCACACTGCAACAAATGCCGCGCATTCCCCACACTGCCACACACACTACTCACCCATATACGAGAACCGGATTGCCGACGGCGGCAGCATCGCGACTTTTGGCCCGACACAGCAGCAGCAGCAGCAGCGGCGGCAGAAGCAGCTGAGGATGAAACTGAGAGTGAGACTGGGGCTGGTAAATGACAATGCCGCCGCGCCATGACTAACTATGACATAATACCAGCGGAAGATGCAACCGACGCCACTCGTAAGTGAGTACACTGTGTGCAGGCGAGTGCGGTCTGGAGTGCAGTACATGGTGCGGCTCTACGGGCGACTGACGTAAGTGAGTGACAAACGATGCCAGGCAGGCAGGCAGCCATGCAATGCACAAGTGTCACACGCTGCGTATGCGTAATGTGCGTTAAGCATGCGACACATGCGTCCGCCCTTTGCGTCGGCAAAGAAGCCGCAACCCATTGTACCACGAACCCCGCACGATCTCAGCAGCATCGGCTCGTGTGCAGCCGAGCAGACGGATGCCAGCCGACCTCCGCCGACGCCGCAGTCGCTGCCGATGCCGATGCTGCTGCTTCTGCCGCTGCTGTGGCAGCTTCTACTGATGTGGCCCAAGTGGTTTTTCCTTTCGCTTTCAGAAATCATTTCGCTTCGACAACGTAAACGATAAAGTCGCAAATCGCGCATCACTGCGCCTCGCTGGCTCGTCTCGTGCGGTTCGTAGTTGTTTATTTGGTTGCTTCTTCCACTGCCGCTGCCTCTGCCCCTGCCTCTGCCTCAGCCTTTGCCCCAGTCAGAGACAGAGATAGAGACACAAGTGGCAAGAGTGGGCTGCCTTTGATGCCTTCAACGTTTCGCTGCACATTCTAAATGCTTTTTCGTAGTTTTCGCACCTTGCGAAACAGATTCGTACGCATTTACATACGTGTTATACGGTTGGAGTTCGAAAGAAACCAAAGAAAAAAAAAAACTGTTTGAATTTTCGGTGTTTTTTTGGCCATTTTCTAGTTGAGTGCCGTCTTCCATGGCATGACAAACAGTTTCGTTTTTAATGAAAATGAATCGCTCGTTGATTCCGTGTTAAGAGATACAAAAAAACATCTTGTAAACCTTCGTACTTATAAGATTTTTGGGTGTTGTGTCTGTTTGCAGTGCTTTCCATGTGAATATCCACATTAACCAAACCATCACCATCACCAGCAGCAGCAGCAGCAGCAGGAGCCCAAGCATCACTTTGGATAAACATTTGGATATATCATAAATTACAAAACGACTTTGGATTAAACGGCGTCATGTCGTCGTCTAACCATAAATTGTGTGCTTTTCTTTTGGGTAAGTTATGGTAGGAAAGAAAAACAGAAGAGGGAAAAGGTATTCCTTAGAGGGGGAAAAAACAAGCTTAATATTTGTGTATATGAAAAAAACTAGAACTGATGCTCTCAGCAACCATTCGATACTCATGACCTTCCCACCTGCCTCAAATTGAACAATCGCACATTAATGTAGTTACCAGCGCAATAAGAGCTCATCACCATCGTGTCGATAACTAATTCGCATGATCATTAGTTGGCGTCTGCCTGTTAGATCTTTCATTATAGGAAATTATGCAGTGGCTCAAGGTCTGCGCACATTAAAGTAACGTAAGAAACAAGTTGGTATTTCGTTAGATATCATGCTGTAAAGAGAAATAAAAAAAAAAACCAAGTATGTGCAATTAGTTATGGATTTCTCTGCAAACGCCTCGAGGCTCAAATACGAAATTAATAAGAAAGACAAATAAGGGAAAAAATATACAAATGATAAATAGATAAAAATAAAAATGGGAAAAAAGTGAACAATTGTTGACTCAACCAGTACAGCGATATTGGGTCATCTACACGATGATAATTATGCGATATGCAGAGTTATAAAAGTTTATTTTAAACTGCCGCTTGAATGCTCATTAAGCTCAAGACGACGCCTTACGGAAGCGCGACTGACAGGCAGCGTTACGGACTGACTGACTGAATGACTGACTGGATGACTGAGTGAGTGAGTGAGTGAGTGACTGCGTGCGACTCACTTGTTGGTTCCCGAAACTGGAGTTGGGAATCGGACAATCTGCTCAAAACGGGAAAACAAAAGAGCACACAAAAGGGGTGGTTGGTTGTTAGTAGAGGCGGGATCTGCAGCATGAATCTGTTGGGCATCATCATTTGCCCAGTCATAGTTCACAGCGAGACGAACAAAGCGAGAGAGGGAAAAGTCGGAATTGAAAAAATAAAATTCATTTGAATTAAATGCGAATCTTTAAATGCAGCTCGAGCTGGCCAACAACAACAACGGCAGCATCAACTGCGTCCTTCTTTCATTTTGTTTGGCTTTTCTCTTTTTTTTTTGGCTTTTATTCGTGGAATGATGAATGAGGCGCTCGATTGCATAATGCCAGCCAGCTAGTAAATTTGACTGCAATTTGTGCCTGTTTAGACGGACTGCAGGCAGACAGACAGGGCAACAGACAGACGGGAAGCAGACAGGCAATGTTGGGGAGTCAGAGCGATTAGCATTGGTTCTGCAACTGCAATCGCATTAATTGCAGCAAGCACATCTTCCGCTCGAGTTTTGCAACAGAACAGAAGCCGCCAAAAAACCACAGCGCTAGAGAGCGTCATGGTAATTAGCCACGTGTAGTACGAAGATAGACCCCACTATGGAACTGTCGAATTGTTTGTACAATATGCCATACATATATGTTGGTAATCCATAACATTGATTGACATGGCATTTTAATGGCATATGTATCTAACCTCATGAGGGATCACTTTGCCAGTTCAATTGACACAAGTGATCGCTGTGGGAATTCGCCTTAAAAATGTTAATGATGTCTTTTTTCTATCAAAAAAAAAAGCAATTAATTGTCAAAAACTGAAGAAATATATGTGAAAAAAAGGCAGCAACAAATAAACAAACACGCACGCACGCACAGAGAGAACTTGATGGGGGGCAGCCTTGAGCCGCATAAAGTACTGCGACACACAGACAGACACACACACACACAACTTTATAGTAAATAAATCATGAGCTCGTCTCTCTGAGACTCACGTCTTCTGCGTACAGTGCAAGCGAAAGTGTTTGCGCGATCCACATTGAGCTGAAGGTCATCCGGGCAGCAGGCCAATGGTCAGCATCAGCATCAGCATCAGCTTTGGATATGGCTACGGCTTCAGTCTATTCCACTTGAGTCTTTGCCACTTGAGTCGTTGCCATCACGTTTTAACTCTCTGTCTCTCTCTCTCTCTCTCTCTGTTTGCAGCAACGTTACTCGGCAGCCACTTGCTGTGCCTCATTCAGACGCAGCTGCTGGACGAGGATGAGGACATCTTTGGCACACCATGGCCCACGTACAGTCTGCAGAATATGCCGAAAACACAGTTTACATGCCGCGACAAGATACTTGGCGGCTACTATGCGGATCCCGAGACGCAGTGTCAGATGTTCCATGTGTGCGTCAAGTTGCCAGGAGTGGGGGTAAGTGTTCCAGCTGGCTAGCGAGAGACGGTGGAGACAGCAGCAACCAACAACAGCAACAACGATAACGACAACAATTAACGAGTTACATGCAGGCATCTGACATGCTTAGACATGCTTAGCCTTGTCGAGATTATTACATAGAGAAACACGAGTATAATGAGAGCCGATCAAATTTGACGAAAATTGTGTTGCAATTGTGTGTGTGTGTGTGTGTGTATGCATTTTTATGGCTTCTGCCCTAATCGAATGACTTAGGCAAGGAACTTGCACGAATGACTTAGGCAGGGAACTTGCTCAAATGACTTAGGCAGGGAACTTGCTGGAATGACTTAGGCAAGGAACTTACACAAATGACTTAGGCAGGGAACTTGCTGAAATAACTTAGGCAAGGAACTTGCTCGAATGACTTAGACAAAAAACTTGCACGAATGACTTAGGCAAGGAACTTGCTGGAATGACTTAGGCAAGGAACTTGCTGGAATGACTTAGGCAGAGAACTTGCTGTAATGACTTAGACAGGGAACTTGCTGAAATGACTTAGGCAAAGAACTTGCTCAAATGACTTAGGCAAGGAACTTGCTCAAATGACTTAGGCAAGGAACTTGCTGGAATGACTTAGAGAAGGAACTTGCTGGAATGACTTGGACAAGGAACTTGCACGCGCCCATTGTAATCTATAGCTTGCTCATTGCCTTCATCGCCCTCATCGCTGTCGTCGTCGTCGTCGCTGTCAGCTAAATGGCAAAGTTGCACATTACCCGAACCCAATGGAAATGTGTGATGAGACTTCGTGACTGAAAATCTGGCCTGGCATCAGCGCAGTCCAATCGAGAAGAGAGTGAGTGCAGCAGCAGCAGCAGCAGTTGTTGGCGGATCGTTGACCTTTAAATGCGGCTTTTGAATTAGGCAGATAATTGTATATATTGTATGTGCTGCAAACCAGCATCCTGACTTGCCTTGCTCTGCTAGCGAAAGGAATTCAAATATCTTAAATTGCTGCTGCTGCTGCTGCCAGAACCTTTAGATCCGGTACACAATAGCGAATTCCTGTTGCAAGGCAAACCCCTTTTGCATTGTCTGCTGCTCCCCAGCTGCAGTTTATATCTAGATCAAAGATATGCTTCGAAACAGATTGCCAACTTATCTGGCTTAGTAAAAGGTTAGATTTGTTTCTTACACTTTAAAGAATCCTTCGAGTTCACTAAAATATTATTAGGTTAGATAGGCAATTTTGCAAATGATAACGTTTACAGAGTTTACTGTTCAGCAGTTATCGATTCATCGCATACATCCGGTTTCACATGACTTTCAAAGCTCTGATGACCGTTTCACATTTACTGCCGAAGAAGGAATTGAGTGCGCAGCGTTAACTGACAGCGGCTAGTCCATAGTTTATCAAATTGACTTTGTCTCATGTCGAATTGTGTAGATTCCAAATTGCGATTCTTCAATTAGCCTCAAGTTGCATACGAACGGAGCCAAAACAAGATCGAGAACGTTCACTTTAATTAACGAACGATGAGTTCTACTGAGCTGACTACCGAGTACCGAGTACCGGGAGCCGAGTGTCGAGTGCCGAGCACATTCGCGTATCGGGTAGATCGAGTATAAATGTCAAGTGCCAAGCGAAATGCCAAAGTTTGTGTCGGCCTTTGGCTTGTTAAAGTCAAAGCCTTGCCGAGGCTATTGTAATGTTGTCACGATATTTGCAGAGACATCTTTGAGAACGTGTTTAGGGAATTGCGAAGAAAAAAAAAAACAAAACAAAGTGCAAAATTTTAATTAAATGAGTATTAAAAGTGTGTGAATGTATGATGAAGCAAAACCTTGGTAATTTTTTCTTTCAATATTTTCTAGGGAATTTTTAAATAATTATTATATATTGTTTTTCTTTTATTTTGTTGTTTTTGCTGCATATTGTTGTTGTTGTTTGTTAAAACCGTCGATTAACCTAAACGCTTCTGAACTAATCTAAAAATTTTACTACTTATATACACAATTGGAATCTTGCATGTATCTTGATCTGGTTATCTGGTTATCTGCTTCCTTCTGTGCAGCTCTCACATCGAAGAGTTAATTCGTTTGTCCAACAGGTGCAGGACTATCGTTTCCTTTGTCCCAATAGCACGGCATTCGATCAGGAGCTGCAGATCTGTGCCAATTGGGCGGATGTGGACTGTGACAAGGCGACGTCGCTGTATGAGAGCAACAATTTGAATGATTTATATCGTGGCGCTGAGCAAGAGAGCAAGGGCAATAAGCGGCAGCAGGAGGAGGATGAGGGCACCTTTCACTTGCAGCGTGCCGAGAGTGGTCAGTTAAGATAATGAATAATGATCCAATTATATGGCAAATTATTCGTGTCCCATTATACGCAACTTGGGCTAATTGCAGGTGATGTGCGTCGCACCAAGGAGAATCGTGGCGATCAAAAGTCGCGCCCCAGACATAATTACGCTCAGGCCGCAGCCGCAGCCGCAGCCAGTTCCAGTTCCAATTCAAATTCCAATTTAAATGCGGACAATACGCAGACGTCCAAGAGGCCCATCACGAGCTATTACACGCCCACGACGAGCAGCAGCAGCAGCAGCAGCACAACGACGACCGAGCGCAGCTTCTACAACAACAACAACAATGGCAACAGCAACTACAACAACAACGACGACTCAAAGCGTAAGCCACAAAACAATGGGATCTTCAAATTTATTACACAAATTAATCACGCGTATTGTCGCTTGTCTGCATCTTTTCCATCTACTCCCTTCTTCCCGCTTACATAGAAGACAGCGATGATATCTTCAAGGGTTCCCACAGCTCGCACTTCTTTGCCAACCGGCATGGCGGTCGCGAATTCGATGAGGAGCCTGCATCGCGTCCCAGGCCAAATGATTTCAGTGATTATAATCGCAAGACAACGGAGGCGGCTGCGTTGTCCAGTAAATCGCGTGCCACGCCCACACGTGGACAACGCACTAGCTCGACGGCAACAAGCTCAAGCTCAGGCACCACAACAACAACAACAGCAGCACCAGCAACAACCAAGTCGCAGCAATTGAAGAAGATCACATTGCATGCCTCCTACAACACAGACTACAAACAGGATTACAACAGCTACAAGTCATCGTCCACGCAGCCGAGCAGCACGTTGCCGCCACCCACAGCGGCTACAACTCCCCGCCTGGGCAACACCATCACCAGTCGTTTTAGTTTTGGCCTCAACGACTATCAGACTCAGGAGCGCATTCAGCCCACAACTTTCAATCCTAATGGCGCCTATCAACGCTTTAAGAGCACCGAGCTGCCCTCCAGTTTCACCAAGGTAACGGGCAAGAATTCACTGGATTACGACAAGGAGACCACCAGGCGCAACAAGCCCACAGTGGCTGTGCGCAAGCAAAAGCTGGGTCCACAGGAATCGAACTACATCAATCACAATGAGTTTGCCGATGTGCCCAAGGTGCGTTTGCAGCAGCCGCAGCCTTTCCAGGCCAAGCAGCAGCAGCAGCAGGCAGCTGGAGTTCAGAAGGTATCGCAGCTTGAGCCACAGTATCAGCGTCCCCGTGCAAGTCAGTCGGCATCGCAAATATCGCGTGTGGGCAACCAGGAGCCGGCGCCTTTTAAGGCTTCCGCCAGTGCGCCAGCATCATCGGCATCCAGCAGGTCACGCAGCTTCACCAGCCGTGGCAGCATCACTTACAAGGCCACCACACAGCGTTATGCCGACGATGAGTTCTTCTATCCGACCACCACGAGCACCTTGAGTCCCCTTGGCGCCAAGAAACAGTCGACACTTGCGGCAAGAGATTCATTTACACCCACAACCTTCAAACCGACAACCTATAAGAAACCCTACGAGCAGAGTTTCTATCAACAAACACAGCAGACACTGCGACCCAGAGAGACGCAAAGTGTGCCCAAGAAAACGTCGCCGGTGACACCCGCTTTGCCCACCACAGCCAATCCGTATTATAATGTGGACGAAGACGATGGCCAATATCATCCCGAGCTGTATGAAAATGATTTTCCACGTAATCGCTTCAAGTTTCTGCGCAATCGTTCGACCAGCTCCAGCCTGAGCTCAACAACAACAACCACGACAAGCGCCCCGCTGTCAAGTAGACAGCCACATGGCTTCAGCCACAACTTCCAACAGGCACACACACACCTAAAGAGCCAACAACAGTCGTCGTACCAAAAGGAACGCGAACAGGAACAATCGAGCGATGTGAGCGACGATGAGGATGAGCTCTTCAAGACGGCACAATCTTTGAACTTTGGTGCTGCCAGCATTAATAAATTGCGAGCTGACATCTACAAGGCGGAGAAGACATCACAGCAATACAACTCGCAGTACAGTCCACAGGTATCGGTGTCATCTAGTCCGAAGACCACTGCCCCGACGACTAGCAGCAGACCAACAACCTACAGCAGCAGCAGCAGCAGCAGCACTTATTTAACCAGTACAACGACTACCACAAGCACCACAACGAGACGCCCAACCACAGCCTATAGCAGCACAATCTCAACAAGACGCCCGACGACCACAACAACAACAGCAGCAGCCGCAACATCCAAGGGGGAACAAAAGAAATCAGTCAAGAACAAGAGCAAGAACCATAAGCGACCACCCTATGCCGATGAGGATACCAGCTATGATTATGCCTACTATGACACGGACTGAGCAGCAGATCAGAGATAGCGATAGCGAAAGAGAGAGTGAGAGTGAGAGCAAGTCCCAGTAGCACAACCCCTGCAACTATAGAACATAACTACCATAATACTACCCATTTTAGTTGTCCCTCATCATCGCTCATGGCACATACTAATATACTACAAGTAACTTCCATAGAGCACTCCAATTTTTCTTCAGCAGCAGCAACTCTATATAGGTGCCACAGTATTTTATATGCATACACATACGATATAATAACTGCCGATTTTTATTTAGACATTGCTCGCATTTCTTCACCATCTTTGATACCCATTAACACTCGCGTACATTCAATTCATTCAATCAGATGCGTTCTAATGAATTTCCATGCGTGTATCTAGTTATTTAAATAAAAGAAATATATTTTTAGTCGTTAGACAATTGTTAAACTAAAGCGAAGCGAATCACAAAAGCTGAGAAAAAAACTATAGTCTTGATTTTGATGTGCAGCTGGCAAAAAATTTGAGAAACTATAAAATGCATCAAACATATTTGTATTTGTAATGGTTTTCGAATATACTCATTCCGAAATGTATATTAATTATAAGTTTTCTTGTAAATAAAATGATAAATAATATTTTGAGCTTGCTTTGAATAATGGTTAAGCGGAAAAATTTGATTTCAAAAAGCGCGCCCTTCTAAAACAATTTAATTTACCGATTATTTACAGCTCTGAAATAGATATCGTTAATCGAAGCTAGTTTGTACATCGATAGCAGAAATTTACGGTTAAATAAATACTCAAATATTAAACCTCTAATAATGTTCGATGTATCGTAGTTTTTTAAAATAATAAATACATTTTAAAAAATCGTTGTGTCGATACATCGGTTGAGAAAACATCGGAAGCAACTTCGTGCGATCAGTAATCGATAGCACACAAAATGCGATGCAGCCCTGTAAAGTATTTTACTGGTATTTTCAAATGCTTTTAAACAAATAAGATTTCAATGTTGTTAAGTAAATTGTAAATTGTATTGCATATAAATATAGTTGAGTTAATTAAGTTATTGCCGCATACATATATTAAATGTTTTGCTCAGTCTTTGAATTTCTGTCGCACACAACGCGGCATGGGAAACAAATAGAGCAGCATGTTGAAGGCGGCCAGACCCACGGCAAAGGCGCAGGAAGCAGCCACATCAATGGTTTCCTGCAAGTTACATATATATTTATGGTAAGTGGAACTACTCATGTAACTGCCAAAATTATACTTACATCTGGATCCGGCAGGCCAAGACGCTCGTGCAGGAAATCCGCAGGTTTTGGACAAATAACCGATGCAGTTGGTGTGCAATTCAATTTGCGCGACTGAAAAGCGATGCTGTGCAACAGCGAGGATGCATATCGTGTGTGTGTACCCTTCGTGTTATCCTGCAGCCAGGGTTGCAAGCCCTTGAAAGATCTGTGGCAGGGAAACGGGCACAGTTAAGGCAAAGGAACCGAAAATCTGCCTCCCAATCAACTTACCTTACTGTGCCGCTGGCCAAGGCAATGCTAATGACCAGCACATAGGTCACAGCTATAGCTGCATTGAAGGGCACCTTGACCACCAGCAGAAACGCTATGGACAGCTGCTCGGCCAGCACATAGCTGGACCAAAGGGCCACCAAGAGATACGCAAAGACGATGCCATTATTGTACTTGTTGTCCAGGAGGAGGCTGCAAATTCATTGAGGCGATTAAATATATATAATATTTGTTATTACAGCACATACGGATAGATGACACAGCTGGCCAGCACAGCTGAGACCGCCGAAAATGGTATAGATACTGCATTGTAGGCAACAAGCAGGGTGGTGCCCGAGTAGAGTCCCTCGGGTGTATCCTGTGAGAATTTCTTGCGCCAAATTGGAACTGCCATATCAAAAAGAGAGAGAGACATACATATATAGAAATAAGACTCGAAATTAATCCTACAACTTACACAGCGATATGGTGGTTAGAATGCCGCATCCGTAGGAGAGTCCAAGTATATTCAATATCATGCCATTCTTCGTGAAAAAGCCACTGGCATCATCCTAAAAATTATAATCTTCAAAAATGGTTCCATGGAGTAAAGCGAATTGCAGTTACTTACGCCAACATTTGCATAGAATGCCCACAAAATACTCATAGCCAGGGGAAGCAGCAGCAGACGCAGGAAAAGCGTTTTCATGCCCACCACGCCGCAGGAGAATGTGGATGCCAATAGTTTCCTAAAACGAAAGACCGTTATAAAGCCTTTGCTCTTTCAGTGCACAGTCCACAACTCACAGATACAGCATGACCCAGACTTTAAGCTCTCCAGGTTTGCCATAGGCCAGGGGCACCTTTCCAGATCCCATATTATTGATCGGAGCATCCGAGATGGGTGTCTCCCTGGAGAAACGTTCGACAAGCGCTTCAATCTGTTGACTCGACTCAAGGAAACGATCGCGACTGCGGCGATCCACCGTGGACAGGCATAGATAATACATCAATGGATTCTCCAGCTGTGGACATGGGAAACCAATGGCATGGAAATATTCCAGCATGGCGCGAGTGCCACCAGAATAGACAACGCCGCCCAAGCACAAAAAGAGTGCACGATCCAAAAAGGGAAAGACATCGGAGCGTGGTTTCTCTAGAGACAGCAGAATACCACAGCCAGTCTTCTTGGCCGTATTGGAGAGTATGGAGATGAGCAAGTAGGCGCTTAATGGATCCAAACCTTGTGTGGGCTCATCCAGCAGCAGCATAACTGAAATAAGTCACATATACTATATGCCTACATTACTCTTATATGGAACTTACCCGGATCCCGGACCAGCTGTATGCCAATGGCCAGCCGCCTGGCTTCGCTTATGTTTAGATACTCCACACGCTTGTGCGCCACCTGCGATAGTGCCAAATCGGCCAGCACCTGACGCACCTTGGAGCTCTTCAGGTATCCGCCCAGCTGGAATGGGAAAACCAAGTTGAAATAATGCTTAATCCTGATTTTATATGATAACCTACTATAGTTGGAGTATAGTGTAGTGTTTGGGCCACCGTCAGGCCGGGCACAAAGGTGCAGGATTGTGTCACATAGCCACAACGTTGCTGGAACAGCGCCTTGCTAAGCGGCGATCCATTGAGCAGCACCTGACCACGAGTGGCACCATCGGCGCGTCTGGCAATCACATCCAGCAGAGCGCGTTTTCCACTGCCTGCAAAAATAGAAAACGGATGAACTAATGCAGCCCCCAGATGATTCACAGGCAGCAATACGCACCCTTGGAGCCGAGTATAGCCATCACTTCGCCACTGTGCACCGTCAAATTGACGCCCTTCAGTACCAGTGCCGAGTTGCCAGCTCCATTGAAGCAGCCACCGCCATCCACCTGCAGTGGGAAAACAAAAAACACAGTCTCATTTAGAAGTTTGCAACCACCAACAAAGCTGGAGATGAATTCCAATGCACTTGCCTCGGTGGTATGGAATATGTTGTGTGCTTCCAGTACGTAATCGCTGCCAATCATTTTCATAGCCAAACTCTCTACAAGCACAACAACAACAGGAACTATGACAACAGCGTTGTTTGTTGTTCTTTTGGTCTATGCCTCACACGCTGTACGCCGTCCAAGAGCGGCTTGACAGGTATCGGTATGCTCTGCAAGTAAACAATGTGCAGTGTTGGAATGAGAGAGCAGAGCGAAACAGAGAGAGAGAGTGACCAGAATTAAAAAAAAGAGAGACCAGGTGATGGAGAGAGAGAGAGCAGGTGATCGGGAGAGAGAGAGCGAAAGAAAGAGGGAGGGAGAATAAGAGTGAGTAAAGCTATTTTTATGTTTTACATTTATGTTACTTTTAACATAAGAATAAATATATAGTTAATTTAATTTATGCCACTGCATTTTGCATAAATAATTTATAATTTATTTAAACATAACCTACCACAAAAGAAATGAGTAAATGCACTGCAAAACGCCGTCGTAGTAAACACGTCTGACTCCAGTGAGCGCAGAGTTCCAACTGAAATCGCGTTCTGCTGATCTGTCCATGTTAAGCGCTTCCAATTGGAAGTGAGTTGCGCTCTCTGCGCTTCCAGCGCTGCCAACGTCATATTCCAGCAAACTGGCTAAGATGGCGACCGAGGCCAAGTTCAGCTCAGTACGATTTGAGCGGAGCACTGAGAGAGTCGACGTTAACGGACACGACGAGCAGAAAAGAAAAAAAATAAAATATTATAAAATTGCTGGTCAGAATTTCAGAGTGCAAAGAAGAAGAGAAGAGAAACAAAAAAAACAGAATAAAACACTCTGCGCGCTTGGAAATCGAATTGAAATGTTGGCGTCGGCGTAGCAAAAAAAAAAAAAACAATAAATAAATGCGATAGTAATAATATTTTTATATAGTGAATTATTTTAATGGCAATGTGCAAGTGCATGCAAATGTGTTTTACGATGAGTTCCGCTGCCGCTGCTGCTGTGTGACAAATGAAATTGCAGTGCATATAGGAAAATTGTCAAATAAGAATCAAATAAGCAGAAAGCGATCGCCTCTGGGCGAAAAGTGACGCAGTGCGTGTGTACGTTTGTTTGTTTGTGTATCGCGCGTGTGTGTGTGTGTATTTATGGAATATGCACTGAAAGCGTACAAAATAAAAAAAACAACAGCTACAACTATTTAAACAAAGCTACTTAAACTACAGTTTTGGTAAGTGTTACTCTTTCGCTTCTGGGAGTTTTCTTGAATTTCTTGAATACGTATGACATGTACTATTATAACAATGGGTTAAGTCGTCCATTCGGGCGGCTAATTAAAGTTTGTACAACTGGTATTAACTGTTAATTTTATTAAATACGACGAGCAGAGGCAACGGCGCAGTCAAGCGACCACCACTTGCCACCTCAAAGAAACTCAGACACACACACACACAGAGCGAGAGAGAACAGACAAACGATCGCCCCTCTCTGTGTATGTGTGTGTGTGTGTATCTATACGGCATAGCTGAGGCGTTGACGGGCGCAGCGCGCGCTCCTGCTCCACGTTGTTGATTTCTTGGTCGCTCGCTGGCTCGGTCGGTCGTCGCCATCGCAGGTCAAAGATCCCACAAGCGAGTTTTGTCTAGCGAGCGAGCGAACGTTGTTGTTGTTGGCCGTTCTTAGCCAACTATCGGTCTATCGTCGCTTCCACCATTTCCACCACTGCTTCCACTTCTGCCTCCACTTCCACTGCTTCTGGCCCCTCTTCTTCTGCCTCTGCCTTCTCCTCTACTGCTGCTGCCTCCTTCTCCTCTACTGCTGCTGCCTCTGTCTCCTCCTCTACTGCTGCTGCCTCCTCCTTCTCTTCAACTGCCTCTCCCTCTTCTACTTCTTCGTTTTCCATTATGCTCCAAAGTTCTGCGCGCTTAGGGCGCTCTGTAGCCAAGCTTTGTGTAGAACTACACTTTAACTGTGTCTGCGCTCTCTACGAGCGCGTTTCTCTCTCTGTCTGTGTGTGGCTGTGCATGTGTGTGTTTGTATCTTGCAGATACAAGTTTCTGTTTCTGTTTCTGTCGCTGTTTGTTTGTTTCGCTCGCTGACTCGCAAAGTTCTTCTGCCTTCTGCCTCTAAGCTGCGTAGCCCCGCATTGTTTATTTTCTCTTGTGCCGCTGCCGCTGCTGCTGCTGCTGCTGCGTCTTGTCATTTCCTCTTCGCCCTTCTGCATGTTGTTGTTGTTGTTGTTGTTTCTTTGTCTGCTGCATATTTGTGGTATCCGCTTATTGACGTTCGCATATGCAAATACAGATGGAGCAGCCGTGTGTGGCTGCCTGCCTGCCTGCTTCTTGATAACTTCTAAGTGCCCATAAAGATGCCATCATTATTTGCTCTACCCAACAAAACTGTGTGTAAAGATATGTACTTATTATACTTAGCCGGAATTGGAGTCTGAGTCTGCAGCAACTTTCACATTCGTTTTGCCAATTTTACTGAATCAGCAAAATGTTCAAAAATTTATAGTTTCCCTGCATTTAGCATAGTTCTCATACTCTCATCTCATCTCATCTCTCGGGCTGATCGTAAATCATTGGCTAATCCCCCTCCAGTTTGCTGTGCTGTTCTACTCACACCTAATTACAGCGCCCCAAACAAACCGTTATAATGTCGTGTTCATTGAAAAACCTTTGCTATCAGTTGGTAGATTTTGTATTCTTTGCGGACTTGAACCTGGTGACTATTTACTTTGTTTTTCTTGCCTATTTCTTTTTCTGTCTATTTGTGCCTTGTCGTAAATTAGTTAACAGTATTATTTTAGCTATTAACGGTCGCGAGCAGTGCTAATGATTTGTTGTGTTGAAAAGCAGGCCGCGGCGACAACAGAAATCATCACAGAGTTCTATACGATATTCGTCGTAATTCAATTCCAAACGAAAGACTTAAGACACAAACTTGAATTCAAGACAAAGTCAAAGTCGATTGCGATGGCGTCTTAAGTCGTATTGATTGTCAGTTATTATGCCTTGTGTTGGTGTTGGTTTCTCAGTATCTAGTTTCAAGAATTCTTAATAAATTCAATTTGAGTTTTGAACTCCTTTACGGTACAATCTTAAGTTGAATCTATTTTAAATCGATGTATTGAATAAAGGAATTGTATTCGTAATACTCTGAAATATATCTAGCCAAATTTGTAGTTGGCAACACTGTGGGACAAGGTGTGGCTGCAGCAGGCAGCAGCTGCAGAACACGTTCTCCTCGGATCTTATGTAGTATATGCGCATTATTTTCGGATCAACTCCAGTCACCTCATTCACCAGGGAATTGCATTTGGCTTTGCATTAAGACTTTTATTTAGTAAGTGGCATTAGCTGCTCGTCCAGAGTCATGATTCATTGCATTTAATGGCCACAGACCGGACGGGGCTGGATGATGACGCCAGCACGTCGCGTCGCATCATAATAATTCCCTCCCGGAATGACGACGATGATGATGATGCGCAGCTTGCCCACATCTTCCCTTTCGTCTCCCTTGCCGTTTGCCCTCTGGCAATCATGTAGAAACTTAACGAACCGCTGCAAATGAAAAACCGAAAAGTTTCCAACACTCGAGGTCGGTGAAAATTGTATGGTATATATAAGGTTTGATAAGTAGTACCGCGACTCAAGTTAATTTGGCTCTTATTGTAATTAAATTAACACATAAAAGAGCAGCCCAGAACAGCTGCATAATTAGACGAAAGAAAGTATCAAGTGCGAGTGATGAGAGAAAAGAGAGAGAGAGAGAGGGGAGGGGGCGATGCTACACAGCTTGTGATTTTCACGCTCGTAAAACTGGAACTAGACTCCATTTCACTTCGACTTGCAGCGCATGTTTTCTGTCAGAGTTCTCAGCCGACGGGCTGACACAGAATCGGAGTGGATCAGAATCTGGCATTATCAGGCGGCAGGTTTCGACTAGGAAAGTAACTTGCCAAACACTACCGACATGCACACACGCACACACACACACACTCAGCCCAACGTGCTGAGAATAAATTGAGCCATGGATTTATGTCATTCGAAACTGGAAAGAGACGTCGTGAGTTTGGCTTGATCTACAATAGGTCTGAATAACAACTATGCACAGTGCAACAAGGCTGTTAAAAATTTGCTTACTTTTTATTTCGATATTTCGAAAAAAATTAAATTTTATGGGGCATAAAAAAATGTAACCCCACAAATAATATACAATTATCTTTGAAATGTTATTTTTTTTAGTATCTAATAAATATTTTTACTTTAATAGTTTTTCATTATATGCTAAAAATGAGCTGTTCTTAAGAACAATCATTTCCCAACAGTTATTTATTTATTTAAATCATTTAATTTGTTGTATGTAAATTTATGTTTATATATATATGCACATTCTTTAACATTCTACTTCTACTTTATAAGGTGTACAATAATTTTTGCTGCAACTTTCCTCTCGCCGCAAACCGATTGCTCAAGCATGTGAGCCAAATGGGTGACCCAACCCACATATGCTTTCGTCACATTTTTTTGTGGCTTGGCCCCACTGTGCACTATGCTCGGCGCGGCACGACGCGGCGCCATGCACGCCATCTGGGTGGGTGCGTTAGCTGCAATATGTCCGACTAAGCATGTCTCTCGCATTTTTATGCGAAAAGTTGAAATTTCGTTTGTCATGGAATTTGTGTCAATTAGCGTGGGGCACGTGAGTCGAGGGGCGGGGCGGGAGGGCGTAGCAGCTGCCGTGCTGCTGTTGTCATTGTCTCCATCGACAGACATTTGGCATGCAAATTTTTTGTGTGGCCCACTGTGCAACGACTTTCACAAGCCGCCGGCAGTTGCAACATAGGAAAGTGTTTTATTTTTTCGTTTTTCGCGGGGGCGAGCGTTAATTGCCTGTAAAGATGCTCGAAACTAAAGCATGGGTTGGGTAGGGGGAGCTAATTAATAATACTGACCTTGCTGTGCTGAGTTTTTCCAAGTCGAAAAACGGAATATCAAAAAAAAGCTGAAAACTGAGTCGAGCCGGCCCGCAGCGGCTATGCAGCCATGACGAGTTTAATTTTGTCGACAGCATGACATTAACTTGGCTTAGCTTTTTTCGGGTCACAGTTGGCCATGTCAGCAAGCACTCTCTGTGCACAAAGTTGGGCAAAGTTGGCGCATTCTTTGCGCCACTCCGCACCGCTCCCACAGCTCCGCACAGTTTGCACAGTTTTGTCGCTCAGCTCGTTATGCTTTTGTAGTTTCGCTGCAGATTGAGCAATTCAATAACTGCTGCCGTTGTGGCCCAGTTATAGATACCCTGTAATAATGATGACCCCCGTCAGTCCCGCTTGGGAAAGTTTTTGCGAGGTTTAATCGACTTGGAAATCGTTTAATTCACATTTTATTGTTCGCAAATTTTCACAGCATTCACAAGATTCACTCACTCACTCACACAGCGACACAACACTCAGACAATCTGTTCATAATCAATTTACGAGTACTACGCAGTCGAGAAACTTTCACAATTTTTTTTTTCTCGTATCTCATTTTGTTTTTTTTTTATGAATCGCTTGGACAGTTTTGTCTCGCGTTGCGTGTACGTCTGTCAGGAGGGGATGGGGGGACTTATCTGAAGTGTGTTTGTATAAAGTATCTATGAGATACAAAAATTTGCATAGTTCGGAAGAGGCGAGTGCTCAATTAACGCAGAAATATCAGGGGTTTTTTTTTTTTTGGTTTTATCGACAAGTTCAACAGCCAAGCACGCTGGTTTCTTGTCTGGAATGTTGTCAAAAACAGGTAATCGTCCCTCTCCCTCTCTCTCGCTCTCTTCCTCTCTCGCTCGTTTATTATTATTATTATCAATTTGCATGCAGGCAGAATACGATTAGTATTAGTCATACGCCCCCAGCCACGCCCAGCATGCAGATATTTTCGTCGCTGTTGTTGTTGTTGTTATTAATTGCAAATTGCAAGTGCGACCCACTTTGCGGCAGACTCTGCCAGGCATTTATCATACGCCCCGTGTGCCCGGGCAGATGCAACAACAACAAGAAGGAAAATTTCACTTTCTCATCTCGGCAACATGGCATGGAGGACACACTGTCACTCACTCACTGGCTGCGGCAATCAGAGAGCAGCTTTTGATTTGGGTGGCACAGCCAGTTGCAGTCGGGGCTGTTACCTGTTACCTTGTACCTGTTGCCCAGTTGCCCGGTTGCCTGTTAGCCTGGTTAGCTGTTGCCTGATTGCCTGGCTTACATGCCAACAACTTTCGGGCAGCGAGTGAAATGAACGGCGTCGTGGCCAGCGGCAACAATCATTTCGGTATAAGGGAAACGTCGGAGATCGCCGGGTTAACCCAATTGATTTTGACTGGGTTTTTGGCGTGGGAATACCTGCCCTAGACCCGGCCGAGTAGCAGCTCGTATAGATCAAACAGACCTGAAGTGCAAACAAATTGGTATATGGTCAAACCACTTGGTCACATGGAACCACTTGGGTGCGCCACGCTCCATTAAATGATACGCACATAGCCACAGAGTTTGAGTACCGAATATAATAAATAAACTGCCTACTCATTCACTTCACATCCACTCCGGGTCTAACTGCATTTTTGCATCAACGGACATGTGGACTACGCCGCATGGCACACGCAACGGTGTGTGCTGTGTCCACTTGTCAACTGGGAGGGGGGGAATGCAGCACAAGCAACGGGAATATGGCACAACGGGTTGCTCAGTTGTGCTCCCCCAGCTACCATTCTTGTTCCCGTTTCCATTGGCAACATTCTACCTCTCTCTCTTCTGGGCGCTAACTCATTGCCAATTGGCATAATCATTGTCACTCGGTGCGCTAACATTGCCAATAACCGTTGGCCAATTAATTCGTACTCGCCGGCGTTGACAAAGACGCATCCGCTGCTGCACAGACACACACATACACACACACACACTCATCATGCCACAGCTAATCGCATAAGTCTATGACATAAGTCTGGACAGGCTGCTGCTGTTGCCACAACTATTTATGTATAACTGTGCCACATTTGTAGCCGTCTCTGTTCCGCTGTCTCCCTGTCTGTCTCCCTGTCCGTTTCCCCTGCCTGTCTAACAATTCTGGTTTATTCGCCTTTTTGCATTTTCTGCTGCAGCTGCAGCTGGTATTTTGGCCACAAGATACAATCAGTTAAATTTGTATCGCAATACAGATGCAGATATATAAAACTGCATTCATATAGAGAGTAATTTTCAGCTGCAGCCTTTGTGCAACTCATTCAAGTAATTTGGCATATAATCTAGTGGGAAAGAAATATTTCATGAGTTACTACGTACTTTGAGATACTTTGTAAGCAATTTCGATTTCCAAGTAATCAAGTGGGGGAAACTCTACGAATTTTCTTTTATCATATGTCTAAGACTTTTATCTTGAAAACAAATTGTGCTAAAATATTATATATTTTACCTAATTCTAACAATTAAAAATATTTCTTTAGAAAAGCATACGCTTAAGTTACGAAATTACAAAGAAAATCTTTTTGCACTGATTATGACTATAAATATATAAATATTTTAATAAATTTAGATTTTAATATATTTTTAAAATATCATTTACCTTATTATCTTTACTGTGCAACTGCTTAAAATGAGCTTCATGTAGCTTATTAATTTATTAAGTTTAAGCTGCAAACACGTTGCCGCTGAACTTTCATCTCCAACGATCTTCAGCCTTTCTTCGTTCTACTTGTCTCTTCAAAAAAAAAAAAAAAATAAGAAAAATAAAAAAGAGCGCATCTTTCACTCTCCGAGCCGCTTTTTGCGTTACGCACTTGCGAACAAGTTATATGTGGTTATATACGGTTATATGTACATGTATTTGTTGTACACGATGTTCGCGATATCTATATAGATATAATCGACAACGACGATCACATAAATCAATGCTGCAGCCGGCGTATCATTGCCCCCGTTACTCGGCCATCGGACCTGCCATTGATTCGTTTGTTTGCTCGTTCGTCTGTATTCATTCATTCATTCATTCCGACATTCAACAATATGGTAGCAAAAGCGACGACTTAAAAATGCCGCCAAGTTGTTTCCCTTTTTTTGCAGCGAGAAAGAGCACTAGGTATGTGGGTAGAGAAGACGTAGCTGGAGCTGCAGCTCTGTAACAGCCTCTCAAGTCGTATTTACATTATCATCGAGCGCGGGTATTAAAAACCTTTACCAAACCTCCACTTTCACTCCTACTAAATGCCTTACCAACCTACAACAACAAACAAAAAAAGTGTGAAGCAAAAAAGGCATAAAAAAAACATAAGAAAAAAACAATAACAATAACAAAAAACAAAATCAACTAAACTGAACTGAACGCTGAACTCATGTCGAGGGGGAAGTGATGTGAAGTTCGCTTGGCCAGAGAGAGAGATAGATACTCGTTGTATCTGATGCTTTTAATTAAAGTGAATTCAACACGCAATTAACAGAGTTTATAATACAAACGCAAGAGCCTATTTAATAATATCAGCAACAGCAACAATAATAATAATAATAATCATAATCATAATACTCGTAATCAAACTGGCCGAAAAGCCGTCAAAAAATGCGGTAATCAAAAGAGAGAGAGGGAGAGAGAAGAAAATACGTTCGGTTTGATGCGTTTTCTCAGGCGGCAGCTTCACTTTCAGCTCAAGAGGCGGCATCTCTCTCCCCCTCTCTCTCTCTCTCAGCTCGTATTGCCACTAATTATGTGGCAAACTCAAAAAGTAACTCGCAACTTGCAACTGGCGCCGTTCACTTTCGCCAAAAATATAAAAAAAAAACAGAGATGAACGAGGTGAAACGGAAAAGAGAGCAAGTCCAGTCCAAAGTGGACGCTGTAGAACACTTGACTACATAATGCCACACTCCCACTTGCTCCAGCTACGACAGCGAGTGCTCTCTCCGCCGGAAATGCCTCAGTGCACCAACACGCTCTGTAGACGTTGCAGCAGTTGCACTTGATGCAGCGCCTCCGATTGCATAAGCAGAAACCTTTTGCGGCTCATTTGCATTTTGTTTTTTTTTTTTTGTTTTTCGCATTAGCAATTAAAAACTCAGCTGCCGTGTCGAAATTCGCAGCGATTTTGGCTTTGTTCTGCTCGTCAAAGCGATTTTATATGTGCCCAAGTCAAGAAAATGAACGTGAAAACACGCAGATAGCAATCACGCACCGACAATCAGATACCCTCCAGGGTTGTCGACTGTCTGTTAGATTATGGCATACGGATTGTCTTCACTTTTTTAAAAATCAATCGATTTTCAATTGGAATGACATTTTGTTTATGTATTAAACCCCTTAGTGATTCTACATTTCAAAAATTATACTTAAATCACTTTACAATTTTTCGAAATTTCCATGGATTTTGATAAGGGTACCCCCTTGCCAAATTTCAGAAATTTTTTTCTTCAAAATTTTAAATCTCCAGTTTTCATTTTTAATCGATAGCGGAGGTCAAAATTAGTATAAAACAAGTTTTTAAAATCGTTTTAGACGATACTTAATTTTTGCCCAAAAATCATGTAAAACTCGACCAAAAATTTGACATGTAACACCCATGGTAGGACATCCAAGGTCCCTTTCACACGTCATAATTTTGTTAAAAATCATTCGATTTTTAATTGGAATGGCATTTTGTTTATGTCTTGAACCCCTTAGTGATTCCACATTTAAATAATTTCAGTTTAATCATTTTGAATTTTTGCGATTATTCTTCGATTTTGATAAGGGTACCCCCTTACAAAATTTCAAAAAATTTTTTTCTTCAAAATTTTAAATCTCCAGTTTTCATTTTTAATCGATAGCGGAGGTCAAAATTAGTTTTAAACAAGTGTTTAAAATCGTTTTAGACCATACTTAATTTTTGCCCAAAAATCATGTAAAACTCGACCAAAAATTTGACATGTAGCACCCATGGTAGGACATCCAAGGTACCTCTTGACCGTCATAACTTTGTTAAAAATCAATCGACTTTCAATTGGAATGACATTTTGTTTATGTATTGAACCCCTTAGTGATTCTACATTTCAATATTTTGGGTTCGATCATTTTGAATTTTTTCAAATTTTCTTCGATTTTAATAAGGGTACCCCCTTACATATTTTCAGAAATTTTTTTTCTTCAAAATTTTAAATCTCCAGTTTTCATTTTTAATCGATAGCGGAGGTCGAAATTAGTATAAAACAAGTGTTTAAAATCGTTTTAGACCATACTTAATTTTTGCCCAAAAATCATGTAAAACTCGACCAAAAATTTGACATGTAGCACCCATGGTAGGACATCCAAGGTACCTCTTGACCGTCATAACTTTGTTAAAAATCAATCGACTTTCAATTGGAATGACATTTTGTTTATGTATTGAACCCCTTAGTGATTCTACATTTCAATATTTTGGGTTCGATCATTTTGAATTTTTTCAAATTTTCTTCGATTTTAATAAGGGTACCCCCTTACATATTTTCAGAAATTTTTTTTCTTCAAAATTTTAAATCTCTAGTTTTCATTTTTAATCGATAGCGGAGGTCAAATTTAGTATAAAACAAGTGTTTAAAATCGTTTTAGGCGATGCTTCATTTTTGCCCAAAAATCATGTCAACCTCGACCAAAAATTTGACATGTAAAACCCTCGATAGGACATCCATGATACATACACTTTATACACTTTACTACAGGGTATATTGTAGTCTTCACTTGTAATCTGAGCTGCGCTGACAATGCTGCGCGTTGTGGCTTGGGTTTTCGCCTTTCATTAAGCTAATTCCCGCAAATTATGAGTAATAATAGCCACGTTGTCTCTCGTGTGGCATTCTTGACCCAGTTTGACTTGAAATTAACTTACGTTTTTGGCATCACCGCTCTAATACTGTCTCCCTCTCGCTCTCTCTCTCTTACTTGCAGACCATGGAGCTGAGCCAGTTTTCCAACAAGAAAATGTCACGCGAAGAGCGTCGTTATTCAGTCCCGCATGGTCCAAATACGCCGCTGCCGCCAGCGGCATCTGAAGATCTGCATGCCTGGTCCATTTACAGGTGAGTACGGAAACGATGTGTGGGCGTGCCCTAGGAGTATCCGGTGTGTTGTTGTTGCTGGAGCTGGTGCTGCACCTGCTTGACAGTTTTGACGCTTGATTAAACCGCAGCCAGCGGAAGTTCAAATGCCATAACTTTAATTGGCCACGCCCCGACCCGCACTCAATGACATGACCAGCTAACCGCAACAGGTTAATGCAATGCTTCCCCTTCCCTACCCTTGAGTGCTTCCCTCACTCTTCTATCTGCTTCTCTGACCGTTTCTCCGGCATCTCCCGCAGGCAAAATCTAAACTCTGACTTCACCGATTCGGCGCTGGGATCGTCAGATAAATCACCGCTGCCATATGGAAATTTCCAGCTACGCGACACCACAGTGCAATCAATATTAAATCATCCGCGCTATGGACCCAAGTGAGTACAAATAACGAGCCTTACACTCGACTACTAGATACCCTGCCTGAAATAAAAGAAGATATATTTTCTTCAAAATTTTTGTTCAACACTTTCTTTATAATCTTTTGCATCGATTTTAAATAGAATAGAGTCTAGTAAAGTAATGAATATATAATAGAACATTCAAAAAGAAAATCATATGATATTAGACAAAGTAATAAGTGTCCAAAGACGTGAGAACAGAGATACCAATCGATAATATTACTGCTGGGTATAAAACTCTGCTCAAGTCATCTGTCTATTATACACTATTCCATTCTGTTACTCACCTCGTATAATCAATTAACAACATTCCTCGGAGCTGTCTCGATTTGATGCTGAAAAAGAATAAAAGAGAAACTGGCAAGAAGCGATAAAAATAAAAATCAAAAAAAACAAGCATAGAAAAAAGTATAGACAAATTACCTAAAGATCAGGGTTAGATAGGATAGAGAGAGATATTTTTTTTAAAAATATGTCTTGATAGTTTAGATTTTTCATGGCATACCTAATTGATTCGCCTCCTTTGCAGATCCCCACTTGGCTCCAATATGTACACATATCTTAAGTTTGGACTGCCACGCGTCTTTCCGCCCAACGCGGGCTCACAGCGGTCACATCGTCCTGGGCCGGGACCCGGTGCGGGTGGCTCCAGTGCCCTGGGCGGTGTACGTGGCCGTGTGAATCGTGGATTTAGGGATAGCTCGGGTGCACCGGCGGGAGCTGGTTCCAGTGGCTACGACAGCAGCGACAACGAGACAACACGTAGTCGCGTGCCACCGAATCTGCGCAAATATCGCAGCGAATCGGATTTCCGAGCCATCAGCGGCATGGGCATGGCCATGGCGCACTCCCGACCCGAGTCGCGTGCCCAGGTGGGCGGTGGCGGTGGTGTGCCCTCCGCGGCATTGCGACAGGCCAACAGTCGCGCCAGCATTGCTGTGGGCCAGCATCATCATCATCTCCAGCAACAGCAGCAGCAACAACAGCATCAGCAGCAGCAGCAGCAGTACATGGGCAATGGCAAACACTACGGTCATCGATCCCACAGCGAGGCAGATCTGCTGGGCGCCGGCATGGTCGGCGGCGGCGGCGATGGTGGGATGGGCTATGGTGACTACGGAGAATCGCGTATCTATGGCAGCTCCCGCCATGCTCAACCCTATGGCCGCAAGCAATCCAGTCTGGGCCTCATCTATCCCAACATACAGGTGCACTGCCTCGATGTGAGTCCATGCCTGCACGGTGTCTCACTGCAGGCGAAAGCGGGTGATCTGTTCGCCATAATGGCAACATCACAGCGTGAGGGTAGCGCCCTGGCCGAGTGCTTGGCCGGGCTGCGAGAACGTCTCGGTGGTGAGATCTTAATCAATGGGCAACAGGTGAATCGACGTGGTCTGCGTGAGCTGTGCAGCTATGTGCCGGCGCTGGAGGTTTCCTCACTGGATCCACGCATGAGTGTGCAGTGTACTCTGAATTTCCATGCAGCATTGCGGGGTCCTTTGGATCGCAGCGATCTAAAGGAACGCATGGATGTGCTCATCGAGGATCTGGGCCTGAATACGGTGCGTGCATCGAATGTGTCCACACTGACGCATTCGGAGAAGCAACGTCTGAGTGTTGCCTGTCAGCTGCTGGCGCAGTCATCGCTGCTGATACTCGACCAGGTGACAAGCAACATGGACATCTTTGATACCTTCTTCCTTGTCGAATATCTGCGACAATGGTGCAGTGGTGGTCGCATTGTCATCATGACCCTGCAACCTCCAACCTTTGAGATACTATCAATGTGCTCCGGCGTTCTACTGCTGTCCGGCGGACGCACTGTATTCTCTGGCAGTCGTGCGGATCTGCCGCGGCACATGGGTGAACTGGGCTATCCGTGTCCACCCTTCAAGAATCCAGCGGACTATTATCGTAAGCAAATCCCCCAAGTGCCTTATTTCTTAATCGTAATCATTTCTTGATCCTCAGTTGATCTGGTCACCTTGGATGATTTGTCGGCAGCTGCCATGCTGGAGTCCTCGGCCCGCATTGAATCTCTGGCCAATGCCTGGGATCAAATCAATTCGGAGCCACCGCTAGCAGCGCCGCCAGCTTCGCTGCCCAATTTCACACTGAAAGCGGGATTCTTTGGCCAGGCGAAGGCGCTGGTGAAACGCTTTGCTGGCTACAAGCAACCAGGTTCGCTGCTCACCTGGATCAGTAAACTGATTTCCGCTGCGGTGCTATCGCTGTGCATCGGTTGTATATTCTGGGATGTGCCCGCCTCCGATCCGCAGCTGTCCTACAACGATCGCTTCGGCTATCATCATTGCGTCATGGTGCTGGCCTACTGGCCGCTGGTCATGTTGACCATACGCGACACGCAGGAGGATCGCCGGCATGCGGAGCGAGATATACGATTGGGTCTCTATTCGCGCAGTCTCTACATAATTGTGCAGGTAAGTGGCCAGAGGCTGTCCCAGTGCTTCCGAGCTGCATCTAACCCGCTCTCTCGTCCTCTTCTGCCTGCAGAGCCTGTTGGGCCTCTTTCCCAGCTTGTGCATTTGGCTGGCGTATCTACTGCCAGCGCACAGCATGGCCGGACTGTACACCTACTCGAACAGCAGCGACACTGGCATCTATCTGTATATGGGTAAGTAGGAGAGAAGAGGAGGCTTACAATGGCGCCGTACTCATCTATCAATCTCTCTTTCCCACAGGCTACATGTTACTCTATCTGACGCTTATCCAGACATTGGCCTTATTCTGTGCTCACCTCTTGCCCTGCAAGGCGTCCGCAAGTCTGGTCAATGCTTTGCTCAGTCTGGCGCTCGCTTCGGTGGGCGGCTATTTGGTGCATCCACGTAATCTATCCAAATTCTGGTCTTGGCTGCAAACGGCCTCACCGCAACGCTGGCTACTTCCCGTACTGGTACAGGATGAGTACAGTGCCGAGACCTTGGCCAATTCGGCGGGTCTGCAGCTGTGCCGCAACAAACAGGTAAGCAGATAGAGGAAATAGATGTGTGGAACGACTCTAATGCCATCTAATACATCTTTTCAGGTGCAGCATCAGGAGATTATTGTACAGCAACCATGTCCGCCGCCCAATGGCACCCAAGTGCTGGTCGATTTCCAGCTGCTACCGGAGCAGCATGTGCTCGATCCCACCGCCAGCTACGATCAGACCACAACGTTGGCCCTTGTTCTTGGCTCCGTGGTTATCTTCTGTCTGACATTCTTTATCTTTGTGTGCAATTGCCGTGGCGCCTTCCGCAAGCGACGCAGTCGGCGATACTAGGATCGGCAGCGTGTCCCAACGTGTCCAACTGTACATTAGTTAGCAACTAATTTCACTCTTAATAAATAGCTTATAGTCGAGGCAGCGATTGTTTTAACTAACTATAAAAAAGAGGTGTCTTTAATTGTGATCATATAAGGAATGCTGTGCGGGCAATTGGACATTGGATCGAAGGCCACAAATGGTATACAAAAAACTTATTCGAATGGAGTGCATAGACACAGTCCATGTTCTTAATGATGGAAGAGACGCAGATTGGTGTGCGCCATTATGATGCCATGCTCATCGCAGGCAGCAATAACACCCGCATCGTTGGTCGATCCAGCCGGACTGGCAATGTACGAGACACCGCTCAAACTAGCACGATCAATGTTGTCACGGAAGGGGAAGAAGGCATCTGATCCAAGAGCCACACCACTAAGCTCCTTCAGCCAATCGACTTTCTGCTGCGTGGTCAACTGTTCCGGTGCCTTATCGAACCTGGAAATAAGACGAGTAAACTCTGAGTACACTCCTTAAAGGGACAACCCAATTGAACTTACATGCTTGTGAATTGCGACAGCGGCATATCCTTGCCGACGGTGCCGTTCACATAGTTATCGATGGCATTAGAGATCTCGGCACGCTTAACGCCCGCCTTGAACTTCATGCCGGCAACATTGGGATGCTGACGTAGCCACCAGTTGTCTGCCTTCTCGCCGGCCAGACGTGTGCAATGGATGCGCGATTGCTGGCCAGCACCGATGCCAATTACCTGACCATCACGGGCATAGCACACCGAGTTACTTTGCGTGTACTTGAGCGCAATTGTTGCTACAATCAGATCACGCACAGCGGAATCGGGCAATGGTCCACGCTTGCTGACAACCTTTGAGAATAGATTGGCATCGATGACGGCATCGTTGCGTTTCTGCTCCAGTGTCAGGCCGAAGATGGTTTTGCGCTCCACAGCGCTGGGTTCATAGTTGGGATCCATCTGCAAAAAATAAGTGAATCAGTTAAAGGTTTCCAATTAGTTGTCTCTATCTCTTTGACATACCTGCAGAATGCAATAGCTGCCATTCTTCTTCTTCTTGAGAATCTCTAGAGCCTCCGGCTCATAGCCTGCAGCAATAATGCCGTCAGAGACCTCACGCGAAATGATTTTGGCAGTGAGCACATCGCAGACATCGGAGAGTGCCACAAAGTCACCGAAGGAGCTCATGCGATCGGCGCCACGTGCACGAGCATAAGCCGTAGCTAGCGGTGTCAACTGTTCATAGAGATCATCGACCATGCAGAGCTTTGCCTGCTCTGGACTGAGTGGCACACCCACAGCTGCACCGGCAGGCGAAACATGCTTGAAACTGGTCGCCGCTGGCAGCTTTAATGCCTGCTTAAGCTCACGTACCAACTGCCAACCATTTAGGGCGTCACACAAATTGATGAATCCCGGTGAAGCGTTCAGCACACGCAACGGCAACTGAGCCAACTGTGTATAGAGCTGTGCCGGCTTCTGGTGTGGATTCATGCCATAACGAAGTGTCAACTGCGAAGCGCCAGCACCATATTGCTTCCTAAAGTAATCAGAGATAGCATCATCATAGCTGGCCGTATGGGTGAAGGCCTTGAGGGCCAGAGCCTGACGAGTTTCGGGCGTAGTGTCACCATTGGCACTAATCTCAGCCAGAACTCGCGCATAGTCGACAGCCTCACAGATAACCGTGACTCGCTGATGATTCTTGGCAGCTGCACGCAGCAGAGTGACGCCTCCAATATCGATATTCTCTACGGCATCGGCCAAGGTAACATCGGGCTTGGCAATGGTACTGGCAAATGGATACAAATTGCAGACAACCAATTGAATTAGATCATACTGTTGTTTCGTCATGTCAGCCAGATCGCTGGGTGTAGTGCGCGACAAGATGCCCGCATGAACAGCCGGATGCAGTGTCTTGACACGTCCGCCCAACATTTCAGGTGCACCGGTTATTTCGGAGACATCCTTGACAGTGAGTCCAGCTCCGCGCAGCGTGGTGGCCGTACCACCGCTGGCCACCAGCTCAAAACCCAATGCCACAAGATTCTTGCCCAAATCCAGCAGTCCGGTTTTGTCCGAGACGCTCAAAAGTGCTAAGGGAAAAATGAAATTGAGTTTAGAAACAGAAAATATAATCATATATTAATCCAATTTGCCCACCTATTTTCTTGGTTGCCATCTCTGCTATTCCTTGCTTGGTGCGTGTAGGATTGCGTCTGCGTCTGCTTCACTTGGCAACTGAAATGTAAATGAAAGACGAAACGATTTCAGTGGTCAGATGTGGGCTTCGATTGCACAAACATGTTTTCGCTTTTTTCGCAGCTACGCGAACGACCTCTGTGGGCTGCGGTGCCACTGATAGCTAACGAGTGGAAGGAGATGGGGATCATTGTATTGGCTTGCATCAGCTCAAAAATAAAAAACAAAAACAAATCATCTACTCAGGTTATTGTACGTAAATAAACATGTATTTATTACTCGGGTTTGTCTACGGGTGTCGCGCCTTTACAGCGCCTTATCAGTTGAGTCTGTCGCTGTTGTCGCAGTCGTTGCTGGGGTCTGGCACTGATCCGCCTCGGCCTCTCGCTGCTTGCGGCGTTGCGATTCACGGCGACGTTTGTGTTTGTTCGATTTGAGATGCAGTTGCCATTGGTATTCGCCGATAAAGTGACGCTCGCAGATGCCACAAAAGTTGCTAGTCTCCTCGTTGAGATCTGCACCGGGATGCACACGTTTGGCCATTGGTTCAATCTCACAGGTTTGACCATTGCGATAGCTATCAATGATGCATTCGGCACGTTTGAATACTGCTTCGTGCCAGGCACTGACATTGCTTGTGTCCAGCTCATAGAGATCCGGCACCTGACGATCTTTGCTGGCCAAAAAACGATTGTTAATCCATTTCAATTGTTTCTTCGAGTAGCGACGCGTCACCAGCTTTAGCTCATCACAGCAACTGCCAAGCAGTTCGAGGGCTTCGCACAGATTACTGCCTTCGGTTTGTGCTGCCAGTTGCTCCAATTGCTCCTTCGTGGGCAACTGATATTGATGGGCACTTAAATATGCATCCAAGCTGGTATCTTGTTTCTCATCATATTTCATCAAATAGGGCACAAACTCCTTGTAGCCAATGGTCTGGAGCACACCCTTGGTGTACGCTTGCTCTGTGACGCCCGAATAGCTGTTGTGGAACTGACGCAACTCCTTGAGCAAACCCTCTCGCAGCATGCCGTCTACTCGTTTATCCAACCGCTCGTTGAGCACATCCTGTTGGCAACGCAACCATAGAAGAATCGTATGTGGATAGCGCAGTGGTCCTCCCAGACGATTGCCACCTGGCTGCTGTCGCTGCTCCTCCAGCTTTGCGGTTAAAGTTTGTCCTGTACTTTGGTACACCTCAATGGCGCGCTCAATCTTGCGACGATTGTTTGGATGAATTCGATTAGCGCTGCTGGCATCGATGCAGCCCAAATGTTTATGAAGCTCCGCTGTTGTCATGGCTGCCATGCGTTCAGCTGACAAATGATGTTCATCATCCGATGTAATCTGTTCATCCTTTGTATTTACCAGTATATCCCACAACAGGGATTCAATGTAGTAATTGGTGCCACCCACCACAATCGGTGGCTTTGACTTGGCCAGCAACTGCTCGATGATGGGAAGCGCTGCATTGCGAAAATGTGTTACGGTAAAAGGTTCCGCAGGCGTTGCTACATCCAGCAGATGATGTTTAGCCCGGGACTGCTCCTCCTTGGTCGCTTTGGCTGTGGCAATGTCCAAATTCGTGTACACTTGCATGGAATCGGCGCTGATAATTTCGCCGCCAAAGCGTTCGGCAAGTTCCAGCGATAGTTTCGTCTTTCCCGTACCCGTCGAGCCCAATATGACAATCAACGGCACTTTTCGTAGCATCTTACTACTCTATTTAATATTATTATTATTATTAATTGAACAATAAATGTTCTTATTCAGCACGCGGCGTCTTAACATATGAGAGCACACAAAGAGAGTGTGCGAAAGGGACGAACAGAGCAATTGCTCTCACGTTTTAAACACGTGTAGTGCTCTCGAACTACCTGTTGCTATGGCTTCATAAAATATATAAACTAGCTTATAAATTATAAGGCAAACGTATGCGTCTTAACTAGTATTACTCTCCTATTCACGTATATTCACAATAAGTAATTAGGGAGTCTATTAAATGTAAATAAACAACTTACAAATAATATGCGCCGAAACGTTCGGAGTCCCGGTATTTATATCGATAAAATGCCTTGGTCTTATCGATTGTCTTTAGTTAAGTTTACCAACACTGTGCAGTCGCAGTTTTAAATGTTGCTCCTTTTTGCGTTCGCAATAATAAATAGCAATAAAATAAAATCAAACATAAAATGAACAGCAATAATTATTCTATAATAATTAAAACTCGAATATATTTTATAGCATTTAATTAATTCAATTTTCGTAAGCACACGAAAGCTCTTAATTTAGTCTAACAACAGCCTATGTGGCCCATTGTAAACTGAATATGAGCTTTCGAAGCTTTCCTGCTTGCCGGTTAGGCAAAATGTTCAATTTCATCAAAGAATCCAACACGACCGGTTGTGTTTTTTTCTTTATCAGAAATCTGAATTCAACAAGTTGATTTTCACTATTTGATACTCTTGTTTTATTTACAATGGCTAGTGAAAAGTTCTTGACCCTTAACAATGGTGAGAAAATGCCAATTATTGGTATTGGCACTTGGCAGGTAAGAATAATTCATAATAATAATGAAAGTGTTTTCAAGTTATGGTTTAAAAATATCAAAATCATTTGTTGGTATGTGTGTATAGTATATATGTATGTGTTTGAATATATACGAAAAAGATACTATATATAATTATGCTTCGAACTCATGACTTGAGTGTACGATATTCCAAACAGATGATTAAGTACAATTTCACAAGACAGTTTTTGTCACGTCATGGAAGTGCATACTTAACCGATGGACTGAGAGACCGGTTCTTGTTGATTATAAACAAACGAACTTGTTTATGGACCAAGTACAATGGGAAGACTTTCTCTAAATACAGATTAAGTGCAGTACAAACAAGCAGCATTCATTTTAAGATAGACTGGAATGGATTACTGATATCAATAACCACAATCTAACGCTCATATGAATTACAATACAGGCATCTGATGAGGAAATCGAAACCGCAATAGAAGCTGCCCTGGAGGCGGGGTACAGACACATCGATACGGCGCCAGTCTATGGCAATGAGCCAGCCATTGGGCGTGTCCTCAAGCGTTGGCTAGACGCTGGCAAAGTGAAGCGGGAGGAGCTGTACATTGTCACGAAATTGCCACCCGTTGGTAGGATGGACATGAAGGACATTCATAATTAGAATTAATAATTGTATGTGTATTATTATCAATTGCAGCTAATCGACCACATGAGGTTGAGCCAACCATTAAGAAATCGCTGGCCGATCTGCAGCTTGATTACGTGGACATGTACTTGATCCACACACCCTTCACGCTGCTAATTAATGAGGATGGCAGCTTCAAGGTTGACGCAGAGGGACTTATTGAGGTTGACAAGACAACCAATCATGCAGCCACCTGGGCAGCCATGGAGAAACTGGTGGAGAAAGGATTGGCCAAATCGATTGGCATATCTAACTTCAGCAAGGAGCAAGTGGCTCGCTTGCTGAAGAACTGCAAAATACGCCCAGCTAACAATCAAATCGAGCATCATGTGTATCTGCAGCAACGTGACCTGGTCGATTTCTGTCAGGCAGAAAATGTCGTCGTTACAGCTTATTCCCCATTGGGTTCCCGAGGAATTGCCAGCTTCAATGCTGGCGCTGGCATCGTACGTGATTTGCCAGATCTGATTGAAGTTCCCGAGGTGAAGGAGATTGCAGCCAAACACGGCAAGACTCCGGCACAGGTGTTGCTTCGCTGGATTGTAGACACTGGTGTGGTGGCTATACCGAAGAGTACCAATCCGGAGCGCTTGAAGCAGAATTTGGATGTGTTTGATTTCAAATTGACCGCCGATGAGGTGGCCAAACTTTCTGCCCTCGATAAAAACATACGCGTCTGTGACTTTGCCTTCTTCCATGGGTAAGAAAAGAACAAACAAAAAAGAATCCCAAACCGGTTTTAACTCTTATATTTACTTATTCTTTTACAGCGTCGAGAGGCATCCAGAATTTACTTTCAAGAATCAGTATACCAACTGAGCCAGAGAAGAATTTATGTATTTTGCACCGTTATTTTAGTAAACAATAAACAAAAAAAAAACTGGAAAAGAATTCAACTGGTTTTCTTTGCAACGGGCAACGGTTGCAGCATCGTCGTTATGATTTTCAGCTCAACAGGTTTTCCCACACGATTTCCATTCCATTTGGGCGTCGACTGGGAGGGAACAATAGGCGTACTTCTGAAGATTTGTACGTTGTCAACCTTATTCAGGTTGACATCTTTATTTCTTTCATTCAATGTATGTAGATTTGGTCTGAAAGTAGAACTATGTAGTTAACAAAAACAAAATCTTCAAAATTGGGAATTGTTTGTTAGTACTAATTAATGTCATGATATTTATTCGCAACATTTTTAACTTAAGCTTAAACAAATCACATGATTAGCGAGCATAAATTAAGGTACAAAATTGCATTGGAACCGGTTTACAGTTACAGTGGAACCAAGCCTTAGCAAAATATCTATATTATGTACATTATAAATGAGTAATATGTGATAAATTGTACAACAAGAAAGTCGTTTCGGGTGATTCTAAGCTTTGAAAACACCCAAAAAGATAAATATTATTTAATGACCATATACAAATTTAATGGTCCCACTTTGGATAGCTCTGAGAACAGACATATTGCATGTAATAAAGAAGCTTTCGAAATGAGTTAGTAGAATTCTTTGCTTAGGAAAGTTGTTAGATCTTACATTATAGTGAGTTCGATTCAATACTTTCTAAATGGAATAAATTATTCTGCATACTCTTTAGTTAAGTATAAAAAAATATAATAAAAACATGGCAGATCAAAACATTAAAGTATTAACTGGATAGCGAGTATTAGCATTTAACATTAAAATTGTTTCAATCTCAGAGATTATTAGCCATAAAAATTATTAGATTGCATTTCGATAATAGAATAGAAATTCGAGGTACGAAGTTGGATTCCTTCAACGCCATGCGGAGGACTCACGTAGTGCGCGTTTCCTCATCAGAACTGCGCCTGCAAGACATCAAAGGTTTCGCTTAGATTCATAATAAAGTTATACTTAACTAAAGTAATTAACTACGTAAAACTAGCAAACAAATTACTAATGAATACAGAAAAACCCAATAATGAACTTACTCATATCCTTTCGCCGCAGATATTTAATAAGAAATTCAAAACTTGCATGCAAAATGAAAATATCAGCAACTAGCTCCAAACATACCTAGGCTCCTGCTGATTGCTGCGCATTGCCAAGGTGGCCACCTCGAAGATACCAATGAAAAAGCACAACATGAGTGGACCAAATATGGCACCTTGCCAGCCAATCCAGTACATGCCACCCGCTATGGCTAGACCATTGAGATAAGGATGTCCACCGCTGTCGATGCAAAGGATTTGTTTGTTATTTCTCCAGCACATTGCAGTTAGTACTCACCCCTTTAGATCGGCATAGATTGCTGTCTCAAATGACGAGGGCACAAAGAATTGCAGCAAGAATAATATAACACCGGCATAGAAACGATCCTGCGCTAGCCATAGTTCCAGAAAAGCCGGAACGGCACACCAGTAACTACCTAGAAACGGAGCCGCTGCCAACATGGCAGCCAAAGCTGAAGGCAGGAAAACAATGCGCGCACCAAAAACGGTGTGTACAAGCCATGTGAAGAGTCCTGTAAATGTGGAGCACTTGAACATTGAGACGAGCACAACCGTTATGGAGTTCTCCAAGGCATCGGCGATTTTGTTGCCGGACGCTGAGTAGCCCATGTATTTTGTTATTTGCAGCGGAGCATATTTCTCCTGACTGCTGGACAGCAAATAGAACAGTGCCGTAAAGAAAACAATCTGAAAAGATTTCAAATTAATTATGATGTTTTGGATATATTATTAATATGTTGTCTTACCATGTCCAATATAAATTCAATACACGCTTGTCCGCCTGACAATAACAATGAGAGAATTTCACCAGCGACACCCATGATCATCGAGAGATTCGTACGTATAATATGCCAAAGAGATTCGGCCACTTCGAGTATTGTTTGCGTGTTGCTCTGCGCCCAGCCGATGATACCCTGTTTTGCCACTAAAACTAGCTCTTTAAAATGTCCTTTTGTTAAAATAAATAATCTTGTGTTAGCAGATGCAACATGTAATGAGTTATTTGATTCGACGCATACAGAAGGACTACAGGATGAGGATAACAGAACGAACAGAGGCGATTCAAGCGAACTAGATAAAACTCAATCTATGTAAATAACTCAAAACATTAACAAATTGGACAACTGAAAAGAGGAGGAGGAACTACAGGCATAACTAATGCAAAGACTTACCTGGATTGTCAACAATCTCACCAAAAGTGCTCTTCAATGCATCTGTTGGCACCCGGGGTCCATATGACGTTCCTGCCTTATTAAAATCTATCCAATATTGTATGAGGCGATCCCAGACTTCAAGAATTTGCTCCTTCAATTTGGTGGCATGCACCTTATCCGCCTCCGCTAGCCAATCATCAATATAAGTCTCGATTTTACGGCGACCATAATGGTGCGCATTATCGAGCGCATCATCAATGGACGCTTGTATATTGGCGGGCAAAATATCAATTAACTCAGGACGATCTGTGATTGTCTTGTTAATTAGATCTTTGCCTAGGTAAGCGACTTCAATTGTCTCAGAATAGATGTTTACACAAAAGAAAACACTCAGGAATATGATGATGAGAAACATGAGTATTATCATTAGGATGGAGGTCACAGATTCAACTGATGATTTCAGCGAATCGCGCACAATGCTATTGATCTTGTAGTTCAGCTCCAACACTCCTGGCAGGCACAGTGGCAGCACAGCTGAATGATGTTCCAGTGCCCAAGCCTGAAACATAGGAAGACAGATGGGATGAGAATAATAATTTGTCAACCATAAGTCAAACTTACCCTCAAAGCATGATAGGCATCTTTAATCTTGTTGCACACAAACTGAGTGATGCCAGTGAAAGTACCAAGGGTATAAAGAAGATGCAGACATATAGGTACTGCTGCCAGTATAAACATCCAAATATTACGATACAAAAAAGTGCCAAGACAGGCATAGAATAGCAGCTTGAAGTATGTATCACTCTGATGACCTTCAGCCTCTTCCGTAGATTTTGCATCAAGTGTTTCGGTAGAGTCTATTGTGTCGCTCAACGAGATATCTTCGACGTCCGATTGTATTGTTGCCTCACCGCCAGCTCTGCGACAGATGCTTATGTTGCTCAAGGATCGCTCAAAATCATTTTTATCAAACAGCTTTTGCAGACGTTCCGCAAAGCTTACAGATTCGTTTTCCTCGCAGGTTTGTAGATGATACGCCGTCGAAACTACAACATAACCCATAATCAGAAGAAAAACGGGCACCTGTAGTGCACCTAGAAAACTGCATAGATAACCGGCAATGGCTATCCACATGGATTGGCCGGCGACAACGAATTGTGCACTCCTCTCTGGACTCCAGAAAAAGTGTACAGATGATAGGTACAGTATAATCAACGCTATAAGCTGCGGACAAAACAGTTAAATTTTATATTCAATTATATTGATGACAAGCTTACCAAATATATGTTGAGGTATCCGATGATGTGTACAAACAGACCATGTGAGAAAATTATCCAGTTCCAGAGAGCAAGCAGAAATCCCTTTGGCGCATATAATACGAGCAGTTTTATACAGACGGCCACACCACAGCCGGATAGCAGCAGCTGCCAGTGGTGACACAGCCAATTGATGAGTAAGCGGCCACAGTGCTCTGTGGCCTCCAACGGAGCCAGACATATCGAGACAAGAACATTTGAATCACGTTCCTCTAGACGCAAAAACCAGTTGTTCAGCAGCTCAGCCAGTCTTCGCTTGAACGGGAACAGCACTGCACCCATGAGAAAGGCCCAAAGCAGAGGACGCACAAAGGGCCCCAGGATAAAGCAGACAGCTACGAAAGCAGCTATACCGGCTGCGATTAGAAAGTTGTACATAGCCGCACGGAAACTCTCATGATTCTGGGAACGCATCCGAAGGAGTCGATTTAATACGCTGTCAAAGGAGCGATCACGTCGTATGGGTATGGACTCCGAACGATTCATGGCGAGGCGGTAATTTTGTGGAGTTAAAATCGAAATATAACTACCAAAAATGAGAGTATTAATTGCGATCAATTTAAATATGCTGCCATGTGGCAGCCACGCCCGTCTATATATATTTACATATATTTTTAGGAACCAATCAATTATACTTACAATTATACTTGTTTTTCGCTTTTCATTTATGAGCATCGGCAACTTGTTTGCATTGTTCGCCTCTGAAAATAAGGTACTTTACCGTCGAAGGACTGTGGTAGTCCGGGTGATGAGTATTATAGATTCATTTAAGATGTCACTTCAATTTGGCACATAAACAAAAACAGACTTGTTTATTTGCATGGATAAATGACGTCAGCTGACGATGCAGTGTTATAAGAAAACTAAATGTTGTCGTTAGCCAACACTAAAGATCATTCGAAAAAGGAGACGCCAAACAAAATAAGCCATGGAAAGTAAGTATAAATTAAAAAAATAATCTTAATGAAAACAATAATAGATTTTGTTTTTATTTATAGAGTTAACAGTACAACAAGTGCATAGACTGCGAAAGGCCCATGAAGAGTTAATCTTTACCAAGAATACATATTTGGAATTTTACCGAAAAATGACTAAACATGCGTACACAACAGACCTTAAAAATTTGGTATGTAAATAGAATAATTTATTTTAACAATTGAGAAGTTCAATATTTACCATTGCAGATACGAGGCGAATTTAATCGAGTTAATGTTGAATTAAAAATACCTCAAATACCTCCTGAAAGCAGCATAGAAAAAGAGTACACCCCCATGCTACAGGTATACGCGCTAATATGTGTATATTGCATTTATTTACAGTAATAATGTTTGAATTAAAACTAACTATATACTACTTTTAGTTGGACAAAATGATGGAGCTGTATGATTTAGTCAGTCAGTCTGACCTTTAGCCTTGTCCCTGTTATTTAACCAATAGCCATGTAATATCTGCTGAATATACTTCAAACACTCACAGGACGGGGACAAACTCTAAAATTGCATAAACCATTTATTCCTCGAGATAATTACATTAATTATGTCACTACTTACATTAAACAGTGGAATTATAGGCCGTTTTTCGAACATGCTACCTTTTGTGCGCAGAATAAGCATGTACTTTACATCTAACTACAAATATAAAATTTTAATAAATAACCATTGTACTAGATATAAAGACTCACATTCTCTATAACTTCATTAAGGACTATATCATGCAAATGGCCTCGTTGTACACAAAATACGGATTTAAACCCAAAAGTCCGTATAGTTTCCGTTTGCAGAGCCATGTCCCAACTGTAAAAGAGCTTTTCAGAGTGGACTAAATGGAGCGTAGTTTGTAATATGTAAAAAGCAAGGGCTAAGCATATCAGGCCAGGATATAGAATATGAGCCTGTAGAATGCTAAGAGAACCGTCGCCAATAGTTCTTGCAAAACCACAATAATAAACAATTGCCAAGCCGACAAGCCAAAGAAAACGTTTTAGCTGCGTTCGACACTGCTTACTGTGGATACGATTTGTCAATTGCATGCGAACAACATCATTGCCATATTTTTGAATGGTCAGCTCTAAGTCCTCGATGGGGCATCCGCTATACTTGGCAGGAATGCTAAAATATTTATGCGTTCTTGGTTCCATAGAAAGGTTTCAATTTATGTAAATATTGCAAAAATTCTCTATAGCAATTGAAACAAGCATTTCACAGCACTGATTCCGCAATTGGTCATACTTTTGTTTACATTTTTACATCGATAGATTTTTTATATCGATGGATCTATCGATGTACAGAGAAAAACAATATGGCGTCAGCAAGCACACAATCGTCGTCGTCTCGGTTGGAACAGCGTCCATTCCGCGAAAAATTGTAAAAATAAAAGCAAAAACGAAAATATTTTGTTAATAAGGTGTTGGAAACAGTAAATATGCGTAAACGCAAATTGTACATACTGTAAGCTTATGTGAAAAGGCGCAGCCAACAGCAAAAACAAGGAATTGCAACGTGAGTGCATACATTTTTTGGTACAAGATTCAATATTACCCCTCGCGCTCTCTCTCTTACACCGCTCTTGCCCTCTTGCGGCTTCTGTATTGTCTGCGCGTGTGTGTGTGTGTGTTCGTTAAGGTGTGCATGTGTATTTGGCGTGTAACTACATTTGATTCTGATGTACATTAAATCTGAAAGTTAAAAGTTTATCGTAAGAAATATTTCTAATTTAAAAATTCGATGCCTGTGTAAACATTAAATATTTATAGCCAAAATATTTTCATTTATGGACTTCTACTCGTACTTTATGCAACAAACGTTCGTCGTGTTGAGTTTTGGTTCTTCTATTTTGTAGTGTGTTGAATTTGAACCTTGCCGCTGTTACATGTGGTGGATTTTGCGCTCGCGTACTTTTGTATCAGTGTGTATGTACGTGACGATTCTCTGTGGCTCCGTGGTGTGTACTCGATGTTTTTGTACGTCTCGTGTGCGTTTAATTAAATTGAAAACATTTTTTCGTTATGAAAAACTAAGCTGAAAATCTCGTGCTTCCATTGTAAATCGAAACAACATATTTTAAACAATATATGCGTCACATCAATTTGACCGAGACTCTGTGTGTTTTGACTTTGTGTGTGTGTGTGAGTGTGTAAAAATTGCGAGCGTAGACGGCATTTTTCTTTAGCATGCTCTTTGCTGTTATACGCTGCAATTTTTGCAATTCTGTTTTGTGGTTGTCATTCGCAATAATTTTATTGAATGAAAGCAAAAGAAACAGACAAAAGCGATGTACTCACTAGACATTGTGTCTGTGTATGTGTGTGAGATTTTCGCACATTTGTTTTAGGGAAATTTGAATGTCAATGCGATTTTTTTTGTGTAAATCCATCTTTTATTTACAAATAAAATAAACGGGAAAATCACGCACACATACTCAAAACGTTTTGCAATATTTCTATGCATTCCAAATTGGATATTTGCATATTTCAACAGGAACACACAGATACTATGTATATGCTTATACATATATGTATATGCAAGTGCGAATGTGTATGCATATGCGCGCGTATTCTGTATCCAAACAAGATACGACGCGGTTCGGTTCCTTGCAGCTTTTGTTGGTCATTCATTGTGTGAGATCCATCACACTCACACATGCGAAACGCAGAGATACTGCAGTCGATTCGTAGCTGGCTAGCGTATTGTCATTGTCCTGTATACTTCGACTTTCATTTTTACTTCTTTTCCTCTTTCGATTGCGCGCACGCATTACGCTCGCACACATACAACTGCAGCGTGCGCCTCCAGCCTCGCCCCTTTTTATTGTGTCACTAGCTGGCAGTGTCGATATTTGTATTTGGGTTTGTTTGCTTATGTTTTTCTTTTTCTCTTTTTTTTTTGACAGCAACAATCATCTTGCTACCGCACCCGCGCTCCCGCTTCCGCCCATATTTTATTTCGCGTTCTCTGCGGTCTAATATTTTTTTCTTTTATACTTCAACTTCTGTTGCTGGGCGATGAAATAATTTTAATATGTTATGAGAAGTTACCGTAAATTATTATGCTAAAAATGGATTCATCAATTGGTACATTCATAAAGATAAACTATATCAATAAGTGTATGTATTGCTTTGTGGTATTATTCATGCGAAGATCAAAGTATTTATTTTTAACCCTTTCATTGAGTCCAATGACGATTTGCGTTGGTTGCGTAAATGCATTTGTTTTTAATTTTTTTTTCAGTTTGTTTTGATACACCTTCGTTAGTGGCTCTCTCTGGCAATAGGTAGAGCCTACACAGAGCGCCTTATCAGTGGGGTCTACGACAGGTGCCTCGATTTGAATGTAAGGGCGCAATCAAGTGTTATGCATATTTTAACAACACACACAAATGCACAAATATCATTATTAGCGCTAAACTGTCATTTTTGTATAGTTTCGAGATCTCTGTACATGAATTTATAAATTATACACAAATTTACGTACACATTTACAAACAAATAGTGTGTTAAAAAGTCCAACACGCATTTAAAGCCGCCTAGCCTTGATGCTGCTGTTGCTGAGATTTCGCTTATTAACGTAATCGGGAAACTGGCCGGCCAAAGGTTAGGCAACTCTCTCGCGCTTCCTTTATCGATGACGTAGACCTTGTCTCTTCTACGCTGCTGCTGCTATGAGCTAAATATCTGTTCTGTTTACACACTTTTTTACACTTGCTCACTCACTCATTGATTTTTGTCGCCTTGTGCGTACGGCAAATGTTGTAGCAACAGTCATTTGTCTGAGTATGTGTGTGTGTGTGTGCGTGTGTGTGTTATAATCTAATCTAGTCGAAAAGAATTGCCCCCGCTTGCCGGCCGCCACCCACTTCCACAGCCATGCATACACACACACACGCACTCATACATGTGTATACTCTTGCTCACCACTCTCTTCGCTCTCTCAATTTAGTTCTGGACACTCACTGTTTGTTTTTGTCGCGCGCGTGTTTGCACTCGCCGTCGCTGGGGTCGCTGCGGCGAAAGCGCGTTAATAGTTTGCAATGTGTGTAGATACATATATCAGAAATCGAAAAATCACTCTCACACACACATATAGTAGTAGTAGTAGTATATATAAACTAACGATAGTTTGTTTTGGAGATATTTGAAAAACGTTTGATATTTTGTTTTTCTACGCTGTTTGTAAACAGTCAGCAAATTTTTCGTCTTTCTCTTTGTGAGTAGTTCACTGCTATATATGTATAAATACATGTTTATGTGTAAATTCGTACGCTTGTATGTGTGGATGTACAATTGTACGCACATCAAACGTAGCTTTCACATTTTCATTCATACTGTACGCTATTTGCAGGTTTTGTTTTGATATAGATTTATCGTTATCGTTTCTATCTCTGCCTTCGTACAATTTCGTTTTGGGTAATGCACGCGTTCACAATAATGCAGGTTAGCTAGTGTTGCAAAACTTGCTTAAGTACATGTCACTTACTGCGCGAACGGTATAAATTGAAAAACAAAGTAGGAGGCGAAATAAACGATTGGTGTTCGTGCGCGATGGTGTTATAACGATGTGTTTCATAAAATTAAATAAATTGATATTAAAAATCAAGTTAACCTTTATAAGTAGTGATATATTTTTTAAAATTAATTTTTGTTGGTTATTATATTATTCTTGCAGTTTTGCCGTGCGCAGACCACAAATCGCAGCATAACTAAATAACATGGATATGCAAATCAAGCGTAGAGAATAGTCGAATGCTTTGAATTTCAAATTCAATATCCTAATTTATTTGTAATTAGTCTAGTTGACTAGCCCAAGCGCGGCTACAAGCCACACAACCAGAATAATAAGTAGCACAAACTGAAGATCGTTTAAAATTAAACGCTTTGCGAAACAACTCCTTTTACTACAAAGAAGTGGACATTTAAACTTAAAGCCAAACCATGACGACTGACACCCGCCGACGTGTTAAGCTCTATGCACTAAATGCAGAGCGCCAATGGGACGATCGTGGCACAGGACATGTCTCGTCAACGTATGTGGAACGTCTAAAGGGTACATCACTGCTTGTACGCGCTGAATCGGATGGTTCCTTACTATTGGAAAGTAAAATTCAGCCTGACACTGCCTACCAGAAGCAGCAGGATACACTAATTGTCTGGTCGGAAGGCGATAATTTTGATCTGGCCCTGAGTTTTCAGGAAAAGGCTGGTTGTGATGAAATATGGGAAAAAATTTGTCAGGTTTGTGTGGCTACAAAAAAAAAAAAAACAATTATTTTGTGAGTATTATCATATATTATATTACTTTAGGTGCAAGGCAAGGATCCATCTGTGGAAATAACACAAGACATTGTCGAGGAGTCAGAAGATGAGCGTTTTGAGGATATGTCCGATACAGCTCCACCAATTGAACTGCCACCTTGTGAGCTTTCACGACTTGAGGACATATCTGAGACAATACAAAGTTGCCTTTCCACACCATTACGCAAGGAAAAGCTTTCCATGGCTTTGGAATCAGAGAACTACATCAAGAAGCTTTTAAATCTTTTCCGTGTGTGCGAGGATCTCGACAGCACCGAGGGGCTGCATCATCTCTTTGAGATATTTAAAAATATTTTCTTGCTAAACAAGAATGCACTTTTCGAGATTATGTTTGCTGATGACACAATCTTTGATGTCGTTGGTTGCCTGGAGTATGATCCTAGCGTGGCTCAGCCGAAAAAACATCGACAGTATCTGAAACAGTGGGCCAAGTTTCGTGAAGCCGTTCCCATCAAGAATCAAGATCTCTTGGCTAAAATTCATCAGACGTTTCGTGTGCAGTATATTCAGGACATTATTCTGCCAACGCCGTCTGTATTTGTCGAAGATAATATGCTGAACACGTTATCGAGTTTTATATTCTTCAACAAAGTTGAGATTGTTACGCTCATTCAAGAAGATGAACGTTTTCTTGTCGATTTGTTCTCGCTGCTTACGGATCCAACAACTAGCGATGTTAAGCGTCGTGATTTAGTTCTCTTTTTGAAGGAGTTTTGTAACTTTGCACAAAATCTGCAGCCACAGGGCAAGGACTCTTTCTACAAAACGCTCACTTGCTTGGGCATCTTACAGGCCCTTGAGCTGACGTTAGTTATGAATGACAACAAAACCAAGTCGGCATCCATCGATATTCTCACGGCCATTGTGGAATTTTCCCCGCTTGTGGTCCGAAATTACACATTAAACCAGGCCAGCCGGCCGGAAGGCGTAAGTTATTTGTTGTTTAAAGTTAAATAAATAATTTATTGATTTAATTTTATAAAGGACCGAATGTTGTTAAACATTGCCATTGAACAAATGTTAAATGACTCGGAACCCGAGCTGGGAATTGCGGTTCAGTTGATGGGTATCATCAAGATCTTGTTGGAGCCTGAAAACATGTTGACTGAGAAGGGCGACTTTCTTAATTTCTTCTATAAGTACAGCGTCCAAACACTAGTTGGTAAATAATCCTAGCTTAATTAAATTTTAAAGAAAGCCCCTTTACAAATTGACTAATTTTTCGTAGCTCCGCTGATGCTCAACACAATGGGTGATCGCCCTCAGAACGAGGATTACCAGACAGCACAGTTGCTTGGAATTGTGCTTGACATTTTATCATTTTGCGTTGAACATCATAGCTATCATATTAAGAATTTTCTGTTGCAAAAAGATCTCCTCAAACGAATTCTGGTGCTGATGAAGAGCTCACACACGTTCCTTGTACTAGGCGCCCTGCGACTGTTGCGCAAGATAATTGCATTAAAAGACGAGTTCTACAACAGGTGAGTATTGATCGTGATATAACGATGCGCGCGATTGTTTTACAATTACAAATCTGATCATGTATTTCTTTAAACATTTGTAGACACATTGTCAAATGCAATCTATTTGCGCCTGTTGTGGATGCCTTTATTCGAAACAATGGTCGCTATAATCTACTGGAGTCGGCCATACTAGAGTTATTCGAGTTTATAAAACTTGAGGATATACGTACATTGTGCGTATATTTTGTGGAAAACTTCAGCAAGATATTTGATGAAATCGAATATGTTCAAACGTTTAAATATCTTAAGAATCGTTATGACCAATATCAGGATCGGCTTAAGGACCGCGACAAGATGGAAAATCGCACTGAAGGGTAAATACCTGATTCACTTGTTAACTAGATGAAGTTGCCAATGAAAAAATTTTTAAATCTGTCTATTAGAACTTTGCCCATCATACGTAGTGGTGGTCGTTTTCGTCGTGACCAGCGTCAAATGGAAGAAGAAGAGGAAATGTGGTTTAATGAAGAAGATGACTTTACCGAGGAAATTGATAGCTACAACAATGTTATGAAATGTAATTATTTAATTTTTAAATACCTATGCACAAATATTTTTATTAAGATCTATCCGCTTAATTATTTGCAGCCGTCAGCGAAAAGAATAGCCCGCAAACTCAAAATCAGTCGCAAAAGTCGTCGCCTCCGCATAGCACTTCGCCGCATGGCGGTGGTTTACTGGGTAGCCTGACTCCCACATCGACTGCAACTGCAACTTCAGTATCAGCACCAGCGGCAAGTGGCAGCAGCAGCCCCGAAGGGCTAAACAGCGTCGATGAGCAGGCCCAGGCCGCAGTGCAGTTAGCTGCAGCTGCTAACATTGCCCTGCAACAACAGCACTCATTCCAGCAACAACAAACATTGTCCCTGAATAGCACACTCGTTGCAGCAGCTGCTGCTGCTGCCGTGGCTTCCACATCGAATGCGGCCGCTGCGGCGCAGCTTGAAAGTCAGCAACAGCCTCAGTCCGAAATTGCTGAGCTTCAACAACAGTTGAGCGCTGTGGTGCCCCAGAATCAGGATTTGATGCTGTCGGCTACCCATAGTGCATCCTCCTTGTCATTGTCATCGTCATCATCATCATCTTCAGCGTCATCAACATCGTCACTAGAAGCGTCCACGTCGTCGTCATCACCGACATCTTCGCTGTGTGATTCGGCGACAGTAGCTGCAGTGGCGGCGTCTCAATTTCTAACAACGATTGCAACAGCAATGGCCGCTTCGGTTACAGCGGCAGCTAGTACGCCCAGCTTAACGTCAGCCAGCCAGGTAACCAACAGAGCCGATGATGAGGAGCCGCAGACACAGCCACCCGCCACAGACGCATGCGACGCACAGCTTAAAATAGACGAAGATAAATTAACGCAATGCACCGATTTGCCGGCAGATATCGACGCTGATAAGACGACCAAAAAGGTCTGTAACAAATAATTGGCTTACCTATTGCAGTTTTGTAAACTTTTGTTTTCTTTTCAGGGACTGGTGGATTATGAAAGTGACTCTGGTGAAGATGATTATGAGGAGGATGAAGATTTAGATGGCCCCCAAGCACAAAAACGCGCGCGCATTGTATAGTAGGGGACGTTAAGCACAGCGGCATCAATTATAAAATAGTACATACATGAACACCTAACAGACACACACACACAATCAAACACATACACATACACCCCTCCCACACATATTCACGTCAGCGAATGTAAGGGTTTATCGGTGGGTTCAAGAGGAGAGCAGCGTCAGCAGCAGAAGCGACATCAGAAAGTAATGATAAGAATAAACACAGCAGAATGCAGTACGATGTAAGATCGAACAAGAAAAAGAACAATAGACCCGTTATGAGTTTGGGTCACTTGGAGAGGAGCGTAAAACCAGCTACGGTAGCACTTGCTTGTAGCGATGATGTAAGGAAAACAAGCAAAGATCATAAAATTAAATTTTAGCATAAAACCATTTAATTTAACGAAAACAAAAAATCTTAAAAGTAAAACAAGAAATTATAAAATCTTACTTTACTAAATTAAAAAAAAAAAAAAAAAAAATATATGTATATATATATATATTTATATATGTTTCATAAATAGATATATATATATAAATATACATATATGTGAATGAATATAACTTATAGGGTATATTATGTGCACACACAAAAAAAAAAAAAAAACAACACTTCTTGATCAACAAAATATGTGTGCGCGCAGCTGTGTGCTTAAAACATAAGAGAGAAACCAAAATAAATATATATACATACATATATACACTAAGAAGCTAAACGAAATTACAATAACTACAGCAGACAGCAAGATCAGCAGTGAAAGATGTTAAGAACAAGAATAAAGGACCCGTGTTTAAAGTCGTTTGGCGGTGCTTGAGTTTCAGTCCTTGCTCACAGCTCGCCCATCGAAACTCACAGAGAGAAGCCCCGAAAACAAGGCTTGTTGTTTTGTTGCTTATCAGCTAGATAATGTCGTGTGCAATATTATTTGCTGTGGTTACTTGAAAGGCAATTGCGATCTCCTAAGTGTTGTGTTGTCCTTAGTTAAGGAAAAATCTTTTCTTTACAGATGGGAAAGAAAAGTCTATCAGCGCAAAATTAAAAAGTTAATCTTTCTTTTTATTTGTATATTTTCGTTATTAACTTTCTGATTAGTAAATATTTTGTTTAAGGGGTATATAAAACACCTTTTTTTTATTCCATGAAACATAGTATAGTCTTAAGTTGAATTGTATTTCAAAAAGTTTTGCCAAAGGTGGCAAAAATTTTAGCTGAATACGAAAGTTTATCAATTTTCTTTATGTTAGATTTGCAATTGCTCTTCGGGTAAACACAACAGGGGCTGCTGCCAACTCAACAAACTTTGTTTTATGCATTCACAGTTAGCCATATGTAAAATGTCCTCTACAATTACACGCATAAAGTAAACAAAATAAACCTTGTATATAATTTAGAGTTATCCCCCCCCCCCATTATTATTATGAATTAAACAGACGCGGATGAAGATATACTGCATAATAGTTGATAATGCTAAGAAAAGTTGAGGGCGATTTCTAAATTAGCAAAGTGTTTGTTTTTTAACAATGAGACACGAAACAACTTGTCCTTACGAAACTAAGCAGTGTATTTTAATTTTATAAAAAAAAAACATAATGATGCCCTACCATTTGCATTCTTGCACACAGCCACACTCACACACACCCACACACACTCGCATACATCCAATATAAAGAAATACACAAAAAACAGCAAATACAGAATAAACTAATAATGATAATTACAAATAGATTGTAAAGGGTTTAACAACAATGTACACGCAAAACAATCCAGAGAAAGTCTTCTTGTGTTTTCCAATGTAAGATTTTTTTTTTTAAATTGAAAATAAATACATTTTAATACAAATGTAGTTGAAGAAGCTTCAAACATCAGCAGTAACAACAACGCATCAACGATATCCGTAATGAAAAAGAGAGTAAGAAGAATAAATAACAACCACAATAAAGTTATCTGTTAATCGTATTTGCCATGTGCGTGTGCATCTTGAGATATTTATTTTTTAGTGTTAACCGAACATTTAGTTTTGGATAATGGTTTCCTTCGGAGCAGCTGGCACACCTCACACCCACGCGATGGGTGTGTGTATCTGTGTACACTTACACACCAAAGCACACACACTCTCACAGACAAGAACACAATATAAACAAATTTATTGCAAAAAAATTAAAATGAAAAATAAACTATATCCTTCCATGTTGTTGCTTTATGTTTGTTTGATTAAACTGCAACAATAAAACAAAAAAAAAAAACAAAAAGAGCATAAAGTAAATCAAGAAAAAATCGCATAATAGAACACACACTATAGTTTATACATAGTAATTTAATAAACATGTGTATTGTATATGATATGCTGTCTAATCCCCCTTATCCTAACACATACATACATACATACATACGATACCTAACATACATCTATATATAATTTGAACATCTCTATATTATGATTGAGTAAATTAAATCATAGTTTTTAATAGTTTTTAAACAAAACATAAATTGCAAATCATAAAAGTGTTTTAATTCCCCCCAAAAAATTATATTACACACAGGCCGATGATTTCTTTGAATCGTTCGTTCGATTTGGATAACGGGGTTGGTGGTTTCTTGTATGGGCTGGGCTTGTTATCATGGCAACCACGTCAAGGACCAAACACAATGAAAGCTGACGACATTTTACACAGTAGCTGGTTGAATTTCAGATAGGCTCCAATCGTTCTATTGCGTATTCAAAGAAAAATGTCAGCTGAAGATTCATGGGTTTTTGATTCATTGGTTTGCTTTTTGCATGGACCCGTTTGGAATGCGCCGCTACAGACATTTATCGAACAGAAGTCGCTTGGTAAGGGATACAGTGGGTTTTTTTTGTTTAATTGGATATCTCTAAATCCATTTGTATGCAGTATTCGATCCCAATGTGCCGATTGATGAGGAAAATGCGGATATAAAACAAATCCATGAGGAATACAAAAATTTGGTTGATTTTATGCTTGGCAGTTTTATGGAGGAGATGCACATAACACCGGAGCAGTTCGAGCTAGCCTGCCTGGAGGGAAGGCAACAGGGGCAGGGCGAGAATCCATTTCAGTTTCATCAGGTGCTCTTTCAGCAGGTAAGTAAGGCCACGAGTACTTTTCGATTATTGGTAGACTCTTGTCTGGTCCTTAGATTTGGGCCGCAAATGATTTGAAGATCTTTATACGCATGATGACTCAACGCAATGTGGAGCTGCAATTGCAAGCTCTTGATCTAATTGAGAAACATCAATTGGCTCAAAGTCTGTCATTAGATGGCGGTGACAATGAGAAGGCATCTGGGTCAGATCAGGGGTAATTGCTAGTGTGGAGACTATGTTAAAAAATCATAATATATGTGCAATCTTTGCAGAGATACTGTAACCGATGTAGATGTGGAACAACTGATTGCCAAAACTGTAGCCGACGATATCGAGAGTCCAGAGGCCGCTCTAACTCCTGAGCAGGATGCGAGTATCGAGTTGGTGAACGATAAGTTTCAGCGTTTGAATCTGTTCTTTGAACAAGAGGACCAGGTGGATCCCAGTGATGTGGTCTCACGGCAGGAGTACCTACGCCAGCAACGCGACAAGATTGTCGAGATTAAAAAACAAACACGGGCGAAGCAGCTGCAGGAAACTGTATCGCGTAATACACCACAAGTTTCCCATGGGGCACGTCCCAGCTCCGCTCAGGTGGCACAGCAGTTGCTCGAAAATAATGAATTAACAATGCCGCCTCCGCCAGCCGATGATGCTGAGAATGCTGCTCTCCAGTTGCGACGTACTCTAGCCAAACGATTGCGCAATGAGGTGGTGGAACATAACTAAAAAAAACCAGAAAACACTACGGGAGCAGGACTGGCAGGCTACTTAATTTAACATTTAATTTTTATTGCAACTTTTTTTTGGCCAACATCTTATAATGTGCGTGTGTGTATGTCTTGCCAATTGCTGACTAGTAGAATCTTGTGTGGACTGGATGTGTTTGGTTTGTTAATTGGTACAAGGTACTACGCGTCTTTGGGCACCCAAACACACACACGCACACATGTCCACACACATTGTACGTGTGGGTGTGGGTGTGTGTGTGCGTGTGTCTGTGTGCTTATTAAATATGGTTATGGTTTTTGTAAAAGTAACACAACAAACACAATGCAATATTGCTTAGAATATGCACTAAACATAGGTATAAATAAATAATTTCGAATGTTCCAGTTGGATAGGCTATTGCTTTAAACGGGTATACGGTCTCGTAGGTACGACATTATGGCCTCTGTACCTTTAACAAGGATCTGATGTCGCGGCTGACGGAATGGATTGCCGATCAGCTCCAAATGACTGTAAGAAACAAACAAAATAAATAACATTTCATGTGTATAACTGGATATTAATAACTTACGTTATGTTTGTTAAATTTCCCAGTGTGGGAGGTATAGAGTCAATATCATTATTACGCAAGTCAAGTGTACCCAATCGCGGCATACCCTCTAATTCGGCCACATTCAGTTTCTTAATTTGGTTATCGCTTGCAATAAGAATCTGTAGACCCTGCAGCTCTGACAAAGCCTTTGGCAAGAACTTAAGGCTGCAATACAGAAATTTTAAAAATATATATATACATTAATAAATATAAATATATTTACCGATTATTGGAAATATTAAGTTCGCGCAGCGTGTTTAGAACACCAAAGTCAATGGGCAAGTCGGAGAGCAAATTGTTAGATAGATTGAGATATGAAATGCGGGTAAATTGCGATATAAAGGGATGAACATCTACGATTGCATTGTGTGATAAGACCAGTTCCGTTACTAGATTTGCCATGAGTAGCAAGCTAAAGTGATTTATTTATTAGATAATGTCCTAATTATTTTTGGAGGCATCCTTACCCATTGGGCAAGGCGCTCAGCTGGTTCCGAGCAAAGTCCACGACATGAACTTTTTCAGCACTAGCTAATTCAAAGACCTCATCCGGCACATGTGTTAGGCCCTCTAGATTGATAGCTAACGTACGTGAATGACGAAGTTTATACCTGTAAAATAGAAAACAATCAAATGTGAGTACTCATCGGGAGTTTCTTATAGCTCTACATATATAACAAAGGAGTCTTGCAAATCGCTGATACGCTACACCCAACGTGGTTGCACGGTGCATTGATTTGGTTGATTGTAGCAATACGGTTGCTGTTGCTGAGCAGCCATAAAAACCTGTTGACGATTATGCACAAAGGGATATTGATATTGATAGAACTGTTGATACATGGCATAATTATTAGCACTTGCTCCATACGGTTGCTGCTGCCCATAATTGGTTGGCAAAGTATTTTGGGATCGCGAGATTTGCGGAGCAAAATGCTGAAAATAAACACGACCATTCTGTGCCTGTTGTATAAATCGTTGACATGATTTGCATTGGCATTGGCATTGACACTGAAACTGTATATACTGCTCCTGCTTATTGCCAGATGCTACTCCATGTTGCTGATAGCTACTGCAGCAAAGGATCAGTGCTTTATAGATTTAAGTGAGAAGAGTGGGCAACACATTGTACCCTTCACTTACTTATCGATATTGTCAGCGGACATTTTATTAGTAGCACCTACGCTGCTGCTGCTGCTACTCGTGGCGGGCTCTTCGCCCCCAGCTTGTCTATCCTTGGCCTGGGCGCGGTCCTGCAGTGTTCGTAAAATGCGTGCTGTGCCACATTGCAAAATGTCGCGTCTGATCGTTTTAATCGGATTACCGTCGACTTGCAGACTAATCAAATGCGCCAGGGATGACAGTGTAACGGGCAGCACGCTAATCGAATTGTTGGTCACGTCCAGACGATTGAGATTGCGCAGCAGACAGATATCGTCGGGCAAATCGGTGATTTTATTGTCGCGCAAATCGAATATTTTCAAATGCGGCAAGTTATTGCACAGCTCACTGGGAATACGCTGTGGAAAATGGAGAAGTTTGTATACCGACTTTGAAGTAGAGAACTAATTACAAACCTTTATAAAATTATTACTGGCATGCAGCTCGTATAACGATTCATTTCCCTCGAAATCGGGCAGCTCTTTAATATCATTGTGCTGAATATACAGACACTCTAGTTTCCTTAGCAAACCCATGTCCTCCGGTAATTCAATCAAATCGTTTTTCATAAGATCTAGTTTTTGCAAAGCTTGAAAAGAAAAAGTTGTTTATTTTCTAGTTAGATTTAAATCATGTTATGTTTTAGTTATGCCAACTTACAGCGCATATTAACTATATCGGGAGGCAGTTCCTTAATGTGATTATTGGGCAAGAGAAGCGCAGTTAGACGCACTAGAAAACCAATGCCGCCTGGCAACCCGTTTAGATGATTGTTCCCAGCATCCTTGTGTAAAGTGTGTTTGTGTGTGTGTGTTAGCAAGCGATTGATTAGTCGATCAGTTATGTTGGTAATTTAGAAACCAGTTTAATTAGTTAATACTGTTTTAAGGACCTCAACCTGTTATTGAGATACATCCACCGGGAGTACTTACCAAGAACTCGAGCATGTGTAAATTGCTTACATCCGGGTCAAGCTCGGCGAACTCATTATGCGAAATATTTAAATGCCGCAATTCTGGCAAGCTAAACAATTCACTGGGCAATGCGCTTAGCTTGTTGTGGCTTAAATTCAATCGCACCAGCTTCTCCAGTTTGCCTATCTCCGGCGGCAGAGCGACTAGCGCATTGTCATGCAATTGCAGCACCGTGAGGGTCAGCAAGTTTTCTATCTTTGGCGAAATGTGCGTTAGGGAATTTGAGCTTAAGTCCAGATTTTTTAATGGCACTTGATTCCACCAGGCATCCTCTTCGTTTATGGACAACTGCTCCAAGTTAGCCTTTTTGCTGTCTTCATCTGCGTCGTTTATGTCGTAAACGCGTTCGGGAACTGAAAAGAAGCAAAATAGAGAAAGATTAGCACAAGAATCTACATCTTCGGCTAAGGACAATCGATCACTACGAGCTTCGGCGGCATTTTGGCTAGACTGAGCTGGTACTGGGTCATCTAGTTCAAGTTCATCGTCCGGATCTTCGCTCTCCAGCTCGTCGGCCGACGAGGCCATCTGAAATTCACGTATCTGATAGAAGCGTCGTCGTCGTTGCTGACGATGAGGACCACACATGCAAACCGATGTGAGCTGCTTGCGTGTTCGCTTAGAGGACGCAATCTTGAAGAATAATGCAGGACAACGGGTCGAGCGAGACTACCGTGAGCAGCAAGCGCACGCCATAAACTAAACGATCGACATGGCGCAAACAATGCCTAAATGAGATTGTCGCAGTGAAGCTGCCAAGCGAAGCGTATAATTTGCGCGGCTCCTTTTATGGCAAGTCAGGGCCAAGTTCGAGATTTCAATGATGACAATCATTACAAGTACATGAACCACAAGGCGCTGCTATTGAAGAGACTGATCCATTTTGGCCGGTGAATCTCTGTCTTAACTCAATCGCCTACCCGTTAATCTCGCAACTAAAGAGATAGTTAGAGAGAATCGGAGCTCACCTCGCGCCATGCCCTTGTTCGATAAATTCAATGTGCCCGTCTTGCGTGCCAGCTTCCACAGCGTATTGGACAGCAGGGCATCATCCTCATTTGTGGTGCGTTCATGGAATACGGGATTGAATTGGTACTTGACCCGTGGCGATGTATCATTTCGCGGACGTGTCACACCGCGAGGAATTCTGCTGTTGCCGCTGTTGTTAGCGCTACCACGATTAGATGAAGGAGGACGGTGTTCGGTCATGCTGCAGAGACAACCAAAATGGGTAAAACAGGTCGCACTGTTGCTATTGGTGTTGGCAGGGATTGTATCGTTGGTGACACTGTTCTCCACACATCTGTGACAATTGCATTGGCAAATGGGAATGACTAGGACGCTCTCCTCGTCGTCGTTGTTGGTGTTCTTGTTGTTCCTGCAGGTAGATTGAAAGGTTTTAATGTTTTGCTGCTGCTGCTTCTTTTTTTGCGCCGTTTGTTTTTGGCTGTTGTCAAACGCGAACAGCTGATTGGCACTTGAGAGTGTTGCCAAACACTCGCATACCCTCATGCGCTTATCAACACTGATCAAGGGGCAGCACTTACGTTAAATTGAAACAAATTGTGCAACATAAAAAATGGCTAATTGAACTGTGAACACACAAGTCACAATTGCTGCATATATACTATAAATGTATATTAAAATATGTATCATATAAATTAATCAAATCACAAGAGAAACAATCTCATGTCAAGTTAAGGAGATGATTTCCGCTATAATTTCAGCTATGCTTGACGACGACGACGATTGCCATAAATAGCATAAAATTATAGTACATACTATAAAAAAAACGGTATGTATGTATATTCATACATGCATGAATAAATGTATATGCACAAATTTCCAGTACATACATATTCCTGCAGCTGCATGTCTCGGCATGCTGTGCTGGATTGGAATCAATTGCTCAATTCGCTCTTAGAAGTCGCTCTAAATTAGCCCGCTGCGACTTAAGATGCACCTGAACGGATTTAAATCGTTAGCTATAGCTTGGCCTATAATTGATTCGATCATGAACTTAAATCTACTTAAATGCCCAAAGCTTCGTGCATACTACACACACACACACACATACATATGTAAGTACATGCTTAGGCAAGTTTAGACATGTCTTACACTTACTTTAACATCATATTGGATTACGTGCAACTTCGTTTTGTTGTGGCTTCTGCAAAAGAAGAAGAAGAAAAGAAAATGTCTTTGTAAAGAGTATTTGCATACTGTGTGTGCGCGTCTTACAATTGCAACAAGGTCAGGCAGGCAAAGTCAGTCAAAGTGAGTGTGAGTGGAGTGTATCAAATTTCGACGCCGCTGCTACGCCTATGGCAAAATGTTAGTTACAGTGGGCGCAATATTCCCTTTGCCGAAGCGGCAAAAATGCTCTGTTATTGTTTTGTTTTGCACACACACACAGAGACCTGTGCACTTGTGTGTTTCTCTTGCGGCTTACGGCGCGTCGAGTCTGTCAATCAAAATTATGAATACCGCCGCAGCACTGGCGTAGGGTCAGTTGTTGCCGTCGCCCATCCACGCCGCCGCCGCTGCCGCCGCCGCCGCCTCCGCCCAGTGGGCTACCGCCCTCATGACAACAAACACGTCGACGAGGTGCCACCGCTTTGGCAAACTTGTCAGTTGTCGTTCGGTTTTCCTCAGCACAGCACAGTTCGCATTGCTAGAACAGCAGCAGCAGCAGCGGCGGCGTGCAGGACCTCATCGAGAATAAGTCCTGATTTCTGCTTACCAGTTCCAGGGCGAAAATGTCAGCTCGCGTTTTCAAGAGTTTTATGCGTGATTTTTTTGCGGTTAGTTTGAAATGCAGAACCAAAAACAATTTAAAAAAGTATATATTAAATTTTGAAAACTTTACGGAAAGCTGTTGAAAAGAAATCTGAAATAATGTCAATTTGATTTGAGGGTTAAATCGTTTTACCATATATCATATATATGCAACCTGGCAATGGGAACAGTGGCAACTGACGGTGCCGTGACATGACGTGTGGCATGTCCACTGGGCGAAAGATTCGCGGCTTTGCTTCATATAATCCACATTAAGTCGCAGCTTAGGTGAATCAATAGTGTGTTAATCCCATGACTTTCCTTTTCCCTCCCACTCCTCCCGCCGCAGGTGAATTACGACCAGAGTAAACATGATCCAGAGGCGACGCGGCTAGATGGAAATGGACGTTATTATCCAAATTGTTCATCCGATGTCTGGCTGCGTTCGTGTGAGCATGAGATTTTGGAGCCCATCGAGGGTCATGTGAGCGGGCAGATTCCCAGTTGGATTAATGGCAGCCTGTTGCGCAATGGACCCGGCAGCTGGAAGGTGGGCGACATGAGTTTCGGACATCTCTTCGATTGTTCCGCACTGCTGCATCGTTTCGCGATCAAGGGCGGCCGGGTGACGTATCAGAATCGTTTTGTGGACACCGAAACGTTGCGCAAGAATCGTGCAGCACAGCGGATTGTGGTCACTGAGTTTGGAACGGCAGCTGTACCCGATCCTTGTCATTCAATATTCGATAAATTTGGCGCTATCTTTCGGCCAGATAGTGGAACGGATAATTCGATGATATCGATATATCCATTTGGGGATCAGTATTATACATTGACCGAGACACCGTTCATGCATCGGTGTGTATACGTAATATTTGTCGGAATTTTTTTGGATACATTTTCAATTTAATTTGCAGCATCAATCCGGTTACACTTGCCACAGAGGGCCGCATCCGGACCACAGACTTTGTGGGTATTGTTAATCATACCTCGCATCCACATGTCTTGCCCAACGGCACAGTCTACAATCTGGGCACCAGCATGACCAAATCGGGTCCAGCATACACGGTGATCTGTTTCCCCAACGGTCAGCAAATGTTCGAGGATGCACATATTGTGGCCACGTTGCCGTGTCGCTGGAAACTGCATCCTGGCTACATGCACACCTTCGGCCTGACCGAGCGTTACTTTGTCATTGTGGAGCAACCGATGTCCGTGTCCCTCACCGAGTACATCAAGGCACAGCTGTACAATCAGTCTCTGGCCGCCTGTCTGAAGTGGTACGAGGATAAGCCCACATTGTTTCATCTTATCGAGCGTGGAAGCGGTAAACTAGTGCAATCCTACGAATCGGAAGCCTTCTTCTATCTGCACATCATCAATGCCTACGAACAGGATGGTCATGTTGTCGTGGACATCTGTAGCTACAAGAATCCCGAGATGATAAACTGCATGTACCTGGAGGCCATTGTGAATATGCAAACGAATCCCAATTATGCAACACTCTTTCGTGGTCGTCCCTTGCGTTTTGTGTTGCCACTGGGTGCAAGCGGAGATGTGGCCAGCGGCGGCAAGCGGCGGCGTCTGGTGAAATCCATGTCTCTGGTTGGCCTGACACCTTCGCAGCCCGCACGCCTTAAGCACTCGGCTTCACAGTATGCCGACATTACCTACATGGCCACCAATAGCAGCAACAAACAGGATGCAGGGCCCGAAGGAGTTTCGAAAAGGACACGCTACGAGGAGGAGGGCAGTGGCGTTAATCTTGTCACGCTGGAGCATAGTGAAGCCGAGGCATACCAGCTGGCAAATGGCATCTTTGTGCGTCCCGAGATGCTCTGCGATTGGGGCTGCGAGACGCCTCGCATCTACTATGAACGATTCAATGGCAAGAAATATCGTTACTTTTATGCGATTAGCTCCGATGTGGATGCACATAATCCGGGCACGGTAAGTAACCATTACTCATGGATATAGGGTGATTCATAAATCAATTCCATGCAGCTCATAAAGGTGGATGTGGAGAACAAAACGTCTTTGACCTGGTGCGAGGATAATGTCTACCCAAGTGAACCGATATTCGTGCCCTCACCGCGACCACAAAGCGAGGACGATGGTGTCATATTGGCCTCCATGGTGGTCGGTGGCCTCAACGATCGCTATGTGGGACTCATTGTGCTCTGTGCCCGCACCATGACCGAGCTAGGACGCTGCGATTTTCATACAAATGGCCCCGTGCCGAAGTGCCTGCACGGCTGGTTTGCACCCAGTGCAGTCTAGAATCATTTGTTTATCTTCTTTTTATATTAATCTCTCTTTTTTTTTATATTCGCTTAGGATCTATGAGTAGTTCTAGTACGCTTGTCTAATCTATTTGAACTTGGGATTTAAGATATTTGCAATAAACTCTTGCCACTTTCTCTGGAACACACGATTGATTTTGCGCCTCTCTACAGATGTTAACACCGAATACTTGAGGGAGTTCAATGCCAGCTGCTTGAGGAATCGCAGATCAGCCTCGGCGGGAGCCATAGCCATGAAGGCATAGTAGAAATCATAGCTTAAACCCTTGGCACCCCAAACGCCGGGATCATCGGCCGAGATGACAATGGGAAAGTTTTCGGCAATCAGAAAGCTGGCAGGATGATTGCGTAGATCCCATACGAAACCCAAGACCTGATTGGACAATGGATTCACCTCGATGGCAATGTTACGCTTCTTCACGGTGGACCACAATTGCGGATGCTTGGGCAGTGCAAAGGCGTGTCCAATGCGTTTGGTATTCAGCAGGATGGCATCCATCATATTCCAGTCGGTGCGACCATACCAATCTATGGATAGAAAGGATTAGGAAATCAAGAGTACCTTGAGATATAATCGCTTACTTGTCTCGCCTGCATGGAAGAAATAGTTGGCAGTGTTGGGTAGATCGGACAGTTCATTTACATATTTGCTTAGCATGTTGCCAGTGTCCTCCTGTCCAATCATATCGAATCCAATGATGAAGTTGGGCTTGGCCGAGCTGTGGAGAGAGTGTATGAAAGATAATTGAGATTAAGGAGGAATCACTTTGCCGGAGGAATCTCGCTTACTGCAGCTGCTTGAAGGTGCGTATATTCTCGGCCATTTTCTCCTCACTAGCGCGATTCCGTTTGGCATAGATCACCTTGAGACCCACAAAATCCGGATGATGGGCCTTGAATTCCTCGACAATGCGTTCCAGCAGATTGGCCACATCCAACGAGCTATAGGTGCGATTGTGGTCGTCGTAAAGCTGTGCAGATAAATCATTAATAAATCTACGATTTATGTACATTTTACATAGCATACTTACAGGCGATAGCGAGGCTCTGATCTCCGCATAGATTATATTATCCTCGCAGAGCTCCTCCAGCAAACGTTTATGATAGACACAATACGTGGGTTGATACTTATACAGACGATCCACGGTGCTGAATATGTTCTCAAAGCGTGTCCAAATCTTGCGCTTGTCGGGCAGCATATCTAGGATTAGAGATCGAATGAATACTATATACTATATATTACTCAACTGGCCCTACTCACTCTCCGGCCTGGTGCTATGCATATTGATGTGCTTCTCCAGCTGCCGCTCGTATTGATGACGATCCTCTGCGTTGATGCGCTCCGTGCACACGTTCTGCTCCTCACTGTGACAATTCGAACTGGCCGTGTCGTAGGTGAAGATTAGCAATCCGTTAATGTCGCGACACGTGTAGAGATTATTGGTTGTGGTCAGATTGCTTATAATCCACTTGGAACTAACCATGGCCGTATTGTGGCCATGCAGAAAGGCGCCCTTGGGCATCTTCTGTATGATGCGAAACACCTCACTCTGCCGGATGTACTGTTTGGCCTGAAAGAAATGCATTGCAGGCGGATATTTCTCCGGATGTTTAATACCCTCAGCGATTTCCGCTCGCTTGGCATTCATCAGGATGCTGTTTGCCTTCTCCTCATCCGATGTCAGCCACAAATTGCCGCCCAGCGATGACATTTGCTCTGCCTTCATGATGCGCTCGCGCAGCGTCTCGTAGGCTGCAGAGTGTGGGAGACGATTAGAGACAGAAGTGGGATGTGGAAATCCTCTAGCGCCAGCATACATACCCTGTTCGGCTCCATGCACCCATGCAGCAGCATCCAGCAACAGGCACAGGCCAACAAGCACTTGCCACAGCATTGCGCAGTTGATATATGTATTGTATATGGTGCTAGTTTGATATAGTAAGTAACGCTCGACGATGTTCTCCCTGGTGTTGTTTCTCGCTCGGCATTCGTTCGCCAACTGATAAAGGCTATCGCCAAGCCAGAAGTCGGTTCTCCATGCGCAAGTCTCCATTCGGATTTCGCGGTCTCTTGGCACTCGGCTCGCGGATCGCGGCTCGATGCTGCAGGCGATCAGCAGCATAGCCAGAGTTCAATGTCAACGATTTGCGAATTATGCATATGGGGGGCGCGAACAGACACACACGCACACACACACACACACACACCCGAGCACAGATAACTGTGGCCTGTGGGTGTATGTGTGTCATACGGTCAGTAGGGTTGCGACTTATGTAAATGTAGAGCTTGTAGTTCCAGATCGACTCAATAACAAGTGCGATGAATCACAAGTTGCACTGCGCCAGTTCGGGTCGATCTGCTGTGCTATCATATTAAAATTAATTAAATTTAATCACTACTATATATTAAAAGCCTTAAGATATATATTATATATATTATAAAGCCTTAAGAAATTCTTATCAAACTGCAAAATAGTATTTTTTTTTTAAATTTAAATTTATTTATGTAATATTATTTTTTTTTCATTGCAGAGCATTGTAGGCAAGTTATAAACCACCCACAATTCGCTGTTGATATGCAAGTACACATATTTTTTTATCAACATTGTGTTGTTTTTTGTTTTTTTCTTTAGAGATTTTTATATATTTTTGTACCAACCCAATTTGTTTTGGGGCCACACAATGAAATGAATTTGCGACATTGAAACTGTAATGTCATATCAAAACAAGGCGAATAATGCCAGAAAGTGAGATTATACATATATTATTTACTGTTTTTCTGTATCATTTCAATTATCATTGTCAAGCTAAACAATATATCTTTTAATAGGATAAAACGTGGGAACTGCTGGCAGACATCAAGAGACATACTATATACATATATTTTATTTAATTTATTTGATACAAGTTTCAGTGATAAAGGGGTTTCAAATAGAACTTGTGTTATACAGAAAGGGAAGTTAATAAAGAAAATTTATTATAATTAAATAATATTCATAATTTGAATATAATATCTGGAAAACTTCAGAGACAAGAGGCACCCTAACTCTCTAGTCGAAATGCATGAGTTTGATACCAAATAGTAAATATTGTGAATACCCCATAAACTCATTCACTATGCTACTCACGCATACTTGCAATGTTTCAAAATCACACCCGCACACACACACACACACACATACACAGCACCCTGGAGCATTTGACGGCGTCTCATCTGTCCGTCTGTCCGTCAAAGCGAATCTAACGCCTGCTAAGCGCGATTAGAAAACATGTGAATATTTTAACAGGCGCACAGCAAGCAGAGCAGGCAGCAGCAGCAGCGCGAGAACATTTCAGAGTTAGACGAGAGCAACTTGTTGGTGTGCCCCAATGTGTGCGTGTGTGTGTGTGTGTGTGTGTGAGTACACAAAAGTGTCAGAATAGCATTTGCACATCTGTGTGTACCAAAGAGACACACACACACGCGCGCACACACATTGAAGGTGTGTCAACGTGTATTAGAGAGATTCAGCGAAAGAGCGAGCGAGAGAGAGAGAGAGGGAGACGAGGAGAAAGCGAGAGCAAAAATGTGAGAGCGAAAGAAGCGACACAGCGCAAACTCAAGCATAAGCTTTTTTTTCTGTGTGAATGTTTTGAATACTCTAACGCAATGAGTCGCTAAGGGAGGTATCAATAAGATTTTATGTTGGGAAATAATATGATTTGATAAATATGCTTACTATAATTAAAAATTATTAAATTTTGCTAAAGGTTCTAAGACTTCAACTTGTTGAGAATAAAACTACTCAGATTATCTTAATAAAACATTTTTTTTTCATATTCTTAAACTATAGATTTTTGTATTATTTTTGTAAAAGGTTAATATTTATTATAAGCTACATAAGGTCGTTTCCTTACCATACAATAAAAGCAACATAGGGTCGCAAATGTTTCCTAGAGGGAACGCAGCAATGCGTATGTATTCACATTTTAACTGTGTGTATGTACTCGTATATAAGTACTCTCTTTTGTGTGTATGTATGTGTGTATGTGCGTCAGCGTGTAACACTGCGTTGGCCACTGTCTCCACTGTCTTTTGGCCCCAAAATTCGAATTCCATGCGGGACGATTGGCAGCCCATCGGTAATTTTCCTATTGATTTGAAAGCATAGCTTCCATTTTATGCGCGCCTGGTGCAAGTTCAACGAGTCGATGACTAGAAATGCCTTTCGCTTTATCGATTTTATTGGTTCCCGAAACTCCTTGAAAGCCCTGAATACTCCCCCCTCCCCCATGAGCATAAAGCATTACGTGTAATACGTAGCGTAGAGTTAGAGGTAGGAAAGCATCGTTAGATGCATGGGGAATTTGAAAATATTTATTGTTTATTTAGTTAACTCTATTACATTTCAGTAAATCAAATTAATTAACTGATTTATAGCATTGTATTTACTTTTAGATTATCAGATAGTGTTATTTGTTCAGATTAACTGCTAATTAGCTAGCTTTTGCGTCTAACTTAGGCTTATATTTGCCTGAAGACAACTGCAAGGTGTAGATATATACAATATTATGCTTTACATAAGTGTATTTATAGGACACGGATTCACAGGGTGACTTTTCGATTTCTAACACGAAGATATACTCACTCTTAATGTTTGTATTTGAGTTTGTGGTGTACTAAGTAAAAATTTAGGGCAATTCGATTTCTTTTACTTCCTTCGCATACTATATAAATGTAGAATCCTCGTCTTCCTCAGTCTTTAGATATGAACGAAAGCGACTCCATCTACGCTCAATTAATTTCAACTATCGTTAGCTCCAACAATATTCGAACAATTTTCTACTTTGCACCAGGAAATGATACTGAAAGTTGTCATATGGCAAATTGGAAGTTTATCAGAGAAACGATACCATGGCTAATTTGGAGTTCTGTGAAATCTTGGAAACTGGGTGAACTTTTAAACTCGGATCTTCTTATACTCGCTTGCCTTCCCGGAGTCTATCGACAGGATTTGCTCTCAACTATTGCGGATTTCTTACAATACATTCGACAGACTAAAATATTGATGGAATTGTCTACAGTTCCGGATGTTAATTTTGCTAATCGTGTGCTAAAGTTTTGTCTAGAGAACTCTATGCTTAATGTTGATCTATACTTTGCTGACTTTGAGAGAACACACACATTGTACAGCTTTGATGCATACCCGAAGTATGCTCTAAAGAGTCAACTTTTTGAAGAAGACTTCTTTGAATTATATCCAGATAAAACAATGGATTTAAAGGGTTATGCGCTACGTACTCAACCAGATCTCTCCGAGCCAAGTACAATACTCTATTACGACAAGGAGGGACATCCCCGATTTACAGGCTACGTTTGGAACATGGTAGAGGAATATTCACGTAAACATAATGCCAGTTTAAAGTTCAGTTTCAAACCGGAAATAGGCAAAATATTGAATCATATACAAATAATGGATTTAGCCCGAAATAACCTTATCGATATATCGGCTAGTGTACAGCCCACAACATTGGGACATTATCGTCGTTATCGTGAATTCGCATATCCGGTACACATTACGAACTGGTGTACCATGATGCCCCTACAATCCTATATAGAAGTACGAGAGTTCTACGCTTGGATATTACCAGGAATGACGATGATTCTTCTATCCCTGCTGTGGCTGAGTCGCGAGTTACTCAAAGGTCGCTGGCAGCGTCATCGACGTCTTATCGGAATAGGTTGGTTAGTTCTAGCTGGACTGATGACACTGAATATTCAAGGTAGACTACTCACATTGTTCATTGTGCCACCCGAGAAGGGTCATATTCAAAGTTTTCACGAGCTACACGTTTCCAAGATACGAATACTCATGTATCGCAATGAATACAATGTGATTAATTTTGATTTACGTACTAAATATGCTTCTGGTTTTTATCTAACCGATAGTGTACCGGAACTTATTGGTCATCGTAATTCTTTGAATACTTCTTTCGGTTATACTGTGACCAAAACCAAGTGGTATCTATATGCCGAGCAACAATCACATAGTTCCAGCAAATTATTCTATTATGCCGAAGGTCTTTGTTTCTATGAGTGTATACCATTTGCTCTGGTCATACCGGACAATTCACCGCATCGCGTAGCACTTCATAGATATACACTACAAATTGTCGAATCAGGTCTATATAATCACTGGGTATCCAAGAGTTTTTACTACATGGTTCAGGCAGGACGACTTCCAATTCGAGACCTTGGGGAAACACGTCAAAGTCACCCATTGATGACGCATGACCTACACGATGTTCTATATGCTTATGGCATGGGTCTCCTCATTAGTCTAACGCTTTTTGTTGTCGAGCTAATTGTATATTGGCTAAGAGTTTGGCTATAAATATAAAACAAAAATCATTCTGTAATCGGAAACTGCAAATAAATTGAAATTGTGTAACTGCTATAAATAATTATTCCAAGTTTCATATCAAGATTTTGAGATATATATATAAAATTTCAATGATTCCGCAAGTCAGTCCTTAAGGACCATGACAGCACAATTCTGTAGACCCTTATAAATGCCGCCAAGTCTTAAGGATAGTTCAACAGTTGACAATCGAAATGTGGACAGATTTGCAGTTCAGTGAGCAACAGGAGCTCAGTGCCAAGGAGAATCTATCCATATTCTGGGGAAATTTAAAAAACGAACTGCAGTTTAAAACACTTTTCTTTTATAATACCCAAAATTGTCAGTGCTGTGTGGAGGATCTTTTGCGCAATGACAACTTATCAACAACGATTTACATATGGACAAGTCTAAATAATATACCATATCTGAAATCGCAACTAAATTTGGATATATTTGTGTGGGTTTGTATGTTGGCTAAGGATTTCAAGGATGTACTTGAGGCTCTCAGTCGCATGTTAAACCATATGCGAGAGATGCCCATCTTGCTACAGATCGGTTGCTATGATCAACCAAAAGAGGAAATTGGAGAAATTGTTAATCTAATCCTACGACGATGCTACGAACTGTTTATACCAAATGTGCTGCTATTGCTAGCGAGTGACTTCTTCAGCACAGGTCAACTTTATGCCTATCAAAACTATCCCATGTTTCAAGTGGAAACATTAGTATATAATACCAACATGAGACAACTTTATCCCCACAAATTGGATAATCTTCATGGTCATGCCATACGAGTAGAGCCGCATTTCTATGATCCTTTCTTAATACGATCGGTTGCTGATAATGGCAGCATTATCATTACAGGAATGATCTGGCGTCTGATGAATGAATTTGCAAAATTTCATAATGGAACCCTTAGGACAACCTATAACATTACAATGTCATCACCTGGATTTTCGCATTTAACTTCACTGCAGAATTTAATGAATAACACTGCGGATATTTCGGCATACGTAATCCCAACATATTTGTCCACAATCGAACATTTACCATTTTTTAGCTATCCCTTTATGGTTTGTTCCTGGTGCATCATGTTGCCTGTGGAGGAGAGTCCATGTGAGAACATGATTAGTGTATTTCAATCGCCATGGATGTGGCTTTATTTATGTTTTATTTACGGATTCTTTTGTTGGCTAAACGGCTTGTCCTGGAGAGGTAGATCACAATTATGGTTACTGCACCGTTTAATGCGACTGGCCATAATCTGCACTGTGCTAGCCCAACTATCCGCAATGTTTATCCATCCACAACAGAAGAAAAAAATCCGAAGTTTTGAAGAATTAAAATTGGCAAACATTTTAATACTTGGATGGCGTGCTGAGTTCTATCTATATCCGCAAGACTTACGTATTCAGTTTGCATCATTATTTATTTCATATGATAAACTAACGGAATTTCTGCAGTTACGCAGAAGTTTCAACACCTCCTTTGGCTATACGATTGGAGAAGATCGATGGCGTATGTATAAAGAAATGCAAAAGTATTTCAAACGTCCACTCTTTCGTTACTCATACGATCTCTGCATCCGTTCGATTAGTCCACACTCGCTGCTCTACCAGGAGAACTCGCTGCTCCGCCATCAGTTAGATGCCTTCACACTTCGCCTACGAGACTGTGGAATAATTAATTGGTGGCATGGCAATGGTTTCTATGATATGATACACGCTGGATACGCTACGCTCGAGGATTTAAGTACCCACTTTCAGGCTAAACCAATCATCTGGAGCAACTGGCAGTTTGTGATGACTTTATATGGATACGCACTGGCTGTCGCTCTGGGAATGTTTTTATTTGAGTTAACAGTGTACTATGTCAATGTTTGCCTGTCTCTTATATAGGAAACTTCATTTGAATATCTACTGCAATGCTCGACTGGGAGATATGCTACGATACCTTACTTGTTATATTATGAAAATTGATTACATAGATTTTTACTTTTGTTTAGGATTAGAATAAAGCATATTATTGCTATCCATCTATATGTACAAAAAAAAAAACAAATTGTTTAATTACAATTAAATATTGCAATAATATGTAGACTACATTTAACGTGGTATATAGGATTTGTACCATCTAATCTTACCCATTTCCTTTTAAATACCAAGTTATGGGTACCTTGTATTTAGTCTTTAGATATGAACGAAAGCGATATCATCTACGCAGAGTTTCTCTCAACCGTTGTGCGTTCTAATAATTTTAAAACAATTTTTTTCTTTGCTCCTGAAAATGGTATTGATCATTGTCATATGGCGAATTGGAGGGATCTTACCGTATCAACTATTCCTTGGCTAACATGGACTACACTGAAATCCTTCAAATTGTTAAACCATTTTGATTCGGAACTACTCTTTCTGGCCTGCCTGCCTGGGGTCTATCGTCAGGATCTTCTCAATATTATATCGAAATTTTTGCAACACATACGAAAGACTAAGATGGTAATTGAAGTGTCCACAAATGGAGGCGTGAGCGTTGTAAATCGTGTGCTGCGCTATTGTCTACAAAACTATATGCTTAATGTCGCTCTATATCTTTCGGATTTTAAAAGAACCCATGTATTCTATACTTTTGATGCATTTCCGAGCTATGCACTAAGAAGTCATCAATTTGGATCGAGAATTATTGAATTATTCCCTGATAAAATGAGAAATTTAATGGGTTATCAGCTTATTACTCAACCCGATCTATCCGAGCCAAATACAATACTATATTATGACAACGAAGGACATCCTCGATTTCTTGGCTACGCTTGGAACATGGTGGAGGAATATTCACGTAAACATAACGCTCGGTTGCAACTGAGTTTTATGCCGGAAATGGGAGAGTCCTTAACCAAGATTCAAGTACTCGATCTGGCACGTGAAGGTCTCGTGGATATATCGGCCAGTATACAGCCAATGACATTCAAACTTGTTGACTTCTATCGCCACTACTCGTATCCAATGCACATGAGCAATTGGTGTACAATGATGCCCCTAGAGCCGTCCATAAATGTCAGAGAGTATTACGGATATGTCTTACCAGTATCAACGGTGCTCTTTCTAGTCGCTCTCTACCCGATATACCAGTTGATGAAGGGCCGTTGGCAGCAACATAAACGGATTCTTGGCATAGGCTGGTTTGTTTTCTTTGGATTGATGGCATTCAACGTTCAGGGCAGACTAGTTACACTCTTCGTGGTGCCACCTGCTAAAGGTCTTATCAAAAGTTTCGCAGAACTACAAAATTCAAAAATACGTATCCATGGAACGCGCTACGAATACAATGAGTATGATTTTGATATGCGCACAAAGTATGCATCCATATTTTATCTCACCGATAGTTTACAGGAACTTATAGAAAAGCGTAACTCTTTAAATACCTCGTATGCATATACCATAACATACGCAAAATGGTTGCTATATGCGGAGCAGCAAGCACACAGTTCTAGTTTATTGTTTTATTTCTCAGAGGATCTTTGCTATTTGCAGTCTGTGCCATTCTCTTTAATCATTCCCGAGAATTCGCCACACTATGAACCACTTCACGAATTTACACTGCAAATTGTGGAATCTGGGATATATACTCACTGGATATCCAATAGCTTTTACTACATGGTTCAGGCTGGTCGTCTGCGAATTCGTGATCTTGGTGAAACCCGTCAAAGCCACTCACTGATGACGCAGGACCTCCGCGTTGTCCTGTTTGCCTACGCGATTGGTATACTAATTAGTTTAATATTTCTAGTTGGTGAGCTTATTATTTATTGGTTATACTATTGATAAGCAAGTAATTGGTTTGTCTTGAAAATAAAATGTTATAAATATATTATATATTCTATTATTTTCATTGCATGAGTTTGTGTAATTCAAAAATCGCGGCTGTTTAAAAGAGATGCCAGAGTTGGTTAAAAACCTTTGCTGGAACATGTTATCGAAAAATGTGGTCACACTGTTATCGATATAAAATCAGCTGAGCAACTGCTTTACGTATTTACTTAGTATTAAAATGTGAATGGCATACGGGATTCGATTAACACCTGTTGCTGTGATTTGTTGACATGGCTAAAAAGAAAGTTTTCAGTTCAGTGGTCAGTGGCGTCAATAAATAGGCAATGGTGAGTTCTACTTAGAGGTCATTTTAACTTTTAAAACTATCAATTTGTTTTTTGTTTTCTAGCCCAATGCGTGGTTAGAGCAATGAATGCCAGTGCTTACCTAGCCATAGCTAGTGTCTTTATAGGATGCTGCTGCAGCGTTGTTTTTCTGGAGTCGCTAGTGAAACTAGATCCAGGGGCAGGTAATCTAATTACCGCTGCACAATTTGCATTTATTGCATTGGAAGGTTTTATTTTTACCTCTAAATTTGGATTGGCAAAGCGCATTATAAGTCTACGAGACTATGCCCTACTTGTGGCCATGTTCTTTCTGACTAGCGTGTGCAACAACTACGTCTTCCATTTGAATGTGCCCATGACGCTGCATATGATAATACGCGGAGGCAGTCTGATATCGAACATATGCTTGGGCAAAATTATACTTAAGCGACATTATGCGCTTAGACAATACATATCTGTTGTCATGATCACGCTAGGCATATTTATCTGCACCTACTTCTCCAGCCGGCAAGTTCACGGGAACACCGAAAAACAGATAAACGATTTGGAAACGGATACGAATATGTTTTGGTGGCTTGTGGGCGTTTTCCTACTTGTACTGGCCCTGTTCGTCTCCTCATACATGGGCATTACGCAGGAGCTTTTGTATCGACGGCATGGAAAACATGCCCGTGAGGCCCTTTACTACACACATCTTTTGCCATTGCCTGCATTCTTGTTTCTACATGACAATGTCAAGGCCCATTGGACTTTGGCACTTGACAGCGAGCCGTACAAGGTGCCGCTGCTTGGAGGTGTGGCTGTGCCACTGCTTCTCTTCTATTTGATCGGTAATGTTTTGACGCAGCACATGTGTATTAGTTCGGTCTACTACTTGACAACCGAGTGCAGTTCTCTGACGGTTACATTGATCTTGACATTGCGAAAGTTCATCTCCTTGGTATTTTCCATTATATATTTTCGAAACCCGTTTACAATATACCACTGGCTGGGTACTGCGCTCGTCTTTGTCGGCACTTTAATGTTTTCCAACGCTCTAAGTCTGATCCATAATCGTTTGAAAAGAGATTCCATAAAAACCGATTAAACATTCCATTTTACACAAACGAACAACGAAATGAACAGAATTTACGTATTTGAACAAAGAATGCATATTCAATCAATTTACATTTAAGTACAAGTACATACAATGTATATACGAAATAAAAGTACATGATTCTCATAGTGCTTATGAAAATAGTTTAAAAGTAAGGGAAACCTTTCTATGAGTTTAACTGCCCTTGCTGGTTTCTGTTTCGATTGAAGGAGTTTATGTTTCTAAAAGCGTTGTGTTTAAGTGATTTCTTTGGCTTTGACTAAGCGGGACACGTGACATAGAATACATACATACTTAAACATAAATGCACACAAATATTAGAAGTTATAGAAGCCACCAATGTTGCCCTATGCAAAATGGAATACTGCTGCAGCCTTGAACCAGTCAAGCCACCAGGGCGTGTATCCCTGTTTCTACGCGGTTCCGGTTTCAATGATGCCTGCCTCGCGTTGCAGCCATTTGACAATTGTCTTGTAGTTACGATTCATCCAATCGACCCGGATGTACGCATGCTCCACCATCTGCTGTATGGGTCTGTCGTATCCCCAGTTGGCATCGCGTACAAAGTCCTCCAGCTCAGCCAATTGGAATTTTGTGTTAATGCGATTCGTTGCAAACTTGAGCATCGAGTGTATGTTGGTTATTTGAGAGCCCATGCTAAATATAAGGATTACAGTAAGTCGCATTCACTTTTCCGATAAAAGGTCAACTTACTATACGTTAATTTCCATCCAATTATCGCGCAGAAAATCAAAGGCAATCTGTTGACCCACCACGCTAGTGGAGACAGCGGCAAATACTCTAAATATATCCTGCTTACGTATGTGCTGACCAGCTATGGCACGACGCAGATATCTAGAGAGCAGCCATGGTTCCTTGGAGCACCCCAGAGAGCTAAGCAGTATTTCCTTCTCAGAAGGCACATTCGTCTTAAGGTATCGTTCAAAGGCAAAGTCCCACTCATGCTCAGTACCGTATTGAATGGCAGAACAGTACACTATACCGCGCATATTTGGATTTATGCTATAAAGAGAGCGACTGTTATTAACCAAATCATGGGAATATTATGTTTTAAACTTACGGATTATAGGAATCAGGATTTGGAGTTTGCACCCAATTTTGGAACTGTGTGGTACTTTCTGAGATGCACTGCTGATGGCCCAAATGACAGGCCATGCCCATAATCTCGGCGCGTTTCAACAGCACCGGAATGTTTTCATTATCACTCTCCATGTCCTTATCAACCACCTCAGCGTACACGCGACCCAGCAGCTTCAACAAGTAGTTCTATAAAAGATCGAGTTAGAGAGTTCATACAATCTATTAAAAGTTGAAATGAAGAACATACCTTAAGTATATCGTAGTCGGGAGATTTAAGAAACATAGAGTCGATAAAATAAAAATTTGTGGTGGCCGCCTTCCAAGGCACATGGTTTGTCTCGTGTGCCAAATATCGAGTTAGATTCATGGCCGTGTCATATGAGAGGTATGAACCACGGGCCAGATTCATGGCATCATCTATAAGTTGGGCACGATTGGCTGGAGCTATTTGTGTAAATTTCGAAGAATCCATAAGATGTTCGGTAACTGCACGCCAATTGTCCATATCATAATTGACACGATAGTATCCAGTTTGCTGAATATTGAAAATAAACCATTTGGCTGTCGAAAGATGGCGATTTTCCACCTCGTATGTCTTGGTGCGTGGTATCCATGTAGTTGGTCGTGTATTCTCAAAGTTCAACTCTGCCGCCGTGGTGTATGTAATAGGTATCCACCAGAGTAGTTTATCGTCCGTCTTGCTGCTGTTGCCATAGACAAAACGAACTTGTTCCAGACGCACAGCATCTGAATTGGGATGACGTGATATCTTTAACACCGGATATCCAGTTTGCAGTGTCCAGGTATCCATGATTGCTTTGACACTTGTGCTACTGTCCAGTAATCCTGATGCCTTGGCTTCATCGGTCAAAAACCGCCATAGATCATCCTGCGTAGCAGATTTGTAAGCCCTGCGAACATTATTGAATTATATTATTAGATTTGTTTTAAATATATATTATATTTTACTCACATTTCTCGCAAGTACTTGCTGAGACCAGCGCGAAAGACGGTATCGGTCAGAAAATGACTCATCATACGGATTACTGCGGAGCCCTTTGCGTACGAGATGCGATCGAAGAGTTCGAAAATTTCCTGTGGATTGCCAACTTCTTGGGAAATCTTGTGGGACGAAGTTAGGGCATCCAAATGGAAAACTGTCTGCAATTCATTGACTACAAAATCATCGAGCATCTTCCATTCGGGCGCAACGGCATTTGCTGTGAGATATTCCATATAGCTAGCGAAGCCTTCGTTAAGCCAAATGTCTGACCACCAGCTGGGCGTGACAAGATTACCAAACCACTGATGAGCCAATTCATGTCCCACCACAGAGGCGATACGCTGCTTGTTGCTCGCTGTTGCCGTTCCCTTCTCGTACAGCATAGTTGTCTCACGGAATGTAATCAGGCCCCAGTTCTCCATGGCACCAGCCTGAAAGTCGGGCAGGGCAATCATATCAATCTTAGGCAGTGGAAAGGCAAGGTCAAAGAACTGTTGCAGAAAATCGAGTATTTTGGGACCGACGCTCAGTGCATATTCAGCTGATCTAATAGCATCGGCTCGTGTCCATACAGAGAAGTTTCCCGATGAGATATGCGTGAAATCCGATATGGCAAAAGCTACCAGGTACGTGGACATGGGCAGCGATTCGGCAAAGTGATCCCACACATAATCAGGCAGAGATTCGCTATTTAAATAAAGATAAATAATCAATTACTATAAAAATCTACTAGAATTGAGAAGTAGATAAAACTCACTGTTTGTTACTGGACACAATGGGCATGTTGGAGATGGCAGTCAGATGACTAGGGCGGGCAATGTGTAGAGTAAAGTTGGCCTTGAGTGCCGGCTCATCAAAGCATGGAAAAGCACGACGTGCATCTGTGGCCTGAAACTGTGTGGAGGCGACCCATCTGCGTATGTAAATTGATGATTAGTTCTTAATTTGAAGCACTGCCGGATGAGCTTACCTGGTATCGTTGTGCACCTGGTAGGAGCTACGATAGAATCCTTGCAAAAAGTCCTGTATAATTCCCGAGAATTGAATGTGTACCACATATTCGCTGCCGCGCTGCAACTTGTCATACAACTCGATGACGAAGAACTGTTTGGCAGCAACGAGATACTGTTTATGAATGCGCAGACTATCCGGATCCCAGTCATCTTTGTTGCCATTCGACAAGGCTCGATAAACCGCCACATCGTTGCGTGTGATATTCAGCTCCTCCGCATGCATGGTTATATTATAGCAATCCTCGAGCACACGAATCCGTATCTGCACGGTGCCGGTAAAGCTAAAATTGCCAGACATCTGAGGCACCAGTGTGATGTTATATTTCAGCGGTCGTATGGATCGCGGCAGGCGAACATCCTGGTCGTATTTGGGCGCATCATCTCCATGTGCTAGCTTCGGATTGTGCAGATGCACACTGGTGCAGACGATTTCCTCACCGGATGCGGGCTCCAACTGTGCGCAAGTTGCAAAATTATACACAATAAAACCCACGGCCAGCAAAGTGCATATAAAGAAGGCGGCCAGAAGCGCTGCTGTCGTCACTGAAACATTATAATATCGCCCCGTACGCGAGAATGTCGTCGTGGGGGTCTGCCTAGTGCTGCTGGCTGGCATGGCCAGTGGAGTGGAATTGCCATGACGATTCTCCAGGCTGAGACTCTCATTCGAGTGCAGGGGCATATCCTTGACGACCATGTTGAGGCCTTAACCTGTGTAAAAAAAGAAGTTACCGATTAGCGAGGAGAGCACCACATCCGTTTCCGCTTCCACTTCAAAGGCGATACCTAATTGATAGTGTTCAACTGTGGTGACGCTGGTGGTGGATTGAGTAATTCAATATGCAGTTGCAGGTTGCACTTTCTTATACAGTATATATAAGTAATATATGTTAATTTCCTTTCTATCAATCTCAGCCCTTAACACTTAAGTGGTTTCAACCCCAATAAAATTTTGCCAGCGATCAATTCAAATCACTCGAGGGTATTTTTTTTTATGATTCACACTCTGGATATGTTTCTCATGTTACATTGAAATACCCGTCCATCTAAAAGCAAGCTTTAACTAAATTAAAACTACACTTCAGGGCTTCTGAACTTTCCCTTATAGGCGGTTAATAATTTTCGCACAAAAACCTTTTCAGCTTAGCTAATAAGCATATATTTGTCTTATTTATTATAACTGTAGTGAAAAAAGTACCAAAATAGCTTTATCTATGTATTTCCAAATTTAGTGATAAACTTTAGTTAGCGATTTACGATTGTGTCGTATAAGTAAGTGCTCGTCATCGTAAAATACAAGTTTTAGTTGAGGTATCCAGAAATCTACGTAATAACTTGTAAAGCGATAACTAATGGGGGAAAATAGACAGAGAGAGAGAGAGATAGAGAGAGAGAGGGGGGCAGGTGAGGCATTTTTCACCTCACACAAAGACCGCAAATTCCACTTAGGTGTTTCCCGCCTAAGTATAAGATTTTCCAGAAAGCTAAATGTATTTAATTAATGATATGTTAATTCTCGAACTGTGGTTATGCATGACGCCAATATTAAATCTATCTGGTTTTACCATGCTAATGTTATAAAAGTTAAGTAAGGTTGAAGTATTTTGTTTTTTTTTTTTTGTCACATATGTATGTAGATGAAACGGCACCAAAAAGTGAGGCTATCATCAAAAGGTCATTGTCAACTAGATTAATGGTATATATGTAGGTATATATACATTTAGCTTATATGACGAAAGTTCTATAAAAAGGAAATTAAGTAGAGAAAAGCAAAGTCTCTCATTACTTACAATTGCCGAAGCTGAACCCAATAATTAGGTTAACTGGTTCTGTTTCGCATTATTCCACAGTCTATAAATATGGGTAGTCTATATGCTAATATTATATACTTAAATTCCTTTACTTTAAGAGATTAAGGTATTTCCACTGTGTCATCTTGGGCAGAGAAAGAGAGAGAGATAGAGAAATAACTGAAAACGAATGATAATCCGTTTTCCTCCGAGCATGTTAACATTTTATGCGAATATGTAAATCCATATGTCGTATGTCGTGTATGTCATACGAAGGCTAATTAAGTTATGGCATTAATTTGATCTGACGACTATGGCAAATTGCAACAATTAAACAAGCGACCACAGCAGTATGGGGAGCAGCGACGCAGCTGACCCCATGACCTTCGTTAAAAATTGAGATGATGCGAACACCCTCGCCTTGTGTCGCCATTTATCCCAAGGGGCGAGGCTCCAATTTATAGAAATTCTTTTTACTTTATTGATCAAATGCGTAAGCCAGATGATGATGATGATGATGATGGCGATGATGACGTATCTGGCCTGTGGGCAAATGCTTAAGACAAGGGCAGAAGCTGCAGAGCGCCTTGGGGTATATACATACATATGTACATAGAAGCATACGTCTGATTTTGCACATATGTATGTATGTATGTATGTATGTACATACTCAAGTGTATTTTCTTGGTAGTCCACTTGATTAAAACATCAAAACACATTTAAACGTTTGCCTCCCTGCGGCTTGTGCTTTTGAATCAGAAACTGTTTCTATTTGCGGCCCTCTCACACGCGTTTCCTGCGCGTACACACGAGACTATAAAATGTGAATTTATTACACGATGAAAGATTATGGATCTCTATCTCTATTCATGATGTTTCATATCGAATATATTTATGGGCTGAGCGAGCTGTCGTCTGGCGTTTCAAAAAAGAAAAAAAAGGGGGGGGTTCGGTCCAGCCATAAATGAAGAGGTGATCTTCGTCTGAGCTTGCCAATTTGCACTTGTGGTCTAATTTAATTACGGCATCACCAAAGTCAAACAGACTTTTCTTTTCGTCTTCTCTTTTTTTTCTCTATTTCTTCGTGTCTCTATTGATCAAGAAACATTTATGATCTAGTATGACAATAAATGACGGGCGTTTAATAAAGGAAAAATTTTAGCAGATGATTTATAAATCCTGCGTGAGTGTGCCATAAATAATGAGTACATACATATGTATGTATGTGTGTATTTATAAAATATGCCTACAGCAAGCAAGCACACTGAGCAAATGTTTATGCAAACACGCACGCACACGCACACGCATGTAAAGTAACGGGTTTGGACAGCGAGAAATATGGCAAAACCGAAAAAGCCGGCGCACAGAAACAGAGCAGAAGCAGAAAATAACATAATTTCTGTTTATCTTTAGCAGATGCAAATTGTTAAGCAAAAACGAAGATGTGTACGAAATGTATCAACAAATCAACTGAATATTCTAAACAAAATAAACAAGTTTTAATTATACTGGAATAAAAACGAAATTAATTGAAGTGTTGATAAGTTTGCACACATGTGTTTCAAATGAACATGTGTACTTGCATACAAGAATATATATGTATATATATATATATACATACATACATAAGAATTAAGTTCATAATTAGGCGCAATTATGTGTATGTTAAATGGAAATTTTAATTTAGAATTACACAGCGATAACTGCTGAACAACTGAATTTACGTTTTATATGTTTGTATGTGTATGTGTATTATCAACCACCACCTGTGGCTCCTTCTAGTTCTTTTGTTGCTCCTTTTCCCTTCTTTGCCTCGTTACAGTTATGTGGTTTCTGTGCTATGGTTTAACGGCGCAACTGCAGGCACATATGGCAGTAAACATACATATATAACACTAACACACACACACGCGCGCGCAAAATAAAGGCGAACAGTTGCAGTGTGTGACCACTAATACAATTACAGGCGGCAATTCGCCTAGATGTCTGGCGGTCAAGGCAACACTTTCACTTTCAGTGGTGCGCTTTAATAATAATTGAATTAAAATAAACAAACAAAACGATTATGACGTTGCTAAGATGCTGGCAGGAGGATGAATTTGATTTTATGTTGTGCGAAATGAGCACACAAATGTACATATATATATGTATGCCGTACTCGTATTTGATAAAAATGCAATTTATCCAATTGTGGCGCGAGGGATAACACGACCGCTGCCTCTAACGGCAGAGAACAGACTGAAAGCGCAGGCAGCAGCAAGAGCACCAACATAATCGTAACACAACGTATAGATCGAAATCGAACCGAGAGAGCGAGCGAGAAAAATATTGCTTCGGTCGGTGTGTTAGGCGCGCTCGTATGTTCTCTGTGTAAGTATTGTGGGTGAGAGTGCGAGAGAGTGTCAATTATCATTTAGAAAAATCGCTTTTTGTGGTGAAAATAATAGTATTTTTAAATTTATTTATATATTATTTTTTTTGTTTATGATTTTAACACATTGTAAATGTAATGTGTTTAAAAAGAGGCCTTTAAAGTCATCGATTGACTATTTTTTTTTATTTGTGCACCAATAAAATGCATATTTAATTTAATTTAATTTTTACACAACTTTGCAATGTAACGGACTTTTATTGTGGTGTAAAGTATCGATAACTAACAATCTTTTCATCGCATTGGCCATTTGCCAGTATCGATATTAAAATATCGATATCAATCTGTCATATCTAATTTGCTTTATTATTGTTGCGTTTACCTTGCAGCTAAATTGAAAAATGCATTTAAAGGTTGTTTACGTGACTGTTGGAACCACAAAATTCGATGCACTTATCAATGCGATGACATCAGATCCGGTTCTGGGTGCACTGCAGAAACGCAACTGCCAGAAACTTGTATTGCAACACGGAAACTCTAAGCCGGTTGAGGAGAAGATGGTTCAGCTTATCAGTGATAAGTACGGTATTGACGTGGAGCAATACAAGTTCCGGCCGAACGTTGAGGATATTCGTGGAGCTGATGTGATTATTGGACACGCAGGTGCCGGGACGTGCATGGATATATTGAATAATGGAAAAGCCGGACTGATTGTTATCAATGATGAACTAATGGACAATCACCAGCTTGAATTGGCACGTCAACTTGCATCCGAGGATTACTTATATTACTGCAAGGTGGATAAGGTCAGTAACAGCATTTCCACTTTAGACTTTGGAAGTCTCACGCCATACCAACCTGCCACGGAGAATATGCAAAAGTTTGTGGACGCATTGAACGAATTGATGAGTCATTAAGGTTTTTTTTCTTTTTTTTTGTGCGCTGACCCCTAGAGTGGGTGCGCTAAGCTATTTATTTTAACGATATACACGAGACTATGTAGAACACTTGATTATATGAATAGGTTATACGATAGTAAATTCACGATTAATTAACATTAATAGAACAGTTACTAAGCATTTTGTTTAAATTCCATTTAAATATGTTGGTATATATGTATATAGTTTTTCTATAGTTGCATTTATGTATATAAGAATAATTTCAAAAGTGATGAGACTCGAAGTGCTTTGGTGACTTTTCAAGATCTGTCAATTATTTAATCGGCCTCTCCGCCACCAGCGCTGCCATTTTCTATTATACTATCAAATGAGAATGGCTGGAAGGCATAGCCCTGTCCCAAGTAGAACTTACTTTGGAATTCCACCCTAAAATAAAAGTAAAAATATTAGATATTTATTGTATTCTATATATATATTGGGCAAGTTGACATACCAGTGCAGACGCAGCGTATGCAGGAAAGCTGAGAGACCCTCCATCAAGACCAAGATGCCCACAGTTAAGATCGCCCAGAATGCAAATACAACAGTTAAAAAGATGCCACCAAGCCAACCTTCCTTATTTAAACCGATGGAAAGAACCATAGTCCACAAGACTTCGGCAAGTTCTGAAATCAAATGTAAGTTCATTTAGGATATCTGTAGATTACTGTATATATTAAAGGAACTTACGGGCATGTGCCAGTGAGAGGGCCCATAAACGCAGATAGGATGCAGTATGGGAAACAGATCCTAGGACATACTCAATGGTGTGGATACCCTGGTGAATGAATATCTCGGATATTTCTTCCTCATCATGGTGCCCGCCACCGCCACCATGGGAGCCGCCGCCATTTGAAATACCACCGACTTCTGCATCGGATGAGCCAGTTATGGGTTGTACCTAATTGGAAAGTAACGTTTGGAAAGGTTAGTTGGAAATTTTAATAACTATTTTGAAGCTACGTGACACAACAAACGACACGACTAACCTCTTCCTTTAGCATTTGGATTGGTGTTTAGTATATTCGATTGTTTCGTGTTTTTTTTTTTTGTTGGTTAATTGGGAGCAAGGGAAATGATAAATAAACAGAAGTGCAAACAAAGGTATATCTATTAATGTATGTTCAAGATCGTATGCTTGAATTGTTAAGTGGTTGTGATGTGATGTTGGATGATTCGTGAAGGATTTGCTGCAGTCATATGAATTGCCAGAGTTCAATCTACACTTACATTCGCAAGCTTGCGGGCCTGCATTATCTTGATGGGTTTGCCGAGCAACATAACCGGAATACAGCCAAGAGCGACCAGCACAAAGACCACCTGAATAAAGTGTTGTCCCGCGAACATGTAAACTTCACACCCTTTGGCTGGATCCTTAGGTTTGTTAAACAATACCATATCAATGAAAGTAATGAGAATGGATGGCGCACAGGATTCCGAATAGGGCACTAAAAAAACAAAAAAAGATTTCGTATAACTTGACTGGACGAAAGATTATCTAAGATTTAACTTACTGGCATTTGTAGCAGCATAACGATTCCACTTGATGAACATCAGTAGAACCATATAGAAGAACAGCAGCAGAAGGAACACCAACTGAGGAATGAACTCGTAGATCAGGGACAAACGATTGCGGAAATAGGTATGATTATGCCAGCTCATAATGACACCAAAGATCATGTGCAAAACTCCGAAAATTATAGAGATTTTCATTTTGTATGCATTCTGAAAGACTATCTTATTCGAACTGGCAACCTGCCATATAGGATCCATGCCAAATGGATATGGTGTGCCCTCGTAATCGCTGGTAGCCGGACTCAATTGCAACATCTTGTTATTCCAAACCGTCGACTTATTGTACGATAGATGCCAATGCGAACCAAATATATTCAGCGACTTGGAGAAAATATCGTTGTATATCAAGCCCGTGTACATTGAGAAAACACCCATAAGGAAGATGATGTAGCGGCCGCCAAAGAAAATGTTCCAAATTTCATTATCCGTCTTCTGAGCTGCCAGACCTTTCTCCTTGCGTATCATCCAGAGTCCAAAGAGTGCCATAATGGCACCGTGCCCGATGTCGCCAAACATTACAGCGAATAAGAATGGAAACGTTATTATAGTATACGGTGCCGGATTCATTTCCCGATAGCTTGCAACACCATATGCATCGATTAGCGCCTGAAAGGCCTTGGTGAATTTATTGGTCCGATTGTAAGTCGGTGGATTCTCAAATGTCTGCATACGATTGAGAATCGGAGGCACCGATGAGCCGGAACGCTCAGTGCCGCGTCGCAGCGCCAGCTGAATGGTTTCAATGTCCAGCAATGGCACCCAGCATTCGGCAATCAGACACTTTTGTGTCACATCCAAGTTGAAGAGATTCAGTGTATGGTAAATCGCTTTGATTTTACGCACTTTGACGAACCAATTTTTCAGATTCTTTGCGGCAGCAACTAGAACACGATGACGATGATCTTGCGTCTGGCCGAGCACTGTGTTCAGATCCTCAATGCGTGTCATAACGCCCATTGCCATTTCACGACGATCGGCTGGTGCCTCTGGGCATGGATAGAGGGTAGCGCGGAAACCCTCACAAATCTTTTTAACACGCGTCTTGAGCTGATCACCTTGAAAGAAGATGATGAACACCGACTTGTACACCTGATCGCCCTGTAAACATTTTAATGCAAATTAATTAATCGAATTATCTGTTTACAATTACAATACTTACATTGGTGGGATCCTCCAGCGGTGACTCAATCATGGCCTGACGCAGAAACACATTTCCACGACAGGCACGCCATAGCATGCGCTCAAACGCTGGCAGCTTTTCGCGTGATATAACGCCAGCCACAAAGCTAAGGATAGAAGAGATTAGTGGACGTACATCTTAAGCAATGGATTACAATGCATTCACATCGGTTAATAAAGGAAAACTAAACTCTCAAGCAGAATTACCAATGAAAACGCAGCATATGGAATGGATAGTGACAACATATACATTTAGGGGACTTTTATTTTTTTATTTATTTTTTTTTTTTAAGTTCATTACGAGGGGCGTATGCGGCGAGCGAAGCTAATGGACGTAATGACGTGTCACTATATACATTTATGAGGGGGGGGCAAATCGCTTTGCATGAGTACGAATATTCCTAGACTAATTTTGAGGTGAGTGTGTGGAATACCAACCATGGCAGATAATCCTCACGTTCAATCGATTTTTCCATAAAACTATAAAATGTTCATAATTTCGTTGTACACAATTGTTTAACAGTCGAATGGTATATTGGTATTTTTGGTTGTTTTTTGTTTTTTTTTTTTTTTTTTTTTTGGAAGAGAGGAACAGAAAAGAACGTCGTTTTTTGGTTTTAGTTCAATTTGGAAACTTTTTTTTTTTTGGGTACAGAAAATTATTGCTTGAAAAACGATTTAATACCGAAAGACAATGTCTTGTAAGTACTGTATGTGGTGGGCGTGGTGGACGCATTGCAGCATTTGATGCATTCTTTTTTTTTTTTTTTTTTTTTTTTTTTCATTTCTTCTAGGCATATGTAAGCGTAGTAGTAGTAGGCACATCTGTGTCTGTGGTTAGTTGGCAGCGGGCGTTAAGCAATAATTTTTTGTTACATATTCTCTCTCTCACACACACACACACACAGACCAACACAATACACACACATACAGGGTATGCTGGATGTGAGGCACGTGTAGCGCGTATGTGTGGTACATGTGTGGTTCGATACATACCCAAGCTGTACGGGACCCATGGATGCACCGGTGGAACGCACCTCATCGGTGATCAGGGCGCGCGTCATTGACTCGGTGGTGTGGTTCAGGCCGCCTTCTTGCTAAAAATTGTTGTAAAAAAGTTCCGAATTTTGTTTTTGCTTTGACGACATTGATAATAACAATCGATCTTAACAATTTCATATGCTGATTAGTACATCTGACTGATTAATTAAAGCTTCCCGCGACCGTATATATTAATTTTGCAAGGAATAAATTTGGAAGGGATTGTTGTTGTTGTGGGATCATTGAGATTGGGGGGGGGGAAAAGTGAAATCACCATCACCAGAGAAACCTTTGACCTTTTGCTTATATGCTATCGCTGTACAAAGCCTAATGAATACACAATCACACTCTCACACACACACACAGACAATCATGGACAACGCACAATAATAATAAGTTATACATATAGATAGAGATAGGAAACATAACTGTACAGAGATAATGAGACCTAGCGCCATGGATGAATGAGAGCAAGAGAGAGCGAGCGAGCGAGTCGGGTTTGGTTTGGTTTTTTTGTATTACTTTGAGACTCTTTCTATCGTTTTGGAGAGCATTTTTTGTTTGGTTTAGTTTGGTTTTTTGGTAACTGCATTTGCTGAGTTTAGTTTTCCATTGCTGTATTTGGTTGCTTGACTGCTGAGTGATCGACAGACTAATTCATTGATTTTACAATATTTACCCAAGCTTCAAATTTTGGCCCGGCTGATTGGCGCGCACGCCCTCCTCGCCCAACAGCTGCGCTTGCTCATCCTCGTTTTGGTTGTCAGCCATCTGTAGATAGCGTCGAGATTTGTATGATGAGTGGGTGGTGGACGATTTATAAACCATCGGCACCGACTACCAACACAACCGAGCGATCGTACGTAAAATCGTGTTGTTGGTTTTTATTGTTGTTGTGTGGTGGTGTGTAGGGTTGGGTTGGTTTTTTTTTTTTTTGGGTTTTGTTGGGTTGGTTGGTTGTGCATTTTTTGCGGGGATTTTGGTTTCGTATTCGTTTTGGATATTTTGCATATTGCATTTGCATTGATTTGATTGATATGGAAAATAAATAAACGTAAAGAACAAAAATAAGATAACCAAAGGTATAAAACAATCAATTGTACATACATACATACTAAAAAGGTATTTCACACTCTATATACATACTTAAATAAAAATATATAATATAAAACTAACAAAGCCGAAGTGTATAAGAAAAAGATAATAAACACAATTCCATAATCATTGGAGAAGAAACTTAATAAAAATCAAAGACTGACTCTCTTCGATAAATCGAAGGCCAAATACCCTTGCAGCCTTAGAACAGGTGTTTCGTTTTAATATTCCACACTGCAAGTGTATATATAGTACGGAAATATCAAAAGCACATCAAAATAAATATATATATATACAATGTTTATGTTGTACTAGGCATAGGTTGAGAGAGAGTTCATCTTTTCTAGGTCTAGGTGCTACGTGTTAAATGTTGTTCTGTTGTAATATTAGAGGAGAAAGAAAAAAGTGCCTCGAAAGATTGCGAAATTATAAACAAAAGCTGTTGTGTCATAAATTTCTGGGTAATTATTGGTAAGCAAGTTTGTGCCGAATGTTAATTATTTAGAGTTTCAGTTGTGACCGCTGAAGTGTGCCCCTTATCGGTTAGCTGACGACGCGCCTATATATAAATAGATATTTTGTTAGCCAAAACCGCATGCATACCTCATCGAAGAAGACCTGCGTTTTTCGCAGAATATGCTTAAGCTCCGTAAGCTCCAGGAAATTACGTTTCAATGCCTCAGCATTCTGGTTAACTTCACGCAGTTCATTCTCCAGTTTTTCAAACGTAGCCTGCAAGTAATCAAGGGAATCATGTGAGATCTGTGTGTGTGCGGTGCAAGATGCTCATTTGCTTGCCTCCAAATCGATCATCTCTCGTGGCTGCGGTGCCTCTGGACTTTCACCGGTATCCAACATGGGAATACCATCCTTCTTGATTTCCTTTTCAAGATAACGCAATTTGCGTTCCATTTCATCGCAACGACGCACCTCGTTGACGAACTTCCGCTGGAATGCGTTCACGTCGGGATTGAGCTGTTTATGCGAAAATAAATGAGAGTTATGTAATCGTTTGGGTATGATGGTATTGGGAATCTAATCTATACTCACATCACGGAACTGCACCAAGCCAAGTTCGCCAAGCTCCGAAACGCAGGCGTAGGCTGCTTCGCTCTGTAGGAAGAGTTGGCACAGGGCCATCTCCTCGCTACGGAATAGGGAACCCATTTCTACGACTTTTGCTGCAGCCAACTCCAAGCTTATCAATTACTGAGGCATGAAAATAACACAATAATGTACATAAATTAAAATGGGAAAAATATATATGTATATCTTATAAATAGAAATGCAGTGATTCATATGTTTTGCTATTTACTCCGGAAATAATTAGGAAGTTTTCTGTTTTTAGTTATCAAAGTTTGCCTTTTTTTTCCAAAAGTAACGCCTCTTTTCGTCGCTGTATCAACTAAAATAAATACTAAATGCGCCACGAAAATATTAATCTCTACACCGAATTATTGATTTTTCCATCAGCCACAGCAGATAAAAGAAAGTGCTGCGTGGTATGTGTCCTACGATTACGACAGGTAATGCAAGTCATTGCAGTCTACTCTTTTAATTCGTATATATTTAAAGTTAAGATCTCCTTTCTCTCTATTATTCTTACATTTATTTAATTTAAGCTGTCACTTTTTAAACACACAATTCAATTCTTTAATATTACCAATATAGTTGAACCTTTTTTGTTTCTCAGCAGCAGTGTGACCAGTTGGAAAATGGCAAGAAAATACAGAATGGCAGCAATGTTATCGATTAAAAGGTAAGCAAAATAAAAATACCACAGTAAAATACCATAAGCTAGTTTGCTCTCTTTTCTGGTCGATAACGGCTAAGTAGTAATTAGAATAGTTGAAGCTCGAAAAGTTTTGAATGAAAAGCTATAAATAAAAATTAATAAATAACATTATTTGATAGGCAGCAGTAATAGAAACTTATTTGTTACGTTGCTATTGATATTGCTGCTTGTCTATGAAAACTTGAATACTAATTTTGTAGAGTCTTAATAACTAACATTAAATTTATTTATAACTATATCTGTTATATATGCACTATCTATTTTATTAATTAAAATAAACAACATTTATTTAGTATTTATAAGTTAAGCGTCCTTAAAAATATTGCATTTAAAACACTAAGCCGATTTGTGTTGAGTAATAACAGATTATGGTACTTATAACAGACTCTCGTGAATTGCACGTGTTGTTGCAAGCCAATTACTGCGTCGTCAACGAATTGTTATGCACTCACTCTTATTAAATGAATTGCTCTGCACACTGCACACAGCTCTCAAGTATTTAATCAGCATCACGTTTTCCGCTCTTAAATCCGTTTTGCTCTTAGCTACTACACCACGACAGAGAAGAAGAGCAAGAGAATGGGCGCCGGCGAGTCCTTGGTGGCTTCACAATGACGACGAAGGCCGACGACGACAGCATCCAAACGCGAACTGCCAACCTTTTTTTCGCCCGAGCACGAGCCCGAACCGAACCAGCGCCACGACGAGTCAGTGTGAAATTGTAACTCGAGAGCGACGGAACGATTGCGGCTTAGGGCTCGGTAAATGGTCCAGAAAAATACACAACCAGCAGAAGCAGCAGCAGCAGCAGAAAACACAACAACACAAGCAGCAGCAGCAAGGAAAACAAGTGAATAGGCATAGCCAAGTGGAAAGTGGGGATGGTCAAACAGAAAATTTCGATGCTTTGCTGCCGTTATTTCTGCTGCTGCTGCTGCTATACAATCCTCACCTCGTGCATGACTTCTTCTATGTGTGTGCGTGTGTGTGTGTGTGTTTGGGTCAGTGTGCCATTTTGCGAAATGAATCAGACAACAAAGACAACATTTTTGTAATTGAAAAATTTACTGCTCGGTTACATATGCGCGAGTTCTCCTTGTTTCTCCTTGTTGTTTTTGTTGGCTCGGATTCTGGCAGGCTGGCGGGCGGAACATCGCACCGCAACCCCCAAAAGTATGCTATGTCACAGAGCGTCGTAGCATAAGCGAGAAAAAAAAGAAAGAAAGAACGAAAACGAAAAAGAACAAGAAAAACAATCCCGAAACACACTCCGCCTGCAAGTGGAAGTCAATTTTCGCACAAAGGAAAAAGCAAGAACGTCTCTCCAGTCCTATATATGGGGCGTGTAGTGTACAATGTAATACGTAAAATGTGGAAAAATGTTTGTAAATAATTGCCCACATAGATTATAACAAACACACACACACACACACACAGTAAACGGAAAAGTCAAAACGAAAAAGCGCAAAGCTTTCAGGCCGCTCCCAAAAATAAAAAAGAAAAGCAGAAAACTGAAGCGAATTTGTCAACAACAACGAAATAAGGCAAAAAGGAAAATTAAAAATTGGAGAAAAAAATTCAAAAAATTAGAGCAACATTTCTGAAATATCTCTGCAAATAGTTGCGTTTCCTTTTTTCTTTTTTTTTGCTCCGGGCTGCGACCTACTTAAGCGACAGCTGAAGGTCTTTTTGTTTTGACTTTGCCCGCTTGACGAGCATAATTAGCCTGGTGAATTACACATTGTATCTGTGGAAAGGTTTCTTTCTTTCTAACGCTCAATTGAATAATACGCTAATCAAAACGAGGACGAGGCGCAGAGCCCCAAATAGTTCTAGATTAGATCTTGTTAAGGTGTTTTAGGAAAACTAAATTTAAAGTAGTCCCACCACACACACTCTTGATTCAATCAAGCGGAATGGAAAATAAAATGTTATTATTATTGTTATAAATTGTCGCTTATTGTGCGGCCAATTGAAGATTCGTGATTATCGTGATTATCTACAACTGCGACTTGGCGATCTTTCAGTTGCGAATTCTTCAGTCTCGCGGCAAGTTGTCAAATGTGGCGAGCAGCGCAGCGCAGCACACACACACAAACACACACACACACAGAGAAGTACTGCAGTTGAATCGCAGTTATCGCGTGCGGTTATCGCGAGTGCCGTAGCGTGCAGCTTATCCTTTTTATCGGTTTATCGGTCTATCGGCTTATCGGTTTTATTCATAATGAAGGATTTTCGCAAATAGTCAAGAGTGCAGCGAGGGCAAACAGAGTGCAACAACTACAACAACAACAACAACAACAAAAACAACAGTAACAACAGCAACAAAAGTGTTCAGCAACAACAACAACAACAACAAGAGCAACATCATCATCTACAACAACAACAAAAACAACAACGCAATAGGATATTTTAACTGGCTGCGCTGCCTTCAGGTGCGTATAACAACAACAACTACAACAATAACAAAAACAACGGTAAAGCGCAGTGCAAGAAAAAGATAGAAAGAGAAACGGCAGAGTTTATACAAAAATACAACAACAAAAAAAAAAACTGTAAATGAAAATGAGAAATGCGAATACGAAAATCAAAAAGGGCGTGTTGTGTCTTCACTTTGCTGCTCTCAGCGTGCCTGTTTGTGTGTGTGTATGTGTGTGTTGGAGTATGCGTGAGTGTGCTTTGTTGTTGTTTTCACTGATGAGCCGCCGCTGCCGCTGCCGCCGCCGCTGCTGCTGCTGTCGCTGTCGCTGCGCTACATCATCAAGTTGCTGCTGCTGCTGCGGCTGCTTACTTAGGCAGCGCTGCTTGCGGCGACGTCAGCTGCGAGCGTCAATGGCGAACTTCGGTTGCGCCTCTTTACTTTGTGCGTAATAAAATTGATGATAAAATAAAAATGGATAATGGGCGATTTTCGGCTGCGGCTGCGACAGCGACAGCGGCAGCGGCAGGCAGAATGAAGTCGCAAGAATGTGTCGGCGGCGTGTCGACGTCCTCCCAAAAAGAGACTCAAAAGAGCGCGACGGCGACGGCGACAGCGACGGCGGAGTTAACTCAGTTCGCCGCGTGCCACTCGCTCGCCTTGTTCGCCTCTCTCTCTCTCTCTTCCACTGCGCCAGCTTAAGACTTTTTTCTCTTTGTTGCCTGCCCCCTTCGCTCTTGCTGTTGCGCGCCATTGCGCTTTCGCTCTCTTTCACATTTATTTAACCATTGCTTACACTGTGTGTATTATGCTCTTTGTTGTTGATAGCGCAGCACTTGCGGGCTTTTTTCTTTATAGTAGGTGGGCGTGGAAATAACTGAGAGAGAGAAAGAGAGGGGTGGGGTGGGGAGTAGGCTGTAGCTGATAAGGAAGCTGCACAGTTGTTAATGTTAAATGACAACGCGACGGCGGCGCCCGAAACTGTGCTAAAAATTGCAAAATTTTAATCACGATAATGCACGAAACAAATAAAAAAGGAACAACAGGGACACACACACACACACACATACACATGCTGCTGCTGCGGGCATTGCGCTCATCTCATCGCGTCTCATCTTTGTTTTTGTTGTTGTTGTTGTTGTCCCTTCTGAGGCCATTAACATGGCTCACGTAGCCCCACGGCCAAAGACGGAAGGAAGCATCATTTTGGCTATAATAGTAGTAGCATCGCAGCATTTAGCTAGGGTTAATTACCGAATATCGTGTTGATAGCGTTAAGCGTTTCACGAGCCAAAAAACGAAACCAAAAAAAAAAAACCTGTGATAAGGTTAAATATCTAAATGGCAGCTGCTCTCTCTCTCCCTCTCTCTCTTTACTTAAATGACAGTCTAGCTTTGTGTGTGTGCGTGTGTGTGTGTGTGTATATCTGTCAGTCTAGCTGTCTTGCTGTCTGTCTTTTTGTCTCCTTGTCTCTCCTCGCCGCGTCGCCTTTTGTTTTCGCCCCACAGAGCGCGCACACAGTTTAGAAATAAATTAAAATTTCATTCAAGTGGCATTTTCAAGAGAAAACTTTCTTAATTACAAATGTATTGCTGCCCTCTCTCACTCACTCACTCACACTTTGTGCTTGACTTTCTTTTCTACTCTTTCCCATACGTACTTCAACTCATTTCAAGCTAGCGTGCAGGTTATTTTAGCTTGGCGCGCGAAAGTATGCTACGAATTATTGAAGCGCGCACACAAATCGCCGCCTAAAAGTATGCTGCGGCATTACATAACACTGCCTGCTAACTGTCAACGCACAGCTGCAGCATACAAAAAAAAAAAACAAACCAAAATAAACGCCTTGCCCAGCGGCCTAACACACACTCGACCACACACACACACACGCACACACACACACACACAGTGGCACACAAAAATAATCAACGCACACACAAAAGTGTGGGACAATAAGCGACAGTGCAGCAAAAAAAGCATGAACCACACGAGACTGCAACAAAAGCAACAAGCAATGCACTCAAACAAATACCCTAAAAACAAGTGTATGTGTCTGTGTGGGTCTCGCTTGTGTATGTGTGTGTGTCCCTTGTGTGTGTGTGTGTGTGTGCGTGTGTCTAGTGTGCAAACGAGCGGAGACAAACAAATACAGAGGCAAACCTGGTCGCTTTTGGAGCGCACTTTGTGTGCACTTAGATGAAAATGACAGCAGCAGCAGCAGCAACAGCAACAGCAGCAACAGCAGCAACAACAGCAGCAACAACAACAACAGCAGCAGCCGCATTTAACAATGGCAGCACTGGCTAAGCAGCTCGGCCACGCCCCTCTCAAGCTGCCAGCGGCGACGCATCGTTCTGTCCGGCTGTCACTCATGCACTCATTCACTCACTCACTCACTCACTCATTCATTCATTCACTCATTCATGCTGCATGCGCTCCACTTATGCAGGCACTGGACGTGACCAGCTGGGCGAAGGTAGGAGCAGAGTGGGGAGGTGCGGGAGAGAGCGGGGGCAGCTGCAACTGCAAGGCATTGTTGTCGTCGTTGTCCCTGCTGCTGCTGCTCCTGCTGCTGCTGTTCAGTTGTTGCTGCTGCTGTTGTTGTTGGAGCAACACACACACTTAAGTGGTCGCTTAGAGTGTGCTACGTTTTGTGTGTGTGTGTGTCTTGTCTTGTTTATGAATAAAAAATAGTTATTTGCAAAACGTTTAACTGAAGGGCAGTAGAGGAGGTCGAGAGGGGCAGGAGCAGGGCAGGGCAGGGCAGGGGCAGAGCGACTGCGGGCGTTATGTGTATGTAATTTCGCAGCATAGTTTTGTCTTTTTTAATTAAATGTCAAAAAATTACACTGTATGCCATAAAGGAGCGTCTTTATGTCGCTCGCTCGCTCTCTCTCTCTCTCTCTCTCCCCCTATCTCACTCTCTTTCTGTGTGTGTGTGTGCGGCAATTCAATTGACAGCCTACGGCCACACAGAAGCGCACCCGAGAGTGCCATAAAGGGCGTACTCCGATGAGCCTAGATAATTGTTACGTCATTAAGCGGCGGCGGCGGCTGCTGCTGCTGGCAGTGTCTGGCGAGCGTAAGAAATATATATAAAAAAAAGTCAAAGCAAGCTTGAGTAAACTAAAAGCAAAGCTAAAGGCGAGACAAAAGAAGAAAGCAGCAAGAGAAACCAACGAGATACGCACTAAATGAGTGAATGGAAAAAAGTGTAGTCTACTTTTGTGTGCCGCACGCAATTAAATACAAATTTGCAGCGACATATGCGCCAAAGCGTAAACAAGCCTGGGCGAACGACGTCGACGTCGACGGCGACGGCGAATGGCAAAAGGTAAACGTTCAAACAGCAGCAGCAACAACAACAACAACAATGCGTGTAGCATATTACAAAAAAGGGCGACAGCAGCAGCAGCAGCAGCAGCCCAATTGACTTCCTTTTCAACTTCGCTCTCTCACGCACTCCGCGTGCTCTCTCAGTGTGCGACTCTCTTAGGCTTTGCTGATGCTGCGCAGCGCAGGCGCTCTCACAAACTCCCACTCTCTGCCGCTGTCGCTGTCGCTCTCTCACTGGACGTGCTCGACTTCGTTTTGTCTGCGTTGTGTGCGTGTGCAGTCGCTGTGCGCGACGCTGATGTTGGCTGCGCTGTCGACGCCTGCTTATTTTGGCAATGTCAATGTAACTTTTATCCAACTGCCGCTTCAGTGGTTTCCTTTACTGCAGCAGCGGCAGCGACGTCGCAGCTGACGTTGCTTGATTTAAATGCTGCTGATAAGGCGGCATTATGATTCGAACAGTGTGTGTGTGTGTGTGTGTGTGAGTGTGTGTGTGTGCAAGTAGTTGTAGCTGCTGCCCTGAGGCGCATAAGTTTACAATTGACTTTTAACGATATGACACACACACACACACACGCACGCACACATTGGCGTTGCCACTGCGCGCGAATTTATGTTTTATCATTTATTGTTAGTGAAACGTGCACGATGTCAGCGCCTAGCCACGCCCCGTGTCGCCCCTGCTGCTGCCGCCATTTTTATTCTGTGATTGCCGTTACTTTTGTTGTTGTTGCTGCTGCTGCTGTAGTTGCTGTGATAATATGCTGCGCCTTTGTTTTCGCAGCAATAAAAATTGCTTGTAATTTGGTCGCTGCTCTGCCGCACGTTCCAAGCATGTGTGCATGTGTGTGTGTGTGTGTTGATTTTGTTGTTATGCTCGAGATTGATACGCACTGCTGCTGCCGCTGCTGTTGTTGTTACGATCTGGCAACGTCTGTGCGTATGGCTTACCAATTAATTCCCATTGAGATGCGTGCTCTCTCTATCTCTCTCTCTCTTTCACTCACACGCTTAGTTCACATTTGTATTGCATACTTTGCGGCTGGCCCGCAATTTGCATAGCCTTTTGGCAATTATGGACTTGGCGACGTGAGCAGCATAATTATTGACCAGCCCCAAAAGCACAGACGATGACGGCGATTTGAGGCTAATATAATCTCACGATACACATACATAGGCATATAATATATGTACATATATATATTATATAATAGAAAATGCAGAGCAAACATCATTGATATGCTTTGCTTTTTGCCGGGCATTTGCAGCTAATAAAGTTAGTTAAATATATGTATAAGGTTTAGATGAGTGTGTATATAGTGTATATTTGTACGATTGAGCTATAGCCTTGCTCGGGCTTTGCCTTTTGTGCCTGGCAGCTGCTCTGCAGCATTTCAAAAAAATTGTTTAACTTTACTCACTCTCTTTCTTTCTCCCTGCTTTCTCTCTCTGCCTCCCTCTAGCCAGCACATTTTGCACATTGAAACAAAGGACTTTTTTGCTTGCCAACTGAAGCAATTAACTGAAAATGTAGCACTGCGAAAGGACATGGCCAAAGTGGAACAGCAACAGCAGCAGCAACAGCAACAGGAGCAGCACCAGCAGCAGCAGCAGCAGCAGCAACTGATGCCATGCGATGCAACGAGCATAAATGTAAGTACTATGGGGTAGTATCTGTGTCTCTGTGTGTGTGTCAGTGTGTGTGTCTTGGCTAATTGCATTGCTTATGCGCAGCAACAAGAGTCAATAAAACGAGAAAATGGCGCAGAGCAAAAAGAAAAAAAAAACTGGCAATTTCGTTACATTTACATTCAATTTTCTCTGCAAAGGTGCTGCATATTTCATCAATCTGCTCTTTAATCTATTTGATACTCTTTTTGCATGTTTCGCAATTAAGTGCAAAGCGATAGGCAGCTAATCGATAGACAGGCATAGCGATTATTGCAAGTTATGTGGTGATATTCAAATTCAAGAAAAAACAAGTGGGTAAGGCTACAGTCGGGCGCCCGACAGTAAGATACCCTTCTCCCAATTTTCCAAATCCGTTACAAACCTGTAACCACACTCATAATGCCAAACAGAAAATTCTGCACAAATTCTTTTACTACATATAGCTTACTCGCTCGCACTCACACAGCGACGCGCGTAAAGAATAAAGCGACACGACGCAACGTCGACGTCGGCGTCAACTGCTCAAAGCAGCGCGTCGGCTGCTGCCCGTACGGAACATTTGTACTGAAAACGTTGACTTGAATAACTTCTGTGTTATTGGTCCGATCGGATTGTAATTTTGAGGATATGTTTATATTGCACTCAGCTTTATACATACCGAAGCAGAACGTTATGGGCTTAATACTTTGCTTAATAATCGCAAATAACCGATTTGCGGGGGCGGTGGGCGTGGCAGCAAACATTTGAAATAAACTTTATCTGCCTATGATTTATAGGAACCTTCATGCCAAATTTGGTGTCTCTAGCTTTTTTAATAGCTGAGATCTGTTGTCTCATACAGACGGACAGACGGACAGACAGACGGACATGTCTCAATCGACTCGGCTAGTGATCCTGAGCGAGAATATATATACTTTATGGGGTCTGCCACGCCTCCTTATGCCTGTTACATACATTTTGCACAAAGTTAGTATACCCTTTTTTGACCATTTTCAATGGTCGAAGGGTATAACGAGTAGATCTTTTATAAGAGAGAGATCTGGCAACCCTGCGCAACGAGCTCTTTGATGGCGCCTTACAAAATTGAATAGTTTAACTACACATATTACACTGAGGAAAATTGTAAGCTGCTTTCGCCTTGGCTTGCTTCACGCTGCCTTGGCTTAGCACGTTGTCAGCGCGCTTAACTCGAATTTGATTAGGTTTTTTTTGAGCTTTTTAATATCACCTGCAGTCTGCGTCTTCATCCTTACAGCAGCAAGGACAATGGCGCCGCCTGCAGATGTTTAGCTTGCAGCGGGAGGGTCGGCTGTTCCGGAGGGGGTACTGAAAGCGGCGCAACACAAAAGCCAAACACAAATGCATAACATTCTTTTCGTACTGAATGGGCTAAACGACCGCACTGCCCGCTGGGAGAGAAAAGGCAAAGGCAGCGGCAACTCCTGCTGCTGCTGCTCCACTCTCCTCTCTCATCCCCTCCTCGGCTGCATTTGAAATGCCAAGCAATGATGCATTAAATCGGAACGAGCTAAGCAGAGCGACAAACTGGTGGGCGCAGCTGGAGGTGGACTCTGCTTGCTCTGTCAAGCTGTAGGCGGAAATGGGAAGTGGAAACAAAGGATGTTTTACAGCCAAGGCGTTGGCTGTCTTAAGCGACGTAACCAGTTCGCCAGTTGCGCTCCATTGTGTGTGTGTGTGCGTGTGTGTGTGTGTGACCCTATTTGCATGTCACTCACGCCCCCAACGTGCCACGGATACCTGAGCAAACACAGGGGCAGCCCAGCCACAGCTTCAGTGTGTGCGTGGTTAGCTTGCTCTCATGTTTCCCAGCACACAAGTAGGTGTGTGTGTGTGTGTATGACGGTGTGTGTGTGTGGGTCGGTGTAACCCATGCATCATGTGACACGGCACGTAAATTCGTAATAAATTTGGAATTATGTGCACATTCCTTGCGCTGTTGTTGCTGTGGGCCTCGAAGGCCAAGCAATTTGCAACTTGCACTTTGCAAATTTATGTATGTTGCATGCCTGCTCCCCCCGTCCCCTTTCGGGCAGTATGAATCATAATCGTGTGCACATGCAGCGTGTGCTTATCTCTCTTGTCACTTGCCATTGCTGCTCTTGTTTTTCAATTTTGGCCATGCACAAATGGATTACGCCGCCTGTCAGCCGCAGCCGTGTCAGCATGCCAGAACCATGACGACACTGCATGACAGCCCGCTGTCACCCACGCTTCGCCTTCACCGCCTGCCCACATACAGAGCACTCACATAATCGGCCAGCAATTGCCGCTAATTAATGGAATGCTTCACAGTGTCAGCTTTCATTTTGGTTGATCCGTTCGATATGCCGATTGCCGATTGCCGATTGCAAACAGCAAAGGCCAATGGACTAATTCGATTCACTTGTGCAAATTGCTGCATCGGCTGCAGGTGCGATATATTTCAATAAGTTATCGATTAAGCGTTGGGTGTAATTACACACACATGGTATCACATGTGCAAATTGATGTATTTTAAAATAAGTTATCGATCGCACGATAACATGCACATTTACGGCAACACTGTTCACTTGTTACTTGTACAAATAATTAACAGTGTTGTATAATTTGTATAATTTAGTATTTACTTAAAGGAGGAAATTCAAGTAACAGCAGCAGAAAGACGGCCACACTGCTTGCACAAATAATTAAAAATGTTGTACAATAAGTTAGTATTTAGTTATCGATAGCAACTCGGCAACACTGTTCACTTGTCACATGAACGACGGCAACACTGTTACGCAAGCTAAAAGTAACGAAGACTTAGAATAAGCAGTTTGAGGCAGATTTAGTTATCGATAGAAAGCAGCAGGCACATTAAAAATACGGCAACACTTGCCACTTATTACTTGCACAAACAATTAAAAGAGTTTTACATAAATTTAGTATTTAGTTATCGATAGCAACTCGACAACACTGGTCACTTGTCACATGAACGACGGCAACACTGTTACGCAAGCTAAAAGTAACGTAAACTTTGAATAAGCAGTTTGAGGCAGATTTTCTTTAAATTCAATAATTAAAAGTACGATATTATTTATCAGAGAATTAAACCTTGAATTGTGCAACCTCCGAGCGATATATAGCAGATGGGAGCACTGCAATAGGTGAAACGTCCGAAAATGTCAGGCACGGTGTTAAATGCGATTTATATTATGTGTGGGGCAAATGCAAAGTGGCAGCCCCTGGCCCTCACCTACACCTCTCTGCTCTCTTCTGCCCATCCCCTCCCCCTCGCCTGCCACAACTCATAAGCGAATACATACAACGTCCTGCCCTAACACATCTGCAGGAAAATTGATTTAATTTTGCGCTGGAATTGCATTAAATTTGCTGACTTGGCGTTGATTTCATTATACCGGCTATGATGGTAAATGGCATTATGGTGGAAATCAGTTCAAATGTTGGTCATAAAGAATACATTTGCGTGTGTGTGTGTGTGTGCGGGTGTGTGTGTGTGGCAACTTTGTTGTAATTATTTTGGAATACACAGCGAATGCGGGCGCTGGCCAAGCTCCATTGGTTTGCCATTGCATTGACGGTTGTACAGGGGCTGGGGTTGGGGCAGGGGCAAAGGGAGGAGCTCCTTTTTTTGGCAGCCACTGCCTGGTATTGGATTTGGTTTTTATCCAAACAGAATAACAGACAAACAATGCCAGCAACAATTTTAAACAATTTCGCAATGGCGAACGAAAAAAAGAGCCTTGTGTGGCAAAGGGGCGGGGGTTGGAGGTCGCGGGGGTCAGTCGAGTGGGCAAGTGGGTGGGTAGCTGCATAAATGGACCAAAGTGTGGCTGCGATGCGGGCTCGAATGGCATTCTAATCGGATTCTGTTGCAGCTGTGTGTGGCCAAAAGCTTTGCCAGCAAATTGATATCGCGAGCAATTTGGCGCGGGGCAGATGGAATCAAACGGGCAGCAATTTGAATTGAAGCTGCCTCCCTCTCTCTCCCTCCCTCTCTCTCCCTCTCTCTATTACGTACTCGGTCATACACTGCGTATGCGCAATTGCATAAGCTGTGTGACACTTGTATCACGATCACGTGGCATTTGTTAGTCGTGGCGACCTCGACTACACGGCGATAAATTCAATTATATCCAGCTACGGCCAGCTGCAGCTATAAGTCAGCTTAAGTCTGACACGATAAGAGCAAGAAGGAGAAGGAGGAGGAGCAGGTGGTGCGGGAGCGAGACAGAGACAGAGTAGACACGACTCCACACTCAACGCGTCACTCTGTGTGCCATCACTTTGCTTTTGGCTTTTTAAAGTGTTGTCTGGGAATTGTTAGAGAGCCGAGACACGAGACACGCACAATGAAATGTGCACAGGAAAACAGTTAAAAAGCGAACGCGAAGACGAGACAAGCAGCAGCAGCAGTGGAAGAAGTAGAAGAATAGGGAAAGAGCATAAAATAAATGTAATAAATTTTAAACATAGAGATGATAAATTGCTCTGGGACTCGGGCTCAAAGTGCTGCCAATGCCAATGCGAGCACAGCAGTTGCCGGCGGGCTTTAGCTCTCCCTTTCCCTCTCTTTCTTTCTTTTTGCCCTTTCTCTGTCTCTCTCTCTCTCTTTCTCCCTCTCTTCCTGCGCTTTCTCGCGTCCAGCTCAACATTTTAACAATTTGTTTGCGGCTTCACTTGTCTCCTTCGCCATCACTTTTGTCACACGTGTGTGTGTGTGGCTTTGTGTCTGTGTGTGTGCTGTGTCTGTGTGTGTGTATGTGTCAGTGTGTGTGTGCGCTTGTCTGTTTGGCATTTTTATCTATTTGGCCACACGCTTCGCTGTCGCTGCTTAATTCTCTCTGCTGTTCGCCTTCGAAATTGATTTGATGCTTTTGTTTTATTTACTTTACCCACCCCTTGGCCCCCCCGCCCTGCCCCTTTTTGGCCTGGCCCAACTTTGACAGCAGCTTGTAAACTTCAGCGAGAAACTTGGCAAAAAAAAAACAAAGAGAAACAAGAAAAAACTAGCAAATGTTTCGCTCCCCATTGAGTTGCACTGCAGCTTGCAACTTGCAACTTTCTACAAACTCTTATACACCTGTTCCCTCACTCTCTCACTCACACTCTCCCTCTCTCTTTGCAGAAACTTCGTGTATTCCGTGATTAGGACGTGGTGTACCCAAGCGCTCTAAATGCAGACGATATGGTGAGTAACGAGCACGAGAGATCTGGCATAACTTTCACTTTGCACTGATTATGTAAGAGTTTTTCGAAAAGCATTGCCTACTTTTTGGGGGCACACACAATCGCCAGGGGAGCAGCATGATACATATGTGCAGCCCGGGCCCCAAATGCACTGCCATACTACCCACACACACGCACACCCAACACACACACACACCCAACACACACACATACAAGTAACAACTGCATGGAGCACGCAGTGCGCATAGCTCATATATTACGCATACGCCGCTTGTGCCCCGAACTATTAGCAAAAACCCATTGCATATTTATATGCGCTGTGTAAAATATTGTGCATTTTTGAAATGTGCATTGCATAACGCTGCGAGCTTAAAGCCAGAGAGAGAGAGATCTATAGAGTAGCGAAGTTTTCTAATTAAAAACTACAAATTATATTTGAAGCCACGACACACACGCATACTGAGGCAATTAAGGCTGTGTGTGTGTGTGTGTGTGTGTGGCAGTGGCAACAAAAGCCAAATTTAAATTACCATTTGTCATAAAGGCTGCAAAAGCGGAAACACAGCAGCAACAATGGCAACAACAACGACAATCGAGCCAGATATGCTGCCTTTTCACTAATTTCCACACAGCCAGATGATCACAATGATGATGATGATGATGGGCATGATGATGGTGATTATGATGCTGCTAGTGCAGGGATGCTGCTGCTGCTGCTGAAGTTGCGCCCTGGCTCTGGTGTTCTCCTTCCTCTGCAGCCAGGTCATGCATATTGCATTCACTGGCAGGCAAGCCCGGCAGCCCGGCAGCCTGGCAGCCAGTCTGGCATGCACTCATGCATGCCACGCCCACTAGCTAACGTAACGCCCACTCGTAATGCATTTTATTTGAGTTGCATGCGAAAAAAGAAAACTGAAAGAGAAAATGAAAAAACGTAAAGAATGAACACAAAAAAACGCGCTGGCGAAAAAAACAGCGCAAATATTTATGACACACTGTGTGACACAACAAACACACGCATACATATAGCTGGCATGCGTGTGTGTGTGTGTGTGTGTATATATTTATACTGTCTGTTGTTGCACAATAAAACACGACACGCCCAAATGCAGCAAACAGATCCTTAATCCGCTTAATCCGTTTAAGTAGCTAACGCTTTAACCGTTTGTCAGTTAGTCAGTCACTTTAACCAGCGGTTTGCTCACATTGTCAGTCTCTCAGTGCCGCATTTCTTCAATTTATGCAAGAAACTTGAGCAGCGCACGACGTTATTGTTGTTGTTTCTGCCTTGGCTGCTTCTGCGGCTGCTGCTGTTGTTAAGTGCATTCTTTTTTTTTTTACGCGCCGCCATTTGTTGCAGCCAGTCGCATTTGGCACTTACAAACACTGCTCTAGGTATCTCAGCTTTACCGCAATGTTTGCGGCACACTCGACCAACGTAAATAGCGACAAAAAAACGAGTTCAAGGCAAGACAATGTTTAACTGAAAGTGTGTGTTTTTAATTATATATGTATATTGTTTAATTATTCACTATATTATTATTTTATTGAGCACCCTTGGCGAGCAGTTTTCAATTTGCTTTTTAAAACAGAGCAGAGTGCAGATTTAATTCAATTCAATTTGGCATACATCAGCAATATATCAATTGGCAGTGTTGGGAAGTGGCGAATTAATGTTCAACATTAGTGTTGTATAATGATTGTTGTTGTGAAGTTGAGTTGTAGTGTTGAGTTCATTGTCAACATTAGTGTTGTATAATGTCTGTTGTTGCAATGTGTTGCATAGCATTCAGCTTATAGTCAACATTAGTAATGTTTTGCATAGCGATCAGGTTATAGTCAACATAGGTGTAGTAACGTGTTGCATAGAGTTCAGCTCATAGTCAACTTTAGTGTTGTATAATGTCTGTTGTTGTACGCAAGATGGCGGAAATAAGTGCAAACAAATCACTTTATTTATTTTTCCCTGGCATACAAATTCCTTGATAACGTTTTATTGCCATAGATTAGTTGATAAGAATTTGCCTTAAATCTGCGCAGCTTAAAGTTAAAAAATTCAATTTCCCGTGTCGAACTCTCTTTAAAAGTTTCTACATATTCATGAAGAGTTGTGAGTGTATTCACGGCTTTGGCTTGCAGTCAACTCTCTGCTATTTTTTTTTTTGTTTCGCTTCTTTTTCTCATTTCTCATGCTGCCTCTGCCTCGCCTCGTTTTTAATCCCTTTCCCCCTGCTGCGTTTTCTATTTTCTCTGCACTTACTTTGAAGTGGTTTCTGCGCTTTGGTTGCCTCTAATTGGCTGTGGCTGCTTTTTAATTTTCCACAGTTTGGTTTGGTTTCTTTCTTTTTCTTTATCCTCATTTTTTTTGTTGCCACCTTCGCTTTGTTGAGTGGCAAAATGCAGTTGCGGCTTTGAGTTGCACCGATAAATTGCCCAACTGGACGGAATTGTAATTACACGAAAAATGTCTCTCGCTATCAGTGTGTGTGTGTGTGTGTGTGTGTGTGTGTGCTAGATAGGGACAGCATGTGCGTGTGTGTGTGTGACAGCATGCAAAGGCACAAAATAAATGACATTTCATTTGTCTGTTTTTTGTTGCTTCTCCCTGCAATTAAAATCAACAATTTCATAGACATTTATGTGTGTCGCTCCCTCTCTCTGTGTGTGTGTGTGTGTTATCTGCATGAAAATAAAGCATTATGCGGTAACTGGATCTCTTCGCATTTACATCAACTGCCAGACGCGCTGTACCCCGCTCGCTTTCAGTCGTGCTCTCAATTATTTAGCAGGACACAGCTGCACTTACACCTGCACACATACTCCCACTCTCACACACACACACACACGCACACGAAATTAATGTGCACCGCAGATATGTATGTGTTTGGGTGTGTGGAAATGCTGCAGGAAGCAACCGCAAAGCTCTAGCAACAGATACAACTGCCAACTGGCACATCCTTGGCCGCTCGCTGCCTCCCCCCCCCCCCCTCTTCCCCTGCCCGCACATTCACCTAGTTACGCGTATGTCCTGATGGCATTAGTGCAACATTGCAGACATTTCAAGACAAAGGGGCAGGGCTGGACAGAGAGAGAGAGAGAGAGAGGGAATGAGGAGGGGCAGGCTGCGGTTTTGTGAATTTTTCGTTGCCAATTTTGGGGCTGGCCTCACGCAGCAAAGGACACTCAATGCGTTAACGGCAAGTGACATGTGTGTGTGTGTGTGAGAGTGCGTGCGTGTGGAATTTTACGTTGATTACAAGCACTTTATGCCTGCGTGCTACGTTTGGGCGTTTGGGGCGTGCCGCTTGTTCCTCTGTCGTTTTCTTACACTCTACGCACTACTTCTCTGCCTTTCCCTTTCCCAACTGTTCATCAGCTGTGCCCAGCCCCCAGCAAAGTCAACTCGGCTTGGTTGTTGCAAGTTCTACTCTATCCTGGTTAGATAACTTCTGCGAAACAGTGAGAAAAATGCTTGTTGCCAGTTTGATAAATGTACGCCCTGAGAATGTGGGCGTGGCTGGGCACTGGACAGCTAGCCTAATCTAGTGCATTTGAAGATAATTTATTATTATATTCCCATACACAGCTGAGACGTTGTTTGAGAGCTTTCATGCTAATAAATAAAATTTACAAACGAAACAAGCGAAGCTTTTCCAGTTACACTGACCAAGGCCTGCCAAGTAGCTTTTGTCTGTAAGTTTACACGCTGTTCATTAGTGTGACCCAGCTGTGAGCTTTTGTGTGTTACTTTGCCACGTGCCAGTCAACTTCTGTAAGCAAGCAAAAGCTCTGCTTGACTTGCTATAATCCTGTTGCTGTAGCAGGTGTAAGTCTTCAGAGGTTAAGATACGCTGTAAGCGGACTGTTGTTTACAGATGTTAAATAAAGCCTGCAAGGGGTAATATGAAGAGGTCAAAAATTTGTTAAATTTAGGTAAGGGTCCCCCCTATGATTTTTCGACAAAATTTTTTTTTGTTCTTTTTAAATCTCGAATTTTTAATTTTAATCGATTGCGAAGGTTAAAAATAGTACTAAACAATTATTTAAATCGTTTTTTAACGATACTTAATTTTGGCCCAAAAATCATGTCAAAATGGTTCAAACATTAGACATGTAAGACACTAAACAGGCCTGGTACCCTCATTTTACACCGATCATAACTTTCTTAAAAATCAAACGATTTTCACGCGGAATGACATTTTGTTTATGTTTTAACAAACTGAGTGATTCTACATTTAAAAAATAGCATAAAAAATATTTTGAAAATTTTCGATATTTTGAAAATTTAGGCAAGGGTCCTCCCTATGATTTTTCAACAAACTTTTTTTTTGTTCAATTTAAATCTCGAATTTTTAATTTTAATCGATTGCGGAGGTCAAATTTAGTACTAAACAATTATTTAAATCGATTTTAAATGATACTTAATTTTGTCCCAAAAATCATGTCGAAATGGTCAAAAAATTAGACATGTAAGACCCTCAACAGGCCTGGTACCCTCATTTTACACCGCTCATAACTTTCTTAAAAATTAAACGATTTTCACGCGGAATAACATTTTGTTTATGTTTTAACAATCTGAGTGATTCTACATTTAAAAAACAGCATAAAAGATATTTTGAAATTTTTCGATATTTTGAAAATTTAGGCAAGGGTCCCCCCCTATGATTTTTCAACAAACTTTTTTTTTGTTCAATTTAAAACGCGAGTTTTTAATTTTAATCGATTGCGAAGGTTAAAATTATTGCTAAACAATCATTTAAATCGATTTTTAACGATACTTAATTTTGGCCCAAAAATCATGTCGAAATGGTCAAAAAATTAGACATGTAAGACCCTCAACAGGCCTGGTACCCTCATTTTACACCGATCATAACTTTCTTAAAAATCAACAATTTTCACGCGGAATAACATTTTGTTTATGTTTTAACAATCTGAGTGATTCTACATTTAAAAAATAGCATAAAAGATATTTTGAAATTTTTCGATATTTTGAAAATTTAGGCAAGGGTCCTTCCTATAATTTTTCAACAAACTTTTTTTTTGTTCAATTTAAATCTCCAATTTTTAATTTTAATCGATTGCGAAGGTTAAAATTATTGCTAAACAATCATTTAAATCGATTTTTAACGATACTTAATTTTGGCCCAAAAATCATGTCGAAATGGTCAAAAAATTAGACATGTAAGACCCTCAACAGGCCTGGTACCCTCATTTTACACCGATCGTAACTTTCCTAAAAATCAATTGATTTTCACACGGAATGACATTTTGTTTATGTTTTAACAATCTGAGTGATTCTACATTTAAAAAATAGCATAAAAGATATTTTGAAATTTTTCGATATTTTGAAAATTTAGGCAAGGGTCCTTCCTATGATTTTTCAACAAACTTTTTTTTTTGTTCAATTTAAATCTCGAATTTTTAATTTTAATCGATTGCGAAGGTTAAAATTATTGCTAAACAATCATTTAAATCGATTTTTAACGATACTTAATTTTGGCCCAAAAATCATGTCGAAATGGTCAAAAAATTAGACATGTAAGACCCTCAACAGGCCTGGTACCCTCATTTTACACCGATCATAACTTTCTTAAAAATTAAACGATTTTCACGCGGAATAACATTTTGTTTATGTTTTAACAATCTGAGTGATTCTACATTTAAAAAACAGCATAAAAGATATTTTGCAATTTTTCGATATTTTGAAAATTTAGGCAAGGGTCCCCCCCATGATTTTTCAACAAACTTTTTTTTTTGTTCAATTTAAATTTCGAATTTTTAATTTTAATCGATTGCGGAGGTCAAATTTAGTACTAAACAATTATTTAAATCGATTTTAAATGATACTTAATTTTGGCCCAAAAATCATGTCGAAATGGTCAAAAAATTAGACATGTAAGACCCTCAACAGGCCTGGTACCCTCATTTTACACCGATCATAACTTTCTTAAAAATTAAACGATTTTCACGCGGAATAACATTTTGTTTATGTTTTAACAATCTGAGTGATTCTACATTTAAAAAACAGCATAAAAGATATTTTGAAATTTTTCGATATTTTGAAAATTTAGGCAAGGGTCCCCCCTATGATTTTTCAACAAACTTTTTTTTTTGTTCAATTTAAAACGCGAGTTTTTAATTTTAATCGATTGCGAAGGTTAAAATTATTGCTAAACAATCATTTAAATCGATTTTTAACGATACTTAATTTTGGCCCAAAAATCATGTCGAAATGGTCAAAAAATTAGACATGTAAGACCCTCAACAGGCCTGGTACCCTCATTTTACACCGATCATAACTTTCTTAAAAATCAATCGATTTTCACGCGGAATAACATTTTGTTTATGTTTTAACAATCTGAGTGATTCTACATTTAAAAAATAGCATACAAGATATTTTAAAATTTTTTGATATTTTGAAAATTTAGGCAAGGGTCCTTCCTATGATTTTTCAACAAACTTTTTTTTTTGTTCAATTTAAAACGCGAGTTTTTAATTTTAATCGATTGCGAAGGTTAAAATTATTGCTAAACAATCATTTAAATCGATTTTTAACGATACTTAATTTTGGCCCAAAAATCATGTCGAAATGGTCAAAAAATTAGACATGTAAGACCCTCAACAGGCCTGGTACCCTCATTTTACACCGATCGTAACTTTCCTAAAAATCATTTGATTTTCACACGGAATGACATTTTGTTTATGTATTAACAATCTAAATGATTCTACATTTAAAAAAATAGCTAGAAATATATTTTGAAATTTTTCGATATTTTGATAATTTAGACAAGGGTCCCCCCTATGATTTTTCGAGAACATTTTTTTTTGTTCTTTTTAAATCTCGAGTTTTTAATTTTAATCGATTGCGAAGGTTAAAATTATTGCTAAACAATCATTTAAATCGATTTTTAACGATACTTAATTTTGGCCCAAAAATCATGTCGAAATGGTCAAAAAATTAGACATGTAAGACCCTCAACAGGCCTGGTACCCTCATTTTACACCGATCATAACTTTCTTAAAAATCAAACGATTTTTACGCGGAATAACATTTTGTTTATGTTTTAACAATCTGAGTGATTCTACATTTAAAAAATAGCATACAAGATATTTTGAAATTTTTCGATATTTTGAAAATTTAGGCAAGGGTCCCCCCTATGATTTTTCAACAAACTTTTTTTTTTGTTCAATTTAAAACGCGAGTTTTTAATTTTAATCGATTGCGAAGGTTAAAATTATTGCTAAACAATCATTTAAATCGATTTTTAATGATACTTAATTTTGGCCCAAAAATCATGTCGAAATGGTCAAAAAATTAGACATGTAAGACCCTAAACAGGCCTGGTACCCTCATTTTACACCGATCGTAACTTTCTTAAAAATCAAACGATTTTCATGCGGAATGACATTTTGTTTATGTTTTAACAATCTGAGTGATTCTACATTTAAAAAATAGCATACAAGATATTTTGAAATTTTTCGATATTTTGAAAATTTAGGCAAGGGTCCCCCCTATGATTTTTCAACAAACTTTTTTTTTGTTCAATTTAAAACGCGAGTTTTTAATTTTAATCGATTGCGAAGGTTAAAATTATTGCTAAACAATCATTTAAATCGATTTTTAACGATACTTAATTTTGGCCTAAAAGTCATGTCGAAATGGTCAAAAAATTAGACATGTAAGACCCTAAACAGGCCTGGTACCCTCATTTTCCACCGATCGTAACTTTCTTAAAAATCAAACGATTTTTACGCGGAATGACATGATTCTACATTTAAATAATAGCATGAAAGATATTTTGAAATTTTTCGATATTTTGGAAATTTAGACAAGGGTTCCCCATATGATTTTTCAACAACATTTTTTTTTTGTTCCTTTTAAATCTCGAGTTTTTAATTTTAATCGATTGCGGAGGTCAAAATTAGTACTAAACAATTATTTAAATCGATTTTAAATGATACTTATTTTTGAGCCAATAATCATGTCGAAATGTTCAAAAAATTAGACATGAAGATCTGGTGATTTTTATCGAAGTTTTGAGTTACGGAAGGTCTTATAGGGCACTCTAGCGATTGTCTTATGCGCACGCTGGGTATCTTTCTGTCGCTCTCATTTGATTTTCTTGCTTTTATTCATTTCGGAATGGGTGCAAAAAGCCATCGGCAATGGGCGAATAAAAAAGGATCCCAAAGCAAACCCTCATTTGAGACGAGAAGTGGTTAACAAAACGTCAAAGGATTGCCCCGCTGCCGGCGGCAATCACCGATGGAAATTGATTAAAAAATAGCGCAGATGGCGGAGATAACCTAAATACACAGAACATCAACAGCAACATCAGCATCGCAGAATCTTTTTGCGGCACATAATCCCCCAAAGTCAAAGGGATTCCCCGATTCGCCTCTAAATGCCTGGCAGGTTGGCTGCCTGGCTGGCGCATCGTTTAACCAAGTCCGAGTACGAATCCGAATCCCACTTGGAGTCCATCAAAATTGGATTTCTATTAGCACACACAGTCCGAGATATTGTTTGTTTAGATGGGCGGCTGGGCGGGTCTGCTGGTTGTCGCCGAGGGGAGGTGGGACGCAGCTTGACATCTTTTCAACGTGCTTTTCTCATGTATCTCTTTCTCCCTCTTTCTCTGTCTCTTTTAGGGCACAACATGGCCTCAGCACAGATGCGACATTTCTATAACACACCAACAACAACAACAACAAACAAGTCTACTTCTTTCACAACACGCCAACTCTTACAACAGCAGCAGCAGCAACACACGGCAAACAGCAGCAGCAACAACAGCAACAACAACAACAACAATAAACGGAAGCAATTTGACAGTGAAGCGTTTCTGTGCCGCACAACAACACAAAGAAAATTGGAAGCAACAGCAGCAGCAGCAGCAGCTAACACAGCGAAAACAACATGGCAGCAGCACACGCCAGCAACACTCGAGGCAGCAACTGTCGCAGCAGCAGCAGCAGCTACAACAACAACAGCAGCAACAGCAGCAGATGATGAAAAAGCTGCGTCAAGCTGGCCAGGGACAATATGCAGCGACAGCAGCAGCAGCAGCGGCAGCAGCAATGCTGACAAGCAGCAACGAATGGCGGCAACACTTGGACAGCAGCAGCAGCAGCGGCAGCAGCAGCTGCGTCCGCAATATCCTGTCGCAGGTGCACATAGTGTTAATTTTAATTACGGCCACAACGTTATTGGCACCTGCGTTGCGGGCTGGCAACATATTGCTGTTGTTTCTCTGGCTGCCACTGTTGCTGCTGCTGCTGCTGGGCATTGCCAGCAAGCTGCAACAGCAACAACGACAACGAGAACAGCAAACATTAAACACAAGCCAGCAATACAATCACGCTTATCTTCCAAAATCAAACACGGCCAAGGTCAGCAGCAGTCTGCACCAGCAGCAGCAACACGTGCAACAACAGCAGCAGCAGAACCGACAGCAACAACCACAAACCGACAACGAACTGTCTGCAACACTGCTGCTGCCTGTAACTGGCTGGGCCCACGGACTGTCAAAATCTTTATGGATGTGCAAAGATTTGCACGCACTGTATTTCCGCTTGTTATTGTCTTCAATCTGCTACCTTTGTTCTATGCAGGTAAGTCAGCTCCTATCATAGCAATACATATAGATATTACATACCAAATTGACTGCGCACACGTTGCGTATGTGTGTGTTTTCCGACCTTGGCGCCTGTTTTCCTTCTCCTGCTCCCACTCGCACAATATGTATTTGCAAATTGAGCCTCGCATAGAGGCAGAGGCTGAGGCAGCTCATTATTTCTATCGACACGAAAAAGGGCAACAATTTAATGACCTACAAAACTGGCCATCGCCCCGGGATTCCTTTCCTTCTCGCTGCCTGCTTTGGCTCAGCTTTTTGGCATTACTTTCTGTGTGTATGTTCTTCTCATTCTTCTTCTTATTCTTATTTTTCACAAGACAAAACAAGTAACAATAAGTATAGTCAAGCGTTGCTCACTGTGCGGATACCCTACGCCTTTTAAAAGCCCTGTGAAAAGAATACTTTTAAATTTTATATTGTTATATATATTATTTTATATTTGTTATCTGAATAGTATCCATCTATGTGCATATCAAAGCGTAAATTATCAATTTACTGGAATCCTGGACAATATATCCAATATATATAATAAGCTTGAGCTGCATATGATAGAAAGAAATCTAGAACTCAATTCTTCCGACTCTAGCTCTTATAATAGCTAAGATCTGCGAGTTCAAACAGACGGAAATTTTCCTTTTCCATATACCAAGTCATGCTGCACGTTTCTTTCTGTCTGTTTGATAAATATACCCTCTCATGAACAGCTACAATGCTAGGTAGGGTATAAAAAATGAGAAAAAAAAGATTTGTTAACAAAGTTTGGGTCAAATGTGTAGACAATGGACGACGATGACGACGACGACCTTTTTCGAAAGCCGATTCTCTCGGCCATTGTTGTTTCTGCCGGGCAAACTTATTAATTAAATGCGAATATAATTGTTTAGGTCAGAATTTTGTGCAAGTGAAGCAGCTGCTGCTAAGGCTGCTTAGGCAAATTCAATTTGCGATCCTGGCGCGATAACACGATACTGGAAAGTGAAGGTGATGCTGCTCCCTGCCAGCGCACAAAAGGAAATCAATGACAATTATTATAATAATTACCAACTATATCGAGTTGGCTTTGGGTTATCCACCTCAATAAATACCATAAAAGTTCATAGTAATAATAATAATAATAAAAGTAATAATCGTTTGTTGTGTCTGAGCAGCGATTAAAGTAAACTCAAGTGTCTTCGGCTTGGCCAAGTTCTTATCAGTTGTGAAGGCAGCTCAGATGCTGCGGCGCTCTCTCTCTCTCTCTCACAAAGCTCGCGCCTGCGCGTTCTTATCACCTGCAGCATTTACTATCAGTAAGCCCTGCAATTGTTTATTGCCATTGTTTATAGACAATTTGAGTGTTGAATTACCAAAAGTGTTCAATTTATTTCGATACCAGTTCAGGTTTTTTTTTTTTTTGGTAATTCGAGCTGTAAATACCTTGACTCATTGAACTGAGTCGCGTTGCTTAGTCAGGGTAGGTAAAATATCTGGGCAGTTAAGCAGCTGCTTTTGTTTGCTTGAGTCAAAGGTAAAAAAAAAAATAATAAAAATAAAAAAATAGCAACATAAATTCAATACGATTTGAGTTCAGATTTATACGCAACTAAATGTACGAGCCAAGCAAAGGACAAACGAAGTTACTGCAAAAGCTCTCTCTCTCTCTCTTTTACTTTCCCTCCCTCTCTCTCTCTCTTTCTCTCTCTCTGTGGCTGTCGTCGGTATTTAAATGCTGACTACAGGACCCGAAGCAAGTCAGTCGATGACAGTCGGCCAAGCACGCCAGTCGCTTCAGCTCGTCGCTTTGCAGATCTATAATATATAGTGAAATTTGAAAAACCCCGAAACGAAATCGCATTATAAACACAACGCTTAGCAGCAGCTTTACCGTTACTTTTGGCATTGCTTAAAAATCAAAGACGCGTGTTTATTTGCTGCTATTTTAATTTAAAAAAAAAAGAAAGACAATCGAAAAAAAAACTACGATAAGCTAAAAAAAAGAAAGACAAAAGAAATCAAACGCTACAACAAGGATTTCCACTGGGATTTCGCGTAAATATATCAAATGTAATTGAAACTTAAGCATTGAAATGACTGTGCACAATTGGGATAGGGAAGTTACATTGTAACTGTTTGTAATTCTCTGACTAACACAAAAAAAAAAAAAAAAAAAAACAAATTAGTTTCAAGTAGATTTCCCATGCTCAGAAAGAAATCAAGCTAGAAGCAAAGATAACGCAAGATGCGCCATTGTTAGCTTTGATTTCTCTGCGTTTTATTAGTTCTACTCGTTCTGGCCAACAATGAGAGACCACACATGCGAAAAATCATCTATGTGCAATGACAATAGCAATGGGAATTGGTTGAGGGGAAGCTGGGAAGGCGATGCATTGTTAAGACAGTTTGTATAAGTTGATGTTGCATGAAGTAAAGTGATTTTTAAAGCCATCAGGTAATTGGCTTGCACAGGGATACTAAAAACAAGAAATTAGATACTCAAGTGGTACGTGAAGATGACCCCAAGAGACAGTAAGATATATCTTAACGGATGCCAGTAGTACGTGTTACCTTCTCCATTGACTTTCCACAATTGTTGTGTCAATTGTTGCGGCTTCGAAACGTGCCGACTGTGTGTGTGTGTGTGTGTGTGCAAATAGTCAATCAATTGGCAATCGTTCTATCGTTCTTTGTTTACCTCTCCCTGGCCAGGTAGATAGATTGATGGATGGATGGATGGCTGGATAGCTGGCTGAGACAACCCTTTGCACGCAAGGCCGCAGCGCCTTCCACCTGTTTGGGTGCTTTGAGTGCTTTGGCTTGTGGCTAATGAAGAGATAAAACTTGCTACGTGTGCTAAATGTTAAGAGCATGAATTAAAGAAGGTTCAGAAGGTTCAGAGTTCAGAAAGAGGGGGTGTATTTGATTGTGGCCTCAAGCTATTTGTACAGCAGGTAGACGCATAAATTATCTATTCATTTGCTGTCGCTTGCTTTCATTACAATTTTCAGTGTCCCTTTTGTTTTACTTTTTTGTGCCCAAAATTTCCCAAACTCCTTTCCCACATTCTTTATATATAGTATATATAGTATATACTATACTAAACACTAAATATTTATCGCCTGCTTTTGGCCGCATTAAAATACAAAGAAAAATGTTAATAGCCAAAAGGAAAAGTCAGTTAATAGGCAGGGGAAACGCCAGGGTAAGGGGCGTGGTCAAGTTTCCGTGCTCCCTTTTTTTGTGTTCCTTTTTTTTGATTATTTCCGGTGCTTTTATTTTTTTAGCATTTCTAGGCATGAAATTATTATAATTTCGTCGCACGTTGCGTATGCGTAACTTTTGAAGCCTCGAAACTGGAAATTAATTAGCGCCGCCCCTTGCACACATGAGTGAATCCAGTGTTGCCAATGTTGCCAGAGTTCCCACAGCTGCCCATGTTCCCCATGTTCATTCTCACTCGCTTTTCACCAGCTTTCCGGCCAGTTTCGCCTAGTTGCAGCTGCTGCTGCTGGTGCTGCTGTCATGTGATATGAAAAATATAGAAAAATGTTGCAACTTTTTCATTATATCAACTTGATGGCTGCCAAGCAAAAAGTTTTTTTGTACATAGCTCGCCAACTTTAGCAGGGTTAGAGAGAGAGAGAGAGGGGCGGGCGGACCCCTCTGGGTTAAGAGTAGTACACTCCGCTCCTGCCTTAAATTTGGTTTGCCGGATCGTCGCTAATGAGTTAGCTGATTAAAACATAATAAGCTGCCGTGCCAGCAGACTTTGCGTTTGATGTTCTACTTCTGAGAGCGCAAAGTTTTCAGATGCCGCCTGCCTGCAAATAGCCAACTTGGAGTCCGAGTTTGTTGTTAAGCTTGTTAATTGGTAGCTTGACACTTTATTAATGCCAAGAAGCTTCAATTATAGCTGCCAAATTGTTAAGTAATTGAATACTCAAGCGATATTCGGGGGGGTAAGGCAAAGCGTTAAGTATACGCACTGTTGAACTGGTAATAGATTTATTTCTTGGCATTAAATGGAAAAACTAAAAGCTGTATTAAATAACTGCTACATCGATCTATTGTTTCCGTCATACCTCTGGCAATTGACTTTACTTTCAATTTCAGTACTATGTACTTAGCCAAATTGCACTGACAATGTCAATTTAAAACAAATAATTTTATTTATTTAGCACAACGTGTAGCTGGCACATATTTGCCCATAGATATATATGGATACATATTTAGACAATCTAATCAATTAGCCAACGAGATGTTCTTCCTGTCATTCTCACTTTATGGCCAACTGTGTCAATCAAACTGAGACAAAAACACACACACAATCGATGGCCAAAAACTTGACAGCATTACGAGGCAAAGCGAAAGAATATATAGAGAAAGTGAAACTTTTGCAGCATTATGAAATTGATGAGTCAAAGGAGATAACATAAGTGATACCATAGGGGGGACGAAACTATGCCGCATTCAATAAAATCTGATAATGTGCGGTATCCCCAAAAAAGTTTCTGCCACATTAAGTATTAATGACGCATGATTATTGCAATAAACCAGACCAAGTTCCCTGGCCTGGCCAGTGGCGAGAGTGGATGAGCTAAGCAAAAGTGTGTAGAGTACTTGCCAGGCGAACCTGCTAAAGTGCTTTGCAGCTAAAAATATACATATATTACATATATCTGTATAATAATAAATTACTAAACTGTCCAGCTGCAGCTTGCTTAAGGTTTTAGCCAGTATTTAGAAGTATTTTTAGTATGGTTTAAAGATAGAATATATGAGTTAAAATGTGCTGAAATTGTATTTAGTATTTTTTGCTTGAATTACGAAGTGTTTTACCTGCTTAACCCACTGTAATCCCAAAGTTCTTGGTACATTTTGATTTCAATATTTTTTTTCTTAAACAAACATGTTTGAATTTGAACTCAGTCGCTTGGAAATTCATTTGCATAGCCTGCGGGCAATTGCAGCACCTCAAAGTGAGCACTCAGTCGTGGCCAGCTAAATGTGAATATGAGAATCTGCAAGGAATTCCATCAATCTTCTTTGGGGCGCACAGGAAGGCGTCAGCATGGGGGGGCAGGAACAGGGAACAGGAACAGGGCCAGGCCAAAAATGATGGCTTTTGTGACATAAAAAATGCTTTTGTGTAATCTTTAAAGCGGCAGTGGCAGCAGCAGCTCAAAGTGAATGCGAGGCATGCAACAGGACAGCAGAGCAGAGCAGAGAGCACAATGAGGCATACAAGGGCAAGTGTTGCCACACACACACACACACACACACACACACACAAGCAGACTGACATAGCGATACAGCTACGCGACAGCAGCTATGCGGCACATAAATCTCGTTTCGCTTTAGTTTGAGGCAACAATAAGCGGCAGGCGCTTGTCTTAAAACCTAAGACAATGGCGGCACAAAAGTCATGTTTAAGTGTAGCCAGCACACACACACAAACCAACACACACACACACTCTCACACACACTCCTACACACACCTGCTCAGCACGTTTAGCATGTGCTTAAAAATCAGAACTATTCTCGCAGCCCGCGCCAACTGAAGCGAGTGCAATTATTTTAATGCACTTTTGACTTTTGACATTGCAAGACAATAGAGAGAGAGAGAGAGAGAGGGAGAGAGAAAGAGAGGCAGCACAATCTTCTAGCACTTCTAAAGCATTTATGCGGCTATTGTTTGTCCTCTGCAGCCTTTCAAGCAGCCTCTGCCGCACGCCACTTGAAGCCCCCGCTGGCTGCCTGGCTGGCTGGCTCAAGGTCACAGGTTGAACTTGGCCAGCAGCAGCAGCAGCAGCGACAAGTGCTTAAACCCCTTTGCCAATGCCAATATGCTTTAATGCAATTCCCAGAACATATATATTTCTGATGTCGCTTTAAATGGCCGCACACACAAATTGAATTCGTCACAAAATATGGCGGCAATGTCATGCACAGCCGATGTCGAAGATGACTCGCAGGGAACGATGGCCTGTCATTTGGCACGCAGAAACAGTTCAAGTTTCAGCACCCACACAGCATAAGCAAAATTTGCAAATGTGCGCATAAAACTTACGAAATTGCAAATTGTATTTTATTTCACACAGCAGGCCAGGGAATGCCTAAGAGAAGAGAAAAAATGCGTAGAGTGTGAGAGAAATGTGTGTGTGGGTGACATGCTGTCATCTGTGCCGGCTCTGGGCGCTGTCCTGGGCGCTGTCCTGTCCTTGCCAGCTGCCATTGTCTTGCTTTCAGCCAGTGGGGGAAAAATAGGTCGCTAATTTAATTAAGAAGCATAGACAAAACCGACAGGCGATATGTGTCAGTGAAATGTGCTGAAAGTCTTTCAAGTGTCCCGATGGCTTGACAAACTCGCGCTCTCCCTCTCTCTCTCCCTCTCTCTCTCTTTTTGAGATTTTCCGGGGGCAGAGCATAAAGGCTTATTATCGTTTGTCATAAAACTCAAACAATGTATGCTATAAACAAGCAGAACGCACTCGCACACGCTGCGTATACGCAATGCGCGCTCGTTGATGCGTTGCGTATACGCACTGTCTACGCCTGCTTTCATGTGTAAGCTGAAAATAAACTGATAAATTGACTTATTACAACATAATCAAGCGAACAAAGGCGCTTTGATCAGCAGCAACGCCCTTTCCCTTCGACTTTATGGCATTTTCACTTTTATGATGCTGTTGAATCTCAACTACAGGCAGGCAGACACTGCCAACTGAATTATACACAAGCAGCATTTATCAAAAACAAAAAAAAAAAAAAAAAAAAAGAGAGAGAGCGAAAAAAGTGAGTAGCATTTAGTTGGGTCTGTGTGGCAGCCATTTCATTAATATTAATTGACCAATTCAAAGGGACAGGCCCAAGGGGGACACGCACACGGAGAAAAACAAAAGCCAGTCTCGCCTCAAACTATTGCCAGGTTTATTTACAACATTACCGCAAAATGTGAAAAGCGGAAAGGAAAAGCGGAGAGTACAAAAAAAAAGAAGCAGAGAAAAAACAAGCGCATAAAAAAGCGGACAGACATTAAAGCCGCCTCGGCAGCGTCCAAATAAAATAACCTTAAAATATTCAAATAGCGGCGCCAAGGGGGAAAAAGGGACTGGCTTGGAGTGAGGGTATTTGTTAGCCTGTCCGTCTGTCTGTCTGTCTGGCTGCCTTAAACATGGACAACTGGCACGAGCCTGCAAATGATGAGCCAAATGCGGAATAACAAATTATTTTCGCGGCTCGGCTAATTAATACCATCGCTGGCCTATCGAGGCGCCCCCTTTGAGCCTGTCTATAAATACTGCCAGTTGCCAAAGGGCAAAGGGCAGGGGAAGGGGGAGAGAGAGAGACAGAGCTGGGATTGCTTGGGCTGCTGTGAAATGAGCCAGAAATGCTGTGCGGGTGCTTCGCTACGCTGTTAAATGTCGCTGAAAATCGAAATTCAAATGCTTTTTCTCTGCTAAGTTTTTCTCTGTGAATTTTCACTTGTTTTTTTTACTGCCAACAGCTGCGACCTTTATTAGTTTTCATGTTACAATTTTGCTCACCTTTCAGTCAAACAGAAGGTGCTGCTGCTGCCCCTGCTGCTGCTCGGGATGGAAAACTTATGAAAAGCGTTTTTGTCGCTTTCCTTTTGGTGTCCCTTTTTGTATTGGTCAAATGTCAGAGCTGATAGCAAACCTTTTATGCCCTTTAAAAGTATTAGCATTGTTTGGGTATGCTCTATTTATGCTCTTATAACAAGGGATGTGGGGATTAAGGATTTTCTTTTGTTTTGCTTTAATTAAATTTATGTTGCAGAGTTAACTGCATTATGCTGTGATTAGACAAGTTTATAGATACTTGCAGTGGCAATTCTATGCCACAGTGAGTGCAGCAAGTTGTCGCACAGTGTGCAGTGCATTAATCATTCCACAGAGAGAGAAACACACTCTACTAATCGTTGCTTAGGGTCACATAGTAAAATTGCTTGTGATTTTTGCCAAATTTCCACTTGTGTACACACACAGATACTCCCACACACACACACACAGTCAGACGTGTGACAAGTTTTGGGCTGTCCACAAGCTGTCAGATGCGAGCATAGCAAGGGGAATCGATGGCGCCGAAGAGAGCGGAGTGAGTTTTACGCACAGTCGAGCGACTGATAGGCAGTTCTCACAATTTATGACTGGTAATTTGTTTCGGGTCGCCCCCAGCAGCAGCAGCAGCAGCAGGAAAAGGGCTGACAGTCGGGGGGAGGGTACAGCTAAATACATATATCAATGCCAGAGCCTGAGGGTGTCAAAAGGTTTGAGGTTGATCTCAATTGTGCACAGACATTTCTGCCTCGTATTGCGAGAGAGAGAAATATGCAAATGTTTTGTATCTCACATACACACAGCGAAAGGATTAGCAGAGGCAACTAACTCTACACAGATCAGGCGAAGGCAGAGCACTCTGTAAAGAAGCAAAGGAGCAGCAGGACAACTCGCAGTCAACATGAGTAACAGCGCCATGGTTGCGGTGGCCATTTGCTGCATTCTGGTCCTATTGGCCGTCTTCATTGTCATCATCATAGTTGTGGGGCAGCAATTCGAGGAGCCCAAGTGAGACATGCTCCAGCTGGGACCTGGCAACTTCCCAGATGGATAACAAAGGAGCTCGAACTGTTAGTTGCCCACAAGCAGCTAATAACAGGGCGCGGAAATCTATGCCAAAAAAAAAAAACAAACCAACAAAGAAAGAAACTGTAAACCCAAGATAAATGTTAACCCAGAATCCAGTTTCACCCAAAGAAAAGGAGAGACGAAAGCGGAGTAAGGAGAAGCAGGAGCGAAAGAAGAGAGCATGGTTAGAAAGAAAGAGCATCCCATCGTCAGTACCCATTGGCTGTGATGTGAAATTATTAGCATACGTGAAACTATAAAAAACACATAAATAAAATTAAATAGAATAAAATAAAATAAAAGAAAATTAATCTATAACAAAATTTAGAGAATTTCTCATGCCGATCACATCGACCCATCGATATATAGCCGTTATCCTTTCGTGTGTTTCTTCAGTGTTGTTACGATCAACTATATATATATGTATTACAAATGATATATTAATCAGACATATGTGTGTATATACCATATAAATATATATATACTTACACTAAAGTGTAAACCAACCGTCGAGAAGATTCGCGATTTTATACAAGTGTTGTTAATACAATTTTATTGATGTTTTATTGATGTTTTATTGGATTGATGTTGCATACGACTTATACACACACGCAAAGTTAAGCATTAATTGATTATTATAAATATTATTATAAAGAACCCCGAACTGCTGTGTCTCCATGGAGCCAAAGTCCAATTCGATGCTGGAAACCTGAAAATGGACAATAGAATCGGCTCAAAAATAGATGAAAGCAATCCGAACTTAACTTATCTTATACGATAAATAAATAAATATATACCATATGGAAAATTAAAATGGAATGATGATATACCATAAATGGAATACGAAATGATGTGTGATGTGGGCGAAAACTGCGAGCTGCACTTGTTAGAATCAGCAAACAGATTTATAGCAGATTCACAGACAGAATACGGGATTAGGCAAGTCAAGTTGTGTATCGTATCGTATCGTATCGTATCGTCTCGTCTCGTTGTTGTTGTTGTCATAGTTGTAGTGCCAAAAACAAAAAAAAAAAATGATATGCATTTTATATATCAAACATAACTTTTGTATAAGTTTTATGTGTACGATTAGAAAAAAAAGATGGGGTTACCTCTACGTAATTAGTTGACAACTAAATCGTTAAAGCCAACGAGCTTATATAATCTATACATATATATACTTACAACCCAGACTGTTACTCCGCATAATCAAAAGTGAACCTTTTCTCATACTGTATGTATAATCGAAAATGCAATTAAAATCAATGTAAAACGTGCGCGTGCTATAAGCAAAAGTTTCCTTTAATTTCAAACCATTTAAAATAATAAACATATTAAGAACTAACAATAACAATAACATCAAGTGCAATCTGGTTAAACAAATAATTGTGAAAATCAACAACTTTTTGTGTGGCCAACAGCAACGCTTAAATCGAAGGTAAGAAAATTGTGGAAATTGTTAAGAGAGAGAGAGAAGAGAGATTTAATTAAATGTTGCAAGTGCTCTCAGGGTTTCCCCAACTCCCCCCGCTCTCTCACAGCGACAACTTGCCAAACGATTCAATTTCAATTTCAATTTCAATACATGTTTCAGCCCGCAAATTGCTGTCTGTCTGGGAAGTGGGTGAGCTGCATCTCTCTCTGCATTTGCATAGCGCGTGGTCTGGACTAGATAAAGTGCTGCTGCACACCTGACACACGTAGCAGCTGCAAATCCTTGCAAGCTCAAACTGTCCCTAGTCCCTCTATATATATTCCCAAGCTATAAAAAAAGAAGGGAACTACTACTCTATAAACTGTGCTGTGGCTGCTGCCTGTTGGCAATAAAGTTTTATTGGTTCAGGTGCTGTCAATAATGCTTGTCAGTTGATTAAAATTGAAATGTGCCTGTCTCGGCTCGTTAGTGTAGCTGGAGATATATAGAGGGGTTGGGTGTAGCTATAGGGCGTGGCATATTAAAATGCAGCATCTCTATAGGCGCAGGCAGAGCTCTAGAACACTGAGAGACACAAAAAAGGTCGCTTTGGGCGAGCAAATGAAAAGATTTAGAGTTTTGCAAATGTGCTCGACTACTGAATACCCTTTGCACACAAAGGTATAGTAGATACCTAAGCTATATGCTGTGATTATATTTCTGAGGCTGATATATATTTAAATATATATTTAAATTACTTTTCAATTGCAAAGATACTCATTCTTTTCTGAGTAGAAAATTTCTGAAGGTCGCACATGATATGTGTCTGTGTTTTTCTGTCTGTGTGTGTGTGTGTGGGTTCATCGTCAACTTGATATGAAATTATGATTTTCCACTTGAATGAGAAAGCATCTCGATTTTCCTTTGTTTTGACTCGTATCCCAAAACGGGATTCGATTTGAGTTTTTCTTTCGTGTCGACTCGACCGGAGCAGACCGAAGCAGACACAGACCTTGTGGCACGTTATGCAAGTATTTCCGGCTGAGAGCGTCAAGTAATCATAAAGTGATGGAAATTCAATTTACACAATATTAAATATGGCAAGTGGGCACAGTCTCCCAGGGCGGTTTGGGAAGAGGAAAGCAAGCAATTCTGTTGCTCTGGTGACGATGTGGAGCGGCAATTTGGCACTTTTTATGTACCTTTGTGCGGGTAACTTTGTGTGTGTGTGTGTGGGTGTGGTTTATTATTATGCAGATTAGGCCAAGTCGCTGGGTTTACCTTTCAGCTTCAGCTGGAGGCAAGGATGGGCTGTCTGTGCTCGCTTCTTGAAGGCAGCCTCCCTTCCAACCTCGTTGTTTGTTACGTTTCAGTCTGAATTTCGTTACCTTTGCGCAAGGTGTGTGTTTATATGCAGATATTTACCCAAAGCCACACACACTGGCATACTCACAGATACTCACACACACACGTATTTATGCAGCAACTTCGACCTCATGTCAGATGTCACGTTTTATGCCAACGCCTTTGCATATCAACAATTTGTGCAGTGCGTACCCCCCCTTTTTTCCCTCCCTCCCGCTGCCCCCTACTCCCCTCAATCACCTCTACGTGCCCGAGTGTTTGTTAACATAGTTAGCATTATGCAAATGCTGAGATTTTTCAATTTGCTGCTGCAACTACTGCAATTAGTTGCTCTGTCTCGATTAGTATTAGCCAGCCAATAAGTATGTCTGTCTGTCTAACTGTGCAAGCCCACAACGCGAGGAGGGGAACAGCGGGGGCGGGCTACAGTGCCAGCAAAAAGCAATTACCCAAAAGGAAATTGCTCAATTAGCTAGGAAAATCGAAAGCAAACTAAATGCACAAGTGAATTTCAAATCACATAAGCAGCAGCAGCAGTAGCGCAGCCCCAGTTCAGTTCAGACTCGAAATTCATTCGGAAACTTGTCACAAATTTGCATACACGAAATTCCGTTAATTTGCATGGCCAAAAGCAGATACTAGATACTGCCAATTGTTGCAGTCAGCGATGTGTAAACTGTAGATAGAGAATGTCCAAATCGAGGCTGTCTAATCGAGCGAAATTTAATGCAATTCTTTCAAATGTGGCAAAAAGTCAATTTACTGAGAGCGCTTTTTTCCATTATTGACACATAAAATGTCGGACAGAGAGAGAGAGAGAGAGAAAGAGAAGGAGAAAGAGTGGGAGAAAGAGAGGGAGAGCGAGTGGAAGTGTGGTAGAAAGACTGCGAGTGGGAGTCTGCCCTCGAAATTGGCGCTGAGTCAACTGTCAATTAATCAATGCGACTCGAATGTTGTTTCTGGGGTCATCAATTTAATGTTTGCACGTTAGGGCGCTGGGGGGCGTGGCAATACCAACCTGCCTGCAGCAGAGCGTAACAAATGGTTGGGCTTTAAAAAAAATATATAATAAAAGGAATATAATACACAGATTTCTCCATCATATTTCATCATATTTCGCTTCTGGTCTTTTGTCTCTCGCGCAAATTTAATGGCGACGCCGTGCGCCATGTCGTATACCTTATGCCTTCTGCCGTATATGGCCACTTATCGCGGGCATAAGTGTTCGACAATTTACGTGGAACATCTGCAGGCTGCTTATAACAAGAGGCAATTTTAAAATAGACTCCCTGCTTTACGCACAGCATTCTAATGAGCTGCTGCTTTGTCAGCGCCTGCTCCGCTTGAAAATCCACTGCTGATGTCACTCGAAGAAGGAGTGTGTATGGAAGTGTGTGTATGAGTGTGTGTGTGTGTTTCTGTCGTTGTACCGAAATTAAGATTTATAAACCCCACAGCGCTGTTTTCCTGTAGAGCTCCTGCCTTTCCCCAAAGCGTTTGCGGGCACAATATGCGGGTTCAGCAAACCCATAAATCTTGTGCAGAATCTTGTTTAGTTTATTGAATTATCAACGTTTGTAGGGACTGTACAGGCATGGGTGTGTGAGTGTGAATGTGTGTGTGTGTGTGTGTGTGTGCGTGTGGGAGGGGCCCATATATGTTCGCGACATTGTCTGGCATAAAACTAAAAGAAATATCAAACACGTGCGCAGGCACTTATGTAAATAAAATCTTCTCAGTTCTCGGTAGCTAACGGCAATAAGGAGAGAAAAACTTCCTCCCGCTACGGTCTTGGGTGGAGAGGGGGAGAGGGGGGCAAAGGGCACATCCATATTTATAGTTTTATTTGTCTTACGCTTTTGTGGCCTTGTGTTATCTACATCTCGCGGATATGTTGTATGCTACGTGCCTACGACTTTGTGTGTGTGTGTGTTAAGGTAGTTATGCTTAATTTTCATGACTCATTTGAATAAACTTATTGTGCTCACACACACACACACAAACACACACGCCTTCTTCAACTTTAAAGCAAATAATATGTAAATACAATCAACGTCACAAAAGTTGTTCGCTTTTTTGTTGCCTACTTTGCGGCTGCGTTGAAAAACACTCACACACAGCTTTAACACAGCGCGTGGCTTGTAATTTTATTGTTTTTCCACAGAAATTTCCCAGCAGGTAAATGCTGCAAAAGAGAAATGAGAAAAGCAATCGAATAAATGCAAACATATAAAAATTGTATTTACATACAAATCTGCAAATAAACAAAGGAAAGGGAAGCTCCATACAAGCTTCACTTGTAAACTAAACCCTAACTTGGGCATAAATCGTAAGATTTTTATTTTAAATTTTTTATTGGTATTGTGAAAGCCCTCATATTGTCTTTTACATTGAAATAAATAAGTTTTTCATGTTTAAAAATAACATATTTAACTGTAAAGCATATAATTTTTCTCAAATATGCATATACATAAATACCAAGTCTCTCCACATATTTTTGTCCCCCACTTTATATGCTGACTTAGCAGTTTCTATTGGAAAAATGCATCTGTCTTTTTGCCCCGACTTTTAGACAGCACAACAAACTAATACTTTAAGCTTTCACACCAGGCAATTTCAATGTCTAAGATCTTAACATTGACGGGCAGCTGCAGCTGCAGTCGACTGCAGGCAACCCATAGAGAAGCTATACAAAAAGGCCACTAGATCAGGGTTAGAAGGTGGCCACTTGAGGAGGCAAGAATCCCCTTCTGCCACTGCACCACTGCTGCAGAGTGTCGAGTGGCTGGCAGAGGGGAGGGAGAGGGGGATATAACTAGACAAGCGTTGTGCACTTGCCATCAATCAATAATTGCCCATTGAGAGCAGCAGCTGGAAGAGCAGTTGCTGCGACTGCAGCGAAGGCATGATTGATTAGCAGCATGCAACATGAGTTGCTTCAGCACACACACACACACCCTACTTCACACACATACACACTCACAGACAGTGGCAGCCACACGAGCCGAATGCATAATGGCGCCTATTGAGTAGATAGTTGCCAGGCATGGCTGCTGCTGTTGCTGAGGGGTTGCTGTGGGGTTGCTGCTGCTGTGGGGTTGCTGCTGTTATTGCAGCATGTCTGTTGCAAATTCTTTTTGATGCCAGGGTCACGGGCTGCTGGTGGCGGACACTTAAAGACGCCATGGTGAGGCTTTTGTGTGGGCGGGCTGAAATTTGATATCTATGAAATCGCACTTCAATATCAATCGAACTTGAGTCCGAGTTTCTTTGCAGCTTTTTACACACTTTACTCACTTTAATTGACGTTTTCTTCTCTTTCTGTTCTCTCTATCTCGCTCTTTGCAGGTACGTTCCAACAAGCCAGCCAAAAGCGTAAGTAATTTTCGCAATCACTTTTATTATTACCCACTTATCGATCAAGTCTCGCCTCGAAACGTGTCTCCTCCAAGTTGATAGTCCTCTTCAAAGTTGAAAGTTATTTAGGTTCTGCAGCAATGCGATTTCCAGCAATTCTGGAGTGTGCTACAGTATGTGTGTGCGTGTGTGTGTGTGTGTGTGTAAATATGTATACTCAATGCAAAATTGAGAGAAAGTTTTCCACTGCCAGCCAGCTGCACCATGTCGAGTGGCTACGAGTGACTTCGAGGATACATTTAAATAAAAATCAAAATCCAACTTAAACTTGAAATGGAAAAGGAAAAGTAAAAGGAAATGGGCGAAATTTGCGAAATGGAATAATGCCTTTTCGAGCCAGTCACTCGAGCGTTGACCAAGTCAAAGTTGCCAGCCGTTTTGGGCAAGTTGGCCAGGAAGGGAATGGGCCCAGCACATTTGTTTCAAGGCATTGCGTGAACAGAAAGTTAATTAGCATATCAATTGGAGGCAACTGACTTGCGTCTGCTCACATTAAATATTTATTAAAATCCTGCAGGGCGTATACGTGATATTTTAACCACTTTGACTGCATAAGGCATTAATATCCACAGCTAATTGCAATTTGCAGCCTAAGTGGCAATTAATCGAAGCTCATGATCTGATCTGCCAGCTTCAATGTAATTAGTCCATAAATCCAGTCTGCCTTAGCCCCATCATCCACGACCTTGCACCACCCATACCCATCTAAATATGCATAATTATGTTGGCTATCGAGATGAAGATAACCCGGGGGGTCCATGGCAACCAGCTGCCAAGCTGCCTTAGCTTAAGCTTATCTCCTTCGCCTTTGGCTTACCTGTATTTACCTGCCTCGCGACGCCGCCACCGCCGCCGCTCTTAATCAACGCATTTTACCGTCACGAATTTATTTTCGAGCTAAATAAACTATTAGGAAAACTCATTTTCATGAAAATCCACTTTAATTGCTGTTGCTGCCGCTGCCGCCGCCTCTGCTGCACATCACCCACGGCCTGTGGTTACCAGCAGCGACAGCAGCAGCAAGGCAATAACAATGAGAGCAGGCCGTAAAACAGCAGTCTGTGCCGCGGGTATCTCGATGGGCGTCGTCTATCTCCCTGCCAGGATTCGGCAAGCTGTGCTGCTTGTAAATTTAACGCAAATTGTCTGTAACACGAGCTGTTCGACTGAGGTGTTTGCGGGTGGCCAAAGAAGAAGCAGGGGAGCAGGCAGGGAGCAGGCAGTGGAGCAGGCAGGGAAGCAGGCAAGGGAGCTGACAGGGAAGCAGGCAGAGAAGCAGGTAGGCCAGCAGGCAGGGGAGCAGGCAGGGGAGCAGGCAGGGGAGGAGGCAAGGGAGCAGGCAGGGAAGCAGGCGGAGTGCAGGCAGGGGAGCAGGCTAGGAGTCAGCAGGCAGCCAGGGAGGCATCAGGAGGGCACAGGCTGTGCACAGCGGGCGGTGGCCCTCAAAGTGCCAACAGCAGTGGCGGCCATTAAATTTTCAAGAGGTGGGTGCGTGTAAGTGTGAGTGTGTCTCTCTCTCTCTTTCACTCTCTTTCTCTCTCCCTCTCTCTCTGTATGTGTTAGGTGTGTCTTGAAGCAGCTAAGCGAAACTGTCGGCAAAAGCTGCAGAACGGCAGCAGGCGCCATCGACGCCATCGCAGACGGCGCTGCTGGAGATTAAAACGACCGACAAAAATGTCAGCAACGAGTTGTACAACTTGTGCAATAAATTAGATAGTTTTTCGAGGGGTATCCCAAACTTGCCCCGCCTGCAATTAAGCAACAAAAAAGTGAGAGAGAGAGAGAGCAAATAAAATTAATTAGTTTAAAATCTCTCAGAGTTGCAGCCAAATCGCAGCAGGCGCAGCTGTAGGGTTGCTCTGAGTGTGCGTGTGTGTGTGTGTGTGTACTTACACTTATTAGCGTAATGTAAGTTGCCACTCCCCTTGCGCCGCCCATGCTTTCGCATCTATCGACATCTTCGTCAAGCGCGTCTCGCATTTAGACGAAATGTTTCCTCGGAGAGCAATTTGTAAGGACACCAAAGCGACGCCAGATGCTGCTACACCTGTGCCTCAACCACTTGTGTGTGTGTGTGTGAGTGCCATGTGTTTGGCACACTTAAATTTGAATATATTTTGGGAGGGGGGCGGTAAAAGCGTGAACAGATAAGCTGTTTACACGACAGTTGCACGAGGATTATTGCTGCCATTTTGCGGTCTCTGATTGTTTTAGTCGCACAATGCGCAATTAAAAGCTGCATTTTGATGTTGCAAATGCCATAAATTAACATAATGCCGAGGCATGAGAGCAGCACGAACAGCAAAAGCAACGTGGAACAATGGCAAAGGCAACAAAAATATTTATGCCAATGCAAATGGCGACTGCATAAAATTTATTGACACTGCGCATTGTCATTGTCAGGGTTAGAGGAAGTGCTGCTGCAGGAGGCGGAACGATGTTGCTGCTCCCACTGCTGGGCGTGGCACATTGTGCAGTTTGTGTTCCCTTCCGTTTGGCAGATTTCGTTGCGGTTGACATTGCAATGCCAGGGCCAACCCTTGGTCACTAAGAGAGAGATCGTGTGCGCCCGAGGGCCGCACTAACCGACGCACTAATGCCGCGTATTTATCGCATTTAAGCGTACCCCTGTGTCCTTGCACCGACTCTGGCCCCCCACTTCTACTAGTTATGCTGCCCCACTTTGCGTGTTGCGTTCCCATTTTAATGAGGCAAACCCGTTGGACGAGCGAACGAACGACACGCTCCGCGCTCTACCACAAATCCAGATAAATTTGTGAAAAATTAATTAAAAATTGCACTCAATATGCGCAGCGTAGAGCAAACAAAAAAACAAGAAGATAATCAAATGCAGCAGCTAAATCACGTATACGCCGCGTATTAAGTTGCCTGCATTAAAAATGTTGCCTACTTTCGAGCGGCGTATAATAATTCCGCATTAATAAATGTTGCATGCATAAAAATTGTTGCCTACTTTCGAGCGACGTTAAATAATTCTACATTTGCGCGACGCAATGTAATTTCGCATTAATAAAATGTTGCCTACTTTTGAGCGACTATGAGCGTACAGTACAGTAAACGCATTTGATTTGCTTTGGTTTCGTTGCGTGCTGAAGGGAGCAGAGGTGGAACATTCCACCAGGAACGGCTGCCTGCCTCATTTATTATGTGTTCAGAATGGAATTTAATTAGAAGCCGCAGGCCACAAGCTGGCGGTGTGCCGCGCTTTTCGCTTTGAGCTGGCACTTCCTGCCATTCTCGCTCCCACACTGCCTCCTTTTCTATCACACTCTCTCTCTCTCCCTCTCTCCCGTCTGCTTGTGGCATTGAGTTCATAATCAAACGCCATTTACAGTTATGAAATCAAAAGATGCGCGTGAAGGCGCTTTGATTCATCGAGCTGTCTGAAGGGGAAAGCGGATTAAGTGAACTCACAGCTGCAGCCAGTTGCAGCTTGCTAAAATCACCTTGAGATAGAGCATAGCGTGTGTGATTGTGCGTGTGCGTGTGCATGTGTGTGTGTGTGTGTGTGTGTGTGTGTTAGCGTGTGTGTGCTTAATAAAACTTTCTGAAAGCTGCTCACAATTTCCGTGCTTACACACAGCAATGTCTCTAGAGCAATCAATGCAACGCTCGCACATGAGTGTGTGTCTGCGTGTGTGTGTGACAGCTTAAGTGTGTGCGTGGGTGTGAGTTAGTTTTGGGTGCAGCTTAGTTACAACAGTTTCCTATTTCCATTATGGAAAAATCATGTTGGCCCACACCTTAGCACTGGCGTGGTGTGTTGTGTGTGTGTGTGTGTGTCATAAATAGCGAAGCGTTTTTCCATGTTGCACACACACACACTGATTTATTCATAAGCGCATAAACACCACATACTACTTACTATATAGAGCATACACAAAATAGACAGACAGACAGTCCAGTAGGAAAGCGACGAAACTGATGCGATTCCATCTCATTAACATCATGTATTTGTCTTTCGTCTATATATATATATGATTCCCTGCGTACCTGCCCGCACATAACCTCAAACCGATATTCAAACTAACCTCAACCTGAACCAACTCCCCTCCCCTCTCCTGTGTCGTCAAGTAAACCCCTCCATCCCACAATCAGTGGCCGACACAGCGCATTTGAAATCGCCTGGCGAGAGCGAGAAGATGCCTTGGATGCAGCCGGTTGTGGCATATTTGGAGGCGGCGGCAGTGCCGGTGCGGCCGACAAAATCGCCAAGTAGGTGGCGCCACTAGTCAAATACTCACACACACACCCACACACACACCCTTTCACTCTCTCTCTCTCTCTCGCTCTCTCGATGTACTTGTTTCTGTCTGTGTGCGTGCGTGTGTGTTCCGCAGCGCAGCCCGTAGTTAACAGTTACATTTAAGTGTCTAAACGTAGTTGAAAGTTGACTTAGTTGGAAATGAAACCGCTTTCTAGTTGTACACCCTCCCACACACACACACACACACACCACACGCCACAGCAGACACACACACACACACACAGCCCAACTGCCAGTCACACACACACACTGCCACAGTTCAACTCTTGTTTTACTGCTACGTTCTGTGTATGTGTTTGTATTGTTGTGTGTGGCTATATATCTAACCGATGCGACTATTCCTTGTAACAACTCGACTTATCAAAGCGAAAACCGCACATTGCTGCCGCTCTCTCTCTCTTTCTGTTTGTCTTCCTCTCTCTCTCTCTCTCTCTCTCTTCCCTTGCACAGAATGTGATCAAACGTTCGTCTCACGCATTGGCGGGCCACAGAACGGCAGCTTCACGGCGCCCCTGCTGCACAACCATCGCAATCATTCGCGCCAATGTCTCTACACATTCCTAGCAGGACCTGGACAGCGTGTCGAAGTAGTTTTTAAATCGTTTAATTTAAGAGGAAGTCCGCCAGAGTGAGTAGCCCAACTTCCCAACGAATTATCATGATAATAATAAAATAATAATTATATTTTAATATTTACTTAGCGGTTCGGCCGTTGGTGAATTACCAAGGTAAGTGTGAGCTTTGCTCTTACCTGGCTTGTGTATTCACAGCAGTTCTCTCTCTCTCTCCTAGCTGTGTTCATGAGTACATGGATATCTACTCGGAGGTGCAATCATCCGAGCCGGCGGAGCTGATCAATTCCCCATTTGGCGGTCGCTATTGTGGCACAATACCGCCGCGTCGTCGCATTTCCATGTACCGCGCCGTTGCCATTTCGTTTTTCAGCAACAAAAATGTGTCGACCGATCTGTTCGAGGGCACGTTTAGGTTTATAAATGCATGTAAGTGAAGTTTAACCTAATTCTAACCCAATCTTAATCTAATCTATGATTGACTTTGAAATGATTCTCAACCGAAACTAAAACTAAACCAAAAACATACATACATATTTACAGCGGAATATGAAATTGGCATACCCATTGCCGGGTCGCCATGTTCCTACACGATAACGCCTAGCATGAGTATCAATAAAACTGGCGCTCTCATATCGCCAACCTATCCAGGTGCCTATCCGAAGGATATGTCATGCACATATCAATTTCTTGGTGAATCGAATCAGAGAGTTAGATTAGAGTTTCGTGATTTTGATCTGTTTTTTGGTGGACCACAGTGAGTACCCCTAATGCTACAAGAAAAAAACATACACACATACAACAAGTCAAAATCAAAGCAAATTGCGTAAAACAGTTTGCTTTGAGCAGCAGCTAACACACACACACTCCCACACACACACACACATCTTCATACACACTTCGTACTATCTGTATTTAAATTGAAATTCATTTGAATTCTATTCTAAATTCTATTCTATGCTTATTCCCAAATTTGCTATTACAATCTCTCTACCAAAACTGTCAACAACAACAACTATCATTACAACAACAACAACTTCTACTTCTACTACAACAACTACTACAACTACAACTACAACTAAATAGCTGCCCATTTGACTATGTGAAAGTGTACGATGGTCCCGACAATTCGTCAGCATTAATCGGTACATATTGCGGACAGCAAAGAAACTTAGTCTTGTATTCGAGCGAGTCGAGCCTTTTTGTTCATTTTTATACCCTACCGCGCACCGCCAACACGCAGAATCGTGGCTTTAAAGGAATTTATGAATTTAGCGAAAGTTTTGTTAAATTAGATTTTATACGTAAGTATCATGCCCGCCCACGGAACAATTTGAATAATCTGTGTATGTTTTGCTTTCAGTAGTTATTATAATTATTATTATTATTTTTTTGTCGTGCATTTGTCGCTATCCTTAGTGGACAATAAGAGTTTTTAGCGCCACAAAATGGGCGACAAATGCACGTACATTCAAATACAAATACAAATACACACATACACCCACTCATACATACATATTCAAGGCATCAGTGTATGTGTTTGCAGCATTTCCGCTGTGCTTTTTGTTACTTTATGTTGCATTTTATTCTCTACTCTGTGTGTCCTTCCCTACGCTCTGTGTTGCCTCCCACTAATCTGCTGCTCTATTTTCTACGCCTCTCGCTTCGCTCTGTCTTCAAATTCTTCCACTGTAATCGGATGTTCTATCAAAAACTATCGAACCAATCCTTGCAAACTGCCATCTTTCGACAACAATCGGATTATCTATCTAAAACTATCGACTCCTCTTAACGATTGATCTATCTAAAACAACTCGACTCTATAATCGGATGATCTATGTGCAACTTAAAATATCAAAAAAAAAAAAAAAATATCCAAAATAATCGCATCCATCAGGTGAAAATGATGGCATTCACATACGTGGCTCAGAATGTGATCAAAAGATTTTATCGAAGAAGGAATCAACTGGATTTGTGCTCTCACCCAACTATCCCTATCCATATATACCAAAAACTGTGTGTAGGTGAGTGCCAGCAGAGATTGTGCCCGATGTGACTGGGAACCAGGAGTATGCTATATAAATATTTATGTAATATAACGTAATTCGCAGATATTTCATCTATGGCATGCAGGATGCACAGCATCTGGAGCGTGTGCGACTCGAGTTCACTGCCTTCAATATACCCAAAGTGGAGCACAAGGACAAGAGCGAGTGGGCATCCTAATGCTTTCAGTCTTTCAGCAGCAATATCTCACTCCTTCTTCCTTTCCAGATCCAACTGTACTGACGGCTATCTAAAAATCTATCTGAAAGGACAGGAGACTGCGGATGCGTATGATAAGTTCGATTACGAGCTGTGCGGCAATGAGACGCAACGTGTGATCAGTGATGGTCCACGGCTGGCCATGGTCTTCAGCTCCGGTGAGCTGCAGGGACGTGGCTTTAAGGGCAAATACACATTCGAAACGGAATATAAAATACCTGGCACAGCGGCACCGGATGGCACATGCAGCTTCACCTATGTGAGCAGCTCGAAGAAGCGCGGCGAGCTGAACAGTCCGCGTTATCCCTCCAACTATCCGTCGGACACAAACTGTTCCTATTTGTTCTTGGCCGAGCACAACGAGCAGGTGACCATTGTTTTCGATCACTTCAAGATCAAGGCGGACAACAATGCCAACGCCACAGCGGGTTCCTATGGGTAAGTTGAGGCAAGGAAGGATGAGGAAATCAAGGATTATGTATGATTATTCTGTTTGCAGCTCTGGCGCATGCTTTGAGGACTGGCTGGAAATGTATGTTGTGTATCGGGATAACAACGATCGCCTGCTCGGACGCTATTGTGGTTTGACAGCACCCGGACCCGTCGAGAGCCCGCGGGGTGCGGTTGGTCTGCGCATCACATTGCATACGGATCAGGAGAGTGTGGCCAGCGGCTTCAAGGCGCGCTACTTCTTCGAATCGGCCAAGTCCGATGCGGGCGATTGTGGTGGCAATTTTAGCAACGAGGACTCCGGCATTATCACCTCACCCAACTATCCGTCCGGCTATAAGGCACCCGGACGCGGCATGGCCTCCAATGCCTGCAATTGGGTTATGACTGCACGCGCCGGCTACAAGTTGTCCATTAACTTTGAACAGTTTGGTCTGGAGGGTGATCCGGCGGGTATGGCACAATCCATTTCAATCAATCTCCAAGTGAAATCAATTTATAGCTCACACACTCTCTCTCTCTCTCTCTTACTTTCTACCCAGGTCGAGGCTGTCCGGCTGCTGTGCTGCGACTGTGGGTGAACGTCGATTCGGATCAGCCGCCTGTGGAGCTGTGTGGCGAGAAGCCTGCCATTGAACAGTGGCATTACATTTCTACAGGCCAAACGGCACGCATCAGTTTCACCACCAGCGACAAGACGGTGGGCGCACAGGTAAGTGAGACGAAGGAGGAGGAGGAGGAGTAGCACATAGTGGGAGCACGGAAATGCAATCAATTATGCTTTACTTACAGGGCTTTCGCATCGTATGGACCGAGATACAGGACTCCGGGCCGGGTCCACCATCCATTGGCCTGCTCTGCGAGTCCACGTACCATTTTCAGTGCGCGGCAGGCTACTGCATATCGGACAAGCTGCGCTGCGATGGTGTCAAGAACTGTGGGCCCGGCGACGATAGTGACGAATTGCATTGTGAGTCGTGAGTGAGTCGAACGGTTCAGTTCAATTTTTTATTTTCCTTTCCTTTATACTTTTAATGCCACAAATTATCGTTTTATTGGGTTCTTTCAGTCTCACTCTCTGTCTCAGTTCACTTTTCATTTGTGGTTTGTTTTACTTTTGGCGAGTTCGAAATGCAACTCGAAAATTTATTCATTCAGTGCATAATTATTGATTTCTTTACACCTTTCATTTGTTTATAATAATCACGTAAACCTGAACCCGACGAAACACTTGCTAAAGAAAACTATATCTAATTAATATATATATATATATATACTAACTAAACTGTAAACTAAATCAATTCAGAACTCAAAAATCGTAAGCACCAGAATTTCATCATGTATATTATTTGTTATTGATTTTGATTCATAGCCAGACCTTTTTGAAATTCTATTTAAAACTCTTAGTTATGGTAAACTTGCTGCGCTCCACCACCTCAAGGCTTAAGAACTCTACTCTACTCTACTCTTTACTCAATATTTCACTCTCTCTCTGAACATCTCCAGTCCCCAAAACGTAGAACACCTCAAACTCAAATCAACGAACTCTCAGTGATACTCTAACTCTACAGCCACGCCCACACTAAAACTATCTCTTTATCTCACTTGTCTTCTTCTATTTCTCTCTCTCTCTCTCTCTCTCTTCCTCTCTCTGTTCTCTATTCTTTGTGTTATTTTTTGTGTACTATCTCGATGTGATTTTCCACCTCAACTAAACTAACTTGCAACCTTAACTCAATCAAATGCCAAAAAAAAAAAAAAAACCATTTGCAAATCCTTTCGATATGATATGATATACGAAACCCGTTAAACCATAACCACAACCAGGCGACGCAAACTCAACGCATTTGCCCACATTTCTACAGACATTTGTTTTAGCAATTACGGCAATTGTGCTCAATACCTACTACTAAATAAATCCAAAAGATTAACATGATATACAAAAAACAAAAAAAAAAAAACAAGAAAAGAAAATAAAAAGCAAAGAAATTGACATTTAAATCTAATTGGATTGCTAAATCAAGGGAATTGCCACGAGAATCAAAAAGCGATGAAAACTTTCACAATAAAACGCTAAGAACAACCAACAACAACAACAAAAACAAAAGAAAACGAAACAAAACATACTCACGCAAGATTTTTAAATAATTTTCCCAAGCCATAAACTACACGCCAAGTAAAATGATAATCTCTAAGAATAAGATAAAAAAAAAACAAAAGTTAAGAAAAAAACATAATACTTTTGGTCATAAACAACACGTGAGTCCTGCATAAACTTGTCTCAAATCGCTGCACACGCCCACAGCCACAGCCACGCCCACAGTCCACAGCTCACATTCATGACTTGCACAGCTGTCACTCCACACACTCGAATACCCCTAATACCTTCACTCTTCAAATACAACCTATGCTGTACTCGACTCGTTCAATTCACGCATTGTAATTTGCGTAATGATGTTGCAAGATTATAATAGAAAAATAAAACCAAAGAAAAATTTGGGAGCTACTACCCCCCGTAATAAGTTCTTATCTTTTGTTGCATATTTTCAGTTATCAGTAGAATTCGGAAAGTTTTTTGAGAGCATGTCGATAGAGAATGTTTATAAACTTATCATTGTTTTTATTCTGGCTTTCTTATTTTGCGCACCCTGCTAAATTCTTGTGTGGTAAACTTGAGATGAAAATCATCTACTAATACTATGATAAAGATCAATCCTCTAACATACTCTAACACATCCAAAGCACAATCAACATACGTACAAGATCAACAATCAATACATTAGCTAGCAAACCATTTACATGATTGTAGCCTTTGTCATGATAAGTTACAGATATAAAGATAACATCTATATATCCGACTTTATATGCATTGACACATAGTACATACTATATAACATGGATATACATATTCTATACTTTGAATTATTCACGTTTCGCTTTCCCCCAATTTAGGTATATCGGAGGCGGCCGAGGAGGATCACGACGTCCTAATTATAATAACACTAGTCGTCGTCTTGTCCCTAATCTGTCTCCTATGCACACTCTTTCACTCCAGAAGAAAACGTAGAAATCATGTGCGTCAATTGGGTTTACATCGGAATGCACATTACGATTCGCAGACGAGCGCAACGGGTAAGCATTGTGGGAACTTTAAGGGGAAAAATAAGTGAGGGGAAGTTTTGATATTTTCAGTTCTGTTTGTTTTATGTTTTAGGATTTCTTTGATTTGTATTATGTCACTTATTGTTTCAAGGTAAAGCTTGTTTCACTTGCAATTTTCTATTCTTCAAACTGTGATAATCTTTTCCATATTCGTTTTGTAGCTGGTCTTAGCTCCAGTCGCCGGCATCTGCAGAGCGGCGGTGCGAGCATTGCGGGCAGCCTGCATGGCATCAATAGCGGTACCCTTATCATACCACCCGCTCCGCTGCCCCCGACCAGTGTGCCCCCACCTCCGCATATATGCATTGCCGGTGTCGATATGGTGCACGGCCTAATGTCCAATGATGATGATGACGATGAGGACGACGATGATCTTGAGTTGGACGAAGATCAGTTGGCAGCGGACATATTCATAAACGATGTGCATTTCGACGAGGATAACATCGATCATGTAAACCAAATGGCAAATGTCTAACTACGTTCTTTGGGTTTCCAAGCAATTCTATCGTTACTTTCAGTTGTAGTGCGCTTTACTATGTTAAGATCTATTGGTAGGGCGAGTTCAGTGCGTATTTGTATGTAGTCCAATGTTTACACAGCACTACAACAGCAGCAGCAGCGGCAGTATAAGATGATGAAGAAAGAAAGAGCAGAACATGAGAACAAGATAAAATTCAAAAGTTAACAATACCTAAAAGACGAGAAATTATGCAAAAGTGCGAATTGATTAAGATATACATTTAATAAGCTATAGCGAAGGCGCGTTAATAAACGTAAAAGACAAAAGGAAAAATAAAAACCAAAAAAAAAAAAAAAAAACCAGTACAGTAGGGCGTAAATATTGTAGTAGCGATAAATGATGAACGAAACGACGACAGGCAACAAATAATAATTACATTTAAATATACATGCATACATACATACTATATTATACACATAGCGACTACGTATGACCGGAAACGGATGAGAAGGCGACAGCCAACTAAAGCGTATAGGAAGCAGGAGTCGGGATATGAATGGAATGGAATGGGATGGGTAAACCAAGCGGTGAATATGAAAAAGCATTTTCTTAGCCACAAGAGACCGCAAAAAGTTGTTGATTTTTATATTTGATACGAGTAATATTTAGGTGAAGCATAAATTGAATTAATTATACAACAATACCAATACAAAAACAAAACGGGAAAAAACTCAAAAAAAAAAACAAATTAAAACAATACACATTCTCACATGAATAAATAAATTTGAATGCAAAAACCAAGCAAAATATGAATATTTTCATTAAAAGTAAAAGGCATAAAACAATACAATAAATAAATACCTAGACCTACAGGCGCGGACAACTTTTATTTACACATTTTTTTACAATAAGTGAAACACACACACACACACAAATACACATATAAAGACAATTACACATTTCACAAGCTCAAGTTGAATAAGCTCAAGTTTACAAATCAAAGTTTTTAACAATTAAACACACTGACACACACACACACACACGCGTGCAAGGGGATGAATGCATAAATAAATAAAAGAATTAGTGACTATCAAACCTGTATCTTCCAGCAAAAGTTAAACGCAAACGCGAGATTCCTCGATTGAGAGTTTTGCACAAATAAATTAACGTAATTAATACAAATAACTAAATTTAGCAGCGCCGCTCATCGCGCTCTGCCAACTTCAACATTGATAAATTCAAAGATTTTTGTCTATTTAAGCACATTTTTATAGACATTTAAAGAGAATGTTGCGGCGACATTAAAACCCCGAAAAAAAACATAAAGAACATAAAAAACAAAAACAAACTATTTATAAAAATGTACACGCTAAAGAGAACGATAATAAGAATTTTTACAGTAAATTAAAATCCCATAAAATTAATAGACAACCAATTAAACAATATACCATATGTATGTATGTATTATTTATGCCAAAGTTAAGGAAAATGTATTTTGTTTTTTTTTTTTTGTTAATGGGTAAGGATTTTGTTTGTTATATGTATGTATATTATTAATTCTATTCCATTTTTTTTGTTTAAGGAATTTAAAATATTAAAAATCAAAACAATAATAGAACACGAGAAAAATTTGAGAAAAACAATTATTGGTTTCATAGCGCTCGTACGTTTTGCATAAAAATATTAAATGCTTAAATAAATGAGGAATACTAAAAAAAGTTCAACGTTAAACAAAACATAAATAATACAAGTAATTAACATTATGTAGGTGTTAAATAAAACATAATATATATACATAAATCGAATACACTTAACAAGTAAAACGTTGTTAAATTGTTGCGAAATGCATAAAGATCAACTAATTCATAAGAAATAATAAAATTATTTTTAAATATTTGCAAAACAAAAAAAAAAAGAAAAACCAAACTGAATGAAAAACAAAAAAGTAAATAAATGCATATTTAGTTTAAGTGTGTAAATTTTGTTGTTGTATGACATTTAAATGAACCCCAATTAAATTAGTTAATTAAAGAAATTTAATTTGTGTTCTAGCAATAAAAAAACAAAAACCAAGAAAATGCAACGTAACCTAAAAAGAACTATTTACTAAACACATGAAAAATTAAATAAAAAATGTTCAAGAAACACACGTCAAAATCCCCATAAAATGTTCTAAGCGTTTACTAAACAAAACACAACGTTAAATTAAACAAGCAAGTGTTAAATTTACAATTAAATCTACAACATAAGAAAAGCAAGAAAATACGATGCGAAAATTATGCTAAACAATATGTAAAGCCTATACCAAGAAAAAGAAAAGAATCCAAAACCAAACCAAGCGCATGAATTGGCATAGAACGAGGCGCTTTAGCAAAAGATAGTTGATTAAATGGCAAAATTTTTAAAATTGAACAAACAACACCTACAAAAACAATTCCATGTTAACATTAAATATAAATAAAGGTAATTAAATAAATGAATACTAAACCAAATACTTACACGGGTTATTATTTTTACAAAATAAACACAGTATAAAAACTTTTTTGATAATAAAATGTTTTTTAAACTCTTGAGATTGTTTATTTATTTGCTTTCAAAAAAAAGAGATTACAAAGATGGTTAGAAACATAAGTTAAAAATTTTGTAAAGGGACGGCCATCTAGAAAATGGTATTTATAGATGTTTCACTCAACATTCAAGGGATTTCGTATTCAGTTCTGCGAGTTCAAGCGAAATTTCTCCAACATTTTATTGATTGCCTCCGTATTACCGTCGACCTGGGCTTTTTCCTGCTGTAATATGCTCTCAAATGTTGTCTGCTTGGTACCCACCAAGTAGAAGTCCTCATCAGCTATGGTGACTCTGCCATCGGCATCGGGTGCTTTACCCTCATAGATATCCAATGCTTTAAAATCGAACACTATGTTCAGATGGTCAGCAAGTAAGGCAAACAAAGTCGATGGCATAAACTCACCCATGCTTTTGATAAGTTTACCATCGGCATCTGTGAAATTGAATTGAAATGTGTTGACTACTGTCCGTTTATCCGGATCCGACTCCTTAAGCTTGTTACGAATTTTCTCGATTATTTCATCGCTTTTCATGATGACAGCAATATGCCGCTAAGCTGTGCGCACAACTGGATTGCTTGAAGACCGTTGATTGACTAATTCAAACGTAGAGACGACAATTGAAACGTAGACAGCGGATTACAGCGTACGCCTTTATTGTGGCTTTGCATAATTCTTAATTAAAGTCAATTTGTTTGATACATGATTGACGATATTGCTACAGGGCATGAGAAAACCGAAGATCTTGTACGACTTATCAAACACACGGTTAGTTGTTGGTTGGGTAGTTAAATAAGGTATATTTTGATAGATGGTAAAATTCTAGGGCTACTAAATAAAACTTAGTACGCAAGTTAGTGAGAAACTTGGAAGAAAATTACGGCTTCCATAACTTTAACAGACCGTCTTCACTGTAGCTAGCTAACAGATTCTGGTGAGGATGATGCGTTAGGCCAATGACGTCCTTTTCATGCACCTACATAAAAATTTCAAGATATTTGATATCCATCACGACACGAATAAAAACAGTACAATACTTACATTAAGGGTACGCTCCAGTTTGCCAGAAGAGACGGAGAAACAATAGAGCACTTGATCCTCACCAGCGCAGTAGATGAATTCGCCTCGCGGCGACAGAGTTGCAGAAATGAATGCGCCACCTTCGCGCTTACCCGATGAGAATGATCGTACAATTTGTCCCTGCATGTTCATGATGACAACCGTATTCGATCTATTGCAGACAATGAAATGCTCAGGATTCTTGGGAAGCACAAGAACAGTATTAACGGCCAGTTCATTGCCCAGTGGTTTATAGGTAGCAACACACTCCGTTGTTTTCAGGGACCAGACTTTGACGGTTCCATCAGACGACGCGCTCAGTATGCTGTGGCCATCGGGAGTGAATGTAGCCTCATTGACAAATGACGTGTGTCCCTTGAACTCCTTCAACATTTTACCAGACTTTAGGCCATGCAATCGTACAGTGTAATCAAAGGAAGCACTGAGAACTTGACTGTTATCGCGGGAGAATTGTAGACAGGTAATGCCTTTGGTGTGTGCCTTTTCAAACTTGCGAAGACATTGACCCGTTATGATTCGCCAGACCTTGATCTGCCCATCTTGGGCTCCAGAGGCAACCATCTCAGAGTCTCGGGAGAAATTAAGTGCCAGTACAGCCTGTTCCATCATCATGAATTGGTCTTGTGCTTGATATTTTAAATCCTTACGCACTTTACCGGTAGTAAAATTCCACACTTCCAGAAAACCATCTACGCTACCAGTGATCAGATATTGTCCGTCTGGAGAGAATTGTGCACATTCCACGTGAGACTTTTCACCAAACTTAATCTGTCGGAAAAGTTGGGTAGGATACATTTCCTCTTCTTGATCCTTCATTGCTGCTTTGCCACGGAATAAATCGATGGTTGTACCAGGCGGAAGGAGACCTTGATGCTGCTGCCATTTAAGTGCCTGACCTAGCAAGGCCAGGAGCCTAGAAGACGGCACAACATGCACTTCGCCACTCAATTCCTGTGCAATAGCTGTGCGCCGCTTCTCCTTGCTGCTGCCTTCCGCATATGCCTCACGGGGATCAAAATAGGCACGCTGCAACATGTTTTCTGCGATAAACAATTGATAAGTATATCATTTTCAGGATTAGCAGATCCTTACTCACCTAGATGTATGTAGCGTTCGGGCTCGTGCTGTTTTAACATGCTCATTGGATCAGTTTGTCGCAATAATGAACGCGCTGCACCCAACTCACGCAGTTCTATCAATTCCAAGACGATTTGTTCATATAGATTGAGCAGTTTTTTATCTGGCAGCTTCAGCGATTGCGTTACCTTCAGCACAGTGTCCCAGTGACCATTAGATATATCCTGCACGAAACCGTCGACGCTATCGACTGTATTCAGCGAAACACCAGTTTCCTCCTATTGAAACAACGTGTTAATATTCGTAGGAGTTGTTATTTAATATCTTACTTGTAATGTTTGCAGTGTTTTAAGCAGATTTGACTCCTTCAGATATTGTTGTATCAGACGAATGACGCTAAAAATAAATGGCACATTATAGTTATTGTGTTATCGAGCTGAAGATATTATAATACATACTCAGCCGATTCAATTTCAATAGACATTTTAGCTTATCGAAATCTTTAAAATCTGTCTTTAATTAATAAACAATAATAAACTAATTCTGATTTGTAAAAACGCGTCTTTCTATTACCGACTAGAGATGAGCACGGTACGCAGCACAGTGTTTGCCCATGAGTATTTTTCGAGTATACACCGTGGTTGTGTTATCGATAGCATCTTTACCGATAATTGAGTACAAGTCAATACGGCCAGCTGACTTGTCTTCTTCTTCCCGCTCGCCGTACACTTCTTTGCATAACATCTAAGTTTCCAATTTGTTTGCGAATTAAATCAATTAAAATGTCAAAAGCAGCCGGTAAATTAAAATCCCTAAAAAAGACTGTAGAGCGTATAACGCACACAACTAAATTGAAAACAAATATACCGGCTGGAATGGCAGCAGCCGGTCCGCCACTGGGTCCCATGCTGGGTCAGGTGAGTTTGACGAATTATACTTTACTTTTAGACCTGCAATAATTAAGTTTCTTTCGTAGCGTGCTATTAACATTGCCGCATTTTGCAAGGACTTTAACATGAAAACTGCGGAAATGAAGGAGGGCGTACCGCTACCCTGCCGGATCTCAATGAACAGCGACCGCAGCTACGACCTCACCATACATAGTCCGCCAGCGACTTTCTTCCTCAAACAGGCGGCAGGTATTCAACGAGGCACCATGACACCTGGTCGGGAAGTTGCTGGCATGATTACATTGAAGCATTTGTATGAAATTGCCGCCATCAAGATACAAGATCCTCCAAATGCACTGCTTACAATGAAGGTAAGCCGAGGCTGATCTCCCTTAAATTTTATATTAATTGCTTTTCTTTTTTTTGCATAGCAAATGTGTGAAATGCTTGTCGGAGTTGCACGAACCTGCGGTATTAAAATTGTTCGAGATCTGGATGCAACGGAATACGCACAATTTCTGGAGGAACGCAAAGTTATTGTCGAGGAGCAGAGACGCGAGCTGCAAGAGAAGCGCGAGGCCAAAATGTTGCGAACGGGCTGATTCATCATTGAGAAAGTGCTTTAATTGTTAATAATATACATTTATACAAAAACTATCTATATCTATTCTATGCTAATACGTTTGCGATCCTTGGCAGCATTCTTCTTGCGCCGTTTCTCAAGATGTTTGTTCAGTTTTCCAGTGTTCTTCAAACGTTCAAACTGGGCCACCAACTCCTTGGCTCGCCGTTCCTCTGTAAATGTATTTGAGATTAGCTCGAATTGTTCCTAATTTTTGTGGAAAAAAAACTTACTCTTTGTGATGTAATGCGGTTGGCGTCCCTCATCGTGTGCTTTCTGTATTTCTTTGCGTTCCTTTTTCAATGCGCTCTGCTTGATTTGCCACTTTTTGTCCTCTACGTTTTTGTTAACGAGTCTCTGCATTGCGTGCTTGATATTCTGTTTTTCCTGGTCATCGTTCACATCATCTAATTGCTTCTTTAGCTGTCCCACCTCTTTATTGCGTATTTTTGTGAGGAATTTGTAGTTGTTTTTAAAGTTATCAATATTATAGGTGCCAGCTCTTTCATCGAATCGTGGATCGCGCAGTTCAACATCTTTTTTACGCTCTGTGCGTAGCTCTGCGCCCAGAAATGGAACTTGACGTTTGGCGCTTAACTCGCGGGGACGATTCTTGTTGAGCCGCTTGAGATCAGATTTTGCTTTTGGTTGCTTCACTTTGGTACTTTTTGTACCTAGCACTGCTTCCTTGTAGACTTTTGCGCCCAATTCTTCCTTTAGCTTCATTATTTCAGCAAGAGTCATTCCCTTGAGATCCTCACGAATCGCAGTCTAAAAGCAAGAACAATGGTATTATATGTGCTAGGCATTAATAAGCAGTAATCTTACATGGGTTTCCTCATCGCTGCTGGCCTCATACTCTGATGCCACAGAAGATTCATCTGAAGATGCCATAATTAATAGTTTATTAACGCTAAACACAATTTTAATAAATTTTCACGTGTTTTTGTTTTGATTTAGCAAGCAGATGCTAGTCGATAAGTTTTCCGATATAACTCATATTAATGACTATCGATTGGCAACAACTGACAGTTGGTATTTGATTTGGTATTTTTATTGAGCACATAAATAAAGCGATCTGGCAACGCCGAATGTTGCATTCAACATGCCGCCGTTTTTTAAAATTCCAAATCAAATCTAACTCATTTATGATCATAGTAATTCGATTTTCAACAGTTGGTCGCATGTTATCATCGAATTATCCGCTTTAGTACCTTCACGTGCACAAAAGCATTGACCTAACTCCTAACATATAAGACCAGCCAGAGTACATCGGTATCATCTCTGGGGGTGGTTAATGACAACTATAACTTACAGCGCTTTTGATTGCCAAGGTTCGTAGCGATTTGTTTGCATTGCAATTGTGGGTTGTTGCGGGCAGGTAAGTCTCAGACAATGGCTAGCGAAAAGACAGCTAAAGCCAAGGTATTTAACGGGCGTCTGACCTATAGTATGCATGACTGTGTGTGTGTGCGTGCCATAGTAGTTTGAACAGTCATGAACAGGGCTGTTACTGAGGGTAAAAGGCGGGCCCAAAAGGATCTCAGACTATTAGTAGTAGATTTAGATTATAAGTTTATATATAATTTACATTCTCGAATATGAATTGCATCACTTTCATTTTAATGATGAGTGCATTTTTGTTTTACATTCCCTGATTAAACAACATGTATCCCGCTGACAAATTTGCCAATACACACACACACACACACAGGAACACACATACACACACACCATCACATACATGAACTGACGTGGGAGTATTTGGTTTCAGCCAAGAGCGACAGCACCACGCGACTGCGTTCATTCACCAATTACTCGCCTTTATGTTATGTATCGCCGCACTATCCGCGCTGCGTTGTCCTTAATTTCTTAAAAAGCGTTTAAACATCTAATGAAAGCATTTGACCTGCGATTTTCGCTGTCAGTCAATTTAGTCGCGCTTGGCACATCGTGGCGTGCAGTTCGATTGGGTCAACTGCTGCTCGGGCAGGTTAAGGATTCTCTCTGGGTATCTGACGGGACTAGAGCACTACTAGCTTGGATGATGTGATCATGGCCAAGATAATATCAACGATTAAGGCCATCCTCACGCGCATCATATTCAGCGCTCACAGTTTGCTGGCCATTTGGCAGGTGACCACGTTCAAGAACGACATCATCTACTGGACACTATGTGGTCCATTGCTGCTGCTGCTGCTCGAGGGCATCTTTACGATAATGATCAAGAAGACGCAGGAATGGCGCTGGTAAGAGATGAGATCTACTACAATATATAGATATAGCTGTGTGTGTGTTTCGGGTCAATCTCAAGCGAAGTTTGGCTTAATGTAAACAAAATAACGGCTGATGCTGACGTCATGTTCGAGTTTTGATTTTCAATTAAAAGTGAAATCATGTGTTTAATGTACGTGTGTGTGTGTGTGGCAAAACCACCCCAAAGGAAGAAGCGTATCTATCCACACAATGACCACTCCTCCGGGGCACCTCCCACCCCTCCCACACCCAACACACACGCCGTCGTAGTAAAAACTTTAATGGAATTTCACTTTGGGCCATTGGCTAACGCACCAGGCTATGTTAGTCTGGGTCTTTCACTAGTTGTTTACCTTTTGGCACATTACTTTGACTTTGACTTGTTGTTTGCTCACTTGCCCATCCCTGCCACATCCACATCCTCATCCACTTGCTCCCCTGCTGCAGGTTCTGCCCCTCGGTCTTTCTCTACCTGAGCAGCATTGTGCCGGCTATTTGGCTGCTTGAACTGGACAAGATTGAGCGACGACTGCAGCAGATGAATGGTTCGCTGACGAATGTGAATGCCAGCAGCACGAACAATGACAGCAGAAGCATCGGCCTCGCAAGCGGCGTGGCCATCGTCGGCGTCAGCGGCGGCAGCAATAATAGCGCCATCGCGCCTATGGCTGATCTGCTGGATGATGCTGGTATCACGCTGCCCGTGATCAGTCCCGACACCTGGACCACACTCATCGAGCAGTTCCTTATGCTAATCTTAATTGTCGGCCGCTGGCTGCTACCCAAGGGTGATCTAACACGGGATCAGCTCAGTCAGTTGCTGTTGGTCTACATTGGCACAGCGGCGGATATAATCGAGTTCTTTGACTCCTACAAGGATGATTCGATTGCACGCATTGGTTTTCTGGTCTTCCTCACGCTGGGCATTTGGTCCTGGAGCCTGATGCAGTTTACCATAGTGCTATCGGCCACAAGGGGCAGACGCCCGCGGGGCAGTGGCTCCCATCACAAGGAGGAGTGAGTGGCGATCGATAACGATAATAAGATAACTTATTGAGCTTATATCATCTCTCTCACTCTTGCAGACACACGGACTGCTGCCAGAACTGCTGCTGCGGCATCGATGTGTGGGGTACAGTAGGTACATTAGGTATAGGGTACATATATAATAACTATATCTTTTTGCAGGCATTGTGCTCAATGTGATACTACAGGATGCACCCTTCCTGACCTTTCGCTTGCTGATCATTTTCCAGTACAAGATTATCAACTATATGAACGTGTTCTTCACTTGTAAGATCCATGCGAGGGAATCCCTCGTTTATATATACTACTAATCTTATCTCATCCTCCAGGCAAGAACTCATTGGTTATTATTCTTCAACTGTATCGTCTATATGTGGTTAATGCAGAGTTCTGGAAGAATCGACGCGAGAGTCGCATGGAGAAGGCGCGTCAGTATCAGTCAAGGCGGCGTGTGCACGATGCGGATCACAATAGCATCTACATGATATCCAACGAACGTGGTGGGGATGTCAAAAAGAAGATCAAGAAGTATGTAAAGAGAGAGAGTAAAAAAAGTGAGCGCAATTAAGCTTCTGACCTCATCTATAGGGCTAAGGATAAAGAGTTTGTGGAACCAGAAGCGAGTTACAGCAAAAAGAAGAAGGACAAGAAAGAGAAGTAAGTGAGAGAGAGAGAGTGTGGGCTATAAAATGTACTATGCTCCATCTTTCCATAGGAAGAAACGTAAACGCAAGGACACGGGCTACTCCACTGCCAGCTCACAGAATCTGTACTCGACCAAGGCTAACGGCAAGGACAAAAAGGCCAAGAAATCGAAACGCAACATTAGCAGCTCGCCCAGCGATTGTGATCTGGCGAATGCAAAGAAACAACAGAAACGCGCCAAAAATGCCGAAAAGGCTGAGAAAAAGTAGGTTCTATTCAGCGATTAGTTTGCTTGTGAACATCTCATATCATTTTCCCAGAAAGACACGCAAGATCGAGGCCGTAATCGAAGAATCAACCAGCTCGTCGAGCAGCAGCAGCACGGATTCCAGTAATTCGACGCTGCCCAGCTATGAAGTTATTGATGAGAAAAAGACACGTCGCCGTAAACACAGCAGTGATTCCAGCTCCAGTGACAGCAGTTCAGATTCTTCATCATCATCATCATCATCATCCTCATCATCGTCATCGACCTGAGAGCTGTGTGTGCAGCATTTTGGAACTAACGGCATTTTGCAAGCGGACTCCGCGCTGAATGTAACGTTAGGATAGCAAACAATTTTGTTACAGCCATTCGAATGTTTGGCTAAGACGGCGGCTCGTGGATTATCGCCCGTTGCGTCGTTTGTATTTGTATTGTACCCACTAATTGTGGTGAGGAACGAAAATTTGTCATAAACATATATTTTCATATGTTTGTACCTACTATGTATTTTTAGCTAAGAAAAAAGAATCAAATTTAAAATAAATAAATATTTGAAATGGCGCCCAAACTTACGAACAGATTGGCAGCACTGCCAAGTGAAAAAACAGTGTCACACTCGTTTTTTTGTTTTTGCTCTCTTGACATTTACAGCACTGCGTAGGTGGCGCCGCTCTACGCTCTTGCTCTCTCGTTCAGCTACGCTCTCAATGCACGAAAGCACAAGCATAGCAACGGTTGTAGCAGCTGTTGGTGGTTACTATAGCGTAAAACATTTGTTGTCATTTACCGAGAGCGAGAGCGGGAGTGTGTGTGTAATCGCTTCGTTAAGTGTGTGTGTGAGTCTGTCGGCGAGAGTCGTGCGTATAGTGTTTGTAATACTGTGAATAGTTGCTGTTGAGCCGTCGTACGCTGTGGACGCATTGTGATCGGTTACGCTGTGAAAAAGCTTTTGTTATTCGTCGAGTTTGAGTCTAGTGTAAGTGTCAGTGTGTGTGTGTGTGTGTGTGTGTGTGCTATTGTTGTAGCCTAACTAAATATAGTATACATATGCAAAAATGTAGTGACACTCTTACATGCATAAATAAATTTAAACAAACAGATTTCCAAACAAGCATGTAGAAACATGTGTGTGTCACGCTAATAGCGTCAACGTGCGAAACAAATCTTATTAAAATCTTATGCCATTTCACCAAATCATCCCCCACAAGTATGACAACAACAACAACAATAATAACAGCGGCAGCACAAACAACGAGACCGACGCGTGCTTTGCGCAGCCAAAAAAAAAAAAGATTCCGTTATGTTTGCCAAAAGTACCGCAAGAGGCTGATAAAAAGATTGAAAAACGATTATCACACACAGGTGTCGAGACTTTAATTAAAACTTTTGAAATGCGATTTAATTTATGTTACAAAAATGTAAGCGAAAATACTTGGGTGAACGACACTTGTACCGAAGCCAAATTCATTTAAGTGTCTGAGTGTGTGTGTTTGTGTGCGCGTGTATGTGAGTATGCAAGTGTGCGTATTTGTGCAAACTTATGTACATATGTAAAGTCAGTTCACACCGCTTGACTTGTGCTTCTATGCAACTGACGCGCACTGTGCACTGTGGAGTTATACCCAGCTGTTCGCTGGCAAACAAATTGTATACAAAACACGTTTCCAGCCATTCAGTAGCCCAGACCAGCGATTATTTTATATCTTGAGCTTGAGCTTGTGAGTCTTTGTGTAGGCTCAGCACGCTTGCTGAAGGTTATGAGAAAGACCAAAGTCCCTCCAGACTTTGGCAGCTTCACCCACAGTTGCCTCACTCCTCTCCCTAATAAACAAAAATATATATATAAATAATAATAAATCATAAAAGCTGTGGCGCAGCAATTCACCGGTTGTAAGTAGCCTCAGTTATGCGCAGATTTATACCATAATTCAGTGAACTCTCCTTATAGAGCAGGGGCACGCCCTATGCTGCTGTCTATATACCCGATTGGGGAATCAATTAATTATATGTACAAGATCACGCCATCATCGTGTGACCAAATCAACTTCATTAGGAAGTCTGGCGCCGTTCTTGAGTTGGCCAAGGCAACAAACAAAATAAATAAAAGAATAAATTTCGTAGATCTGCTGATCTGATACATACATATACATATGCATATACATACCTATAGATATAGATACAGACACAGACAGGCCTATAGAAATTCATATACATATGTTTGGCAGGTTTTTCTACAACTCGTTTCGACTTTTGTTGCCGGGCAGCTTGTCTGAGATAAAAGTAAAAGAAAGAAAACAAAAAAATGAATTTTTATAGACTCGAACATCAGCTGAAAATATGATTGCAAAATCATGTTGAGAAAGTAATTTAAATATTTACAAAATTTGAAATTGGAAAATTCCAAACAGGTGTGATAAATATTCAAAACATTTTGTTGCCTTTTTCATAAAGAAATATTGCTACACTTATTTGTTTTGTGACTACAGTTTATATTATGATATCATCGTAAAGGTTGGCATAAACCAATTGGGGAACCATTAAGTTACTTTATAGGGCTCATTTACGCTGGAATACATCAATTCCTACATATACGATTGCTCGATTCTTTACTATACTAATTTATATGCAAATTCAAATCGTTCTCAATTTGGCGATGTCAATCCGAGCGTGTGAATAAACTGTCTCTGCTATGGATAGATAGTTTTGGCACTTTGAACAACGTTTCAATGCTGTTCCAGTTTACTGAGCACATCAACCTTACCAAGGGGGGAGTAGGAGGCGCCTAAATGGGCACAATTGTCAGGTGAAACTGGCATGCAATATGCCATATATAGTATTATAGGAGAGTACTCAGCCTGCTTATTTGGCACTCACGTGGCTGCCACATGCGACACAATTCAATTGACAGCATCAACTGTATATTAGCTGCCTTTCCAGCTAACGTATTCATGATGCCAATTTAGCGGCAATTATGCGAACATTCGCATTGAATGAGAAATGAATGAAGCCAAGTGTAGTGGGGGGCTGCATTTAAGCCTTATTACGCAGTAAATTGTGATAAAAAAGAATGAGGGGGAAAATGAAGAAAAACAACTGCAGTTACAACTGGCGATAAAGCTGCAGACGGCGGCTGGCAGCGGCGTTGATCGTGTGCGGGGCAAAGTCCACATGGCGCATGAGTAACGTGCCTGAGTGCCCATTCACGTAGTATGTATACGCCCCGTTGCCAAGACAATCGGCGCCAGCAGCTGTCTGAGTGTCCAGGTAATGCAAATCGAAAGTAAAAATATATACACAATCTTGTGTATATGCGGGCTACTCTATATACACTGAAAGATATATCTGTGTATATATCTTTGTATATTATTTCAATTATCTCAATTTGCGCATCTTCTACGTCGCCCGTCAGTCTCTGCTTGCTTATATCAATTTGTAGGGATTGCAGAGATACTTAGGGGTTACATTAAGCATAGTTATTTGACTCTTTGATACCTACAAACATTATCGTACTGGTTATTGATAAGAACAAAGCCTCATTGTATTGCTTTGTCTCTCCCTCTCTCTCTCTCTCTCTGGGTTTTCTCTTTCCCTTTTATCACTCAACTCGAACAAAGAATAAAACACACACACTTGCATAAGCCGATAATGGATTAATACTCATTTCTTTTTTTTTTGACTAATATCAAAGTAGGAGAGGAAATAGACCAAAGACTCATATTGCTCTATTTGTATCCCAACTTTTTTTTTCTGAATTCTTTCCTAATATTATCCAATATGACTAATTAGCTCTTTGTGACCCCAATGCGGGTCAGCGACACTTTCCTATCGCTAAATAACAATATAACAATAAAGTTAGCAATATAAATCTTAATAGAATTAAACAAATAAATTTCAGACATGTTGCTTAGCAACATGAGCGAATACTACTCATGAATACGCTGCCAGGCAGGCTATGAATTGCAAATTAATAGCAAATGAATTTATATAGGAACTACATAAGCACGATTGAATTATTTGACATGGTAATAGGCTAATGAAACCAAAAATTGTGGGTTCACAAGGGGTGTCCCAAAAATAAAGAAATATGTTTACAAAATGTCTGGAGCTCTCCTATCTGGCAAACAATTATAGAGAGCTCAAATGCAATAATGAAATAATGCGGTGTCTTTCGTTGTTATCTTTGAAGAACTTTTTGCCACGCCTGCAGTTGACAACGCCTCCTGACGCAAAGAACTCGAGTACGAGCACTTGCTGACAATTGAATAGGCATGCACTCACACATGCCATTCACACACTCATACACTCACACACATGCAACTCAAGCACACTCGCGAGTGTCGTAACTGCCGCCACAAAGGGGCCTCATGTCGTGGTTGCGTCGGTTTACTTGCATTGATTTGATAAACAAAAACAAGAAAGGAAAAATAGAAAAAAAAAATAAAATAAAATAATACTCAATCTGTAAGCTGAGCCCAAACAGACTACTAAACTGTCTCGCAGGCTCACAGTTGATGCCATCAGTTTTCTAACTGTGCCTGCTGCAGCTCTTAGCCTTCTTCAATGTTGTTGCCATTATAATTACCATTTGCATGCAAATGTCATGAAGATAGAGCGATGTGCTCTGAAAATAGAATTGCAGGCAACTATATACTATATATGTGTATGTGTGTAGAAGGGCCTGCCACGTGCGGCATGCAACAAGCTGTGTGGCCTTCGTTTTGGCCCTCAACTTGAACCTTTGCTTAGCTTATGCGGCAACCAGAAAACAACGTAACGTAACACGCAACGTAAGCAATGTACGTAACGCAAGACAGTTATTATGCGCCAAGTTATCTAATTGGATTACAGAAATCATAAATTTGACAACAGTTAATAGCCTTGTTGTTCGGGTATTATGTAAGCTATATATAGATAAACATGGTTAGCTGTCAGAATCGACTTTCCTTTCTTTCTCTCTCTCTTTGTTTGTGGCGTAGACAACGTGGCGTATACGCGATGTATTTGCTATTCATAGCCTGCTTTTGCTGAGCAATAGGTTTTTTTATATTTGATTCAGCATTGACATTGGCATTCTCGATTCTCAGAGCATATATACATAAATACTTATGATTATAAAGGTAAACTCTTTTATTTGATTGCAGTTCTTGTTGGGCAACATGTTGAATCTGTGCTAGATTGGCAGACAGCCAGAAAGCCAGCAGATTCCTCGAGGAGAAAGAGAGAGAGAGCTGAGAGCAGAGTGAGTAAACGATTTGGCAATGCTGACGCGAGCGGAAGCCAAGAATCATCTCAATGATGATGCTGATATATGCCTCAATAAGCGAGACAAAGCGCCGCGTAAGCAAAGCAAAGCATCGACCGCCGCCGTTGACGATGACGATAACGATAACGAAGATGGAGGCCTTTCGATCGACGAGCATTACGTGTGCAACATTGCAATGATGCGCATCGGTGAGGAGGAGCGTGAGCTGGCCACCAGCAAAAAAGATACGCGGCCTGGCGGCAATGAGTTGGAAATCGATCGACAAGAGGAGGAACAAACCATCAGCGAGCTGGTGCGTGCATCCAGCACAGGAGCGCTGCTGGAGGCGTAAGTAGATGCTGCGAATTCGCATCGTGGTGATTACTAAGCATATCCTTCTCCTCCTCCTTCTCCAGCGGCGACAGGAACAGCGGCAGCATGCGCGTTGTCTTTGGCATTCTGGTGCGTCTGGTGCTGCCACTGGCCAATGGTGTGGCACGTGGCATCAAGGGTATACGCGATGTGCGCGTGCTGCGTGTGCTGCAGAATCTGGCCTCAAGTCGGCAGGCTTTAACCAATCTGGTTGCCTTTGCGGCCAATACCATATCACTGAATCTATCCTCCGTGCAGGGTGAGTGTATTATAATATATTCTTGGGGTAGTGAGGTCGCTCTCACAGCCTGCTCCCACAGCTTGGCAGGCGAAGTACTTTACACTCTCCTCTCGCCATCTTCTATTGACAGTCTCAAATCGTTTGGGACCTTTGCTGAATGTGCTCAAGCTGCGCAAATCCCAGGATGGTCTGGAAAGTCTCTCCGACACGCTGGGCCCCAGTGTGTCCCCGCTCACACCACTGACTCCACTGACACCCACCATGCCCACCACGCCCTTATCACCCAGCTTAGCAATGCATAGTCCACCAGTCTTCAGCTTGGGCAGCTCAGGGGCCGCCAGCTGTGTCACGCTCAACATACTGGCCGAGCCACCGCCTGGCACTCCGATACGAGCGGATATTGTACTGATTCATGGCCTACACGGTTCACTGATGAACACATGGAAACAAGGACTCTGGCAGAATGAAAGGCATCCGGTTGAATTCGATCGTCCGCCAAGGCCGCCAGTGCGACCGCCCAAGCGACCGCGTCACTCACGCAGCGCGGCAATTCATCCGGCGCCGAGAGAGAAACGTGCCAAGTTTACCTCATGCAAGCGGGAAGCAGACAAGAGAGAGGAGGAGGAGGATGTAGCCTGGGAGCTACCACAGATGCAGCAGAGAGAAGAGCAGCAACGTCAGCCAACAAATGCTCCAGATACAGATGATGCCGAGGGGTAAGTCAGGCAGGAATAGATCCTCCTTTTAGGCAGTCGCTTTACTCAATTGATCATCTCTTGCAGCTACACCTACGTGTGCGGCGATCCGCAGGATATACAAATCTGCGAGGGAGTCGAGTATAGTTTTCCCACATTCCGTTTGCGCATGCACGACAGCAATCGTGGCCTACAAGTCGAACTGGAGTCCATGTTGCAGGATGAGGGTATCGATAGCTCCACAACAGATGCCGAAACGACGCCACGCAAGCAGAGCGGCAGAAGCGGCGGTGGCAAGGCGAAGCCATCGGCCAATGATCCCAACTATTCCAAATGCTGGCCCGGTGACTGGTTGCCCCTGGATTGTCCGGGAGTGCGAGTTATCGCTGTCAATTATACAACTGATCAGTACCTATGGCGTCCGCTGTGGAAACGTAAGGAGCCGCGCTCCAGTCTCATCCAGCGATCAAGGGAAATGGCCGAACTACTCATACAGCATGGCGTGGGACATGGTCATCCCATCATCTATGTGGGTCACTCCAAGGGTGGCCTGTTTATAAAGCAACTGATGGTCGATGCCTGGGAATGCGGTCGTCCGGCCATGAGGCCACTTTGGCGCTCCGCACGCGGTTGTTTCTTCTACTCAGTACCGCATCGCGGTTCCCATTTGGCTTCCATTAAGGCACCGCTCCTGTCGCGATCCGTGGAGCTGCTGGAGATAGAAAAGAGTGAGCTGGAACTTCGGGTTGTGATCCATGTCAATTTATATTTACATACATCTTTTCCTGCCTTCCGTAGATAACAAATACCTGCTGGATTTGCACAGACGCTTTGCGGGTCTCTATCACATGGGTCACCTAAAGATCGAGGTCTTCAGCTTTGTGGAGACTGCTCTGACCCTCATGTCGGTCCTGTATCTGCGTATTGTAGGCGTGGATTCGGCAGGTGAGTAGCATGATTCATATACTCTTCTTTCTATCAGCAACTGATCTGTTTATTTCCTACCTTACTATAGATCCCGGTTTCGGGGAGGTCTGCGGCATTCGACTGGATCATCGAGAGATCTGTAAGCCGCGCAGTCGGGACTGTATTCTGTACAAGGAACTGGTGAAGATGATTAAAAAGGTTTGCTGAGTCAGCGCCTTGATCGGATATTTGTAATCGATATGTGAATAGAAATGCAACTATGAGTTGCCTTGATAGAATTACTATGCGTACCTAAGGAAATTGCCAATACTTTTTTTTTAACTTGTTACGGTGCATAGCATATGGATTTGTTTCATTTGTCGTTGTTCGTCGTATCGGAAATCTTCGCTTAAGGACACTCAAGAAGATGCGTTTCAGCATGCCATTTAGCACATAAACTTAACCTTATGCTTAGCTATGATATACGAGATATTATATGATATTATTAATTTTTTGAACTTTCTATTGTGATCATTTTTGTTCAGTTAATTGTAAAATGTGATCATTTTATTGCAGAAACTTTAAGTATAGCTTCTTATGTAGAAAAACAAACAAACAGGAATCCCCCTACCATGTAAATATACTATAAATACTATATATATATAATATCATTATAATACAACAAGTACATATGTGTGTATACACCGCTGTTAAATGTTACCAACGAAACCAACTTGATAAAATTTGAGAAATATATAAAATGATATTGACCATTTGATAATTATACCAACCTGTAATGTACTGACCAGGGCTGCCAGCTAATCCTCTCAAAAAGATAGGATAGATCATAAAAACAAGCAACAAGTAATGCATTTTAAATTCATCCTAAAAGTATGCAATAAAAAATTGCACGCACCACGAACACAAAACGTTGCAGTAAAAATGATCCTGCGAGCGTAAATCCTTACGGATTTTGTCGCGACATATGTCATTCCTCTTCTTTCGTAAGGATCTACAGGATGGCATTAAAAAATTTGGGGGTCATCTAAGGATCAGGGACTTGGAAAAATTCGATCCGAGGGCAACAGAAACAATGTCGAAAACACAAAATCCGGGATAACTGGGAAACTACCAGGACAATTTGAATGTCCTTTGGTGAGGTGATATAGCTGGTTCAGGCTCAAAGTTTGACATATGACTTGGTCAAATCCTTAAGGACACGGCTGAGTAAAACGCAAAAAACGATATACAGAAAAGTCCTTATAACTCGGCAGCCTGAAGGACCTTCGTCCTTTTAGTTATGTCGTCTCGTGCAGAACAGTAAGGACTATCGTCCTGCCAAGTAGCATTACTGTAGTCCTTCAACTGACCAAGCTACCCCGGAATTTGTGATTTTTAAAGGATTTTTGTAGGGGGGACCCTTGTAAAAGTTGCAAGTGATTTTCGACCCTAGATAAGCCCATAATCCTTGAATGCCAATCGATAGATCTGGTATCTATGAGTCGAAAAAAGTGTGTCCTTCGAAATGTTGTAAGGACTCTGAGCCACAGTGGCTACTTGAAAGTGTCCTTCAGAGGTCATCCCGAAAGTATGCCGCAAAATAATATTTATAATAATCATTTATTATCAGTTACAACTTGTTACTGATAATACTGACAGTTACTAGAGATCTTAAAGATAAATGCTAAAATATAATTGTACACGTATATTTTAAACTAAAATAAAAATGCAAATTATTTCATTAAGTTTATCATCATAACTTAGTTTTAATGTGTGTGTTTCTTTTCTTTTTCATTTTATTTTATTTTTTTCCAATAGTTAAGGTTGCTCCTGGCTAGCGTTGTGTATACCATTTTGCTTATACCATTTTCGATACATTTACAAGTATTAGTCTCTAAAGCCGCGCTAATTGCTGGAATTCTTGGTATGCCGAATTACTTGCACCGAAAACTTTAACACGAACCTACAAATAGGTTTATATATATGTATATATATATGTGTGTGTACGTATGTGTGTGTATTTAGGTATATACCAGCTTACTGTCTACGTACAGTATTATAATATGAATTTTCTTTTGCATATATATACGATGTATGTATATAAATTACATAAAAAATACATTCGTTTTTGTTTTTTGTGTTTCTCATTTTTTTCTTCAGCTCTTAAGGAATTTTGCGTACAATCGAATGTTGCGAATATTAATAGTATAATAATATCGGGCAACCAACTAAAATAGGATTTTTCTTTTGTTTTTTTTTTTTTTTTTAAATTTAGTTACATTATATACTTGCCACTCTACTAATGAGGTATACAGAGAATGAGAACTTAAAACTCGAAACGATAATTACGTATCAAACTGCGCTTAGTCGAAATTAATTTTTAGGATCAGCTTTACCGAAGTGTTAAAGAACATACATATATGTCTATGTGTTTTGTTGCTTACTGATTTAGTGGACTCTTTTAGTTCTTTTAATGGTTTTTTCGACTGGCCAAAAATCAATGCAAAAGTCGCATTATGCATTTCCATGCCATCAAATTAATATATTCTTTAATTTATTGTTGGTTTTGCGCTTAAATAATTTAAACATTTATCACATCCACTTACATAGCGATCACAATCGCAGCTATTTTACTTAATTTCACATCGTCGTCCATTTTCATTTTCCAACATTTATTGCTTACTCACTAAGTTCATTAATTTTTGTAATACATATATATATATTTTTTTGTTTATTTTTAATTTTTTTTTTAAATGTTGTTTTCTTCTTTGTAACGCTTAAAATGTGTATTTTCTTTTTCTTTCTTTTTAGGAATTTCGAGTACATTTGCGGAATATCTTTCTTGAAATAAATGCAAAGTTTATGCGTTCGTCAAAATGCAAGACTATTTCTACGTTGTATACATTAATTTTGGGCTTGTCTACACTTGCAGACAGTATTATAATTTCTAATTTTACGATGTAGGAATTAATTCCCCAGGAAAACAAAAATCTAATTTGCGTAGTTCGAAACATTCAATCATTATAGAGAACTAAAGTTTTTACAGTCAAAATATAAATTAATATCATTATATAATATTTATATAGAACATTTTTACCAGTCTGCAAGTGTATTCATCCGGCAGACCAAAGACAGTCGTTCTTCTTATCGTTTTATTTTCTTTCTTTTCGGAACCCTTTGAATGTTTTTCTTTTCTTTTTTGAGACCTAAAACTATGATCTTTCAGTTGTGATCGTTAAATGCAGTTGATTGCAGCGGAAAATCGTGGCTTAGTTTGGAGTGTGAACACAATTTGATTGGTATTGAATGTATGTAGATCGAGAGCGTCGTTGTGTGTGTGCCCCATGTGAAAGTATTTGCATTGAGAACAGACGGCAATCGCACTATGTTCTATACTATACTAGCTAATCGGGGCACATGCCTCATAACATATATATATTATTCAGCAAAGTGGCATACATTAAAGTTCACAGTGTACTATAATCTATGCTTATGTGGAAAGGTACTATTGTTTATTTGTTTTCTTTTTCTCTTTTCTTGTTGTTATTATTGTTTAGCTTGGTTGTATGAATGTTTGGTTGCTTTGTGGATCGTAGTGAAGTGTGTGTGTGTGTTATTGCACTTATTCCTAAATACGTATACAGTTACAGTTCTTTAACGTATCCGCTTTTCATTGGATTCTCTCTCGTACATACAATAATATATCATTTTTATCAATTTGTCTCTAATTCGATTTTCCATTTTCGTATATTTTGTTTGTGTATTGCATTTAATATCTATATGTGTATTAGTTTATACGTATAGCATTGGAATGTGTGTGAGTGTGTGTGTGTGTGATTTAGTGATTATCTGTCTATTTCATAACAACTTTTCTCTTCTCTCGTTTTGACACCGAACAACAATGCTCAGAACACATTTGATTGCTGAGTCAGTTTTAAATACTATAGAAAAATAATATCTGTGGTTGACTGTGGGCGTATGGGGGGTAGCAGTAGGAGGTGTATGGGTGTGGCATAACTAGAGGTTCTGTTGTTTGTACAAACAAGGTACTGTCGGTTAGGGGGGATAGACCTGGTACATGCGTGTTAGGCATATAAACAAAGGATCTGCTTAGATTGTTTTTTGCCGGTTCAGTTCGGTATGGTATCGGTGACGGATTCGGTTGCCGGTGTTCAAAAAAATAATCGCATAACGAAATGCAAAATGATTATAATCAGGTACATTTGATATATCGGTTTAATAAAATCATTATAAACGAGCAAAAACAAACAAAATGCTGGCAAATAAGTTAAAATAATTAATATTGATTATTGAACTATGGAAATATAATTGGATATTTGCATTATATATGTATATTGATATGAACACTTTTCTGACTATTGTGGTTGCATATGGATGGTTTCTGTGTGGCTGTGTGTGTGTGTGTGTGTGTGTGAGTTGGGCTATTGCATTTTTTTTTTTTGGCTATGAGTGTGTGTGTGTGTGTGTGCTTAATAATATAATATTACGGCAGTTCGATTATTGTGGAAATATGAAACTTATATAAAAATAATAATTAGCCTCAATTAATGAAAGAAAACAAAACAAAATGTAAACAAAACTATTATAGATCGTATAAAATGATCGTAAGCTTAACCTAAATACGCTTCTACCGTTACGTGTGTGTGTGTTTGTATGTGTGTGTGTGTGTATGTATATAAATATGCTGCTTAGGGATGTACTCATAACTCTAATCATCTAATCATAGTTCACCTTCAGTTATTGAAGTCGAAAACATTTATAAAATGCATTTTCGCTTATCTATCCTAATCGCATATGTGCTTAGAATGTTTCAAGAGCAGGGAATGTGTGTGAGTGTGTGTGTGTGTGACAAAGATAGATAGAGAGTGTGTGAGAGAGAGAGAGAGTGCATTAGTAGCTTCATAGAATACTTTTGCTTGGCGAGGCGACGACGGAAATGGCTGCAAATCGAACTCAGATTCAGACTCCGACTCCGATTCCGAATCCGAGACGAGCTCAACCATTCGGATCCACCTGAGCACGTCGATGCACAGCCGTTGGCGGCACTGGCCAAGTCTGTTTGGCCACTGACGATTTAGACGCTTTGTGGTTAACGGACACAGGATGCGACTGTGGTCCGTTGGCAGGAACTATGGATACATGTGGATGCAGTTGCTGCTGCTGCTGCTTCTGCTTCTGCTGCTGCTGTCGATCCTTGAGCTGCACAGCAATCGGTTGCTGCTGCTGCTGCTGCTGGCGTTGCTTGTGGTTGCCTCCTCCTCCTCCTCCTCCGCTGCTGCTGCTGTTGTTGTTGTTGCTGTAGCTGGAATTACCCAACACTGGCTTGCTAGTCATATCGGCGGGCAATTTGAAACCATTGGTTAGACTGGCACACGCATACTCATGCTCCGATGTTGGCGTCAGTGTCGCCGCTGACTCCTCCTCGGCCAGCAAACAGATGCCATCATTGGAGTTCGAGTGTCGTGTGAAATTCGTATGGAATTGCTTTTTGCTGCCATTGCCGCCGCCGCTGCTGCTGCTGGCACTGCTGCTGCTTAGGCTACCGCTGCGACGTGTTGCTCCAACATGACCCAGACCCGGCACCGTGGCCACCAGTGGCAGCGAGTTGGGCGGCACAGCGATCTCCAATCCGCCGCCGCCGCCGCCATTAACGCCGCTGCTGCCATTCTCAGCATGCTGCTGCTTCGGATGATTTGCAGGCAGAGCAACTGCATTGGGCGGTGTGTGGCGATAGGGTATATAGAATGCGGTCTTGGCGGCATCATGCATGCTCTCCTGGTGCTGCAGCATGCCCTTTCCCTTGCCCTTGTTCTCTGGCGTTCCCGCTGCACTGCACAACGGCAACTGTGACAAATTGTGCACTCCAGCGATGCTCATCTCCAGGGGAACATCCTGTATGTCGCCGACGACGACACGTCGTGCTGCCGCAACCGCATTGCCATTGCCATTGGGCATTGCCATGGCCGTAGCCGTTGCCGTTGCGCTGCTCGTCTGATATTCCAACGTGTGCTCCGGCAGCAGCTCGATGTGATAGCGGGAACGTGGAATTAGTGTCTGCATCTCGTGGCAATCCTGCTGCAATGTGCTGCCACTGAGGCCACCGGCACTGTCGCCAGGCATGCCCGAGGCACAACTAAGATTACCAAAATTAATGTCGGTGGGCGTGGTCAAATGGGTGGGTCCCTGAGCGCGTGCCTTGAACCGGCGACGCTGCAACACAATGAACAGTCCAAAGCCAAGAACGCACATCATCGAGAGCAGCGATCCGATGGCAATGCCACTGTAGACCTCATGATTGGAGCTCCTCCACTCTGTCTCCAGTATGCGATGATTGGTCAGATCAAAGTACAAGGGGGCACCCACTCCGGTTTCACCAACAACACGCACAGCCACATGCATCTTTTCCGTCTCCGAAACGTTGGGGAACTGCAAGGGAATATGGTAGAAATTTTTGGAAATTATAGATTCATAATATTTCGATACAGAATAAATCCAGAGGTCAAAAAATGGAGAACAAGTCGGTAAGGCTATACTAGAGCGCGCCCGACTGTACGATACCCTTCGATCTATTTCCAAAATCCGTTACGCATTATTTAACATTTATTATTTAAAATATGGCTTACTTTCACTTAAAACTTACTCGCGACTTAAAACTTAAAAAAAAAATTTTAAATTTCCAAAATATCGAAAAATTTCAAAATATCTTTCTTACTATTTTTTAAATGTAGAATCACTCAGTAGAATGTAGAATCACTCAGGCTGTTAAAACATAAACAAAATGTCATTCTGCGTGAAAATCGTTTAATTTATAAGAAAGTTACAATCGGTGTAAAATGAGGGTACCAGGCCTGTTGAGGGACTAATATGTCTTATTTTTTGACCATTTCGACATGATTTTTGGCTCAAAATTAAGTATCGTTTAAAATCTATTTAAATAATTGTTTAGCACTAATTTTAACCCCCGCAATCGATTTAAATCAAAAACTCGCGATTTAAAAGGAACAAAAAAAAAATGTTGTTGAAAAATCATAGGTGATTAAATTTCCAAATTTTCGAAAAATTTCAAAATATCTTTTATGCTATTTTTTAAATATAGAATCATTCAGATTGTTAATACATAAACAAAATGTCATTCCGCGTGAAAATCGTTTAATTTATAAGAAAGTTACGATCGGTGTAAAATGAGGGTACCAGGCCTGTTGAGGGACTTACATGTCTTATTTTTTAACCATTTCGACATGATTTTTGGGCCAAAATTAAGTATCGTTTTAAATCGATTTAAATAATTGTTTAGCACTAATTTTAACCCCCGCAATCGATTAAAATCAAAAACTCGCGATTTGAAATTTACAAAAAAAAATTGTTGTTTAAAAATCATAGGGGGGACCCTTGCCTAAATTTCCAAAATTTTGAAATATCTTTTATGCTATTTTTTAAATGTAGAATCATTCAGATTGTTAATACATAAACAAAATGTCATTCCGCGTGAAAATCGATTGATTTTTAAAAAAGTTACGATCGGTGTAAAATGAGGGTACCAGGTCTGTTGAGGGTCTTACATGTCTAATTTTTTGACCATTCGGACATGATTTTTGGGCCAAAATTACGTATCGTTTAAAATCGATTTAAATAATTAGTTAGTTCTAAATTTGACCTCCGCAATCTATTAAAATTAAAAGCTCGCGATTTCAAAGCACAAACAAAAAAAAATTTTGAAAAATCATAGGGGGGGCCCTTGTCTAAATTTTCAAAATATCGAAAAATTTCAAAATATCTTTCATGCTATTTTTTAAATGTAGAATCACTCAGATTGTTAAAACATAAACAAAATGTCATTCCGCGTGAAAATTGTTTTTTGACCATTTCGACATGATTTTTGGGCCAAAATTAAGTATTGCTAAAAATCGATTTAAATAATTGTTTAGCACTAATTTTAACCCCCGCAATCGATTAAAATCAAAAACTCACGATTTAAAAGGAACAAAAAAAAAATGTTGTTGAAAAGTCATAGGGGGGACCCTTGCCTAAATTTCCAAAATTTCGAAAAATTTCGACAAAATTTCAAAATATCTTTTATGCTATTTTTTAAATGTAGAATCATTCAGATTGTTAAAACATAAACAAAATGTCTAGTGGGATTCTGATCATTATTAACGAATTTATGCGTTTCGAAAGGTTCTAAAGGGTTCTCAGGGGTCTAAAAGTCCGCCAAGTTTTGCAGCTCTATGTACTGTTACATGATCTCATACCTTGAAGGAGCACGGTCGACACTCGAACACGTTTGCCTCATGCGTGACATTCCCCAACGTCCAGAGAATGTTGTAATGATGCACCCGCCCATTGGGATGTACTGGCGGATCCCACAAGAGCTTCAGCCCGTTGTCCTTGACGATGCGTGAATTGTTGATGGTGCCGGGAGCTGCAAGGGAAATTGAAAACGGAATAAGATCTGATTATAGTTCATATATGAATCCACTTACGATCTGGCAGCGTCTGCACATCCATTTCACCATAGAAGATCTGTGGTTTGCAGTTATAGAAATGGAAATTGTAGTGCTCGTTGGCGCTGAGCCCACTGACCAGCAGCACGGAGTTGACTATGGTGCGCTCCATGCACTTGGGTTCGTGCTTGCGCAGGGGCAGCTTGATGTGCAGATGACACTCATAGACGCAGGTGTCGTTGAGGCTGTCGAGGAAATGGAAGGCGAGCATACGTGACTCGACTGTGATCAGGCGGAATGACATGTTCGACTGATCCGAGGTGCCGTTCTCGATCTATGGTGGAATGGGGAAAAAAAGAAGAAACAAAGAACAATATTAGAGCAAGCCAAGAGCCAAGAGGCATCCTCCAGTGGGGCTATGTGTACAGTCAGTACAGTACAGTCTACTCACAATCTTCCACTGTACATAGCGAAAGTCCTGGGCGAGAAATTCATTCTCGCTGGTGATGATTAGGACACGCATCTTGATGCGACTGAAGTGCTGCAGCAGCAGACCTGTTGCACTGGCATCCAGTACCAAACTATAAATGTCCTCCTCCATTTCCAGTGTCACATCATCCACCTCGTTGTCCAACACTTCGTGTTCGGCATTGCGCAACACTGTCGCTGCTGCTGTCTGATTTAGCGGCCTTATCACGGTCAATTTGCGACGTATCTCATCGGGTTTTTCCTCGACGGGTGTGACGGTACCACGCAGTGGTCCATCGAGCAGTTGAGCGGGATGTGGATGCGTATGATTGATGGAGAACTGCACTATGAAATACTTTTTGTTCATCACATCTCCCTGTGACCATTTCACAAACGTATCGTTGCCCAGATGCACCAGACGCAGCAGCACTGTGAGGAGAGAAAAAGCGGAGAAGTGATTAAAATGATGGAAATACTCCCTAAATCCTTGGGGTAACTTACTGCCCTGGGTGCAGCAGACAACGGCGGGACTGCGCAACGAACTGAGTATCATCTGCTGCGGCGCATTCGCTCCGAAACGCACATCCGACGTGGGCGTAAGGAAGCGTGTGATGAGCGCAAAGGGACGATAGACCGGCAGACCCGTTGAGATGACCACGAACGAGGTATGATTCAGTTTCATTGGCGAAAATGAGCTCCACTGATGCGGATTGCTCTGCACAATGTGCACCACAAACATGGACTGCAACGTTAAGAGATCATCCTGATAATTAGAATATACATATATGTACAGATAGATAGATAGCAAGAGGAGGGAGGAAGAGAGAGGGAGAAGCCACTAGGGGGATTTACCTCCAAGGTGCGACTGTCGAAGGTGACATTGATGGTGTGGAAACTATGCGGATAACAGCGTATATTCTGCAGTGGATTCTGCTGTTCCGGTTGCCGCTTGAAACGCAACTCTCCCGTCGCCGAATCCTCGCCAGCCACATTCCTCGCGAAGCACTGATAGATGCCCTCCTCCTCGGGATCGAATGAGTGTATATGCAGCTCATTGCCGCTAATGTAGCGTGTATAGGAACTATTGAGCAATACGCCATTGTGATACCAACTCAGCTCCGGTGTGGGATTACCCTCGGCACGGCAAGATAACTTCGTGGATAAACTCACATAGCCCAATTCCACGGGCAGCGTATTCAAGATTCTTGGCGGACTGGTTACAACCACATGGAATGTCTGTCTATCACTCGGCGTGGTGCAAAAGTAATAACCCTCATGCAGTGCCTGACTAACGCTGGAGATCTCCAGGGCGACGCTATCATTTCGCAATTGGCTGAACGTATTATTCGGATGCTGTAGCCACCAGTCAATCGGGACATAGTCGGCCACAGCGCGACACTGCAGCAACAATTTGCCACCGCTGGGCACATAGATGGTGGCATTCTGGAATGCGGGCAACAGTTGTGTTGCCAGCGTCGTCCAGTCTCGGGATCCAGCGAGATCTACCGCACTCACGCCATCCACACGCACCTGCCACACAAACTGGCGATGGCTACGATTCGCATATTGGTTCTGGGCAACGCATCTGCGAAAGAGAAGGGAAGAGAAATGGTCACAAGTCACGGTCACATAGACTGGCAGAGGGAACGACTCCTAGCGGCGCCGGTGCGTGGTGTTAATTAATGCATATCTGCTAGTCGAGGCCAGGCGAGGGCGCACTTGATGGATTGTGGCCAAGGTGTTGATACACAACATCAGCGGCTAAATGAAGAGCAGCCCGCAGGCAGCTGTAAATTGCCACGCACACGGGTAACACGAGTATTTCTTATAATGAATATGAATGTACTAAAGAAATTAAAGAGCACTAAGGCAGTGTGGTAGTCGACGCGCGTATACCCTGCATGCGATGCGAACTAAATATAAATATAAATAACTATATAAAAGGGTCACCTTAATTGCTCTCTCGCTCGCTCTTACAGCTGCTTAGGCTCTCTGCCGAAGTCTCTGCTCAAAGCTGGGGGAAGTATTTCTTGAATAACTTCTGTCTCTATCAAGCAATCAACATGAACTTTGTAGAATATTTAGTTTATATATTTTTTAATGTGTCTGCCAAATATTTTTCATTTATCTTTAAAGGAAGTTACAAGAAACGAAAAATGTTGATTTCTTTATGTATTCTATAATGTAAAATAAGTTTTAGGCAGAGAAATGCCACATATAAAATTTATTATAAAACTTTGGGCTCATATTGTCTCTTCAACATATAATACCCTCTCTTAGCACATTTTTAGCAGGGTATATATATCGTAGATGAAGATAATGGGTAATGCCAATAAAAATGTCTGCAACATCATGTAAGTTTTACATAGTCTTGTTGAAATATACATAGATGTTTATCTTAAGTTTTCGATTCCCCAGACAACTTACTTGTATTTTCCTGCCTGTTCCGTACGCAGTAGACGCAGCACAAGTGTTCCATTGGACAGTATAAGAGCTCTACAATAAGAAAAGAGATAAAGAGCATAGAAAGATTAAAACCCATTCCCATGTTTCCCAATCTATTGTAGTAGTGTGTAGTGTAGCCATCAAGCCAACAGGCGCAACAGGATTAAGGAGATCCATATGTAATTTATAGCTTCCCAGTTCGCTCGATGGAATTACACTGATCTTTACTCGCCTGTTGTCATTTGCCAGGGAATCGTTGCCAAAATACCAACTAATCCTCGCTGCAGGCACACTGATAAAGGGACAACTCAGCACCAAGGGCTGATGCTCTGGAGCGCTGATATTGGCGATCTGCTGCTGGCCGGGAAACAAACGCTTCAAGACTGCAAAGAGAAGAAAGTCTTCAGATATTGTACTGCGGCAAAGTAGCATCAACTTACTTGGATACTCGACAGTTATGCTATCGGATATGACTTTCGTATCATCTGCATCGATCTGACAATGATATACACCGCTGGCACGCTCATTGGGTGGCAATCGTAGGGTGCCGTTCTTATAGATAAAGAATTCACTTTTTCGTATAGCCAAATGCTCGATTTGCTCATCGTTGCGAAACCAGGTGCAATAGACGGGTATGCCATCTGAAGGGTAGTAGATTATTATTATAGACACATAATATATATCTTTACTCGTACTTACCCTGATAGTATTCAAATGAATTAATTATGGGTACGCATTCCAGATAGTGTGCAATGTGTGGATTGGTTATGGTCAGTCTTGTAATAGCGTGCTTTTTAATCTGTAGATATGGCTTCAGTGTGCTTGTGTTCTTTGTCTGCGAGGCGGCCGCAACTGCAATAAAATAAATGTAGAAATATTTTAATATTTAAGAACTTGAGATATTCTATCTTATACAAGTTAAAACAATCATTAGAGACTAGAATAATTAATTTAGTTCAAATAGGAGACAGTATAGTATATTTGGCAAACTTTATAGAGTAGTAAACTATTTCTGTCTGTTCGAACGCGCAGATCTCTGCTATTCGAAAACCTAGAGACAGCAAATTTGGGCAATAGGTTTTCATATATCACACCTAACAGAAATTAAATTTAAACTTTGTATATTACGAACCCCACAGAGTAGTAAACTCTTTCTGTCTGTTCGAACGCGCAGATCTCTGCTATTATACAACCTAGAGACAGCAAATTTGGGCAATAGGTTTACATATATCACACCTAACAGAAATTCAATTTAAATTGCGTATATCACGCCTGTATCCCTAAAAAAAATAGGTTATTTATTACTTAAGTGCTGTACTTGTTGCGTATGCTTGATATTAAGTGAATCTCTTGGCAATTGCAGGCAATATAAGCAATACTTTCCGACTGTTCTACTACATACATAAATACAGACAGAATGCCCACTGATAAATAGCCCAAAGGAAGGGAGAGAGAGAGAGTACACAGTAACAAATAGGCAAACATTAGTCAAATGCGTTGAAATTTATGCTAAAAATGCAATCAACTTGCGTTCCGCTCCAGCTATGGCCACCCAAGTGGCATTTGCTGCTCTATACTGGGTGCACTCACTTGTGGCCAAGATGTGAAGTTGGCTAACGAGCCAGACGAATGGCCAAATGCCTCGCGCTGTGTGTGTGTGTGTGCTCGTAACATAAAGTAGGTATCAATGTGCAGGCAAAGAGAGACGCCTCTGTCTCAAGTTCCGCGGAAACTGTGAATTTTCTTTTTAGGTTTTTTGATAAATTAACTCAAATAAATAAGATAATTGCGGAGCAGGCTCTCTTTTTCTCGCTCTCTCTCTGGTATTTTGTTGTTGCTTCTGTTGTATTTATGTTGCATGTTTCTACGCAATGTGTTGCAATTTTTATTGCCATAATTACACGCAATGCACATGCGGCAATTTGACGCATGAAAATTCCTTTGACTTGCTCCGCTACCAAATGCCATGTCAGCAGCAGCTAAATGCTGCAAATTTGCAGCACACACACACACACACACACACACACACACACTCACACACACACACATACATAACAGGGTTTGCATGTACGACGGCAAAGGGTAATTGTTATGGCATAATTGTTTCAATGGCACAGGGCGTTTAATTACGCTTTGCCAACTACTCCCCCAAAATACTACACAGAGAGAGAGAGAGAGAGAGAGACAGAGAGAGAGAGAGTTGGCAACTCGCAAAGGCATCGAGATTTAGTCAACAAGCGTTTCGCGTGCTGCGTATTGAATATTTAACTATACACAATTCTGCACAATCAGCAACATGATCTTGAGTAACCGAGCATTTACCCATATTCCCATCCTCCCATATCCCCCATATCTCCCTCTCTCTGTTCTTAAAATTGATTCTGTTTCACCTTTATTTAAAATTCTGTGGACAAAATAAGGCAACATTTAAAAAAAAAAAACAAAATTATTAGTTCAAGAGATTCAATTTTGTTGAAATTTGATAAACACGTGCGGCGCATTTTGTCAACCAAATTGGTAACGTTTATTGGCAATATCTTGAAAAACAAGGAAAAATTATTATTATTATTATTATTTCATTGTATACTTTTGCGATTTTAATGAAATTTTGTGTGCATATTATAAATAAATAAAATGTATTATATGCTTAGTTTCAATCGAGTTGGTAATGATTATTGAAACTATCTTTAAAAACAAAGAAATATTCGTATTATTTCATTGTATTCTTTTGCGATTTTAATGAAATTTTGTCAGCATTTTATGCTTAGTTTCATGACAATATTTTAAAAATTAATGAGGAAAATAAAAACATATGCAACATTTATGCCATATATCGCTTCCATATTATACAATGCATTACAATACAAATTATTTTCACATTTTGTGCATATAACAAATGTTTTTCGACCACTGTGCAGTGTGTTAAGATCGACAATCTCAGTGATTGAACTGTCATGACATTCGACTTTCGAACTCCATCGATCGCGTGCCCTACCTAACATACCTAACGTTACATTTACAATCTTCCATATAATTTCAGCTCATTTATTGTGTAATCTCTGCTAGGGCAGAGGCTGAGGCTGTGGCAGTTGCAAGTTGCAAGTTGCAAGTAGAGGAAAAGCAATGCAAAACCGAAGTCAATCCAGTCACTGGGGAAGAATGTTTCCCAGAATCGTGCTTGAATGCTGTTTGACAACAACACACACACATCCGCACACACACACACTCGCACACACACACACAGACACACACACAGACACACACACAGAGCGAGTTACTAAGTTGTAGCAAGTTGCAAGTCAATGCGGCAAAGAGAGAGAGAGAGAGAAAGGGAGAGCGGTTGCAACTTGCACAAATTTGCATAGTTGAACGCACGTCGACGGCAACGGCGCATTCCTAGCAGCAACTGTTGCTGCTGTCGATGATGAATGCAACTGCAACTGCAGCAGCAGCAGCAGCGGCAGCAGCAGCGACGCAACGGTGGCGGTGGCACATAAATTGCTGCACTGCGCTTATCAAACGGCAACATCTTGCACATAGATAAGCCAGACCCGGCTGCAACTGCTGCTGCTGCTGCCTGAGTAGGCCCCCCTTTTAATGGAATTTCACAAATTCAAATTGCCTGGCATCCTTTTAGCGCGCACCAGATTCAGATTCAGGTCCAGCAGCAGCAGCGGGAGCAGCCACGAGGCAAGTCGATTCCCGGTCAACAGCTGTGGCACACTTTCCGCACAGTTGGGGCAAGCAGCCGCCGTGTGGCAAGCGGCAGCAACATTTTATGCAAAATGCAGCGTGCAGCTAGATAATTTATCGCCTAATGACGTGCTGTTCTAAGGTTGCACAGCAGCGGCAGCAGAGCCACGTATGATAATAAAAAAGAAAAAAAAAAGAAAAAGAGAATAAAACTAAAATTTAAGTGAAATTTAAATGGCAACGGGGGCACGAACAGGAGCAGCAGCAGCAGCAGCAGCAGCGCCTACAACTAACACACAACAACAACAAACTATGCGGCATTCTATGCCAGCTCTGTCTCTCTTTCTCTCCTCTCCTCCTCTCTCTCCCTCTCTCTCGCATGAAGCATTCTTTGGCGCTGCGGCTGTCGCTTTGGGGGCGCTCAACGAGAATTTATGAATGTGCAAATGTGTACGACAATTTCGCGCATAAATGTAAGCTACAGCCTCCCCTGACCCTCTGCCATGCACCTCTTCCCCACCCCCTCTGTGCAGCAGCCGGTCAACTGAGGCAGCTGTGCCACACACACACCCACCGCAGCTCTGCGGCAAGCCAAGTGAGCGCGGAGGGGGAGGCAAGGAGGCGAATGCAAAGCAAGTCGAAGATGCGTGTGCACATTCTCCATGGCATTCCGCAGCAGCAGCAGCGGCAGCGGCATCATGTGGCAAGTTACTCTCTCTGTAACACAAACATACACAGAGAGAAGGAGAAAGAGTGAGAGGGGGAGAGGGAGAGGGGCAGAGGGGCAGAGGGGCAGAGGGAGCTGGCAGCGTATCTTGTATCTCAAGTTGCATGAGGAGCCGCATCTATCGATTGCGCCTGGCTGCCACAGTTCATTGTGCAGCGCGCACTGCACACTGTGCACATTTTACAATTTTACTCAAACAGTGCGGCACAACTGTCTGTGCACACCCTACACCCCTTATCCCCTATATTTCCCCTCCCCCCTTTTGGTATTTACAATGTTTTATTGTTGCGGCCATCTTTGGCAGCTCCAGCGTTATTTGGGTTAGTTCTCAGCTCCTCGCATAGTTTTACGTGCGTTTCCAATTGCAATTCGAACCAAAAATACCGCGAGATATTTATGAGAAAAGCCCTGTACCTCTAACCCCCCCCCCCCTCCTTCTCCTACTCTTCCTTCTCTGCCATTGTTTGCCCTATGCTGGCTCAATTGATTATACACTCTATATGCCCGGCATAGTGGAGTCGTGTAATTGAGTGGTTCAGTCTATGCTCGAAAATTTTGCTGCCAGCGCGCTGCGAACTAGTTAAGAGCACACACACACACACACGCACACTCTTTTGGCTAACACCCACACGGCATTAAGTTTGGCTAACAGCAATTGAAGGCACTTTAAACAATGGCGGCAGCAGAGCAGCGGCAGCAGCAGCAGCGGCGGCAGCATTTACTTTGCAAAAGTCAAAGATAAATTGCCTTTTAAACTGCAGGCTGCCTGTTTGTTTAGTTGCTTGCCAAAAGTCCTGAGCTTTGTTTGTTTGCAACTTCCCCCCTTCCCCCCTCCTCTTCCACACACACAGATAGAACACTCCCCTTCCCCTCTTCACTCCCATTCAATTGGCATATTTGTTTAACTTTTGGCGCTACAGAAATTTCCGAATAAATTGTCTTTGGCAATTTGCATTGCGAGCGGGCAAAGAACTCTCTGTTATCTATGTATATAAGGGATAGAGGGAGAGGGGAGAGAGGGGAACCCCCTCAGGACATTCGATTAAGTTGTAAAAGTTTATGGAGTAACGCCAAGCCTCGATTATATATGCATATATACCATATACATATACACGTTGTTAATTCCGAATTAGTTCGCTGGCGAAATTGAAGATGCCTTTTGGGTTTTGGGTTTTTGGCCGCCTTTGTCATTAAACCAAATCGATTTGAAAAGGCTTTCGCCCTTTGCACTGGCATAGCAGATATATCTACTGATTTAACGCCAAATTGGCCCTTCAAAATATACAATATTTTAAAGTTTCTGTACACCCCAAGCACTTAAAGTTTTATGCAAGCTCTGTGCAGCCTACGCAGTTCAAGTTTATGGCCAAACTTTGTATGGAACTATACAGTTTTTATGCAGTTTATTAGTTTCCAAATATATAATGCAGTTACAGTTCAAATTTCATATCAATAGTACTACAAACTTAGTAGCTATACAGCTTTAAAAGTGCTATAGCGCTGCAGTGCTTAAAAAAAAAATATTTTGTTTATGATATTGCAACACTATGGTCTTTATTGCGAAACTTTGTAAGGAATTGTATAGTTTTTATGCAGATTATCGCTTCGAAAATATTTAATGTAGTTACAGCTCAAATTTCATATCAATAGGACTACAAACTTAGCAGTTAAAGCTTTATATGTGCCCTAGCGTTTTAAAAAATCTTTGGTTTATGCAATTCCAACACTATGGTCTTTATTGCGAAACTTTCCAAGAAACTTTATAGTTTTTAAGCAGTTTATCAGTTCGAAAATATATAATGCAGTTACAGTTCAAATTTCATATCAATAGGAACAAACTTAGCAGTTAAACAGCTTTCTATGTGCCATAGCGCTGTAGTGCTTTAAAAAATCTTTTGTTTATGCAATTCCAACACTATGGTCTTCCCCCCCTCCCTCGTCAAGCACCGCAAAGTACCGTTACAAATACCTTCCGCTGGCAAATCATAGCAGCACTCTGCCGAGTTTGTCATAACAGCGGATAACCAAAATACAATATGCTATGCCATAAACGAATTCATTTCCGTTGAAATTTTTGGCAGGAACTTGCAGCAGTGCAAACACAGCTGTCTCTTTTGCCCCCTTTACCTACCCCTACCCCTTCTCGTTCTCACACTCCCTCAATAAATCATATTGCAAAATTTCCGTTCAATATTTTGTCCGATGGCGACGTAAACAAACAATAACAAATTGAAACACAGACAGTGCCGCAATTCCCAGTATATAATTCAGGCTGCTCCTGCTCCTCCTCCTGCTTCTTTTTGTGCACTCTGCTTTGTTTGGCATGTTTTTTTCTCTGCTCTCTTTTCTCGCTTTTCTGTTCTCTGTTCCGTTTTGTTTTCGACCACATTGTATGCTAAATGGCGCTGCTGAATTGCGGAATGTGGAAAATGCGTTTACCAACTCCCGCTGTCGGCAGCTTCGCATCGCATAGCGTCGCGTTGCGTTGCATTTTTAAATGGTTTAAACGTAAACCAATTTACCAATGACTCAATACAACTTCCCGGAATCCCAAAGCCAGAAAGGGAGAGGCGGACTCGGACATGGACATGGACATGGAGCAGTAGCTGGCGCACAGTGCAGTCAGCCTGCATTAAACCGAAATAAATAAATAAAAATGTTGAAAAGCGCTGAGCACTCGCTCTTCCCTTCTGGCCATGGGCTTGCTTGGTCAATAGTCAATGGCCAAATAGCAGAAAATAACAATGTTGCCAATAGCCAACGAACCAAACATCAACAGCAGCAGCAAAAGCAAAAGCAACAACTACCAAAACAATAAGAAAACCCACAAGCAGTGAACCCGTTGGTCAAGCGTTGCAAAGGGGGCGAGACGAAAAGAAAATTATAAAAATGTTTCAAGCTGAGTAAATACAGAAAGCCATACACACACACACACACACACACGCACACACGCGCGCACACACACACTCCGAGCCAGTTCGGTGGCTTATGGCCACAACCAACTTGGGGTAACCTGGCCCAGAACTCTTGGGCCAAAACGGAAGCCTGGCGAATTTTCATCAGCCACCGCAGCCGCAGCACATCAAGTGACCAACGTCATCGTCATCGTCATCGTCATCGTCATCGTCGTCGTCGTTGGGCTGCAACCAGCTGCAGTCAGCAGATTCTCTGCACAAGGTGTGGGCGTGTGCACGTTGGGCGTGGGCGTTGAGCAGTATAATGACTGACTGACTGAGTGAGTGACTGAGTGAGTGAGGAACTGACTGTATGCGGGCTGTGCAAGTGCTGAGTATGGAGTATGGTGCGTCCGACAATCATCAACACAATCGCATGAGTCGCTGCCATGGGCACAGTGGAGCAAGAGCACAAGTTCAATCGGTTAAATTAAATACTAATTGTATATATTTATTAAATTGATAACTTGCTTAAAATATGCTGCTCATTTATTTACCAATTAAAATCTGGAGTCGATTTTTAAAATCTTAAGCGAGATATCAACTAGAAATGTACATAGCAGACAATTTTTACATATTCAGAAATTTGAGTTATTGTTTTACTGTTTGGGTGTAGCTTTTATTACTCATTTCTATGCAATACTCAAGCTATATTGAAATTATTTGCATATTTTAAAATACACCTAGTAGTTTCATAAGCAATAAAAATAAAATCAGCTTGTTATAGAATGTTTCAACATGTTCTAAGCCCAAGAAAAAGATATAGTTCCGTTTACATATATTTTTCAGAGTAATTTTTCCTATAAATTTAATTTTAAGAAACACAAATCCAAAAAAAACACAATAAGTATAACTTAAGATCTCAACTATTGGCTTAAGTATAGAACTGCAATTTCTTACACATGTGGCCCACTGTGCGCTGCTCTCTCTCTCACTCTCTTACTCTCCTGCTGCCCTGAGGACTACAGCTATGATTTCTTAACCAACACTCGGCATTGCCTCTGGCCCATCGGAATGTTGTCCCACATCCCAGCAGAAGCAGCAGCAGCAGCAGCAGCAGTGGCGGCGTATCGTGCCCTCAGCTCGAAACTGAGCAAAGCGCGCTCTCGCTCCCGATTATTATGCATCATTTAACAGGCAACATTGTTGCAGTCAATGACTGTGAGCAGGCAGAGCAGGCGGAGCTGGAGGAGGAGAGTCGTCTCTGCCCGCGCCTCGACCTGTGCGCGCGCCCTGTGATGGGAGTGGTGCCTCCACTCCGGCGCTGACGGTGCTGGGTGCTGGGTGAGATGGGGGTGCTGGGAGAGTTGGGTGACGGGTGATGGGTGAAAGAGGCAACGTCACGAACATCGACAACGTCGTCAGCGACGAACGTGCCGCAAAATGTTTTACTGAATGCGAATTGCAAGAAAAATTATTGTTATTATGAGTTGCTAATTGAATGGAGTTGATGTGGACACACTGGCGGGGTAAATGGGGAGAAACAGGGAGGAAAAGGGAGGAGGAGGAGAAGGAGTCAGCGAAACGAAATGTTATTGTTGCTGTTGCTTCTGCTTGAGCTGCCGCTGCTGCTGCTGCTGCTGCTGGCATGCTACACTGAGCGAAAACGCTTCCCTGATTGATGTATTCAATGATGCGCCATTAGATGCGCTGACAATAATATGATATCAGAATCCTTTTAGAAAGGGGAGATGGGGGCCCTCATTGTGTGATCTGTCAGCGCTGTAAGCGAACCCTCGTCAAGTCTCGCTTTTCCTGACATGCTTTCCCTGGCATTTTCTCGCTGTGCACTCTCCCCCCCCCCTCCTCACCCTCCCATTCCACTTAACTGTGCAAATGTAAATAATCGTAAAATGTGCGACTACTACAATTGCCACGCCCCCGACCCGCCCTCCGGCCCTCCACAGGGTATGGCTTTGGGTTTTTGTAATCTCAGGTACGCGCCTGCCTGAACTGAGCTGGGAGTGTGTCCTGCTGACGCTACACTCATGTTATCCATGTCAAACTCATACATGATTCTCGATATTCTCCTCGTACTGTGCAGCGATTGCTGGCGAGGAGGTGGAGAGCTACCATGGTACATGCCATGCCAGGGCAAATGTCATGCGCATAATTTATTAAAAGATTCTCGAAAATGTTGGACAAACACACATACATACAGACAGACAGACACGTCTGCAGGTGAAATCTATTTGCATTTATCGTTGAGCTGGAAAATTGCAAAACTAAACTGCCAAACTGGCAAGCAAAGCGATTACAGAAGGGAACATTTTGCAGAGAGGAAAAATTGTATTGGAAAATTGCGAAAAACAAGTTGAGGAAAAGTGCGTTGCGTGCGATGAGAAAAGGAAAATCTATTATTTCATCAGCCTTTCAGCTGCAGAACTCAAGAGGCACATAGTGTTAACACTTATTCCCGTTTAATTTGGCTTTTATTGAAGTCGAAGATGTGAAAATTTTAAAAAATTTGTGTGAAGAAAGAAATTTTGTTTTAGTTTGCCATTTTTATTTCTTGACGTGCTGCTAGAACTAATTGGGAATTCTAGTGGAGCGCCAAAGAAAAAGAAATCTATTCAATATGCAAGCTCATCTTGCAAGAGTGAGCTACTGAGTAGAACTTATTCGTTACTGCGCTGCTAGAACTAGTTGAGAATTGTCGCCATTGGCGCCAAGGAAAAAGAACATATGACCAAGTTCTTTTCTTGTTTTATATAAATTTTGCATTGCATAGAGTTTAGTAATTTATTCAGTAATTTCAGTATTTTTTAATTAATTCCATTTTTAATTTGTTGAATTTTTCAACAAATGTTTTAGCTCTTTTTGGCTTTTTATTTGCTTTTTATTACGGTCAAAAACAGCTGTTTTCGGGTTCCCAAAAGTAGGCAGCACTGATTGCAATGGATTCGGGTAATTAATTTGTACAGTTCATCTGCATCGCACTTGGCCACCCGCTGCTGCTGCTGTTGTTGCTGCTGCTGCTGCTGCTGCTGTTGCTGCTGTTGCTGTTGCTGCTGCTGCTGTTGTTGCCACAAAAGTGCGGCAGTCAACACGTCACAACTTGAAGGGGCATTAGTGCGTAAGCATGCTGTAATCTAGAACTGCATCGAGGGGAGTCGACACACTGCCGACAGGCAAGCTGGTTAAGCTTGATGAGTGACCGAGCCAGGGCAGGAGAATCGACCATGGAACCGACCGGCCAACTAACCGAGCCAGACACTTGGCCAGTCAGTCAGCCAGTTGGCCAGTCAGCCAGTCAGTCAGGCAGTCAGCCTGGTCAAGTGGCGTCGCTGTACTTGTTAATTGCAGCGGAAGCACTCAATTAAAAGCGCGTGAAACGTGAAACGCCACCTGCGTTTGCAGCTGTGTGCGTGTGTGTATCTCTCTGTGTGTGTGTGTGTGAGTGTGTGTATCTGTGTGTGTCTCTCACTTTGTTTATATAGCGCGCCTGTCATTTAACGACTGCAATGGCAATGTGCAAATTAAGGCCACAGGAAACAAACAAATGCGGCGTAATCAAAAAGCGGTAAATAAACGATGCTGCAAATAGTTTTGTAGCCTCTAGGCATAGGGTAGTTTGGCAATATCCCAAGCAGAGAGTCCCTATTCCAATTTCTAGCCAACTTTAATCTCTTTGCAATTCTATTTGCCTGACTAATTGCAACGCTCTGCAAATAAATTCGCAATGAATTTCATTAGCTACGAAATGCATGTCAATAGTAGATACAAATGTATCTCAAGAGACGACGCGACGGCTGGTAAATAAGTTGAAATATATATGAGCTTAACTGATAGATTAAACATGGCTTAAATACAGATTTGAATAAATGCTCTAGAAAATGCATGAAATGCTGAGGCGCAGCCAACTTAACTCAACCAGGTGGCAACGCCAGCCTATACAATAAACTAATAAAATGCTAAAGAATTCGTAGCATACAGTTAACTTGAGAAGTATCTATAAAGATTACTTAAATAGTATCTATAAGGATTATTTGTAATATATATGTTATATAAGCGACATGTATCTGCCTAATAAACCCTAAGTTAATTTACTTCACAGGCGGCGCAGTTCATCAACCTCAATAAAGCTATTATATTATATAATATATGTGTATATACTATATAGCAGGCGTGGCTAGAGTTATTATCTATAAGCCGAGATCTAAAGTGCACAATTGATTGATCACTTGTTGGCACATTCATCAATGTTGGCTGAGCTGCTGCCAGTCGAGTTGTAGGCCAGTTACAGGCCACAGGTCAGAGAGAATGACAGACAGGCAGGCAGACAGGCAGAGAAGCAGTCCGGCAGGCAGACGGGCAGACAGACAGGCAGACAGACAGACAGACAGTCCGGCAGGCAGACAGACAGACAGACAGACCACAAGACAGACCAAGTGTGAGCAAAGTGTAGCGCGAATAAAATACACTGAAGGACGCTGGGCGTGACTTGTGCTGACATCATAAGGCTGATATGTCAGCACTTTCATTATCACACACATACACACACACACACACTCGCACACACGCACAAATTGATATCTTTGTTGCATGCAGCTGTTATGCCTTTTTGGAGGGTGTGTGTTGCACATGAATTATACGCACTGTGTGCCGCATAAATAATGCAGTTCATTATGTCATTTAGCGGCTGCTGCTGCTGCGGATGCAGCTCCACGATCTTAAGTGGATCACATGTCACAAGAGCAGCAGCAGCAGCAGCAGGTTGCTGATGTTGCTGCTGTTGCTGCTGTTGCTGCTGTTGCTGTTGTTGCTGCTGTTGCTGCTGCTGCTGCTGCTGCTGCTCCACGGAAATGAAGTTGTCAATGAGCCACTTCCACAATTTATAAGCGATGCTGTGGCCTGCCAAGATCTTAATTATGACTTGAGTAATGTGGAATAAACGATAAAGCGTGCACACGCAAATACACTGCAAGAAATGGGCACAAACAGACAGACAGGCAGAGACGTAGACTGCGACTGCGACTGCGACCGGCTACAGCGCCAGTTGGACAATCAAGTTCATAAATCAAGCAGATTCCCAGTATGGACATGAAAGTATTGCCAAAGGAATGAGAATGGGCATGAGTATGGGTACAGATACGGGGGCCTGAGTCTAAGGCAGGGCAAGGGGGCGAAGATGGGGGGAAACTGGTAACTGGCCAAACGACGACTCGTAAAACTGTCAAATAAAATGTGCAAATATTTTTGTGCATTTGCCAAATTTGCACAATTTAATTGTGGCAAAAGCATAAAAAACCGAAATATACAAATTTATGATTATTTTCTCATTCCCATTCCTGTTCTCTCTCTTTCTCTCTCTTGGTATTTTATTTTTTATGATTATTGCAGTCCAAAAATGTTTGCCGAATTGTCGTTTATGTCGCATTTCTAGAGATTTATGAAATCAATGTGAAACTTTTCTGTTATACAAATTTTCCACCAAGGATTCAGTGTGCAAAATTTCATTGTTGAAAATCAATTAATAGCTTAAAGCTAACAGCAGATGGAGCAGGAGGAGGAGGAGGGGGAGGTGCAGAAGGGAGAGCAGTGGGAGCAGCAGTAGGTAGCCTCAACCTCGGCTGATTCCTGCCATTTGGCGCGTTGTTTGCTGTCGGGCAATCAGCAGTAATCAACGTGTCCATTGGAGTGGGAGCGGGAGTGGGAGTGGGATTGAAAGTGGGCGTGGTCATGGGTCTGTGCTGCACTGCCTGTGCATAGTTGTTGTTGCTGCTGCTGTTGTTGGCCATTGGTGGCCATTAGTCTGGGCCAGACATTGCGTCGCACGTCTCACTGCGCAGGGCAATGTCGCCGAGCGAAGGAGCTGCTGTCGTTGCGATTTAATCGATTATACGATTTAATTGAACTAAAAACGCTTAATAAGCAATAAAAGTACACAATCTCACACACACACACACACACACATGCACCCTATGCCAGCAAACAAATTAAAAGTAACACTTAAAATTACACCACGTAGACGTTGGCTAATGAAGGCAACCAAGCAACCAATTGCTGCCCCTCCTCGCCCCCTCCTCGCACCACACTCCAATTTCATTCACTCTGTCTTACAGTTTCTGCTCTCTTGACCCCTTGACCCCTTTGGGAGCAGCCCTCGCTGTACCTTTGGCAATTACACATTGGTAATAAAATTTTATTTTTCATGGAATGAAATTTTGTGAGCCGGCACTTGCCACACGCTGCTTGCAACTTGCCACACGCTTTAGCCGGGCCGCAATCAGCACTAATATAAGCGGGGAAAATAAAAATATATATATTTACCATATATAGGGAAAATTGGATTAAAGAAAACTGCCGAGAAAAACAAGCAGACAGAGAAAAACAAACAGTTCGAAGTGCAAATACTCTAAACAATGTGCTAAATTATATTATACGTATATATATCTTTGTACTAATCTGGCATTAGTAAAGTAATATGGCGTCCAAGCTTGGACGATGCCACAAACTTAATGGCCTGGCCGTTATAGCCTCTAGTAGTATATGTATGTATGGCAGGGGCGGCGTGTTTGGTCAAAGTTTAAATGCTTTTAAACGTAAACATTTATCAAATTTTTAATTTTATTATGTAACTCACATTTCATAGTGTGGGTATATGTCAGCTTTAATGTTACGTGTCTGTGTGTACTACGTGTGTGTGTGTGTGTGTTGATGGTTTTTGTGGCCAGCAAACTAGAGAATTCTGATGGACAGCATTAAGAGATTAAAACGAAATCTCTTGCAAATGGGCAGGGTAATTATGAGTGTGTTGCCATGGCAGCTAAGCACAACATCCATTGATGTACACACACACACACACACACCCACACAGACACACACACACCCACACAGACACACACACACCCACACAGACACCCACAAACACGTAGTCCTTGTGTCTAGAGACTCATTCGAGCAGTAAAATCAACTTAATTGCAATTTGGGCACTCGCCATCGCTCCCACAGAGCTCAACTGTGCAAATAATCTAATCGAAATCAAATAGACAGCAATTAATTATCAACTTTAAATATTTACAAGCTTATTAAACACACACTTACACACTAATTTCTTAGTTCATTATTAAGTGTAACTCGATATGATGTCGTAGGTTTTTTGCAAAACACTTGTCTATTTGCTCAACACTTGCCAAGACGGCCATAAAATTCAAATTAAATAAGAAACACAATGGGGTTTGCTGTAAACTCATTTCCCCATTTTGGAAACAAACCTCTAACACCTTGATTAAATGAAAAAAAAAAATAAAAAAAATTAGAATAAAGTAAAGTAAAGTTCAATGAACGTGAGGCGTGTGCGTAGATTTATAGACGATGACGATGACGATGGCGATAGCAATTGCCAGCGAGAGTGCTTTAAATTTAGACAAACAAATATAGACACAGACATACAGTGTGCTGACTAACGAAAATAATTCCAGTGTATGTGTGTGTGTGTGTGTGCGGTGTGTGTGTGTGGGTGATTTCTAACGTCTGGCATATGTGAAATTTTGTACGATGTGGCGTATGCGTAATATGCAATTTGTTCTACAGCTGCTGGCAAATTGCAATGCAAACAAACAAACTAACACAATCATACACACACAAACACATATAGAGAGACAGGCACACACACACACACACACGCACACTGTGGCAGAGCTTATGACAGGCGACATATTGCCTGGCTTGCAATTTGTTGTTGTTGCCGTCGCCGTTGCCGTTGCCATTGCTGTTGTTGTTTAAATACACTTGCGAAGGGTTTGACAGCTCTCTGGGCAAGTGTGTAACATGTTGAAGTAGACAAAACTAATACTAGCAGGCCACTATATATACATATATACGTATATATATGCTTGATTAGCATGACAAATTGGCAACGAGTGTTGTTTTTTCAATATTTTCATTCGAGAACGCACAGAAAAATGCAATATTTATTTATTATATTGCTTAAAACTGCTGTAGTTTTTTTATTTCTTATTTTTATATTGCTTGAAACAGCAGTATTTATTTATTTTATAACTTGAAGGTGCAGTATTTATTTATTTAATTGCTTAAGATTGCAGTATTTTAATATTTATTATTTTGTATATTATTTTTAACTGCAGAATTAATTTATTATTTTTTGTATTATTAAAAACTACAGTAGTTATTTATTAATTATTTAGAATATTTTTAAGAACTGCAATATTTACTTATTTATTATTTAATAAATTAGTCATACAATCGATCTGTGAGTGTAATCGATAGGCAATCGATATGTTGAACTGCCTTTCCTTTTTGCTGCTGCATATTTATTTTTTGTATATTTTGTTACTATGCGTTTTTGTTGTTGTTGTTTTGCACTGGTAATGCAATAGTCGTTGTGACAAATACAAAACAAACAAAAAATACCGTTATTCGGCGCCTTTAATGGCGTTCATTAACCGTTCGTAATTGGAATTGCTGCAGCAGCAGCAGCAGCAGCAGCAGCAGCAGAGGCAGCACTGGCTACGGATAATCCTGCCAGCAGTCAAGCGTTGTATAAACAAATTAATGTTAAATAATATAAAACAACAAGAGCACGAAAATTGCATTTATATGTGCGTGTGTGTGTGTAAGTTTGTGTGTGTGTAAGTTTGTGTGTGTGTGAGTGCCTGTTATAATGTTATTATAGGTCCGAGAGCCGCAGCCACAAGTAAATAATGCAATAATACAAATAATTCAATAATAATATCGTCAACATAATGAAAGGCCAAAAGCACAGGGAGTGGGGGGGAAGGAAGTGACAGGCAGGCAGGCTGAGAGAGGGGAAGGGCCAAGGGAAAGGGCGGTATGGCTGCCAGCGATGTAGGCAACAATGGAATGAAAGGCTTAATGTGCACACATAATTGAACGCGAGAGGAGACGCAGCAGCAGGAAGAATGTGGAGCTGCAGAACGGGCAAGGGTTGATGAATGTAAGGAGGGCAAGGGAAGGTGGGTAGTGGCAACGGGGTATGCATTATTAAATGCACATGAGTTAAAACAGTAAAAATCAATAAAACTGACTCGAACGATGAAGTTATACATGTAGATAGCAGCGTGTTACACATCGAATCGTTTAGGCTAGATACATCAGCAGAAGGAGGAGCAGGAGCAGCAGGAGGGGAAGGGTGAATCGGAAGGGCAATAGATAGCGATTGACGTGGCTGGGGAGCTGCCTGCCTGGCTCCCTGGCTGGCTGCCTGGCTGGCAACTTGTTTCGAGGCGGAAATGGCGTGCAAAGTGAAGCGGATGCGAGCGTTTGCAAAATGGGAGTAAAACGCACCACAGCAGCGCACTCTGACACCAGACCCTCTCCTCCGCGCTCCCCTTTCCCCTCTTCCCCTACCTTCCCTACACTACACTCATCCCCTCTGCTGCCGCTCTCAACCTCAGCCCAGTCCCATACAGCCAGCCAGCCGATTGCAGTTGAATAACCTCAACGATGTGTGTGTGTGCGCTAGGATTTCTCATACGCCCCGTAAGCAGCCACGCAGACACACACACACAAAGAGAGAGAGAGAGAGAGGGAGAGAGAAAGAGGGGGAGCAGTGGGAGAGAGAGCGACAGCCTGCGAGAGATTATTAAGTATGAGGCTCAGTCAGGCATTTGCCATTACGCCGTTTTGGTGGAGGCTACTTCATTACGGTGCGTGTTGGGTTAACACACACACAGAGAGACACACACACACACACACACACACACACAGAGACATATGTATGTAGATATGGCCGGGTACTGTGCCAACGTAAACACAGTTAAGGGCAAACGGTAGGCGTGGCAGTAAGTCAGTTAATATAGCAGCTATAGTCGAGGCTCGGCCAGGGCCCTGGGCCTGGGCCTGGGCTTGTTGGTTTGGCAGACAGTTGGGTGAAAAAAACCACACAAAAAAAAAAGAAGAAGAAAAACACACACATACACACACACACACTGGCAGTGGAAAAACAACTCGCAGCTATGCGAAATAAAAGTCAACTTAAGCGCCTTTCAGGCTTTTTAGTTCAGCAGCAGCAGCAGCAGCAAAAAGCAACAATAACAACAGCAACAGAAAGCAGCAGCATAACATGGCCAATAAGCAGGCCAGCAGAGGGAAGAGGTGCCTGACAGGGGGGAGGGGGGCAGTACAGGCTACTGCCAACTTGCAGGAGCGGGAGAGAGAGCACAATTAACACGTGGTTTGAGTTTGACACTCGCCCGATTTGCCACTGAGCTGGCACGGCTTTTGCTTTTGTATATATCTCATTATGGCCTTAACTGCGTGTGCGTGTATGTGTGAGTGTGTGTGTCTGTGTGCGTGTATCATCTCTGTGTGTATGTGTGTGCGTGCTATTTACGCATTTTCGCCCTGTTTGTTGTCGCCGTTGAGAGCTAATGAAAAGCGGAAATGAAACTTTTGTATTAAACAAGCAGACGTTGTCGCGCTGTAAGCCTACCCCTTCTCCCCCTGCCCCCCTCCTGCCCCCCTCCTGGCCACGCCCCCTACCCCAAACAGACCACTCAATCCTCTCCTTTTTTCCCCCTTTGCTTGCTCCCCCAAAGCTTGTTGTGTGTGTTTGTGTGTGTGTGTATAAGGGCGTGTTTGTTGTTTGTTTTCTTCATGTCAGCCTAAATGTCTTTCATCTGGCGTGCAGTTTACATTTTAAAAACAACACACACACAGACAACACACACACACACACACGCCCACAGCGCTGACAAAAGCGCAGATTGCGTATACGCCGCGTGCGCCAACCCAAAAAATTGCGAACGTTTTAGAATGTGCGCGGATTAAATGAAGTCCTATTATAATAAAGTAATTTCTAGCACTCGACTACAAAAACACACACACACACGGCCAACACAAACTCCTACACACACACACACACATCCACACACACACCTCCATGGTGTGGATAAGTTGGGACTACGCTTGCCTTCGCTCGCGGCTAAAAACTAAAATTGTAAAAAGGCGCTGCGGTATTAACTGCCCTGCCTGGTGAATCTGAAGCTGCAGCTACAACTGAGTGTGCGTGTGTGTGTCTCTGTGTGTGTGCGAAATAAGCCAAGTCTTGTGGCGCCCCCCCCCCCAAAAAAAAAGGAAAATAAATAAGAGAAAAAATGAAGGAAAACCAACAGCAACTGCGTGTTAATGTGCACACCAAAAAAGACAAAGCAAAGCTGCGTGCTAAAGACTTTTAAATACACTGCTTTTAAAAGAAGTATGACCGTTTTAATACGCAATAAAATACTGACAATCGGCAGTTGAATAGAGATAAGCAAATTTAATATATATAGATGAAAACAAAGGGTTCTTGAAAGTATTTGAAATATTTTTTTAAATCTGGAAAATTCTTGACATTATTTCAAATACTTATTTCCATCTATATACACATCTCTAAGATCCTGTTTCATATATGTATATATTATATATCATATCTATCTACATTTTATCGATGCTTTTTATGGGTTCCTAAGGATTAATCTATGTGCATGCCGAAAGAGAAAGTTGTAGCTAAAATACTTTGCCTGATAAAAGACAATAATCGTTTCAGAACATGTGATCGGTGTAATCGATAGTCTAAACGATAGTTTCTCAGCACCACTGCAAGATCTTAGAATATTTATATATCCAAATAATATTTTGATACTCAAAGCTGACCCTTTTCTTTTTGCATAGAGGAATGTCACTTTTTTTCTATCCCTAATTAAATCTGAAAGTTTCTGTGTAGTGCAAGAGAGTATCCACTTAATAGTGTAACCCCTTGCAAGAGTATTTCCACACACAGAGCGAAGAGATAGCAATTCGCACTTGCTTGGGTGGGTGAGTTGCTGGCATAACAAAAGACCTCGAAAAATATATATGTATATATAGAGAATGAAAAGAAATGTTGAAACATTTTTTATGCAAATAACATTCCATTTAGTTAGCCCGGGGGGGAGGAATACGTATTTGCCCAAAAAATGTGCAGAGCGAGGCAAATATTAAACGAAAACTAAATAAAAATTAATTGAATTAAGCGACCCGTCGCGTCGCAGCATCGCAGCGCAGCACAAAAAGAAAAACCTGAATATAACGAGTAGAAAAGTAAAAGAAAAAAAAAGAGAAGAAGAAGAGAACTTTTGTAATAATGTGCAGCAGAGTGTAAATGTTTCCCCCCCTACGAGAAATAAAATAAAATACCGCAAAGGATGTGGGCAGCAAAAAGCAAAGTAGATGAGATTTGAAGACAAATAAGACAATTGAAAATGCGATTAAAATTCTCGACATAAACAAATATGTATATCGAAATAGCTAAGGGCATAAATGGATTTTATTCTATGCAATTTATTTATGATATTTGAGCAATGCAGTTATAAATAAATGCCTGCATAACTTTAATTACATTTATGGTTTTCTTTTTTACAGTAAAATAAATTTAGAAATAAATTCTTGCATAACTTTAATTATATTTTCTTTTTTAGGCAAAATAAATTCTTGCATAACTTTGATTACATTTATCCTTTTTTTCTTAAAGTAAAATAAACTTGACTAAAACTAAAAACAAATTATGCCCACGTCATTGCAATCTCAGCAGCTTGTTATCCACAAGTTCCACAGTTCCAGAGCCCAAGGCGGCACAGCAGCAGCAGCAGCAGCGGCGGCGTCGGCTCATGTTGCCATTGCAAATGACGCCATCTTGACAGAGACAACAGCAGCAGCAGCAGCAGCGGCAACTGCACAAGTTGTCTACCTGATAGCTTTATGTGTGTGTGTGTGAGTGTGCGTATCTGTGTGTATTATGACTCTGCTTGTAGGTTTGGGCAGACGCATTGCCAGACAAATGCGCGTCAAGTTGACTGCATGTCTCGAGGCAAGTCATTCACATTCGTCATCGAGCGGGCAGGCAGGGGCAGGGGCAGGGGCAGCCAGTGAGGCAGTCAGTCAGGCCAAGAGCCCCAGACATACGCTCTCTCTCTCGCTCTCTCTCTGCACTGCTGCTGCTGCAGTTTCAGCTGCTGCCAAGGTGCCAAATGGCAACACCCACATGCGCCCCTCATGCGCAGCTGGAGTTGCAGTCGCAGTCGCCATCGGAGTTGGAGTTAAGCTTGAGAGGGGTGCGGAGTGCGGGGTAGCCTGTTCCCAGTAGCAACATCATCGCTGTTATTAATTTAACGCAATGCACACACACACACACACACACACGCATAGAGTTGCCACAGCCCACGCCCCACGCCAGCTGCCAGTTGCAGCTTTAAGTTGTTGCTGGCGCGTATTTTGGTAGCTGCAGCTTGTATACACGTTTGTTGGCCAAATGAGTGTGGCCAAATGAGCCTATGGCCAACATAGAGCGGGCTGGCAGCCAAGAGGAGCCAGGCTTGATAGGGGCGACAAACTTTGGGCGTACTTAAATTGCCGTTTAAGCATTTTTTATGAGCATAATTTATCAAAGTTGCGTTAATAATTTTACAAACACACTCGCACACACACACAGTGGGATTTTTTCTTTATGTGGGCCGTTATTACCACTGTTGTTGTTGTTGCTGTTGCTGGTGACATAAAGCAGCAAAGGAAGCAGCAGAAGGGGAAAATGAGAGAGAAAAAGTGTAGAAAATAAAGCATTGCAATTTAATTTGCATAAATTGAGCTTGGGCAAACGCCGCAGCAGCCGCAGGGGCAGGAGGAGGATGGCAAAAAAATACCAGAAAAATACCGTAAAAGCTAAAATAATTTCCAAGCTTAGTTGCCTAAAACTGCAGCCGACAAGCAAAGCAGAGCAGAGCAGAGGGACAACAGCAACAACAGCAGGAGGACAGCCAGCAAGGGTTCTCCGTGGCAATTTCGAAGCCTCCTGCTCCTGCTCCTGCTCCTACTCCTCTTCCTGCTGCCTCTCCTGCTTCCCCTGCTCATTTTGCATGCCACAAAGCAGTGTAGAAAAGTCGAGATAGTGGCCAAGGGGTGTGGCAAAGGGAGCAGGGGCTGGCAAGCACATCATTTGAAGAATTATGTTAAAATATGCGACTCGTCCTTTTTCTGCTTATGCTGCAAAAGGGTTGTGGCACACAAAGCGAAAGTGCGAGAGAGAGAGAGAGAGAAAGCTGCAGGCGTTACCATACCGCATTTTGCAAGGAATTTTGCTTTCCAAAGTTCTGTGAGAAATTTCATTATTAACCCAAAAAAAAAAAGGAAGAGTAAAGAGTGAGTAAAGAGTGAGCAAAAGAATAAGCCGGAAAAAACAGCATGTTTCGTGAGCATGTCGAGTGCAGCACGCTGATAAGAGAGCAGAGCAGCCTGATCCGGCAACGTTCAACGTTATTAACTCCCGCATAAACAGTTGAATCAAGCTCATTTCAGTCTTATCATATTTATAGTCATAATACAGTTTAGTTCAGTTCAGTTCTCATCTGCATAAAGCGATGAGCAGCTTAGCTAAAAGAAGTCAAGAAGTCAAGCGGCGGAAAGAAAGACTTTCCCTGAAAAGCGAAACTTGAGAGAGAGAGAGAGAGGAAGAGCGAGAGCGTTGCCACTGCGTTTTGGCCATTTGCATTTAGATGTTCCTTTTCATTTTCAGTTTCGAAACGGGCTTAGCCCTTTTCGCATGCCTAATCCCTAATTAAGTCATGCACTCTGCGAATTCCAATTAAGCTGATAACAATTTCTGATTAGTTGCACTTCAGACACCTCTCTCTCCCTCTCTCCCTCTCTCTCTCTCTCTCGGTGTGTGTGTGTGTTTTCTCGCTCTCTCCCTCTCTCCCTATTGGTTATTAATCTGGACAGCATCTTAATTAGCAACATGTCAAATTTATCTAGGTATACTGCATCTTTCAGTGACCAAAGACACAAATTGCATAGAGAGAGAGAGAGAGAGAGGCGGCAATTTGTTGCTGATATTGCTCTACCAAGTTTATATGCTACGTTTATGTGAATTCTTGCTTATAGGAAAAGGAAAATAAATTCTAATCTTATTTTAATAGTTTTTTTTATAAATAAATAGTGCAGAAACAAACGCTGAAAGTTGTTTTTTATTTTTTACTTTAGTTTAAGCGATGTTTGCTTTTGCCTGCGAGCGCAGTGTTGCCACCTAATTGCACCTTGTTAAGTTGGCTGTGCCTTAGAGCCACAATTCATGTAGAGATGCTGCGCATAAACGTAGTTAAAATTGCATTACAAGCTGCAATTGGGCTTTTTCCAGCAGTTTTTCAACAATTTCTCAGGCAATTGAGCTGAACTGTGAACTGTGAAACGAGTGAGGGAGTGAGAGAGGGAGAGAGTGCGAGAGAGAGAGGGAGAGAGAGAGAGAAAGAGTGTGCGAGATGAGCGTGCCAGGCAGCTGAGCAACTGGAATCGAGTGTTGTTTTTTCGGTTGGTTCGTTAGGGTCGTTTGTATGGCCTCAGCTCAGCGCAAGGTTCATTGGCCTACAGACACACACACACACACAGGCGCTCACACATACACTCACACACACACAGGCACACTCTCAGCAGGCGCAGCACTTATGAGCACATCAAAATGCAACGAAACCTATCCTAATAAATTTGTGCTTGATGCGCTTTCATGTTGTTACCTGCGCCCCGATGCCTGCAACTCGCGCGCTATCTCGCTCGCTCGCTCACGCTGCAAGCGTGTGTGTGTGCTACCCCTGTGTATACACACACCAACACACACACACACACACATACACTGAGGGAGAGACTAAAGTTTATTGCATTGCGACATTTGAGCTTCAACACTCGACACGATGTCTGAAGTCTGCTCTGGCTACGGTTGTGGCTGCTGCTGCTGCTACTGTTGTTGCTGCTGCTGCTGTTGCTACTGCTGCTGCTGTTGCTATTCCTGCTGCGGTTCCAGCAGTGCTCTTCCTGTTGCCCTGTCCTCTCCCCCTCTCTACCCCAGCCCGCTCAACACTCCCCCAAAGCGAAGGGTTGCAAAGCTCTCGCATTGCATTTGGCTGAAGCCCGCAGCAGCAGCGGCATAACAATGGTGCTTATGTAATATATAACCTTCTCCTTATGTGCGTCTATAGGTGTCTGTGTGCGTGCGTGTGCGTGTGCATGTACGTGTGTGTGTGTGTGCGGCACATTGGTGCGTACGCTGCGGAATCCTTATGAATCCTTGCTCGCACTTCGCAATTTTTGTGTGTGTGTTGTTTAACTTAATAAACACGACAGCAACAGCAACGCGACAGACAAACAAAGCAGCAGCAGCAACAACAGCAGCAGCAGCAACAACAACAACAGCAGCAACAACAGCAACCAGAAAACATTACCAAGTCCTGCCATCTGTCATAGATACTGTCAGTTTTGTATTGATTTTCGAAACGCCAAAAGCAAATGACAAGCAAAGGACAAGCAGGGGACAAGCAGGGGACAAGCAGGGGACAGGGAACTAGGGACGCCGCCAATTGGCAACAATGAACTTGGTCATTCAGTCTATGCTGGTCGAAGTGGCGGCAGCTCATCCCACTGCATTGGTTTACCTGAATATTTACGTGTACGTACGACTTGTAAATAATACAGAATGCAAATAGTGGCAATGTGGATGAGACGAGGGCAGGAGAGGAGAGGAGAGGAGTAGGGAATCGGGAGTCAAGCCAAAACCACTTTTAACGCATTAACGTCACTTTAGACTCACACACACACACGCACACACAGACAGCCGCAGAGTCGCACAAGCAGGCACTTAGGCCCTCATGGCGTATACGTGATATGGGCAGGCAGCCAATACAAGCCATCAGGCAGGCAGCTCCATTTCAATGCAAACAATGGCTAATAGTGCTAAAACTTACTCCCACAATACACGCACACACACACACAGCGGCAACACACAGCAGCACACACACTCAACCGCACATTGGCATTGTCAATATTTGCAACAGTCAACGATGACGCTGCCACCGACGACGACGACGACGTCACTCAGTGGCAACTTAAGCTAACAACAGTGAAACAACAGCAACAATAACAGCAGCAACAACAGCAGCAGCAACAACAGCAACAACAGCAGCAGCAGCAACAGCAACAACAACAGCAGAGTGAACCACAGGAACAAGAACAAGCACAACATTAGCAACATTCACAGAAACACACACACTCGCACACACAACACACACACACTCGCACAACATGTTCAACAACATATTGATCAATGCATTTCAATAAGCCAACGACAGTTGCTGACGCCAGGCAGCAGCAGCAACAGCAACAACAACAATCGAGCAGCGAGCACCGACAACCACGAACCGCAGCGACAGCAACAACAGCAGCAGCAGCAACAACAGCAGCAGCAGCAGCTTCAGCAGCAACAATCAACAGCCACAGCCGTAACAGCAGCAACAACAACAGCAACAACAGCAGCAACAATCAACAGCAGCAGCAACAACAGCAGCAGCAACAACAACAACAGCAGCAACCACTAACTGACTGCCAGGCAAAGCTAGACAGAGTGTAATAGAGACAGAGATGGGGGGAGGGGAGAGAGCAAGCTGGAGGAGCAGCTCAAGTAGTCGCAGCAAGATCGCCACGCTAGGGCCCGCTTCCTCCTCTTCCTCCCCCTCCCCCCGCCCGCCCTTGCCCTGCAGCCACTGCACTGCACGCTTCAACTTCAATTGTTTGCATTAAAATTGCACTTGAAGTTCGACAAGTGCAGCGCGCTGCTGCAGTCGCAGAAAACCCAAGCGTATCTAAAATAGCTGGGTTAAAAATTGTTTGATAACATGAAAACAAGGCAGGGCAGCAAAGGGAGAGAGAGAGAGAGAGCGAGAGAGACAGAGAGAGATAGAGAGCGAGCAAAATGCCCTAGACTAGTCTAGGCTGCTGCTACGACGCTGGCTGTGGTTGGCGGCTGCTGCTGCTGCTGATGTTAAGTAAATATGCAAATAAAAATAACAACAAGACGACAACTTGGCAGCAGCAACAAGAGCACAAACAACAGCAGCAGCAGCAACAGCAGCAGCAGCAACATCAAGTTGACTCGTCAAGTCAGTGTGACAAGATGAGTAAATGATACAAAAACTATGAGCACAGCAGCAGCGCTTCAAGTTGCCCAAAGAGCTAAGAGATAGTGCGAGAGCGAGATGGAGAAAGAAGTAGGAAAGGAAGAGGGAGAGAGAGAGAGAGAGTGCCTGCCAGAGATGAAAATTGTCACAAGGACTGCAAAATGTGGCACAGCAGCAATTGCAATTTCAATCTGTCATTTCAGTGGGCAACAACCCACAACATTTTGCAGGTTTATTTCCAGGAAATTTCTTTAAAGAGTGACACATGCTAGACACACACAGGACATATCATAGACATCAGGACATACATAGAAAATCTGTACTAGTAGTAACTGCATATAGTCATAAATTGCGAGCAATAAACGAATTTGATAGCAATATGAAAGCAGTATCAATTTACAGGATGGAAGGGGGCGTGGCAAAATAGTCTAAAATCCACAGGCAATACAAATAAACATTCCCATCAAATTTTATGGCTCTAGCTATGCTAATCTCTGAGTTCCAAGCGTTCAAACAGACATATAAGCTAAATAATACTAAGTAAGACTATTTTGGAGGTAAAGAACTTTGGAATTGCCTTACAAATAAATCTACTTAAAAATACCACTACTATAGAGAGCACAATACCTGCTTTTCTATTGAGTTTAAACTGTTTTCCCTCAGGCTTCTCTAATTGATATCATTACAAATGCGACACAGCTGCTGCTTCCCCTTTCCCTCTCCCTCTCCTATTCCTAACCCATTCAATCCACTGCCTTTTAGTGCATCCATTATTCATTGGCTTTCTTGCATTTGTCCTGGCTTGCCGCAATGATTTCTACTTTAAATATATCAAGCAAACATTTGCGACTCTCTCACATACATACTACATACTCTATAAGCCAGAAATGCATTAGCATGAAAATAAACATTCTGATTGTGCGAGTGCGAGAGAAAAATTGGTAAAATGGAAATGGAAAATGTGAGGGGGAGGGGGAAATTGCTCTGGTTCGGCATGTTGTTGATGTTGCGAATGTTTTTCCAAATGGTCATTTATCATGCTCAAACTCTTGGCACTGGCAAACAACTGGCAACTGATTTCTAGAATTGACTTTCCCTCTCTATTGCTCTCTCTCTCCCTCTCTCTCCCACTCTGTTTCTCTTGCAGACATTCCAAAAGGAAGCCAATGTATAAAATGTTAAGCGTTCTCATACTACTCGAGGCAAAAACTTTTGGTCATGACAACTTCCCCCGTTTCCGGCTTCGAGCTCTGTCTGCGGCATCTCTTCGTCTCCCCCTCTCTCTTTCTCTCTGAGGAACTTTTGCTAACTGCTTGAAATTATGAAAGTTTTTCTGTTGCTGCATTTGGCCATGGCCAAGATGTTGTTAACATTTGCATTCTCTCTCTCTCTCTCTCGCTCTGTGTGTAATCCAATCAAACTTCATTATTATAATGCCATCAACTGAAGCGCATACAATGCAAACTGCACTCAAATAGAGGCAGACAGGCGGGAGGGGCGTGGCAGGCAGGCAGACAGAGACGGAGAGGGAAAGAGAGAGAGAGAGAGGCAGAGCTGGCAAAAGTTAAAGAAAATATTGCGTTACATTGCAAATCGAATTTGTGTCGCTCGCACGCTTTATGGCCAAGTGGCTTAAGCCAGCAGCAGCAGCAGCAGCAACAACAACACAGGCAGCAACAACAACAACAACAACTCAGACAACAACAACAACAACAACAACAATGGCAACAACTGCAACAATAGGCTGGCAAGTGGCTTTAAACAAAAGCAAATGCCGAGGATGTGACGACGTCGTCGTCGAGGATGACATGAAAGAGACACATGGTATTGCTCTCGCTCTCGACCATGGCCTACGACAACGTGATTTTCAGTAAGTTTTACTTGCCGGCTGTGTGTGTTGGGGTGTGTGTGGTGTGTGTGGTGTGTGCTGGTGTGTGTGGTCGTCTGTCAATTGAGCCGCTGCTGCAATTGCATTAACCCTAAGCAGCCGTATAAAACACGCTGCTCTCTGTCTCCCTCTCTCTCTCTTGCTTGCTACCTGTCTGCCTTGCCCCTCGCTCAGTCTCGCACTCTCCCTTTTGCTCTCTTTGCCTCTTCTCCTCTCCCTCTTTAATGCAGCTCTTGCCTGCTGCTTTGCGCTCTCTTGATTTACGCTACATTGCAGCATGACGTCAAATTGTAGCTGCAACATGCAGACAACAACAACAGCAGCAAAACTACTTAACAAATAAACCCGAAACACAGCATACCACTGTCTCTGTCTCTCCTTCTATTCCTGTCTCTGTCTCTCTCTCTCTCTATGTGTGGGAGTACCCCAAACTGAACTGCGACGCAGTTTACAGCGTACCCGCTGCTTCTACAAAGAACTCGACTTTTTGGCAGCTTACCCATTCCCCACTCTCTCTCTCTCTCTCTCTCTCTGCGCTAAGACATCATGGCAGGCGTTGAAGGGGGGCAGGGTAGTACCCCAAGCAGAGAACGGGGTTTTATTGCCTTATCGAATTTTATGGCTTTATTGAGCCTTGTAATGGGTGGGCGTGGCTAAGTAACGTAGTTTCCATTGGAAATTGACAAAGCACTGACTATTAAGTGCTTCCCTTCTTCAGAAGAGGCAAAAGAAGATGCAGGAAAAGAAGGGGATGCAGAAAATGGAAAATGTAAGAAAAGTAGCAAAAATTCAAGAGGGAGAAACTTCACAAGTTTCGTCGTTTTGTCGTATTTTTGGAGAATTTTGAAAGTAAATGAAATAAAACTTAAGCTGCATTAGGATTGCAATAAGCTTAAAGGAATCTTAAGAGTAGTCGGAGTAGGCCTTGCCTGCAAACACTCTGCAATTAATCTAGTTAACTATATATATTATACAGTAATAAATTAGGCAAATTTCAGAGCACACACTTTAAAGACAAGTTAGTAGGGGAACTACAGTCCAGGGAGACAAATGACATTTGCAGGGAACCAGGGCAGGGCACTACCTCCGGTTATGGCTTGAACCCGGTCTACAAGTCCGGCTCTAGCTTGCTCTACACCCGCTTGGGCATTTTGGCAACGCAATAACATCATTTTTTTTTTCCTCCCTACGCTTTGTTCAGGCTGCTCCTGGTACAGAGCGAAAATAAAACGAATAAACAGCAAGAGAGAGTGCAAAAAAAAAGCAGAAAGCACAGTGGGCCGGGGAGCACACGCTTAATGAAGCAACCCTTAAAATTTGGCACGTTTCGTTGGCTGCCAACGAAAAGGAAAACGAAAATGAAATGCGAGTGCAATGAACTCGCTTCATTTAAATAGATTATATGTTCTTGTTCTTCTTGTTGTTGATTTCTACTGGTTTTATGCATTATCAATGCGTTGAAAAGTTGAAAAATTAAATCATTGGAATTGCCATTAATTTCCAAAAGCACTCAAAGACAAACACGCATGTTTATAGCATCTATACACTCTATAAATGGGTTTATGCCATGTACTAAAAGTATTTATGAAATACATGTAATGAAAATTCATGCAAAGCTATTAGTAGAGCTGCCAGATGGGCTTAAAATAAAACCATGCTGTTTGCAGTTAGCTTTTTATAATAGAAGAAATAATATAAAATTGTTTTAATAATTGAAAGTGCAAAGCAAACCCTATAGGCAATGTCGCTAAGTGCGGAAACAATCGTTAAAATTTATTATTATTTTTTTTTTTTCATACACTTTCATTCACTTTTATTTTAGCGACCTTTCTTTATCTTACACGCACAGTGTTGCCATCTATTTAAAACACTATTAAGTTGGCTGCGCCTTCGCATGCATAAAAAGAATTCATTCTAATGAATTTACTGCTAAATGCACACACTATTCTACAAAATTCATGAAATGTGCCGCGCATAAACGCTGCACGCTGTAGAGCCTCAATTAAATTTGCATAAATACAATTCAAAATGTTTGTGTGAATGCGAAAAAGTCTTGCGCAATCAGCATGCCGCATTTTCTTCCTGTCTAAACCGAACCGAACCGCACCGAACCTGTTTCTAATGGTGGGAACTCTCTCATTACCAGCCTCAGCGCGGCGATGCCTCAACCCGCTCGCCGTGGTGGCAACGCCAAAAAACCGGCCGGCAAAATGCTGCTTCAAATTTTGTTTATGCAAGCCATGCCACACTGGCCAATGGGAGGGGGGAGGGGTAGAGGGTACTGTGGCTTAGGGGGGGGTCTCTCAACCGGACGCCGGCAATTTGACCGAGTTAAAATATGACGCTTATGTTAATTTCCTTGCAATACGTTAACAAAACGCACACACTGCGCGAAAACAAAAAGGAGTTGGTAAAAATTCTCAAAAATACGAAAAAAAAAATAAAATAACAATAAAAAAACACGTCACGTAGGGCCACGTAGCGTGGCAGCAGCTGCACAAAGTACAAAGTTCAAAACGAAAACAAAACCGGCCAAAACCCAAAACCCAAAAAAAAAAATACGAAAAAAAAATATACATTTTGTCGTTTTATTTTCATTCTACACTTCGTTCTTTTTTTCATTTTTTTTGCGACTCTGTTAATTGCAGTTGTGCAGGGCGAAACGAGCAGCGAGTAGAGCAGGAGCGGGAGCGGGGCGACGGCTATGGGGAAATGGCCTAATATTGTCGAATTTACGTCGAGAGAGAGAGAGACGGAGAGGGAGACAGAGACGGAGAGGGAGACGGAGGACGGAGGACGACAGAGGGCGACGGCAAGCGACACCAGTCCAACAGGCCCGGCCCCTTGCACAAAAAAAGGGGCCTGCGTTTATTCATTAACATTATCTACCCTTTGTAATCTTAGAAGTTCTTTTTGGCGTTTCCAGTTTCCCTACTGTTTGCCAGTGTGTGTGTGTGTGTGTGTGTGTGAGTCGCTTTGTGTGTGTGTATGATGAAATTCATTTCATTAAAATCAAATTAACTTGTGATAAATGTTGCGAAATATATCATAAGATAATATACCATACAAATGTGTGTCGCTGTCTCTCTCACTCGCAGTCGCTCTGTCTCCCTCACTCTCCCTCTCTCTATCTCACTCATACCTCTCTCTCCCTCTCACTCGCGCTGTTCTGCCTGAGCCAAACAATGAAGGTTCTATTTGATATTTATCTGAATTTCAGTTTTGCCACGCAAAACGAAACCAACCGCATGCTTCGCCAGCCCCCTTTCCCCCTTTACCCTCTACCCCCTGCCCACGCCCCTGCCTTCCCTACAACCCCATCTCAAATACCCATTCCTAGTGCTTCCTCTCGGCTGAGCAAATAAAATGCCATATCTGATTATGTAGAGCACATAAAACGAAAGGGCAGTCCTCGTGTTCTACGCTCTCGTGGGCAGCAGCAGCAGCAGCAGCAGGCGGCTTGGGGGCGTGGCAAATAGACCAAAAATATATAAAATAATATAAAAAAAAATAGGAGGAGCAGAGAGAAAGAAAATAAAAGGCATCGGTTACCATGGCATCACGAACTGCATAGAGATAATGTAATGGACGTCGATGATGCTCGCAAACAGTTTCACATGAAGATAATCCCCCAGTGAATTGTCATCTACGGTTCAAAGGTTAACTGAAAGCGCCCTTTGTTTTGGGCCAAGCAATCAAAAAAAGAAAAGAAAACTTTGATATAATCTTTGGCAGACGCGCGAAGAACCACAGATATGTGTAGAGGAACTATTACATATTAACACCTTGACTTCTGGAAGATCTCTGGAGTCGACTATCTGGACTCAAAGCAGCTGTCAGCGTTCATATCATCTTTGGCCAACTTTTTGACAAACTTTCGCAGAACTTGTCCAGGGCAGGAGGAGAGAGAGCGAAGCAGGATATGCTCCCCTTGAAGTTTTGTGTTCCTGTTTCCTGTCACAGCTCAGCGAAATGTAATTGAAATGATTTATAAACTTTGCCCAGCTAGCGAAATGAACACTTTGACACAGAGAGAGAGAAGGGCAGACGAGGCAGAGGAGCAAAAAGAGAAATAGACAGAGAGTAGGAGAGAGATATAGACGGTGGGCAGCACAGTAAGGAGAGCAAGACAAACCACGGAAGCATCAGACCGAAGGGAATACTTCAAACTCTGTCGATGAAGACATTATCTATAGCCTACGGTTACGCATACGACGCGTTGTACGCATCAGGCAGGCAGACACTGAAAAAGAGAGAAGAAGAGACAGACAGACAGGCAGACTGAGAGACAGGCAGACAGACAGACAGACAAACATAAAGAGAGGAGAGACAGGCTGAAAAATAGGCATACAGACAGGCAGAGAGAGAAGGAAAGACAGGCAGAAATACAGACAGACAGAGGGAGAAGGAAAGACAGACAGAGAGAAGTAAAGACAGTCAGGCAGACAGAAAGAGAGAAGGAGAGACAGGCAGAAAGACAGACAGCCAAAAAACCAGGCAGCACCCCTTTTGCCGTAACCGTCTGCTTAAAATGCAATTGCCGAAAATGCCGAAATGCAAAAATTGTCAGGCTCATCTGCCCTCACTCACCCCATCCCCATTCAACGCACTTATCATATCAATTTCAATTTGGCTCAAGGGGCGAGGAACAGCAAAAAAAAAGCTAAATAAACAGCTAAAGGCTGCAGAAGGATGCGGCATAACTACGACAAATAGCTGCAGACATCGTCGCTCTGGCTACGTATAATTACAATTTGGGCAACACTTAGCGCAGTTCAACGAAAAATTTAAGGGTCGCGTCTTTGGCAGCAGATCCCTTCCCTACCCAGCAGTCCCCTCTCCTCTTCAGTCCCTATATATCTCTCCTGCCCAGTTTAACCAGGATGACGTCGTCGTCGCTGGCGTGAAGTAAAACTGCCAGTTGCGACAGCTGAGCTCGTTCCCCTCAACCGAAACGAACCGAAGCGAGGCTGAAGCTGAGGCTGAGCTGTGCCGCGTGCCTCGTGCCATGAGCACAACTTGAATTATGTGCGTACTCTCCCTCTGGGTGTGTGTTTGTGTGTGTGTGCGTGCTGCGAGATGAATGAGCCAAGGGAAGTGGCGTTGAGTAGTGCCATAAGGAAGCATAAGCAGCGGCAACTGAGCGAGTCGTTCCACGTTCCACGCTCCTCCAGCTCGAGCTGCTCGAGCTCGAGCTTATGCAAAGTGGCAGTCGGGGCCAGCTGCAGTTGTAGTTGTAGCTTGTCGCTTGTAGCTGGTAGGAAGCGCTAATGATGACGATGATGTACTGCAGGACGTGTTGGTTTTTGCTCTTTGCACAGTTCAAAACAAATTAAAATCAACCCAGCAGGCAGAGACACACAGGGAAAAGGGGTAAGGAAACTGGCAGAGGAGGCAAGCAGGAACCTGGCAGGGATCGGGTGAGGAGCAGCGACTGCAATGGCAGGATACGACATGATAATTTTATGTTTTTACGTAATTATTTTAATGGATGGATGCTGCTGCTGCTGCCGGCTTTCGTTTCGACTCTCAACTTCGACTTGGGCCAAAAACTGTAAAATTTTATCAAAGTGTTAATTACGTTTATAGAGCAGCAGAGCGAGGTAGAGCATGCGAGGAGGGAGAGGGGCAAGAGAGTTTAGCCTGGCTATGGATAACTTTTTGAATTTATGCCGCCACTGGCAGCTGCCACGAGCAACCAAACCAACTTGTAGGCACACAAAAAAAGAAAATAAAAAAAATAAAATTGAAAAAAATAAAAAAGAAAGATTGAGTGTGACAGAAGTTGGGCGCCATCACCTGAGCCACATGTGTGCGCATAAATTTAGCACCACATGCGGCACACACACACGCTTACACTCCGGGGAACAAACATAAGGTAGAAAAAATATACTACCTTTATGATTTGTCGCAAATTACTTTAGAAAAAAAACTTTTCGCCGTTCGACAAACAATAATAAATCATGAGGGAGCAGAGACACCTGTTCCAGGGCAGGGCAGGCACGTGGTATAAATTTAATTAACAAATGGCGCCCTCTCAAAATGGCGCAAATCAAACGGCTCATTTAACTTGCCAACAGGTGGAAGAGGGGGAGGGCGGTGGGGGGAAGGTCACCAGTTACTTGTCCTAAACATATGTCTTTCGTTGTCAATCGATTTTCGTTTTACTTTGATTTATGGCAAGTGACTCCCTAAATGCTGACAATGTGTTCGCTTTATTTGCTGCCGTTTGATTAATTACCTAGTCAGCTTTTGCTACCCCTCTCCCCCTATAGCTACCCCTCCCTACACTATCGTACATGCTCTTAAGACTCTTCAGTTTCCAGTTAATTCTCTAGCAAATTTTCGCTTTGATCGTTTTACGCTCTTTTGTGCGTTTGAAAGCTCAACACAAAAAAAAAATAATAAAAAATAAATGAATCAGTAAAAAAACCAACTCAGTAAACAACGTAATTATGCCTCAGGCAGTCATCATGTGCGTGTGCGTCTCTATTCACATAATCACTTATAATTATAAGTCTCTTTCTATGTCTAATCGAATATTCTTCAAGAACGATCGATAAAAGAGAAGAAGAACAGAAAAAAATAATAATAAATGATTTATAGTTGGATAGGCAGAAGATTACAATATTTCCAAAATATAAAAGACAAACGAAATATAAAGCAGCTACAAGTGGATGCCTATTTTATTTCATAATACAGGGTATTTATTACCCACGCTCCAACTTCAAATTTGTGCCAGCCAAATGGGGCTACTTGAGACAAATAGCCAAGCGATTTATATGATTCCCCGTTGCCAGGACCACATATTAACTGCCAGCAGCATCTTTAGTTACTATGGCAATTAAATTGAGTACATATTCCGCTCAGAGCGAAGATAAGACAATGACAATGTTACGCGCAAAATCTTTCCAAGAACTGAGAGTTACAGCTTGCAGTTAGATGGTATAGTTATTTATTTAAATATGCGGAATGAGCTTATAGTAAATACTCAAAGTTGGGCAGCTGCTTATCGAGTAGCTGTGTTATTTATTTTTAAATTTTTATATTATTTAAAACTCATTCAATCTGTATAATTTGCTTTTCAATTCACGATTAAGCAATTAGAAATTAACAGAAAGTGGAAATAACGTTTCTTAGCAGAGTTATTTATTTTAATATTATTATTGAGCTTGTAGAAAATACACAAAGTTGGACAGCTGCTTATTGAGTAGCTGTGTTATTTATTTTAAAATTTTTATATTATTTAAAACTCATTCAATCTGTATAATTTGCTTTTCAACGATTAAGCAATTATAAATTAGCAGAAATTGGAAAAAAGGTTTTTTAGCAGAGTTATTTATTTAAATATTATGCATGAGATTATAGAAAATGCTCAAAGTTTATTGTTTTTATTTATTATTTATAATTACATTTATTTTATATTTATTTATTATTTATTTATTATTTATATATTATTTATTTATTATTAAATTATTATTTAATACTCAAAACTTATTCAATCTGTATAATTAGCTTTTCCACGATTAAGCAATTAGAAATTAGCAGAAATAAGGATGTTGTCTTTAAAGACTCTGCAGCTTTATTCTTATGTCTAATCTTATTATTTAATTTTTGGAATTCCTAATGTAATCAACAAGTGACTTCAACCGAGTGTGTTCTGTGTGTGGACCTCAAGTAAAGGTAATTAATTTCAACGTTTTTTCTATTATACATATGGAGCATACTACGTTAAGCTGTCTGAAACAGCTTGGGTTATTAAATAAGAGGACATTTAACTTTGCTTGCATAAATCAATGCTATGCCCAGATCGTAGGTCATTAATTATTGCAAGAGGGATGCGCCATGCCGAACGCCGTAACGAATGGCGAATGTGTGGCAAATTCTGTGGTCTTTTCATTGCGCGGCGTTTTCAATTATTGCGGGTATGTTGCAAAAAAAAAAAATATAGGAAGAATGGGCACAAAGAGAGAGAGAAAAAGGTAAGAAAAAATAAAACAGACAGACTGAAAACAGAACAAAAAGACAACAGTTCAATGCGCAAACAAAGTAAAATTGAATCATGTACACACAAAGTGCCACAGCCACAGTCAGAGTCCCTTGGCGGTGTTTCTTTTTTTGGGCACAGGGGGAGGCACTGCCACTCCCACACTCTCTGCCTCTGTCTGTGTGTGTGTGTGTGTGTGTCGCTTTCAGCACTCTCCGGGGGCAATATGACAATTAGTTACCAAAGCAACAACAGAAATACCTACAAATGACACAGCAAATACCCAGGAGAGAGATGCTTTCCACCAAACGGGAGCCGCACAACATGGCCGCATGGCAGCCATTTTGATATCAAGGACTAAACAGTCCTCCCTCCGACTGCCTGCCTGCCTCTGGCTGCCTGCTGTGTGGGCAGGTGACGATGGCGATGGGCCCATTTCAAAAAGTGCGAGCATCTCCATCACAATGGCACGTGCAGTTGATTTTACAGCAAGCAGGCGTCGCGTCGCGTTGAATCGCTGGCGGCATTGAGGCTAGCGTTTAATTAGAAAATACGTATACGCCGCCTGTTACGTGCCGAGCAGCTTCAGGCAACGCAAACTCCTGTCAGCCAATTCATCAATTTTGCTCTTACTCTTTTGCTGAGTTTGCTGCGAAACAGCCGATTTCGATTATGACTACACAGCTGGGTACCGTCGCGCCTTCATATACCCTGCATATACCGAGCAGCGCAAGGGGTATCTAGGGTTGCTAAATTCCAATAAATATATATACTTAAGTAATTCTGGCATCGCAATTTTGCGGTAAAGCAAAGAATGTATCGCAATTCAAATGATCGCATTAGTAAACGGATATATCAAGCATAGCAATTTTGCGATATGTTTGCGGTATAGTATATAAAATATTTAAAATATTTATATTATAATGCCACGTAACTCTTAAAATATATAAAAGAAGAGGCTGCAAACAAGACATTTTTTGCGGTACTCCCTACACACACATCGCATTCAGCGCATTTTTTGCGTTACACTTCCCCAAACACCGCAAAAAAATGAGACCAACGCAACTTCTCCAACAGTGGCAGATATCTGTTATATATATATACAATATATAGAGTGAAGTTTAATTTATAGTCTTAGCTGCTCGATTTGTAAGGTATCTCTCTATGTCACCCCTCTCCTGGCCTGCTCTTCTTCTTCTTCTACTGCTCTTGACTCGTTTCGCATTTGACTTGGCTGGCGAAATTGCCGCAACAACAACAACAACAACATGTTTCAGTGCCAAACTAATGATTTGACATTTGTTCAAGCTTAAAATTTGCCTAATACACACACACACACACACACACACACACACTCATAAATTGCGATAAGTTAGAAACTAATTAGTCGTGTTATTTATTACAATTACCTGTCAAAACAGTTGAAATTGAGTTTGCAGTGCATTGGAGTCGTTGAAATCGTGCCTACTCACGGCTCGACTTGTTACAATCGGTGCGATAGTATGCTAATTCGTGTCTCAACTTTAAATGTCACCCCGCCACAGTGGGACAAACACACAAACACACAAGCACACACACACACACATATCCGAGCAATGTCGTTGCAGGGCAAAAGTTTGCAAACTTCTATATGAGTATGAATAACATTATCGTGTTGAAACTTTTGTGCAACTCTTCGTTTTTTCTTTGTTTTTGATCTACTTAGGCGACTTCTTCTTCTTCTTCTGCTTTTAATAGAGTTTTTCTCTCTCTCGAACTTTACATCCCACGGGTAAACCAATGCATTTACTTATTATTCAGGTGTCGACTGTGTGTTTCAGACCATTAAACTCGGGCAGTTAAAGACAAACATTTAGTAGATCCAAGTTCGACTTGGCAATTGAAATGAAAAAGATAAGGTAACAACTAAGCTAAGCTGTAATGCTAATTAAAACTTTGTCGCTATATCTTTTCTCTCTCTCGCTCTCACCCTCACAACCACTGTCGGTTTATCTGTAGCTGTTTATCTTGAAGCGTGAGTTCTTGCCGTCCCTGTCTCGCTGAGGTTGCCAACTAATTTGCGACAAAGTTAATCACATTATTCAAATGAAATCCGATTCAGATAATGATTACAATAATAATAATAACAACGTATTCAATTGCACTTGGCTGCGATACCGCATATTATGCAAATTAACTCAGAAAGAGAACTAATTGTGTATTAATTAAATGACTATGTCTCACTACATGTGTAATAAAGGGGATTACGACTATGTTTAATGTCGCCATCGCTCATCGACAACAATGAAACACTGATTTAATTGCAACACGTTCGATAAATAACAAAACTCGTGAAGTAGGTAAAACTATCACCATCCAATGGTTGGTCCGAATTTTCGAATGTTTTATACTCCCAATATTTTGATGCAGAATTAATCTAGTGGTCAAATCATGGAGAAAAAGCCATCAACCTTGAAAATCTGATGATTTTTAAGGAAGATATGAGTTTTGGATGGTCCTATAGGGTTCTCTAGGGACCTAAATGTCTGTCAAAAGGACAGTATGGATGGTCCGAATTTTCGAATGTTTTATATTCCCAATATTTTGATGCAGAATTAATCTAGTGGTCAAATCATGGAGAAAAAGCCATCAACCTTGAAAATCTGATGATTTTTAAGGAAGATATGAGTTTTGGATGGTCTATAGGGGTCTCTAGGGACCTAAATGTCTGTCAAAAGGACAGCATGGATGGTCCGAATTTTCGAATGTTTTATATTCCCAATATTTTGATGGAGAATCAATCTAGTGGTCAAATCATGAAGAAAAAGCCATCAACCTTGGAAATCTGATGATTTTTAACGAAGATATGAGTTTTGGATGGTCTATAGGGGTCTCAAGGGACCTAAATGTCTGTCAAAAGGACAGCATGGATGGTCCGAATTTTCGAATGTTTTATATTCCCAATATTTTGATGCAGAATCAATCTAGTTGTCAAATCATGGAGAAAAAGCCATCAACCTTGGAAATCTGATGATTTTTAACGAAGATATGAGTTTTGGATTGTCTATAGGGTTCTCTAGGGACCTAAATGACTGTCAAAAGGACAGTATGGATGGTCCGAATTTTCGAATGTTTTATATTCCCAATATTTTGATGCAGAATTAATCTAGTGGTCAAATCATGGAGAAAAAGCCATCAACCTTGAAAATCTGATGATTTTTAACGAAGATATGAGTTTTGGATGGTCTATAGGGGTCTCAAGGGATCTAAATGTCTGTCAAAAGGACAACATGGATGGTCCGAATTTTCGAATGTTTTATATTCCCAATATTTTGATGCAGAATCAATCTAGTGGTCAAATCATGGAGAAAAAGCCATCAACCTTGGAAATCTGATGATTTTTAACGAAGATATGAGTTTTGGATGGTCTATAGGGTTCTCTAGGGACCTAAATGTCTGTCAAAAGGACAGCATGGATGGTCCGAATTTTCGAATGTTTTATATTCCCAATATTTTGATGGAGAATCAATCTAGTGGTCAAATCATGAAGAAAAAGCCATCAACCTTGGAAATCTGATGATTTTTAACGAAGATATGAGTTTTGGATGGTCTATAGGGTTCTCTAGGGACCTAAATGTCTGTCAAAAGGACAGCATGGATGGTCCGAATTTTCGAATGTTTTATACTCCCAATATTTTGATGCAGAATTAATCTAGTGGTCAAATCATGGAGAAAAAGCCATCAACCTTGAAAATCTGATGATTTTTAAGGAAGATATGAGTTTTGGATGGTCCTATAGGGTTCTCTAGGGACCTAAATGTCTGTCAAAAGGACAGTATGGATGGTCCGAATTTTCGAATGTTTTATATTCCCAATATTTTGATGCAGAATTAATCTAGTGGTCAAATCATGGAGAAAAAGCCATCAACCTTGAAAATCTGATGATTTTTAAGGAAGATATGAGTTTTGGATGGTCTATAGGGGTCTCTAGGGACCTAAATGTCTGTCAAAAGGACAGCATGGATGGTCCGAATTTTCGAATGTTTTATATTCCCAATATTTTGATGGAGAATCAATCTAGTGGTCAAATCATGAAGAAAAAGCCATCAACCTTGGAAATCTGATGATTTTTAACGAAGATATGAGTTTTGGATGGTCTATAGGGGTCTCAAGGGACCTAAATGTCTGTCAAAAGGACAGCATGGATGGTCCGAATTTTCGAATGTTTTATATTCCCAATATTTTGATGGAGAATCAATCTAGTGGTCAAATCATGAAGAAAAAGCCATCAACCTTGGAAATCTGATGATTTTTAACGAAGATATGAGTTTTGGATGGTCTATAGGGGTCTCAAGGGACCTAAATGTCTGTCAAAAGGACAGCATGGATGGTCCGAATTTTCGAATGTTTTATATTCCCAATATTTTGATGCAGAATCAATCTAGTTGTCAAATCATGGAGAAAAAGCCATCAACCTTGGAAATCTGATGATTTTTAACGAAGATATGAGTTTTGGATGGTCTATAGGGGTCTCAAGGGACCTAAATGTCTGTCAAAAGGACAGCATGGATGGTCCGAATTTTCGAATGTTTTATATTCCCAATATTTTGATGCAGAATCAATCTAGTTGTCAAATCATGGAGAAAAAGCCATCAACCTTGGAAATCTGATGATTTTTAACGAAGATATGAGTTTTGGATGGTCTATAGGGTTCTCTAGGGACCTAAATGTCTGTCAAAAGGACAGCATGGATGGTCCGAATTTTCGAATGTTTTATATTCCCAATATTTTGATGGAGAATCAATCTAGTGGTCAAATCATGAAGAAAAAGCCATCAACCTTGGAAATCTGATGATTTTTAACGAAGATATGAGTTTTGGATGGTCTATAGGGTTCTCTAGGGACCTAAATGTCTGTCAAAAGGACAGCATGGATGGTCCGAATTTTCGAATGTTTTATACTCCCAATATTTTGATGCAGAATTAATCTAGTGGTCAAATCATGGAGAAAAAGCCATCAACCTTGAAAATCTGATGATTTTTAAGGAAGATATGAGTTTTGGATGGTCCTATAGGGTTCTCTAGGGACCTAAATGTCTGTCAAAAGGACAGTATGGATGGTCCGAATTTTCGAATGTTTTATATTCCCAATATTTTGATGCAGAATTAATCTAGTGGTCAAATCATGGAGAAAAAGCCATCAACCTTGAAAATCTGATGATTTTTAAGGAAGATATGAGTTTTGGATGGTCTATAGGGGTCTCTAGGGACCTAAATGTCTGTCAAAAGGACAGCATGGATGGTCCGAATTTTCGAATGTTTTATATTCCCAATATTTTGATGGAGAATCAATCTAGTGGTCAAATCATGAAGAAAAAGCCATCAACCTTGGAAATCTGATGATTTTTAACGAAGATATGAGTTTTGGATGGTCTATAGGGGTCTCAAGGGACCTAAATGTCTGTCAAAAGGACAGCATGGATGGTCCGAATTTTCGAATGTTTTATATTCCCAATATTTTGATGCAGAATCAATCTAGTTGTCAAATCATGGAGAAAAAGCCATCAACCTTGGAAATCTGATGATTTTTAACGAAGATATGAGTTTTGGATTGTCTATAGGGTTCTCTAGGGACCTAAATGACTGTCAAAAGGACAGTATGGATGGTCCGAATTTTCGAATGTTTTATATTCCCAATATTTTGATGCAGAATTAATCTAGTGGTCAAATCATGGAGAAAAAGCCATCAACCTTGAAAATCTGATGATTTTTAAGGAAGATATGAGTTTTGGATGGTCTATAGGGGTCTCAAGGGATCTAAATGTCTGTCAAAAGGACAACATGGATGGTCCGAATTTTCGAATGTTTTATATTCCCAATATTTTGATGCAGAATCAATCTAGTGGTCAAATCATGGAGAAAAAGCCATTAACCATGAAAATCTTATAATGTTTAACGAAGTTATGGATCTTGGAAAGCCATATAGGGGTATTGAAATACAAAAATCGATGTTCCTTAACTTAGATCTTTTCCAGCTCTATCGTGAAGTGGTAACCGCACGAACTTATTGCTCTCTCTCTTTCTCTCTCTCTCGCTCTTTCGTTGTCGCTTTGTCGCCGCTCTGGTGCCTTATAAGCAAACATCAATTTGCATAAACAATTAATCATGCAAAGCGTGAAACGTGCACAAAATTCTAAAGAACAGAGCAGCAGGCTGAAGAATTAAGACAAAAGAGACAGAAACTGTAACTGGTACGGTATCGATACCACAACGCTTTGAAACTACTCATAGAAATGAGGGGATTTTTTTTGTGTTTCTTTTTTTTTTTCTTACTTATTTTTTGGGCTGCCATTGGCGCATATGATTCAATTTTGTTTTCAGCCAAATACAACTTGGCAAAACTGCGAGGAGCCTGCTCTGCTATGCTCTGCTCTCTGAGCTGTGCTGAGCTGGCTTGCTGGCAACCAGGCTAGTTGGCTATAAACGTGGCCCCAAAGAATGCAGTCCGAAAACCAGTTTGGCGTATAGCCTGTGGACGCAGGCAGCAATGTCTCGAGTACAACAACGTGCAGCGGATATTTTCTGCTTCGGTTTTGTTTTTTTTTTTTTTGATTTTTTTTTATTTATTTATTTTTTTTTTTTGTTTTCTGTTTGCTGCTCCAACAACAACAACAAGTGAACCAAATTCTTTTTAACGAGCTTGCGCCAACATTTGATCCCCTCCCTACTCTGCTCGCACCAACGTCCCGTGCACGCTACTGACACGCCTCCGCTGCGCCCTGTAGAAGAAGCAGAGACAGAGGCGGCAACGGGCAGCGGGCAGGGTGTTCGGTTGGTCTGCCAAAAAAATACAGCAACCAAAAAAAAATTATAAAAAAAAAACGAGAAGCAGAGAGAGAGAGCAGTGCGGGCATGGTATACGGCAATTTAGATACCCTTACGCAGCTTTGCATTAATAAAATAAGTACCCGCTGCAGATTTCATACTCTTAAATCTGTATATTTTCAGTTTTATTGGTAAAAAATTGTTATAAGCTTGCCTAAGATTTTGAAGCTTCAACCACGTCTCCTTTTATGTCTAACAAATGGCTTAAAGAACTTAATACACCCTCGCGTTCAGTGTATCTCAACAAATACCATTGGCAATGCAAGCCAAGAAGTGTTAAAACCAAGCCAAGTTGCTTCATTTTTTTGCCCATCCGTATCCATGTCCATGTTCATATCTCGTGTCAATTTGCAAGCTGATGATTTTTTTTTTGTGCTCTTTTTTTTGGTTTGTGTTTTTCTTTTGTTCACCATTTATTTAATGCCTTTTTTAATGCTGTTTTAGTTGAGTTTTGGCTTTTGTTATGCCCATTTTTTTTTTGTTGTTCATTTTTTTTGCAGCGCGTTTAATTGCAGCCGGGCACACCCTTTGCACACACCTCGAAGGGGATTTTCTTTAAACATTTTCCCCCACATTTTCTTTTCTGGCTGTGCCTCTTTTTTTTTTTGGCTGCCTTCTACGGTTGGTTAGGTTTTTAAAAAACACTCAAGATGCATGCAATGTGTTCAAAGCTCGACGAGCACTTAAAAATATATGTAATTATATATTTATGAAATTAACTTAATGATGCTAAATGCATTTTATTATGTATTTAGTTGTCCGTCGCCTCCTACGGACTCCTATCAGTTCGGACGTCTTTCCATCCCGTCAACCCATAGTTCGTTCCATTGTCCCTCTCTGCGGCATGGCATACAAATTAATTAATTATATACGCTATGCAGCTTACTTTGTTTTCGGTCTTTTGCATTAATTAATTTTCCGCCCCAAGAATAGCAGAGCGAGAGCACACACACACACACACACACTGACCGCAGATTTCAAGCCGTAATCCTATAGTTTACTGCCGCCAAGATACCACAAGATATAACAAGTAATTCGTCATCGTGTGAGCTTAGAAACATACGTTGAATACCAGAGAGCTTGTGTTATAAATATTATTTACTCTTTTTCATAAAAAAAGGGTATTTAATGGTCGCTTTAATTCGGAAGCTTTGTGATTTAAATAATTTATTATTTTTCTAATGTTCTTTGATTGTTATTATCGTTTTCTTTGAAATATGTTCAATAAAGATAATTAATCAATGTATTATATCTCTTTCTCATGTCAAAACCAGTTAAGATTCCCATAGACTCAGTCTTAGCCTGAATTTCCACTAAACGTAATTTTAGAATTACATCTATGTAAGTGCTCCTTGCCAGAGACTTATAAAAAAGGTACATAAGAATTTGTTTTTATTCTTTAACTTTTATTTTGTTTTGATTTTTTTTTTCTGTTGAAATTTTTGTTGGTCTTTTCATGGTTTCACGATTCTCGCAACGTGGCGAACAGAACAAATGTGCCACTCCATTTCTATCAATTGATTCGCCTGTCTGGCTCTTTCAAATACGCATTAATTTCATTTATTGCAATCACCATTGTCGCAGCGACATGGCAACCATGGAGAGTAGAGTAAACACCAGGCGGCAGCAGTGTGAAAGTTAGAATGAGCACGAAAAACTGTCATCGGGTGGGTCGGTGGGTTCGATGGGTCTATAGGGGGTGCAGGGAGGGTGCGAAGGGTGTCTATCATTGTGTGTGTGGGTGTGTGTGTACTTTGTCAGAATACTGGCAAGGAGTCGGCAGGGGCATCCCATCCAGCGACAACAGTGCATGCCTAGGCACTGATTGTCTTGATTACGCTGACCCACTTTGCCCACATCCCAAGGTTCTTGCAAGCTTCAAGCCGGTACCGTCCGTAGTCGTCGAATTCAATGAACTCGAAACCTGCTGATAATACGCGCAATAAAAAATATCATAATAATAATACAAAAATAATAATAATATTAGTAATAATGTTGTTTTCCAAGTTGACACCCAAAGGAGCTGCCGCTGCCGGTGCCGCTGTCACTCAAACTCAGCAAAACGACAGGCTATCCAACGTCTAACTACGTCTATTCCTGCATAGATAGTATATCATATATCTTGCCCATTCAGACATGCTTGTCAGTGTCTAATAGCTAGGGCAGACACACGCACACATAGGAATATATATATATCATATCTTGCGACGATAATGACAATAACAAACTACTTGAAAGTCGCGCCTATTTTTAGTGAAATAAGAAAAAACAGAAAAGAAACCAAATTGCTTTGTTGACCTCACATAAACTGACCGCAGTACGCAATATTTCGTAGAACAGGGTGAAGAACACGAGCAACAATAGAAGAGAGAGGGCGAAATAGAAGATGATGAAGAAGAAGAAAAACCAAGTACTTTACGACACGTTTTTGGCATGATCATAAGAAATAGTTTGGTTATTGGCCAGTGAGAATTTAATGGCCAAAGTGCCTACGGCGCTGAATCAATTATTAACGTCTCTCACTTCCAGTTCTCTCTCGCTCTCTCTCTCTCTCTGCCTCCCTCTCACACTCCAATACTGTCAATAACATGCGTCATTCTAATGTGTACAACAAAAACAAAAATAGCTAGAGAAAAACAATATGAAACTACCCAAAGTCGGCTTACATGTGGCTCTACTTTTAATGGATTTTATTTGTACTTGCTATACTCGATTCCGTGTCCTGCCCTTCCCCCACATATTGAGGGGGGGTTGCAATGGAATTGTTTTGTCAACGTTTTGCTATGTGATTCCCTTTCTACTATGTGGAAAATACCTCCTGGCACGTCATAAAGCTAATTAGCTCTGATTCGTGTTTATTTGAAAATAATTCAATTCAGATCGAATGCCATGCACGTTGTACAGGGTGTTAAAAATCAATTGATTAATTGAATTTCAATAAATAGAATGAAAATACCATATTTATGCTGCCATATTTTAGTTTTCAATCAAATTAAGAGCATATTTTGCATGGAATTTAATTAAATTATAATTAAGAAGCACAGTATTTTTTTCTACTTCTTCTTTGTGTAGAAAATCCCCTGTTAAAACTGTTACGAACTGTTTTGTTGTATGTCGAATTAGATTTTATTGTCTGCAAAGCTATAAAACTCCAACTCGAAATATGGCTTTATGAGCTCTTCTAGGGCTGCCCCGACCCTACCAAAGGCAAGTTAATTGAGGGTGCCGCTCTACTAATTTCAAAAACTTTGTAAACTTTTCTCCCTGTGCCAGCCAACCACTTGAAATTCTGCCAACTAACTTATAATAATAATAATAATAATAATAATTTTAATTGCCAGGCAATTGCGCAAACTCAATGTAGAGTGTTTTCCTTTTTTTTTCTTTGTATTTATAATAACTTCAGATTCTCAAGAACTTAACGCCGCACATGTAAACGATAAAACAAATATTAAAAAAACAAAAACAAAAAGTGGCTTCAACAAAAATAGAAATAGAAAAAAAAAAAAAAAATAGATGAAAGGCAAAAGCAAAATATCATGCTGACTAAGGGGGTTTTTTTTCACTTATATATTATATTTGTTTCCATGTTCCGTTTTCCTTCTTCAAAGCTGCGGCCACTTTGCCTACTGCCCGACAAGATGATGAAAGAAGGAAAGAAAGAGAAAAAAAAAAATCGGAGCCGGCGTCAAAGTGCGTCGTTCCAGCGTGCAGATGATGGCAGAACCAGAAGCAGACCCAGAACTAGAACCAGACACAGACACAGACACAGACCCAGACCCAGAGAACCTGAGAACCAGGCCAGAGCAACAGACCCAGACCTCGCGCCTAATGGTCTTACAAGCGAACTAAAGTACCGAAATTATAAGCACCCTAATACTTGTCCCATCTGATGACAGCACATAAAAATATATTTTGCAGACATAACAAATGGTTGTGGGAACTGATCAACTAACTTATATCCTGTACACGTGTAGGAAAAAGACTTTGCAATCAAGTGTGTGAAATTACAAGAAGTCTTTAAAGTAGTTTAACTTTTAGGTGTTATTTTAATGTGGAAATAGGGAAACAATAATATATATTTTATATATATTATATTTACAATTTAACTGTATTATTCTAGGAGTTAGAGAGCTATTAAAAAATAAATTTATCCATTTATACATATAATAATAAATACGTTTACAAATCAATCAAGATTCCTCATCTTTTTACCTATATATGTGTTTTTGCATGAAATAAGTAAATTTACAAAGCAAAATACCCTCTTAAAATTGGAAACTTAAAGTTTCAAATGCTTTCTAAATAATTAAAAAAATCATCGATGATCTTTGATGAGCAGGGTGTCAAAAGGAATTACGCCAAAACCAATCGCGCCCATTGTAGCATATTTTTCTGCCCATGGGAAATGCGGCAGTTGCGGCCGTGTGTTGGTAAATAAGTTCAATAAGATGGGAATACACGTTCCAAAGTTGGGGGGATGGGCATCCTTAAAGCGCTTATAATGCGCTCGTTTTAAAATGAAATTAAATAATACCCATCCTCCTCCCCATAGACCTACGGGCCTGTCAGAACTGTCAGGCAGAGAATGGGAAAGCTGGAAGAACCTCAGCGCAGCTGTCTAATTGAACTAATAGAATTTGTTTTTTATTCACGCCCGCACGCGTCAGATAAGAAAAGTCTTTGGCAAGCAGATTGGGAAGGTGTACAAGGGGGCTGACATTAATGATGAGGGGTGGTCCGAGCGAAAAAAAAGAAAATATGTTTTAAATGGGCTTTTTGGACTTGGCTGCTGCCTTTCTGCCTGCCCCCCGCTGGCATTAAAAATTATGATATTTCTTGCAACATTTTTTGTACAGAACTCTGTGGCGAAAAGCTGCCAAATGTAATCATTGCTCTGCTCTTAGCCGGGTGCCAAATGCCCCAAGGCGCAGTTCCGTGCTGTACTTAACTGATTTCCGGAAAATGCTGCACACACACAAACACACACACACACATACAGAGACGGGAAACGGGCACAGGATGTTGCCAGGACAACCAACATAGCGAAGCAATCAGTTTAAAGCTGTCGAGAATTTTCAATGAGCACTATAAAACGCAAAATTGCTTTCATCCATGCAGGCTTTAATCAGAGACGAAGACTAACACACACACACACACGCACACACACCCGTCTGGGGGTGCTAAGAAAATCGTTGAACCTCGGGGCGAGGCTTAAAAACCGCAAGGCGAGCCCCAAAATCCCAAAACCCAAGCGAAACGGCAATCTTTCGCATAACCCCAGCAGAGCACACACAGCGCAGACCACTTGGTGCCGGCGCCTGGAGCAGTTTCCAAGTCGCAGCTGAGTCCCAGTGCCGACTCCCAGCTCCCAGCTGCCAGCCAGCTTGTAGGCAACACACTCATCCAGTCAAGAGCGGCTCCGCATGCCATTGCAGCATTTGTGACCAGAATAGAGTAGAGCCGATTTGCTATATGTGTGTGTGTGTGTGTGTGTGTGTGTGTGTGTGTGTAGTTAAAGGCAGAGGCATGGAGAGGGGTCTAGAGAAGGGGAGGAGGCTTTCAAGAGGGGTATGGGAGAGGGGCAGGCACTTAGTCTGCTATTGCTGCTGCCACTTGTTGTTGTTGCCGCTGCCGCTGCTGCTGCTGCTGCTGTTGTTGCTGCTGCTGCCGCTGCTGCTGTTGCTGTTGCTGCGGCTGCTTGAGATGTCAAATAGCAAAGCGGCGGCAACCGCCTACGACAACAACAACAGCAACAAGAACAATTGCAAAAACAGGAAGCACTTGAAAATTGAAATCAAACGTAGCAGCGGGGGGGGGGAGGGGGAGGCGCCACCAACGCAACAGTAACAACCACAACAACAATCCGCAACAGCAGCAGCAACAACAGCAACAACAATCCGCAACAACAACAACGGCAAAGGAAAACAAAACAAAATCAAGCCGCAGCTGAGCCAAAAGGTCCTCCAACGCAATTTGCATATGAATATTGTTGGCAACACGGAAGAGGGGGGGAATATGCTGCTCTCTCACTCTCTCTCTCTATACGATATGATGAGTAGGGGGATAAAACGGAAATGATGATGTGAGAGCTGCTTTTCCAATAGCTTATGTTGTAGTTATTTGCCGACGGTGAAATGCAAAAAAAAAAGTGAATAAGAAAAAGAAAACATAAGCCAAAAATTGACAGTCAGTGTTTCTGACTGTTAAATACCCGTTAGTATTTCTTAAATATTTTCTGTATTTACTATGCAATGCTAAGCAAATTTTGGCATATTATTTTAATGTTGTTTACAAGTGTACACAGCAGAAATCAATGTTGTAGGCTTATGATTTAACATAATAATTGCATTTTTCTTGATTTTCAGAAATGGAAGAGCGTAGAAAACAACTTCATATTCCTGCTATAAAAATACATGCATATGGTTTGCAAATATCATAACATTAACTCTAAGGATCTCTGAGATTTTGGGATTTATATAAACAGTTAGACAGATAGGTGGATAGATGGACGGAACCCGACTCTCTAGACTTGCTAGATGAAGGATCTATAAAAATATATACATTATAAAGCTGTAGCTGCTTACTACTGCCTATAACATAAAGTTTAGATGGAAATATTGTTCTAAAAATCAACTGTAACGAGTTTAATGCAGCAAATACCCTGTAAAAGCTGTTAGACAGGGTACGCAACTAACTATACATAGTATAAACATATTTGAGCCCTATCTAGACAGCTTGAAATATTGCTGGGTATTTTCGTGTACGTTTTGTAAGCAAATTGTTTTGCATTGTTGTACATGCATATGCAGGGTATTTGAATAGAAATGTTAAATGTATGTTGCACTACTCTACACATTGTACCTTGTATTTATTTGCTTTTGTTTGCTTGTTTGGCTGTCACTGGTGGGCGCTAGATGGCGCCACACGCCAGTGCTAAATTGAATAAGCGGCCTCCCCAGGACAGACAGGAAGCAAGCAGAGCACAACGTACAGCACACACACACACACACACACCTAGACACGCCCACACATACACACACGGGGCTACACATGAGTGTGTGCCAGCAAAAGTTATGTAGTGTACTCGACGCTACCTTCCTTTATGGAGCCGCTTGTTTTCCTTTTTCTTTCCATTTTTGTTTGCCTTTTTCCCTCACATTTACAGTTTTTTTTTTTTTTTTTTTTTGGGTTGCTTTGAATTTAATGGAAAATTTATTGACGACATGCCGCTTAGTCGTTTGACTTGGACTTGGACTTTTGCCACACAGTCCATACCCTCTTCCCTCCCTCTCTCTCTCTCTCTCTCTCTCACTCGCCTTAGCTGCCTTTTTGTGTGTGTGTGTGTGTGTGTGCTGCCAAAGTTTTCGAATCAGGGTTTTATGAACTTGCCCATGCCCTGCACTTGCACTCAGGGTTAAATAGTTAATGATTGTCTGCGGGCAAAGAGAGAGAGTATGAATATTGTTTGCATTGATTGATTGCCGCATACACTCAAAGAAAAATTCGACAGCGTGGAAAACTCACTTCAAAAAGGGTCGTGAGAAATGCGCAGTCTGCGCTTTTCCTTCTTTGCCATTAAACGTAATGCACATAAATTAGAATTATAATTTCGCTTAGCCAAATCAACGACGCAATAAGCAGCGCTCTCGCTCGCACACTCTCTTGCTGTCTCTCTCTCTTTCTCTCTTGCTCTCTGCAAATGGCAGACACACATGCGAGCAGCGTAGCAAGCAACCCTCACAGGCTGTAGGGTTGCCTGCTGATGCCAAAAAGAGAACTTTTCGCCTTGTGCGTGTTTTACCAACTTTAATATTTTATATTACTGATTTTCTTTATGGCTGGACCCCCCTCCCCCTCTAGCTATGCAGTTCAACAAGTTTTTCCTTTTTTCTTTGCTTTTTGGCTAAGAACACGCCCGCACATTTGGCCACGTTTGCTCTATGATTATCATTGAATTTTGGCAAGCAGTATATGGTATAAGGCAGGTATATGGTTTAAGTATAAACTAACTCACCTGTTGTCGGCAACTTGGTCAGCGTTGTTTGTCCATTGTCATCGGTCAGCAGCAGCAGCAGTATTTCAATTATGATAATGATTAAACAGCGTTGATTGTAAAACAAAAACATTGCAATCCTGGCGACGATGCGTTGCGAATTTCCACGGTTTTCCAAGACGCTGCGAGCAGCTTTATTATTATTTTTATTTTTTTTTATTATGATTTATTTTTTTTTTTTTTTTACACTGCTGTCTTTGGGTGCATTTTGCGCTCACACACACACACGCATCTCATTGTTTATGTGCGCGTCGTTTTTTTTTTTATTTAACTGAAATCTAGAATAAACGAATTAAGATGTCTTAGCCAGCTCTTTCTCTCTCCCTCTCTCTCTTTTTCTTCCGTCTCATAAAAGTATAACAAATAGCGACACGCACACAAAAGTATGCTAATATATTTTCTTTTTCAGCTACGCGGGCATAAATATTTTACGCGTCCAACGGTGCGTATACGTAATTTGCTTAATAGGCCGCAAAACTCAGCGGCGCCACCATCAAAATGTCATTTAAGGCACACACACACACACATACACACACATACGGTACGTACACATAGAAAGGCATTGTCCAAATTTATGAAAATGTTTTTTTGGAAAAACTGGACGAGTTATTCCCACCCCATAAAAATCAGTTAGAGCGCACATTATAATAAAAAAGCCAAGTCAAGTCAAGTTTAAATACTGCCAGCAGGTTGATGACCTACGTAATATTGTACAATACAATACAAATACAATACATACAACATCATAAAGTGCAGAAAGGGAGCTTTTGTGTGCTGCGTCCCAACTCACGCAGTAAGTAATTTGATTTGGCAAATGTGCAGAGAACTAGAGGAAAACTTGATTTGCCTTAAGTTGGTATAATCTTGAACTTATTTTTTTTATTTTTTTCACTCTTTATAATCATTTTACCCAATTGCATTTATTATATAGTGCTATTATAACTTTTTGGCCATCTATCTTGCTGTATATTTGGCTACATCTATTTTTCTAGCTTCTATTTCGATCTTAGCGCACAATCTGAAACTTAATTCGATTTTTATATCGATAATAACTCGTTCTCTTTGTTTTGCGCATTTTATTCGCCTTTATATTTATACCCTTCGACCATTGAAAATGGTCAAAAAAGGGTATACTAACTTTGTGCAAAATGTATGTAACAGGCATAAGGAGGCGTGGCAGACCCCATAAAGTATATATATTCTTGCTCAGGATCACTAGCCGAGTCGATTGAGACATGTCCGTCTGTCTGTCCGTCTGTCCGTCTGTCCGTCCGTCCGTCTGTCCGTCTGTCCGTCTGTTTGTTTGAGACAACAGATCTCAGCTATTAAAAAAGCTAGAGACACCAAATTTGGTATGAAGGTTCCTATATATTCGGGGCAGGTGAAGTTTATGTCAAATGTTTGATGCCACGCCCACCGCTCCCGCAAACCGGTTATTTACGATTATTAAGCAAAGTAATGAACCTATAAAGTTATACTTTGGTATGTATAAAGCTGAATGCAATATGAACATATTCTCCAAATTACAATCCGATCGGACCAATAACACAGATGTTATTAAAGTCAACGTTTTCAGTACAAATGTTCGGTACGAGCAGCAGCCGGCGCGCTGCTTTGACGCAATTGACGCCGACGTCGACGTTGCGTCGTGTCGCTTTACTCTTTACGCGCGTCGCTGTGTGAGTGCGAGCGAGTAAGCTATATGTATTAAAAGTTTTTGTGCAGAAATTTCTGTTTGGAATTATTAGTGTGGTTACACGTTTGTAACGTATTTGGAAAATTGGGAGAAGGGTATCTTACTGTCGGCCGCCCGACTGTAGCCTTACCTACTTGTTTTAACATAGTTATTTTATCTATCTCTCCTAATCCCTACTATATTTAATCTCTGACTTATTAAAAAATCTTAACAATTATATCGATAACTCATTATCTATCTGCCTTTTTTGAATCTTATCTTATCGATCCTTTTTATATCCAATTCGATTATTATGTTCTATCTCTCTCACTCCCTATATTATTTTCAATTATTTTTCTTGTGTTCATCTTGACCCTTTTTATATTTTATGTAAGCTTCTTGCAGTTATTTCGATTATCTATAAATTTCTCTCTATTTCACTGCCTCTCTGCTCGATCCTTTTGCCTTCCCCATCTTCTACATATTGCTGACTTAATTTCCCAAACTGACATATATTGCGATGATTGTTTATTCCATTCTATTTTCGGTCAGAGCGTCGCCCACTACTGGCGCTACGAGGCGTTGTTATCACAATGACGCGACGCGTCTAGCGACGATGATGATGATGATGAGAATGATGATGCCATAACGGGGCCAGAGCGGAGCTCATTTCAATTTCACAACAAGTACTCGATGTGCGCGTGTATCTATAAGATACATTTCTAGCTTGAATGCACGAAATCGCGCGGCAAAAAACGAAAAGCAAAAAAAAAAAGAAACAGAAAACCGTCGCATAAATGAATGCTCAAATATATTTCGGCAGCGCCGGCGTTGCCATTGTTGTTGTTGTCGTTGTTGCCGGCGTTGCCATTGTTGTTGTGGCTGCTGCTGCTGTTGCTGTTGATCTGAGTACTATCAAAGGCTTTGGGCAAAGAGAGCAAAAAGTGCAAATAAAGCAGATGGCGACGTTAGCAGCGACGCCAACTGCAGCAGCAACGTACGAAGCTGACGCAGCATTGCTTCACACACACACAGACGCACGCAGCGAGAGCGGGACACACGCTGTGTGCGTGTGTCTGTGTGACAATATTTGATATTGCAACGGCATTTGTTCAACTCTTTTGTTTCACTTTTTGCACACAACAAAATATAATTTATAAATCAAAGGAAATATGAAAAACTTGCTCGCTTTTTGCTTCTATCCTATCTCTGTCTCTCTCCCCGTGTGTGTGTGTGAAAATTTAATATGCTTTTGCGGCAAAAGTTTGGCTGTGGCGCCTTTGTTCGAAACTTGTATTTATTGCATTTGCTACGCATTTATTTGTTTTGCTTGCGAAAGTTTTTAACAATAAGCGCGCATTGTTTTCTATCTCTCTCTCTCTCTCTCTCTCTGTCTCTCTCTTTCAATTGGCAGATAAGGAAGAAAGAAGCGCAACGGAAATCATATCGGGGTAGTTGAGGATTATATAAAACAAATTTGACTATGCGAGAGGCACACGCACACGCACGCACACACACACACGCAGAGAGAGAGCGTGCTGCGGCAGCGGCAGCGGATGATGCCGGTCGAAATTGAACAACGACGCAAATTTCGATTTCCTCGAAATTCTACCTTCTATTATGCATATTCCTCGTGTTTTGTGCTTACTTCTTTTTCTTCTTCTTCTGCCTTCTCTCAGCTTCATCATCATTGTGCGACAGCAGCAGCAGCCGCAGCAACAGCGCAGCTTACTAAGCTTTTTCTGAGCATCCACACACACACACGCACACATACACGTAAACAGCAGCAGCAAGAACCACACAACACTCTCACTTTGGCACAGCTTCGCTGTCGCTGTCGCTGTCGCAGTCGCCGTCGCTGTCGACGCTGCACATTGTTTTGCAGCGCCGAATTCAACATGTCTGTGTGTGTGTGAAAATCTACAGTTTGTTATGCCAGCCATGTAATTTGCAATTTGTTAACATTTTATATTATTTATATGTAAAATGCAAATGTTATGCTATGCAATTATTACATGTATAGCTAACAAAATTCAAGCACGTATTGCAATTTTGATGCGTGTCTATGTTCTCGCTCATTGCGTTACACTGTGCAGCACGCCGTCGCTGCTGCGGCTGTCTCTGCCGCTGCTTCTGCTGCTGCTGCTGTTTTGCTCCTTGTTTTTGCTACGCTTTCGCTTTGTGTTTTTGGTGTGCGTCGAGCTTTGGCTTTGGCTTTGCTTTTGCACGTTGCCTTTGCCTTTGCCTACCGCCGCCGTCGCTGTTGCTTTCATGGCCTTGTGATTGTTGTTGTTCTGCTTGTGTTGTTGTTGTTGCTGTTGTTATTGCCCTGCTCTGTCACTGTGTGCGTGCGTGTGCTTTTTGTTCTGCTTGGCTTTGCCTTTGTGGCCAACGAAACGAACTAACACTGTACTTGGCGGCGGCGACGGCGGCGGCGGCGGCTTACGCCGTGTACTTTATTGCGTTTTATATCCTTTTTTTTTTTTGTTTGCCATCTTCGTCCGTTGCCCTTGTTTGTTTTGCATGGAATTTCTCATTTTAAAATATTCATTTCATATTTATGCCTATTGGTCTACACCCCCAACCCACGCAAACACGCACAAACAGGCACACTGCAAGGCAGAGAGAGAGCGAGCAAGCAAGTGCGTGAGCAGGCACGTCAACATCGGCACGCACTTGTTTTCTTTGTTGTTTTCTCTCTCTGCCTCTGCTTATTATGTCATAATTCATTTGCAACAGGACTCAGCAGCAGCAGCAGCAGCAACAACAAAAATGTCGGAATTTACAGCAACAGCGGCCAATAAAGCATCGCATTTCATTTGATTTCTCTCTCCTCTCTCTCTCTCTGTGATCTGCTTGCGCTCTCTTCGCTTCTCCACGCTCTTTCTGCCTCTCTGTGTACAACGCATTGCACCGGCTTTTGTTGCCGCCATCAACGCTGCCGTCGCAGCCGGCATTGCCTGCTGCGCCCCCGCGCTCTGCTGACGCCATCGTCATCATCATCATCGTCGCTTTGCTTTGTTACTACCTTTGTTGTACTTTTTGCATTTCCGCTTTATGTTTGTATTTCGCTGGCTCAGCCTATCAATTTTTTTTAATTTGTATTTTTTGCACACACTCGCACACACACGCACACACACAGCCTCGTGCAGGCGACTTGAACATGGACTTAAATCAACAAATTACGAGTGTATTCATATTCACTGTTGCTTTCGACTTGATGTTGCAATTGTTGCTCTTTGTTGCTGTTTGTCGCGATGCGAGACGCGAACAAACGATATACAAATACATATACAAATATATATATATGTACATATATTTGCGAGCGCAGGCGGAGCGCCGCTTCAACAATATTTACATCGGCAGCGGCAGCGCTGGCTGTGGCAAATGAATGATGCGAACTCGAACTCGAACTCGGGGACTCGCGACGTCGCCAGCGAGCAGCAAACACGTCCAAACAGTTTGTACGCCATTCGTGTACTGGGAGCTTTGGTACAAGCTGGCGCTGACACTAACATGCTCGCACTCGCACACACACACACACGCACACACAGCGCCGCACACACTTAGACAGAGAGCATGTACGAGCGAGCGAGAGAGAGCGCGAGCAAGCAGTCACACAGATACTATACTCGCGCACAAGCTTGCGTTTTGCCGGCGACGTCGACGCCAACGTTGACGGCAACTTTTGTTTTTGTTTGCGCCGCAGCAAAAAGAAGAAACAAATTTCAATGGCAGCGTCAAAAGCTCGCCACCATGAATGAAAGTTTGCCATAAGCGAAACGAGAGGAAAAACGATGCACAAAACAAACGAGGCAGAAATTTAAAAGCCCTCGCTGGCGTTGCCATATCGAAATACAGAATCATAATTGAAATTGAAAATGTTGCGATACAAATTTGCAAACTGAGTGATTTGCAACATATTCGCATGTACAAAAACTAACGATAACTTATCGATATCGATCATTTGCTTGAAAAGTTGGTTATGTATTAAACAAAAACGAAAAATAATAGCAGATAATGCATAATTTTAGCTATTATATTTTACTCTCACAGCAGCGGACATAATTCATAATTATCTTGTAAAACGCACGTTAAGTCGCAGAAAATGTTTTTGTTTGGCAACACTGTACTTGCATGCTTTGATAGCAATTAGCTTTTGTCACACACTGCAATGGCGCTATTTTTAAACTTTGCCAAATGGAATGCCGCAAATTTCGGGTAAAAAAACGATTTAATAGTCTCGCAGTGTGGAAATATGTCGTTTTATTGGGGGATTCATATCTATAGTTCACGAACAGTTTTTACAATTGATTTATGTGTAGTTTATATAGATTGCTTGACTTGCGTAAATCAAAGAATTGATTTTGATTGAGGTGAGAGATAAATCATTTCAATCTCTTTCAATGTCGTATTAAGGAAACTAATCCGTGTCCGAACGTGGGGAACGTGTCGATTGCTTCTTCGATTTCTTTTGCTTGCGTTGCTTCCGGCCCTCATGACTGCTGCCACGACTCTCGCGTCGGGTGCGACTATTCGATGGCTCTGCAGATCCGCCGGGATTATCATGATCTTCCTCCTGCAGCTTCTTGAGCGTTTCCGCCTTGAGACGCTCCAATTCATTCAGTTCCTGCGTCGTACGTTCCTTTTCGAGCTCATCCTGACGCTGCTTCTCGGCCCGCCGCTCCTCCTCCTTGGCTATCTCCTTGCGCATGTGCTCCTTCAACAGCAGCGCTGCCTCGGCACGCTTCTGCATCTTCTCGCGTGCCGCCTTATCCTTATCCTCAAACTCGGCGTTCGACGCTGCCGCTGCGATCTTTTCGGGACTGCGCTCCCGCGAGCGACGATCCGGCGTACGTTGACTGCGACGCGGTCGACTTGGACTACGTGAAGCGGAATGACGTCGTCCATGGCTGCGACTGCGTCTGCTCTGCTCGGCGGGCGATGCTTGACGCCTTCGACTCGGTGGTGATTCACGTCTCTTGCGTTCCGGTGATTCCCGGCGCTTGCGTACAGGTGATTCTCGTCGTTTGCGATCTGTTGAATCCTGACGTTTCCTGCCCGGTGACTCCTGACGTCTGCGCTCGAACGAATCCTGTCGCTTGCGTCCAGGTGATTCGGGCCGCCGGCGTCTGCGCTCGGGAGATTCTTGCCGACGTCCGCGACTGCGCGAACGCTGGCGCTGTTGACGTTCCCGCGAACGACGACGATCGACTGGCGAGCTGGGCGGGCGTATGGGCGATAGGGGAAAACGATTGCGATACTCGTTGTCCGGCGATCGTTGACGTGCGCCGCCGCCACCGCCGCCGCCGCCACCGCGATCGGCAAATGGATTACGACGATTACGATTGCCTCCCTGCCCCTGATAACCCTGACCCGATCCGGGATTGTTGCTGTGGTTATTGTTATTGTTGTTGTTGCCCTGACGACGCACGGGCGAGACACGTTGCTGTCGTCGCTGCTGCTGCTGCTGCTGGTGGTGATGCTGATGCTGCTGCTGTGTCGGCTGTGGCGAACGTCGACGTTGAGCAGATCGCGAGCGACTCCTGTGTCGATTGCGTGAACCAGAACGTTCCCGACTGCGCTTCGCTGGCTTCTCCTTCTCCCGCTCACGTGTCTTTTCCTCGGCTTTACGTTCGTCGCGCCTGTTGCGACTGCTGTCAGCTGCTGCTGCTGCCGATTCTGATGCCTTCCGAACGCGTTCCGATTCCTTGGGTGTCTTCTGTTGTGCAGACTTGCTGCTAACCTCCGGTTCAGGTTCACTATCTGTCTGCTGTTCATAGTCCAGTGCATTCATATCAACAGATTTGCGTCGTTTTGGTGCAGCATCCTCTTTGAGTTTCTCCTTCTCCAGCGAATCCTTTCGCTTGATGCGTTCTGCATCCTTTTGTGAGAACGAATCGCCTGACTTGGCGCCACCACTGCTGCTGCTGCTGCTCTGTGGCTTCTGTTTGGTCGGCGATTTGTCGGGCGTCATCTTGCCGCCATATGTGCTGGCATGGGATAGTTCGAAAAACGATTTCTTGGGATCTTTGGAGGCCTCCTCGTGCCGTTTCTTGCGCTCTTGTTCACGTCGCTTCACCTCCTCGTCACGCATTTTATTCTCCTCCTCCATACGCTCCAGATCCGAGAGTTTTATGGTACGCTTTTGCGCATGCTTCCAATGCGGTGGCGTGATGCTCTTCGAGCGACTGCGCGATGGTGTGCGGAAGCGCTGCAATATTTAAATATTATAGAGATTAGCCAAATGATTTGTCCAGGATGCGAATGTTGCTTACAAAGACACCACGCCCCTTGACTATGCGTCCACTACGCGATGTTGGCACTTGCTTCTTCGACCAGCCAAATGCATTTCGATTGCGATCTCTGCCTCTATCGCGTTCATCTCGATCCCGCTCCCGTTCACGTTCACGCTCTCGATCACGCTCACGACGCCCATCTCCACGAGCAGCAGCATCTCCTCCGCCGCGATTGTCGCGCTCACGTGAACGTGATTTCTCTGCGCGCATAAGGAATTTATTGGAGACCTGCAAAACAAAAGGGGAAAGGGACTAAGCACAGGATTTTGTATAAGTTTACAGCTTGGAAACTACCTCGGGTATCTCGCTAGGATCAATTTTGGTCAATGTGACCAGTGGATGTATCTCGCCCTCCTCATCATCATCCTGCTCATCACGTTGCTCTTGTCGTCCATTGCCGCGTACAGCACGTCCCGAGTCGCTGCTGCAGGGATTAGATTGACTTATAAATGCTTTAAAGGATTGATTAAGTGCATCTATATTTACATTTCACTGTCGCTGGACTTGGAGTGTTTGCGTGAACGCTTCTTCTTAGATTTCTCTTTCTCTTTGCGTTGCTTCTGCTTGGTCTCCTGCTCGTGCGTATCGCTATCGGATGCCTCAGAGGCTGTTGAACGCTTTCGGCGTTTCTTTTCTTTCTTAGCTGCAAGCAGGGAGAAGGTTTTAATAGAGGTTTCCAAAGAGGTTTCCCTAACATACCCTTGGATGCCTTAACCAATTCACCACAACTGGCGATGGCTGCATCCTGCAGCGGTCGCGAATTACGATCAATGGGCAGATCCTCTAATTGACGCACCAAATCCTGACCGGATATAACTTGACCGAATACAACATGGATACTGCAAGCGAAAGAGAGAGAGAGAATGGGATTAGTATGGAAGTGATAGCTGGATGGGATTCAACTTACTTGTCCAAGTGTGGCGCAGGCTGTGTTGTACTACAATGAAAAACAGAAGAGAAGAAAAATATTCTTTACACATTGCAAACTTGTTGGGTTTGTTGTTTGGTTGTTGTTGTTGTTGTAGTTGTTGTTGTTGTTTCTGTTGCGATTGTTGTTCTTTCAGAAGTACGAGTTGTTGCTGTAGTTGTTGTTGTTGTTGCTGTTGTTGTTGTAGCTGCTGTTGGTGAAGACAATGTTGTTTGTGCAAAACAAACTAAAAGATATCAACTGGAAGACGACGACGCTACGGCACAGCCCCCCAAACGGGAAGCGCTGCCAACCATGGGCAAGATCAGCGGCATCTTCGATCGGTTGGTCCGTTCGTTTGTTCCTTTTCCTGGAACTGACTGGGACTCGCAACGAACCTTAGGGTTGCGCACGGAGGGGGGAGCGGGAACCACCATGTGTGGCAAGACCATGAGGCAACCACCATCAATATATACACGTATATTGTTTAGTAGACACGCGTAGGGAGACTTCACCATGGGGGCGTGTCGTGGCTAATGAATGGATGGTGCTGGTGCTGGTGGGGGCTCGGTCCGCGCAACGACGCAACGCACACGTACGATACGCTATACGGCAATAGAGATCAATGGAACAACAACAGAACTTTAAATATATATTAAGTATATGCAAAGTACATAGAAAGTAGTAGTAGTAGTATATGATGATTATGTATGAGAACATGTTGAGATTTTGGTTGCCTGTAAGAGAAACTTGTAGAATTCTATTCATTTCGGGGCTGGGGATTGGATTAAAATAGACGCATTATAGAACTCTTTTCGAACAACCCAACTTACATAAAGAACTGCGAGCCGTTTGTGTTTTTACCGCGATTCGCCATGGACAGCAGAAAGGGACGATCGTGCTTTTTCTCAAAGCTCTCGTCTGTGAAATATATAGAAAAAAATATTATCATAAATTAATCGTCTGTAAAATATATATAAAAAAATAATAATATTCATAAATAATAATCATAAATTAATTGTATATAATTCAGTGATTTCCAGAAGTATTTTACAAGAAGGAATCTTTAATCTTGAAGTCTACTTAGTAATTAACTTAGTTTTTTTATTTTGGGGTTTCTTTTTTTTTTAATTATTGATAACTTTCTGGGAAACATAATCTAATCAGCATAATGCTTGGAGTGGGGAACAACATGGGAAGAAGAAACATATTAAAACAAGATTAGAGCTGGAGAGATTTGAGAATATATATGACTAGAAGTTATACATAAGGTATTTAAGAAGGTAATATATATATAATATTAAGCAGATATAATTAAATTAGATAAAATGATAATATATTTTAAAAATTCGAATTAAAATAAAATCACGTAACTTAAATACTTACATACATATAAAAAAAATCAATATTTATATTCTTAGTTCTAACTTAAATTATACTTATATTTTTTATTCAATTTATATTTGTAATTTTCTTTATCTTTTCTTTAATATCTTTGAGTCGACTGCTCTAAGTTGAAGTTAAATAAATAAATAAATAATTAATTAAATAAATGAATAAATAAATAAATAAATAAACAAATAAATAAATAAATAAATAAACAAATAAATAAATAAATAAAAAAAAATAAATAAATAATACTTAGCACTTTTGGAACCCCACACGCTGTGCTGTTTGCTGTCTAGTGAAATTTTATTATTATCACCTTCATAAAGTGCACAATAATATTGTATACAATTTTCACTTAATTCAAGCATATCTAATTAGGATAAGCCAAACAATCCATAACATTTTATTGCATTTTGTTGGCACCACATTTGCTTATCTCGCTCTGTGTGTGTGTGTATGTGTACACGTATACACACACACACACACACATGCACACTAGCACGCGCACATGTATGTATTCGCTGGGCAGAACTTACCCTCGAATGTGCCGCCATAAATTGATTCGCCGCCGGTTCCATTGCCTGCACTAAAATCACCCGCCTGCACCATAAAATCCTTGACCACACGATGGAATATTACGCCTTTATAGTGTAAACGTTTGCCGGTTACGAGGCCGATGCCTTTTTCACCCGTACATAGAGCACGAAAATTCTCAACCGTTTTGGGGGCAACATCGCTAAATAACTCGAAAACGATGCGACCGACGCCCAGGCCGCCGAGCGTAATATCGAAAAAACAACGCGGACGCGTTACACTCGCGTCCCGCTTATTTACCGTCATTGTATCCAGTTAAATATCTATTGATTTTTCTTGTCTATATATTTATTGATAAGTTTTCCTTCACGTTGCACAACTTTTTTTTCTTGTTCTCTCTCTCTCTTTATAGCGATAAGCTCTGCATTTGCACTCCTACAGGGCTGGCGAAATGTCACAGATAATTTGTATTTCATTTACCAGGGTGGCAAGCGCTGTTTTGCTGCTAAGTGACGCACAAACATGCGCCAGCCCTCGTTTTTCAATTTGCATGGCAGTGCTGTAAATAATGTTTAAAAATATTTAACAAAAAATAATATGCTTTTAAAATACAATATTATTTTATTTATTATATTTTATTTTTTTTATAACCGGATTTAAGTAAATGTTATAAGTATACATTTTATTCTGGCATGTGGCAGTTGTGCAAGTCCTTGCAAACGACAAGGCTTGCCAGACTTTTCAAATTTAAATTTAATTAAATTCAAATTAAAATAAATTATTATTGAATTGTTTTAATGCGTTTTCAAAAATAAATATTTATATAATATTATATAAACAAATAAACAATTTGCAAGGTACTTGATTAAATCATTTCCGTTGCGCTGCGCCTTGTTGAATCAGCTAGAGATAAGTTTGTTTAGAACTCTGCAGATGGAAAGATAATACGCTATGCTAGGCGTACCTATATATTATATAGTATAGTTTCTCTAGAAATCTTACTCTAAAGAGCAGTACTTTCAGCTCAAATTACCCGTACCCGTAGTATATAGTATAATTTCTCTAGAAATCTGAGAAGATTCAATTATAATTGGATTACAAATTTACAGATCAAATTTCCACAGTTCTCTTTGGGTATACAAACATTTAATATATATTTGTTGATAAACATGGTTAGTATACATATTTTTGACGGCACAAAATATCCAATCCGAGGCTAAGAAATGCATTGAGGGGGGATAACTCTAAAATTGTTCGACTTAGGGCTAAATAGATCATATATTATAAAGTGGGATAAAACATATCGCTCTGGCGGTCAATAAAATGGAATTCTTCTCCAAGAGAGAGAGACAGAGTTTAGGGGGCATCTACTCCACGGTCACCGACTTGGCCAAGTTGCGTGGACAATCCACATCGCATCCGCGCAGCACAGCGATGTGATACGACAGCAGCTGCAGCGGGATGACAGTGAGTATACCCTGCAGGCAGTCGACAGTGCGTGGTATTTGCAGGGAGCGAGTGGAGAATGCCATGGTCTCATTGTCGCCCTCCTCACAGATGAGAATCGGTCGTCCCTTGCGTGCTGTGACCTGCTGCAATGCGCTCATACATTTGGTATAGACAGGATCCCGCAAGACGATCATCAGCACCGGCATCTCATCATCCACCAGCGCCAGCGGTCCATGCTTCAGCTCCCCGGCGAGTATGCCCTCGCTGTGCATATATGTCAATTCCTTGACCTTCAGTGCACCCTCCAGGCAGGTGGCAAAATTAAAGCCACGTCCCATAATCAGCAGCGATTTGTGCTGATACAATTCCTTGGCCAACTGCTGCACCTGTGAGTTCAGCTCCAGCACAGAGCGTATATGCTGATCCAGCTGTGCCAGGCCAGCAATGATGTCCAAGCGTCGCTGCTGCAACGATAAACGATCCTCCGACATGACCAGAGCAAACATGACCAACGAAATGAATTGCGATGTGTAGGCTTTGGTGGATGCCACACCAATCTCCGGGCCAGCATTGATATGCACGCCACAATGGGATTCACGGCAAATGCTGCTGCCCACCGTGTTGGTGATGCCCACAATGAGTGCTCCACGTTGCTTGCAATAGCGCAACGCCATCAACGTGTCAGCCGTTTCGCCCGATTGCGATATGAAGAAGCACACGTCATCCCTGTAGATGGGTGTGTTGCGATCCAGAAAATCCGAAGCCAATTCCACCATGACCGGCAATTCGGTGAGCTCCTCGAGCAGTTGACGTGTCGCCACCGCACTGTGATACGAGGTGCCGCATGCGATGAGCATGAGACGACGGCAACGTTTTATTTCCGGTATATACTCCTTAATCCCGCCCAGCACAACAGTCTGGGTGTCGAAGCGCACACGTCCGCGCATCGTATTCACCACCGATTCCGGTTGCTCGAAGATCTCCTTGAGCATAAAGTAATCATAGTTGCCCTTCATGATCTGCTGTATCTCCATTTTCAGTGTGATAATCTCTCGAGCATGCGGATCATCTGAGGATTTGTTCAGGCGATGTATGCTCAATGTGCCGTCCTGCTTGACTGCAGCCACATCATCATCCTCCAGATAGATGACACGATTCGTGTGCTCAATCACAGCCGATGCATCCGAGGCAAAGAAATATTCCACCTCCTTGTGTTCCAACGGTTGAAACTCTGCGCTGTCGCCCACGTTGCGAGCACCTCCTGGTAGCAGTTGGAACTGCGGCTGTCCATGCGGACGATGCGCTTTGGTATACAATATGGGCACATGATCGGTGGCCAACTTGGTCTTGGCCTTAATCCCCACCAGCAGCGGGGAGCCACGTCGCGAGGCCACACACTCGCCTGGGAAATGCTTCGACTTGAAGGCAATGGCAAAGGCGCCTTCGATCTGCTGGATTGCTTGCTCGACAAGCTCACCGAACGTATAACCCGGATGCGTTACCCACAGATGATGCACCAACTTGGCAATCACCTCAGTGTCCGTATCCGATTCAAAGACATATCCACGTTTCTCCAGCAGCGTCTTGACATCCTTGTAGTTCGTGATGATGCCATTGTGGACAACCACAAACGCGTTGGCCTCATCCGAACGCTGTGGATGCGAGTTCAGCTCGGAGGGTACACCATGTGTGGCCCAACGAGTGTGCGCGATGCCAATGTGTATATCAACGGGCTGATCATAGCCCGCGCCCTGACATTCCTCGGCAATGGCATCCTCCAGAATCTTTACCTTCCCTGTGCGCTTGACCAACAGAATCTCACTGCCAGCAGCTGCATCCGATGTGGGTGCATCGATGGCCAATCCAGTGGAATCATAACCACGATATTCCAAACGTTTCAGCCCTTGCACCAGCAGCTCCAGCACCTGCTGACGTGATTTGGGTGTCAGATAATTGAGATAAGCGAAGATGCCGCACATTGTTAGGTTTTGTTCCTTGATTATGTCTGCGCTGCGCTTGGGCCACGTCGACTTTGTTCTGCTTCTTAGTGTAAACTGCGGCGTAAACACACACGATTGTGTGTGGAATATTTTCTGCGAGTGATAAATTGGGGGCCCTCACACACACACACACACACACGCAGGCACACACACCCTCACGTTGTGCGCAACAGTAATTAACTGTCAGCTGACGTGCGCAATGTAAACAATATGGAATCGCGATGCATTCGTTTTTGTTTCAGTCGCGACCTTGATTGTAGGCACTTAGTGGCAGATGTGATAAGTTGGTAATACGTGTTATTTTCCATGAGAGAGAGAGAGAGTGCAGTTTGGCGTTGTTCAGTTTTCTAGAGAGTATTAAAAAAGAATTGTGTACGTTTAAAAAAGCGAACGCTAAGAACGCTGGCCGTTGACAGCGTTGCCATGCTGTTGTAACCATCGTGTACGCGTCGCCATGTGAATGGTGCTCTTTGGGGTTTTCTTCCAATTAACTATCGATTGTACGGGCACGCGTACGATAGCAACAACAACCCTGCTCTTTTCCTTTTCGACCGCGACGGGTAAAAAACCACATGTCTTGCTCGGTATCCGAGATTTTATGAAATTATGCTGCATAGTGCTGTGAAAACATAAACAAGTGCTTACCGTGTTAACAAGTAACTGAATTGAATTGCAATTTGTGACAATCTGTGCAAATTAATTGCATTCGAGCTTATTCGTAACCAAAAAAAAACGTTCTAACTACACACAGCAACCCACCAGCGCGTGAGTGAGCGAGCGAGCGAGAACGAGTTAGTGAGTGCGAGTAGTGCGAAAACCGCAAAGCAAAGCATACGAAATAAAAACAACAACGCAACGCATACGTGAAACGTTAGCAAAGCAAAAGAGCAAAGCAAAACTTCGAATTGTGTATCAATTTTTTGTTCTTGTTGCTCTCGTGTGTTGTTTTCATCATCGTCGTCGTCTAGCCGAAGATTCACACACTTGCAAACATATTGTGATTTCGAATTCTTGGTGCGTAATATTTTGTTTATTCTCGTTATAATTACATATTAAAAAAAAATTGAAAAGTAAATGTGTTTATTATCACTGACTGTTGTGAGTTTGTGGGCGTGCGTGTGTTTATATATATACACATATTTGTGTGTGTGTGTTTGTATATGCATGTGTTACAGTGTCCATTTGAAATATGAGATTGAAGAGAATAGTGCAGCAGGCAGGCACCCAGGCAGGCTGCAGAAACAGCTGTTCTCAACCCAGGGATGCACACGATGCAAGCGCTGCTATTGCATAATCAAGCTAGTCACTTTTATTACATAGATTTCATGTCAAGCTCTCTATATAATTACAGAAATGAATCGCAGTCTCATTATCAGGCATTTTCTATGTCATGCTTTCTATATTTGCTATTGCGTCGCATTCAAATTCTCAACGAAAAAGTGTTGTCGTCTAGCCAACACTTTGAGGCAGGTTGGCAGCACCCGTAACAACGACTAATCGCTTGTTGCTTTTTGTTCTGCTCTTTCGTACTAGTGTGGGGGGCATTTGCTGCTACTGCTACTACTGCTGCTGCCTGCCTGCTGCTGCTGCTTTGCCGCGCCTTAACCTCACTTGCTGCGACTCTTCTCTTGTGTGGCTGCATAATATTATACTTCAGTTTGCCTTTTGGTATTACAAATTTATCGTGCTTGATTTAAGGCGTATAATGTACCATTTCTGAGACGTAAATTAGTTGGAATACAATAAAGTGAAAATAGCGTGAAATTTTTCAATATAATTCGTACGTTATGTGTTCGAATTGCTGCTGCTAAGCCTCAAAATCGACTCAAGTCAACGCAAGAGCCCAGCAGCAGCGCCAGCAGCAGCACCAACACCACCACGCTTAGCGTGGGGAGAGAGAGGAGTGCGTGCGCTATGGCAGTGTAAAAGTAAGCTCGTCTGTCTCTTTGGCAAAGGTCGAGGTGCAACGTTGCGAGTGTGTGTGTGTGTGTGTGATTTACAAGTTTATTCATGTTACTAACATTATTTATCCTTATTTACAGTTACAGCAACTCGTTTGTTTGATCTCGTTGAAAGAATTGTCTGGCAAGGAAGCACCAAAGAGTTTCCCCATCCACCCACAACAACGAAACCAGAACAGAATAGAGAGCAGCAGCTGCATCCGTACCGTGACAATCTGGAGTAGTGTAATCGACTGCTGTCTACTGCCTACTCAGAGAATTGCAGCAGCAGCATCTCCTAGAAAAAAACCAATACCAACATGTCAAGCAGCAAGGAGGAGGCCACATCGTCGTCTGCCGGCGTTGGTGCTCCAACCGCTGCCACTGCCGCCCCCGTAGCCACTGCCATTGCGACCGCATCATATGCAAATGTTGTGCAAAATTTGGACACCAAGAAGGCAGTTGCCGCTGCCGTAGCCGCTGTGGATAACAAGGAGAATCAACCGAATTTGAAGACACTTAAATCATGGAGCGAAGAGGCCGCTGCCGCTGACGCCGCTGTCGATGTCGATTTGCCCATTGTGGGTGAGAAGCGTGCGGCAGCCGGTGGTGATAATACTGCCGAGAATTCATCTGAATTGGACGATAATAATGATTTTCTACCTGTGCTACCGCATCATCGACGTGATCGTAAAAAAGCCCGCAAGGATAAACCGACAACGACGGCGGCGACGACACGTGAATATCGCGATAAGCAGCAGCAGCAACATCAGCAGCCAATCGGAGGCAGTGGCCCGGGTCCGGGACAGGGACAGGGCCAAGGACAAAAGTCTGCATCAGGACGGCGTTCAGCTGGCAATGGCAATGGCGGTGGTGAGATCGATGGACGCAAGCAGGCGGCACGTACGCGGGCGCCACGCAACAACAGTCCACGTAAAAATGTATCCAATCCTGGCAACAACAATGGAAACAACAATGGAGGCAACAACAATAACAGCGGCAATGCTGGCAAATCCCAAAAGGAACGCAAGTCTGATACCTCACCCAGTGCCAGTGTGGAGGCACTGAGCAGCGGCAACGAGGGCAAATCCGGTGATGCCGATGCTCAGGCTGTCTCCTCCAGCAGCGGTGCACCAGGAGCAGCAGCAGCAGTAGCCGCCGGCGCCGCAGCAGCACCACAGCCCAAACGCTTTGTAGCAGCACCTCCGCCAAAGGTTAATGCCTGGAAGGTGAGTAGATTGATAGATCTTAAGTTCTATATAGTTGAAATAGATGGTACCATATAAGGATTGTGCATTTTCTAGTTATTAAAGCCAGTTTAGTCTATGAAACATAGGGAAATATTATAGATTTTAGAAAGATTACGTTTTGGAAACTGTAGAAAGCAAATTCTTGGGATTGCTAGATCATATAGTAATTATATAGTTTAATTAAGATTCTTAGTTCTTCCTAGTTCTTTCTCTATTATGGCTTAAAGACGGGTTTTTCAATTCTTGGAACTGATAGATCATATAGTGATTATATAGTGAAGTAAAGTTTCTAAGTTCTTCCTAGTTCTTTCTCTATTATGACTTAAAGACGGGTTTTTCCTATGGGCAGAAAACAAAATGGTGACCTTTTCTTCTCCTTCTTTCGACACACAGACAACTCGTTTTTGGGTACTCGTAGACCTGATTCGTGGTCTATCAAAACAAAGAGGGGTATGCCCATATACGACATTGTTTTTGTCTTTGTTTTTGTTTTTTGTTTTGTTTTTTCTTCGTTTTTGTTGTGTTTGTTTGTTTTTGTGGAATTGTTGGTAAACAAATGTGCGTGGAATGGCGTGTGTAGTGTGAGTGCAAAGCGTAACAGCCGATAAAAAAAAAGCACAAAAGCGAAATGACAACAAATAGACAATGTTTACCATGAACATGGGGCAATACGACACGCCCGCCCCTGTGTCTGCCTGAGTTATCAATCTCAATCGCATGTCACCAAAAAAAAAAAACATCATAAAAGACTTTCGAGCGATTTTTATCTGTGTTTGTATATAAAACATATAGAGAAAGTTCTATATTAGGCAGGCTTTATACGGTTTTATAGTATTGCATAATATCAAATAGAAGCAATTTGTCAAAACAAATCGAGAAATGGCAAAAACAAAAAACAAAACCAATTCACAATTGTTTGTTGTCTCTTTTTTGTTTCGTATTTCTGCTTGCTGTCTGTATTATGCAATACTATATAAATAAAAGCAAGCGAAAAAAAAAAAAAAAAAAAAATAAAACAGAAAAGAAAAAAAAAGGAATAAAATGTGCGCCCACCCCTGAAAAAAAGCGAAAAGAAATTGGCAAACGTAGAAAATAATTCGTTTGTTTATTGCGCTTTGCTGTCTGCTTTCTTCTTCTTTTACTTCTTCTCTTGTTTAATGTCGGTTTCCATGTTCTATCGCGAATTAATTGGATTTATGCACTGTCGCAGTTTTAGGCGAATTTTTCATTTGCTTTTGGTTTTTCGTTTTTAATTTTATTTTCTTTTTTCTTTGCTTTGCATTCATCATCGCGCACGCCACCGTACGAAAGGCGAGAGAAAAAAAAGTAAAATTATATAGTTAAAAATAAATGTCAAGGTCAGCTGCGTTCGTTCATTTGTTCGTTGTGTTTGCCGTTAGTTGTTGTCGCTCTTCTTCTCGTTGTACTTGTTTATCTGAAACGAATTTTGAGGGAGAGAGGGGGGGAGAGTGAGGGAGCAGCAAATTTATGAAGAGAAAGAAGTGCATAAGAAAAAGGGGGCACGACAAGGAAAAAAGATGAAAAATATTGTGCAAAGGTGTGGCACCTATTTGGATGCTCTGATGATGATATAATATGCACTAGATATACATAAATTTGTTGTAATCGATGGAACCACCCTCGCTCCACATTATGCAAATTTCATCTAATTAAGCAGCAAGCGGATTCTTTTCACAACAATTTTAACGCTGTTGCCGAGGTAAACGAGGCTCGAAGAACTAAGACAACTCTCGCTTTTGCTTCCGTTTTGTTATTGTTTTTGTTGTTGTTGTTGTTGTTTTTTTTTTTGTGGAGCTGTCACACGGGTTGCCGACTTGTCGCTGTTCTTGCTTTTAACTACCGACGCGGCGATGCTGCTGCTGCTGCTGCATCGATCGCAATAACCGCAACGAAAGGCAGAGCAGAGCAGCAGCAGCGGTGGCGGCGGCGCCGCAGCGGATTCAAATCACAAAGCAAAGCAGCAACAAACAGTTGACGTGTGGCGTTTCAGACGTTCGCAACGTGCGCGCCATCATCATCATCATCATCTCTTTCCTCCTCATTGAGCTACTGTGTGTGTGTACGTGTGTGTGTGTGTGTGCTAGCATAATTAAACCAGCTGCATTTCGCCATAATAGTATTTATACATATATCGTATATCGTAATCGGTATTATATGATAGTTAGTCAATACGTTCAACAAGCAATGATCATTTGAAGCTGCCAACGCGTGTGTGTGTGTGTGTGTGTTCTCGTCAAAAACTCACCACACCTTGGCGTTGTGGTGAGTTCCAGCATACGCTCTACGCTCTCTAACACTGTGCGGCCAGTAAATAAATGCAAATTAGAACAAACTAAAAGAATACGATATTCACGCACACAAACAAAACTAAATCTTACGTGCATGTGTTGTGTTGCTGCCGTACTCCTCGCTCTTATCGTATACCGTAAACGAGACTTGCCGTTGCCGTGACACGAGCGAGCACCGTGTGTGTGAGTGAAAAAAAAAACAACAACTACAACGAGATATTACACTAGCGAGAAGAAGATGCAGACGAAAGTAAATATGCCATCAATTTAATAGCTTACACTATATATAGAGAATATAACTTGTTGAGTGTGCAATAAACATCAATCAACATTGATAATTATTGTGCAATTATAGTGGGTTTTTGGTCACGTGTACCTGGTAATATTGGAACCCTGTAACGGGCGATCTCAAGAAGCTGAAACATTTCAATCGAGTGTATATACTAACTAACTATATAGTATGCATATAGTATCGATTATTCATGCAATCACATAATCGAGTGTGAAAGGCAAAGGGTAATAGTAATATAACTAATCAGATTACATGCCGGGAATGTATAGTATAAATGCGGTATTAAGTCGCCTGTAAAGCTTTTCAATTTTAAGCTTATGTAGGGGTTCTATAGGTTAGAGCTTTGTGTATTGTCACTGCGATGATGTGTTCATAAAGAGTGCTACGGATTATTTCCACCCACACACACACACACACAGACACTCTAGAGTACATGAGTATTTATCATATACATATGCATATCTCTTTGGGCCTCTTTCTTTATCTATGCCAATGCGTATGTACATTGTTTACTCGTTTCTTGCCCCTTGTCTTTTTTTCCTGCTATTTTTCCGACCTTTGTGTTGCTTTACATTGTCTTCCGTGTTTTTTTCTTATGATTAACTTAAAGATATCCTCTACCTGCTATGAGGTATTCTTTTAGATATAAAAAAAAAACCTTGTGGTATCCATAACCTTGCACAACAACGTCAGCTGGTCCTGATGGAATTAATACTCCACAAACAGGTTTAAATAAAGCTGTTTTGCTTGTTTTTAAAGACCATTGTACCATATATTATTAGGTAAACATGCATATAATCTTTGCGTTAGATGTTTCCTTATCATTTTTGATTGGTTATCCAATAATGCAATGTTTTGTTTTTACTTTTTATTACCCCCACTTCTAACTTTTATATAATTTTAATACGTCATTGCGGTCATTAAACCCAGTTACGCCTTGAATTCTTCTTATCTAACGATGATTTGTTCGAAATGTGTATATTTATTTTAAATAAACAAACAAGTTTCTATTAATTTTTTTTCTTTATTTTTCATAATGCTTGTACTAATCATATATCTAATTATAAAATATTCTAAAGTGTTAGTCACATTTTTGCTTTAATTGATTTTGGTATTAAAACCACGCATTGCATATCTATAAAGTTTTGCGTATTTAAAATGTTTTCAATTAACATGTAGAATCGATGGATACATGCCTCTTTTTTTTTTTTCTTGGGCACTTAGCTAGATATAGACGTAGCTACGCAGTTACTTTGGAGCTATGTAGAAAAACAACTCGATTCCACTCACAAGCCCCCACGCACACGAGTATCGCGAGATAGCAAACAAATTAGCAGTCCGAAGGCGTGGCACAGTGGTACAAGAATGGCATGTTAAATAGGGAAATTTATTCAAAATAAAAAATCCATTTAAAAGATGTGAATTTTCCTATTTTATTTAGATTTCATTTAGAAAAAATATAGAAATTAAAATAATATATTTTATTAATACAAGTATAATATTTATTTTACTATGAAATATTAATAGTAATATAATATAATAATTACTTCTAGAATAATTTTGATTAATTTTTCCCCTTCTGTTCCTATTACCATGAAAATTTCTTCTACAATTTTTTCGTTTACTTTTCACTTCTTGTCCCACTGTGCATTGTTATTGGAGTCGCCACTTGGCCCGGCACCGGCTCCACTTGGTCAGCTTGTTGTTGTCATTTTGATTACGTTCAATGCAATGAAAATATAAAAATAGCTAAAAGTAAAATGAATAATGCTCGTAAATTTGTTTGCGCTCCAGTGCCGACCTCTTTCTATAGCATATCTAGTATATATTCCCTATAGATGTTTACTATAATATATATATTTTTCACGCCAGTTAATTGATAAGCGACATTTGTCATTAGGCCCGTCGTCGTCGTCGAGTCACCATAATCAGTGCAAAAACCTGTTTAGTTAGGGGGCCCCTTTATATATATATGGTATATATAGAGTAACGAGACGTCGCTACGATTTGATTTCTCCAGCACGTTGACTTGTCGTTTCTGTTTCTTTTACATAATGTTATATTTGCGGCCGGCTTCTTTTGCCGCTTGATTGGTCACTGACAATCTATTCAATTCTCTAAAGCGTAGAAAGATTCGACTCGCCTCGCCCTGCCCTCACCCTGCCCTGCCCTGCCCTGCTTTGACTGATTACGAACGCCTTCTCAAAGAGGGAAGAGTACAAAAGAAGACTAGAGAATTTGAGAATGTGGAGCTTTTTGCACGTTTCTACGTTCGTATTGTTTTTTTTTTTATTTTTGTCGTTATTTTTATACGATTTCATGTGTGTTAAACCTGCCCTGTGCTGTGTTGAGGTTCTTGAGGAGGGGTTTTCGCGACGTCGAGGTTGACTGCGCTGCTGCTGCTGCTTGGGGGCATTTAAAATCGTTATTTAGCATTAGAATCGCCTCAGTTGGTTTTCAGCGATCGTTCGTTGTGGAGCTCTGAAAAAACTCTTTATAAAATTTGCATTTCTCTCTACAAAAAAAGTAGAACAAACAAGTGTTAAAAACTACCTATAAATATATTATATATGGCAAACTCACAACTCTATTGCGTTCTACAAATTGCGAATCTGCAGATCAACGAAAAAGGCAAAGAGTGAGAGAGACAGAGAGGCAAGTTCAAGTTCTTGTTTACCAAAGATTTCAAGGTTCTTGACTCGTAGAGAGTATTATTGCGTTTTAGGGAACCGATAATTTATTTTGTAATGTATTTTTATTGCCAGCTACTAATCGGCTGACCTTGAATAATCGAAATTACTATGTATTTTAATTGCCGAATGTTATTTATAGAAATTTTTATATTTCTATATAGGCACAATACGTCAGAGTGGGACATGTCTTAGGGAGGGAAACACAGATAAGACAAGGCAATAAATAAATAAAATTTACTTTTAGTAAATGTTTAAGCTATTAATAATACATTGGCAAAATTGTGGTATACATCTACAACACGCTGATAGCACGTGTAGTAAAGTGACTTGGAAAATTTTCTACATGTGTATCCCATTGTTTGAGTGGAAAATTACTGGTACTCTCTGATACCGTTATGGAGTATTTGCTTACTATGTGTAACATGACTCACACAATGCAATTTCTTCTAACGATGGAAAGTTATTCGAATCACTTTACAGAGATATTGATTACGTGATTTCAGACGCATAGATCTTGATATACAGAAAAATTGTCACTGAGAATATGGAAAATTTATTTAGAATTATTTTCATTTCTTTTTATATGTATTTAAAAGACGAGGAAGCAGGGACTGGAACTCTCACCGGGCATGATAAAAGAAAACAATGCGCAGCCTGTTTCGCTCTCTCTCTCTTTCTCTCTCTATCTCTCTCTTTTTCTCTCAGTTTCTTGCATATCGAGTTTTCCCACCACCCGCGGGTGCCGTCTACTGCGTCTGTGGCCTACGTGCCGAAAATCACATGTTGTTTGTTTTGTTTGTTGTTGCTGCTGTTTTCCATGTTACAGTTACAACATGTTGGAAGCGAACACGGGAGACAACAAAAATGTTAACAATTATTTACAGGTTGTTTTTTTCTGTCGACTTTATGCCAAAATATCAACAATCTATGAAGCAAAGTAATAAAAACAAATGGCAGCATAATTTTAGTTTAGAAAATGCGTATAAAAACATGTAATAGAAACGCACGTAGCAGGCTCACACATAGAAACCTGTATTCATACATAATACAGGGTGCTCTCTCTTGTACGCTCTCTGCATGCTGCGCTGTCTCTCGCCGCCTTGGCCTGAGCACACACAAATTGCGCCGCTCCCTTACTATGCTACAATAGTAACTCTCGTTTGCTCTCTCTGTCTTACGCACATAATCGTGCAACCGGCGCATCGGCTGTTTTTTGTTTTTATTTTGAATTTACTCTGCGGTGTGTGAGTGTGTGTGTGCGTGCGAGTGTACGTGTTGTTGTATTGTAAAACCAGTTGTTGTTGCTGCTGTTGCCTGTTCCTCTTTGTCCGCCAGCAAGAGCGGCGTCGTCGTTGTTGTTCGTTCGTTCGTTCATTTTGTTCGTCCCCGCCTCGTTGTTCTCCCACTGTATTCGTTTTTGCTCACGTAGCCAACGCGTGCACACAAAACATAAGCAGCAGCGGCGCAGGCAGCGGCAGAGGGGCGACGCAAGCCGAGGCTGAGTTGTTTTCGTTGCCTTTCGTACACGCTGGTCGTGCACAGAATTCAACGAGCAGTTAAAGAGAACGGACGCGTATTTAAAGTGCTCCACAATCTATATACAGTAATTTGTTTAAACAATTTGTGAACTGAGAGAGTGTGTGAGAGAGAGAGAGAGAGAGAGAGCAAGCCGCTATAGCAATTGAATTTAATTACACATGTATGTGTGATTGTTTTATGTGAATAACAAAACAAACAGTGATAAGATAAAGCAAAGCTCTGCGAAAAAAGAAAACTAAAGTGTATTATTTTAAAAGATTAATGATAACTTTTGAGAGATTTGTGAGAAGAATTTGAGGTAATTTTCCCATATATCATACACTCTATATTTTCTGGGTATACACAATATATAATGCTGAAACGAAACTGGGTTAGGGATACTCCCCGAACAGCGATTGGTGACCTCCTGCTACAGTGTTTTTTTTGTTGTTGTTGTGCGATGTGACGCATTGTATTTTTTTAGGTTATGTTGAAACTGGAAAGCGTGCAAGCACAAAGTTTAATTGACTTTCCAGTCAGAGTTAAGAGGGTACCTGGAACAAAAAAAAAATATGACTAAATATATATATATATAGATATAAACTAACATACATTGTAGTCTGTGAACATTTTCCGAAATTCCTTTTAAATAATTCTTAAATTTATTTCATGCAGATATCAACAAAGCAAGCGGGCAGTCCCAAAGCTGGCACATCGCCATTGGACAAACGCGTATTGCAGCCAAAGGCGCAGCAGCAGCAGCAGCAGCAGCAGCAATCGAAACAGACTGTCAGCAATAACAATAATAACAATCAAAACGCACAGAATAGCAACAAAAAGACACAACAGCCAGCAACAGCAGCAGCAGCACAGACAGCAACAAAAACCACAGCAGCAGCAGCAGCATCAACAGCGGCGGCAGCAACAACAACAACAACAGCAGCAGCGGGGGCAGCAGCGCCGACAGCAGCAGCCGCCAGCTCAAGCACAACAGTTGACGCCGTCTCAACGAATGGTGAGTAAAAAGTTCTCTCTCATTGCTCTTGCTCTCTTTCGATTCTGCTCTCTCTCTCTCTTTCTCTCTGTGCGTCGATACATTGTGATTGGCCTGGTTCCTACTAATTTCTATATATTTCTCTCCCTCTCTTTATATTTACACACTTTCCAGTTGATGCAACTACTGCAGATACGCTTGCCAGTGCAGTAGTAAAGGACAAAAAGAAGGTCAACCAAAAGGTATGTGGAATCTTTGTGCATTGCTGCCATGTGTGGGAATCCTAATGGATTTTTTCTTTCTTTCTTTCTTCTATTCTTCCCCTATGCAGGCCAGTGATTTTAGCAACGTTGGGGAGTGGCCAACGCTTATTGGAGGAGTTTCTGGTAGTGGCAAAGCCACCGTCAACGAAACCAAACGCAGTTCCGCTAAAAAGCACCCAGTGTCGAAAGCGGCAGCGGCTACAACAACCCAGCAGCAGCAGCAGGCAGCAGTTGCCACAGCAGGAGCAGCAGCAGCAGCAGCGGCAGCTAACGAAGTCAATTCGGAGAGTAACGTTGCAACACCAAGTGCCACAACTAGCAGCAGCAGCAGCAGCAGCAATAGCCAAGCAACAGCAGGAGCAGCAGCAGCAGCAGGAAACGTCACAGCCAGCACGAGTCATGACGCCAAAAGCCAGCGAGAAGCCGAGCAACCCACTGGCAGCACAACTGTCTCAGCTCCTGGCGCCCTTGCCGGCGCTGCCATTAACAAGAAGATACCCAAGCACAAGTGGCGTCCGCTCCAAATCGATCTGGCCAAATCTAGCCGTCCAAAACTCATTGGCGGTCGGCCCAATCGTCGCTTCAGTGACGAGGCCTTTGAGCAGCGGCGTCCGCCGCGTGTATACAACAACGAGCGTGGATCAGTTGCAGCAGGAGCAGCAGCAGCTGGAGGGCGAACTGCTGACGGTCAAGCCAGTGCTGGCGGAGCAGCAGCAACGGCAGCCAACGGAGCAACGGAATCGCGGTCACACGGTGGCCGTTATGCGTACAGCTCACGCACGTCTGCTGCGCCCGAGCGCGTGGATTCCTGGCGTAGCAGCGGCCCCAGTGCCGCTGGCAACGAGGAGCAACGTGCTGCGACAACAACAGAAGGTGGAGCAGGAGCAGCAGGTGCCGGGACAGCGACAGGGGTGCGTGGTCCACGCCGCTTCCGGACGCCGTATCGCGGTGGCCGGCAAGGGCGCGGTGGATTCACAAGACCGGGACCAGGTCGTCCAACTAATCGCATACCACGCCATCTGTTAGCTTCCGGCGAGTATATCAACTATTTACCGGCGGACGCAGCCGGTGCAGATTCCTCGCAATCCTATGTGCTTATGGGCACACATTACTTTGGCAACGTACCGGCTGCGTACATTGAAATGGACGCCGCTAGCGTCAAGGAGGCCATCAAGAAGCAAGTGTAAGTAGAACCATATCGTTTCACCCTGATATTGTGCCCTATCATATCATTTTTTTTTGGTTATTTCTTATCATTTTTAACATGTATTTTTATCGATTTTGTTTTCCTTCCTCGACCTTTCGCAGTGAATACTATTTTAGCGCCGACAATCTTACCGGCGACTTCTTTTTGCGACGCAAAATGGACCCAGAGGGTTACATACCGGTCACACTGATCGCCTCGTTCCATCGTGTGCTGGCACTGACCACGGATGTGGCATTGATTGTGACAGCCATCAAGGAATCGGACAAGCTGGAACTGTTCGAAGGCTACAAGGTGCGACCAAAGACAACCCCAACCATTTGGCCCATAAGTGATGTGCTGGATCCCAAGGGTCAACCTGTCATTGGCGAAGCAACAATCGCTGAGGAGGCAGGCAGCAGCAGCAGCAGCAGCACAGCATCAACTGCTGGCGGCGAGAAGCAAAAGAAGCAATCGCAGCAGCAGCAGCAGAGCCAAGAAAATCAGACTGAAACTAAGACAGAGACTGTGGTGGAATCGGAGGGACCAGCTGCATCAACATCGCCACCACAAGCTATACTGACCTCTGCAATGGCCACCAAGCCCTTGAGCAGCATACCGCCACCGCCGGTGCCGCGCAATTCGCAGAATCTGGTGCCCAAGATGCTGCTGGAGAAGCAACGTCCAACCATATCGGGTATGAATTCGGTAAATGCCATCAGTGCGCTGACACAGCGTGTCGAGGGCGTTGTTGGCGATAAGGCTGGTGCTGCTGGGGCTGCCTCAGAGTTGGCCGATCATCTGAGCGGACTGGCTGAGAGTGTTAAGCCGAAGAATAGCTCGACGCCGGAAAAGCGCAACGCTGCTCCAAGGGCGGCGGTGACTGGTGCTGGTGCTGGTGCTGGTGCTGGTACTGGTACTGGTGATGGGGTAGCAGCTGCTTTGGTGGCGGAGCCAGAGGGCATGTGGAAAGAGGTAAAGAGACGCTCCAAGCAAACAAACAATGCTTTAAAAGAAAACGCTACTAAATCTATCAACAACAACAACAACAACACCACCACGTCCACGTCAACACACCAACAACAACAACAACAGCAAACGCTTTCACAAACGCTCAACAAAAATAACAACAATAACAATGTTAATAAAAATGCTGTCAAGCAAAATAAGAGCAACAGCAACAACAACAACAACAACAACACTACCACCGTCACCGCAAATGCCTCCACGCCCACGTCAATGTCAACCACAACGTCCTCGTCCACGTCCAAGTCCTCGTCTGCATCCAACGCCTCATCAAAAACAATCATAGCTGAATCTGTCGTCACCACCACCACCAAAACCACCACCACCACAACCACCAACAACAAAACCTCCTCCACCACCACCACCACAACAAAATCAGCCACAAACAACAGCAATAAGATAAAATCATCTGGCAACGCTGCTTACACGACCAACTCCCAATCCTCCTCCAAAACAGCTGCTGCTACGTCATCCGCTCAGTGCCATGCCGAAAAGGAAGAATTAGACTTTCAATTTGATGAGGAGCTAATGGACCCCATACCCGCCACCGGACGCAACAATAACTTTACCGAAAACTTCTCCGACGATGATGAATCTGATTATGAATTTGCCGATCGTGATATCAATAAGCTGCTAATTGTTGCCCAAGTTGGACGTGCACCGAAACATGATGGTTACGATCGCACTGCTGATTTTACTTCACGTACGAAAATCACACAGGATCTGGAGAACATTATCAACGATGGTCTGGCCAATTATGAGGAGGATCTATGGACAACAACAAATAATGTACCCAATATAGATTATCGCACTGTGAATGTCATCTCGCAGGCTGATTTCGAGAAACTTGCTGGCAAGAAACAAGCTGCACTCTTGGCGCTACAACAACAACAACAACAAGCGCCACCGCCGCCACCAAGCTATGTGGATGAACAACAGGATCTGGATGGTGATGATACGTTAGTGGAGGCTGACACTACATTGAACTCAACACTGAATTCGACACTGAAGTCACGTCGTGCACGCTTCTATGCTGCACCCAATTCACATTCAATTGATCCACGTACACCACGTAAGCGTAAGCTGCGTCACACTGCCAATCCGCCGGTTGAGGCTCATGTGGGTTGGTTGCTGGACACTGTGGAGCATAGGCCACGTACCACATCGATGGGCTCATCGGCTGGTACATCGCCAACAACATCGTCGTATGGTTCGTTTGGTTCATCGGTGCCACAATCGTTGCCCGTTTTCCAGCATCCATCGCATGCGCTGCTCAAGGAGAACAATTTCACCCAGCAGGCATATCACAAATATCATTCACGCTGCCTGAAGGAGCGCCGCCGTCTGGGCTATGGACAGTCACAGGAAATGAATACACTGTATCGGTTCTGGTCCTTCTTCCTGCGTGAGAATTTCAACAAGAATATGTACAATGAGTTCCGAACGCTGGCGTTGGAGGATGCCAGCAATGGTTTCCGTTACGGTCTGGAGTGTCTATTCCGTTTCTTTTCGTATGGACTGGAGAAAAAGTTCAGACCAAATGTCTATGAGGATTTCCAAGATGAGACCATTGCCGATTATGAAACAGGTAAGCAAAAGATTTGCATTATTTTCAGCAGCATCTTATGGTGAATCATCTTTTCGTTTAGGTCAACTCTATGGCCTCGAGAAATTCTGGGCTTTCCTCAAGTACTACAAGAACGGCGAAAAGTTAGAGGTGCAGCCAAAATTGGCTGAATATCTAAAGAGCTTTAAGAATATCGAAGATTTCCGCGTAGTGGAGCCTGAGATCAATGAGATGCTACAGGGTGTTGGCAGCCTTAATCCTGGCCGTCAACTAAACAGACATCGCAGTGTATCGGAGAGTGATGGCACCGCTGTAATCACTTCTGGTGGACGTCGTCTCAATACGACAATCACCAATCGTAGTGACTATGTGGGTCGCCTGCTCCAACAACAGCAGCAGCAACAGCAGCAGCAGCAGCAACAACAACAGCAGCAGCAACATCAACACCATCAGCATCATCAGCAGGGCGGCTATGGTGGCTATCAGAATCGCCGTCGCACTGGCTCATTTGGCAGCAGCACTGTACGCATTCGCAGTGGTTCTCTGGGCAACAAGCCCCAAGTGGCAAATCGCAATTATCAGCAGGGATCACAGCATGAGCTGCGTCGTGGTGGCAGCAATTCTGGCCTGGCGCCACACAAGCGTCAGCAGCAGCACAAAGGAAAACCACAGGCGCCGGCACAAATTGGTGCACAGCTTAGTGCAGCTCGTGCCAGCAACAGCAATTTGGCAGCAACAACAGCAGCAGCAGCAGCAGCTCCGATAGCAACGTCGACGCAGGCAGCGACAACTTCGGGTGCAGCAGCAGCAGCAACGACATCATCATCGTCATTGTCATCGTCGCAGAAGTAATTTGTTTACGCAACCAGAGAATTTGGTTTTAGATTACTTTTGACTTAAGATTAGCAAAGAGCACAGATACACATATGTATCCAATTGCTCTTCTCTCTTTTGTTCTTATTATTCTTTATTATTCATATTAGTAGTATTCGAGTCATGCGTAATGTGGGGACATCCGTTAGCGTTAACCTAATTAAGTTAAATTTTGAAATTTTGTTTATTGCAATTTGCTTAGCGTTGATTTAGTAGATATATTTTTCATGATTGTTTCCGTTGTATTTCTCTTCCAAAAAACAAAACTGAAACATTTTCTTATGAAATGCTCAATGTTTGTTGCACCTGAAGACACACACACACACACACAGGCAGACAGGCAAACACACACACGGACGGATGCAGACACAGACTAACTAACAGACTGTGTATTATGTCCGCTTCCAGTGCCAATCGACATATATTATTTTCTCTGCAATTTTCATTATATTTTTTTCTTAATTTTTGAATATTATTTTTATTTGTCGAAATATACATATATATATTTTCTACACATAAAAAGCAAGCAAATTTCCTACTAAAGCAGCGTTATTTATTGAACGTAATGCCATGAACTGTTGTACTATACGATAAATATAAAAAATAACGTACAATAACGATAAAGATAAATAATAACCATATAATAATAATAATAATAAATACCAAACGACAAAGTAAACGAAATTAATATACAGAAACCAAATGATCTTAATGCAAATCAATTTTGTACATTTAATACACACACACACACACATACACATATGTGAAATGTGCAAACGCAACTAATAGATATAGCACCAAAATACGATTATACATTTCATACAAAATGCAACGATGATCACACACAGAATCTAATTAGATATCTTTTATAAGACAACTTGAGAGTGTGTGTGTGATCGGCAATGTAATGTTATTGTTTAAGAGGCAGCGTTTGTTCGGTTTCCTTATCATAACAAAAAGATAAAAAGATAAAACGAAAAAACCAACCTATCGAGGCATGCGGGGCGCGTACTGCCAGGCGAATTTTAGTTATTTAAGCATTTACAATGTAAACCGAAAAAGAAATGCAAATACAAAAGCGAGAGAACTGAAACATTTGCTTTGAGAGGGACACTGCAACTCCTCCTCCTGCTCACCTTATCCACACACAACCCCCCGCCCCAGTTCCCTTCCAGTTCGCATTATTATCCAGTTTTTTTACGATTGGCCAAACAAGTTTCGAAACCCGCCAAGCATTTACAAAAATTTCATGTCCACTAATCAAAAATCCCTTTTTAATTTTAAGTTATTGCACTTGTTACACTTTAATTTGAATAACATGCAAGAATATTGAAAACACAAAACAAAAAAAAAATACAATACTATTTGAAAAAAACACAATGTCATGTCCAAAACAAAACAAAAAAAAAAAAAAGTTTAAAACTTGCAAAAAACGGCAGATGATGCATACGAAAAAAAAGATATATAAACAATACAAAAAACGAAATGTGTTTTGCATAGCTATAATAGACTTTAGTTTTAAATATATGTGAGAAATCAAACGTAAGCTTACTACTGATAATGATTACCTATATACGATATATATACATATGACTCTAAAGCGTAATAACAATTTGAATGCGATTTATAAGCAGGACACAAGATCCATGATGAACTTTTGATTTGAAGCTGCTCAGTTTGGAAAACTGATAAGATCAAATTCATATATGCATATATACATAAACTATATATATATATAAAGAGAGATATCGTACACACACACACACACACACTAATCTGAATCAAATCCATTAGCTTCTTGGTTCTTCGCTTATCCGAAATACACACACACACCCACACATATACATATGTCCTCTATAAGCAACCAAAAAGAAAAGAAAAGAGTGCAAAAAATTTGTCTTTACATACTTTGTAATTATTTTGTTATCTTTTAACATTAGTTATTTGTAAATATTTTTTCTGCTTTTAAATTGTCGCTCCCTAATTATATACACAGACAGACACACACACACACACAATCGAAATCACGCAGTATGCTTTTTTGCCATGAGCTTCAAAACAGTATAACCAATAATTTTCCACTTTTCAATGAAAATACTTTCGACCAGAATTTGTCTGTTGCATGATTGTATAATATAATAATTTGCGGTCGGTCTATATAATTGTTATCTTTATTCCTTCAAAGCACACGCACATTCACATAAATCTACAGATTGACTTTGTCGTGTTTTGTTGTGCCCCATTAAGGTCTTCATTATTTTTTTTTACACATAATCTACATATTACGATTAACCTATGATACCTTTATATACAAAAGAAGAAAAAAACTACGAACACGATGCGAAGAAGCCCTAGTAAACAGAAAAAATCTAATAATTACATTTGTAAGTTACTTAAATGAGAATTCGAGAAGAAGAATGGAAAACGAAAATAAAAGAAAAACAAAAAAAAGATTATTGTGAAAAACGTGATAGTTTAAACCATAAAGATTAATATTTACTACTATTATTATATGAATAATTAATTATAAAGTATAATGCAAAGAAAAAAAAGGAAAATTTATTAACTAACGTAACAAAAAAAGTATAAAAGTTTTTTTAAAATTAAACAAAAAAATGTTAAAAATAATTGAGTAGAAAAACTAAAACACAAAAAAAAATGAATAAAAAAAACTTGAAAAACTCAACAAAACTGGCAATTTTTCGATTGGTTTCTTATGGTATGGTTATTTTACTATTTAGAGCTTGTCTCTTTGGATAGTCGGAAAATTTGGTTTTTATATCTTAAAATTGGATAAATCATTGTCTCGCTTTCTAGAAAAATTCTAAATAATCTCTTAAGATTTACAAAGAAAGACCGCAAAACTGACTAAATTTCGGCTAGATGTCAATGTAGAGGAAAAAAGGCTAAGCTGCCAACACTGATGCGTTGCGGTTCGAAGCTAACGGCAGAGCGCCACGGACAGCTGCATAAAATTGCCGACAGAGGGCGCCAGGCAAGAAATTGAATTGAACCTACAAATTTATTGTTTATATTTTATATATTGGATGCCACACCCACCGCCCCTGAAAATTAATAAAAATTGCGATTATTTAACAAAGGTTTTTCTCGATGTTTTATCGAAAGAGAGGGAGAAAAACCAGTAAATAGGCTTTTATGCTGAAAACTCTTAGTGTAATTGTAAGATTATTATTTCCAAAATTCCAGGCAGGGTATCTGACTGTCGTACCCAACGTGACTGTACTTGCAAAACGCACACTGAGCATAAAAGTAAACTTAATAAACGTGACACATAAATTGACCTTTTGAGTAATTAACCCCTTTGAAGTTATGCGCCATTTGTCAACCCGGCAACAAAGTGCACACCAAGGACACCAATACACACACACACACACGCACACACACAGAGGGAGACCTATGTTCTCTCCAAGCCGAGCCCACAACCTCCTGTATCGCATATGCAGCTCGGCCAGTCGCTCTGCCTGGCGATGCTGCTACTACTGGTAACACTTTGGCTTTGGCTTTGGCTTGGTTTGGGTGTCACAGATTATCGCCTTACTTGAATTATTGGCTGGCTCCAAAGCCCGTTGCGGCGACCCCGAGCGGAGCAAACTACTCCACACAAATCCGAGGGAGAAATACAAAAAAAAAAAACAGCGACGCGTGGAGGAATCATGTATAAAACATCAGAGCGACAAACACGCACACAGCGGCAGCGGCTGGGCGTGGCAAGGGGTCGTATCGGGGATCGAGTGGGGGCTCAGAGGCACGCAAGGTCTTTACACCTACACACACACACACACACACACACACAGAGAGAGATGAGGAAGTTTCTGGCACCCAAAACCAGCGTGAGGCGTTTAAAAATTGAAAACCAATTTCGAAGCGATTTAAAAGGACGTTGGCACTCGACTGGGAGCAACTGTGGGTGTCCAGGCTTCCACATGTGTGCGTATGTGTGTGTGTGTGTGTGTGTGTGTGTGTGTGTGTGTGTGTGCTGCCTCATTGTGTGACTTTTCACACTTGCTTGGCCCGCCACTTGGGCTCAGTGTTTAGATTGTGTTACCAATATTTATGGCTCAGTGGGGATACATCGCCAACGTCGCGCGACTTTTGGCTCTGGCTCTGGCTGGCGTGACCGCAGCAGGATTGGGGATCGGAGCAAGTCTAATCGCCTGACCTGGAGCTGCATCATGCGAGTGGCAGCGATTGGAAGTGGGAGAAGGAGGAGGAGAAGGAGGACGGGGAAGGTATTACGAGGGCGTACATATCCAAGTTGAATTTAATGGGCGTTTAACCTGTGACAACTCACCCCCTGCGAACTTTGCTCACACTTACATGATCCCAGGGCTGAGATTCCCCCTACGGGAGGGAGGGAGCTCCCTACGCCTTGATGGATATGAATATGTTGCCATGTTGCAATTTATACTCCCTGCAGACAAAATGGAGCGATTTTTTTAGCTTCAATCATTCATAACTTTTCCAAAATTCAATTGTTTTTACTCGGAGATGACTTTTTGATCATGATATAGTGCCTAAATTGATGCTGCATTTCAATTTGATCGAATTGTGAACTTCGATATTTTTCGACATTTTCCATGCAACCCCCTTACAAAAATTTCTAAATTTTTCAAAAAATTAAAATTATTATTTTGTGACCAAAATCAATTAGGATATTCAAAATTGATATAAAAATAGAATCCGCAGTTAATTCGGACACGAAATGTGGTAAATATGCATATTTTATCCCTTTTCCAGGGTTGTTTTTTCTCTTTCACATATCATTCAAGAAAAATAGAAATTTTTACTCGTTTTTCGCTTCTAACTTTTACAAAAATTATTTGATTTAGCTCGAAAATGACTTTTTGAACACGGTATTGTACCGTATACAAACTTCGAGTTTTTTGCACTTTTTCCATGCAACCCCCTTACAAAAATTTCGAAATTTTTTCAAAAAATTGTATTTTGATTTTTTGCTTAAAATCGACTAGGATATTCAAAATGAATATAAAAATCGAATCCGCAGCTAATTCAGACACAAAATGTGTAAAATATGAATATTTTAAAGATTTTTCAGGGTTGTCTTCTGAGATGCACTTAGTGTTTGTATGGGAAATTGGCTAAAATCAACATTCTAAATGAAATCGCAATCATCTAGGCCGCATCTGTTATCCGCCAAAACAATCGACCACAACGTTGAAAATTGCACGGCATTGGCTTAGCACAATTATTGGCACAACCAGGGGTGGCGGTTTAAGGGGGGCGTGGCGAAAATCATATATTTCTGACCGTTCACATTTTAATATGAAAATTTTCGCTTTGCCGCATCGCATAATTACTCTGGCTGATGTGTTTGGGGTTGCGAAAATTTGTCACCGCAGCAAAACGGCAGAATCGCCTCTCTCTCTCTCTCTCTCTCTCTCTCTCACTCTCGCTCACTCTGTACTCCTCATGCGATGCAATGGATTTTTGGTTCTGCTTCAAATAATTAAATTAAATATTTCATAAAATTGTTTTTAGATGCGCCGTGAAGTTTTCTCTCTGTGTACGGGTGTGTGTGTGGGTGTGTGTGTGTTTGCCCGAAAACTAATTATATTTTAGGTTTGTCGAATCTTGCGGCTTGTTGTGCATTGAATGTGCCTCGGTAAATAATGCAATGCAGCCAATAAAATTGCCAATTAAGCTGATGCCTGCCTTCGCTTTGAGTAGCAGAATTTTAGCCAAAAAAAAAAGTATATATATTATAAAATCAATATAGAAATCAAAAATATTAATATTTGCGTGTTTTATATTTGCAGAGCTCGCATTTTATTGGTTTAATGCAAACAGACAAAGCGGCGAAGATATTAGATTATTCATATATTTTGCATAACTCTGTATATATAATATTAAAAAATAAATAAATAAATATATATGTAGGGATATTTTTAAATTAAGAATTTGCTTGGTAATGTTTAATTTTTTTGAGAATTTGCTAAGAAATTGAATAGTTTTTGTTTATATATTTAATAAGAGGCGATAGTTTTTGATATATAATATAATCTGAATCTTAATCTTATCAAAACTTTGCTAAGCTTGCAAGTAGAAAATTTACAAAGAAAAGGACAGTTTGCGAGAGAGAGAGAGAGAGAGAGAGAGACAAAGCAAAAGATAAGTACAGCTCGCGCTGAATTCAAATTAATGATACGATTTGCCAAGCTGAGAACATTAACGCAAGTCCTGCCGATAACCGTGTGCCCATTGACAATAACAACAACGATGAGCACACACACACGCACACACACACACAAAATGGCGGCCAGCTGAAGCAATGGCAGCGAAACAGGAAACGGAAGTGCGTCACAGTTTGCTTATTGCTTCAGTGGAATGCGTGTGTGTGTGTGCGAGTGTGCGTGTGTGTGTGTGCTCATGATGCTGATGTGCATGTGAGACTCTTTCCTGACTATGCTGACCAGTCTGAAGTTATAAATAAATCCCTAGACTCACACACACACACTCGCACGCACACGCACACGCACTTGCAATTAGACTTATACAAAATGCCGCATTATTTCCACATTTTTGTTGTTCACATTTATCTGGCTGCCGAGAAATGCAGAAATTGCGTTAAAGCACGAGCAGCTGGAGCAGCTGGAGCAGGATCTCTGTGTATCTGTGTGTGACAATTAGATAAATACCAAGACACAAGGCACGCAACGCACACTCGCAGGAGCAGAGGAGTCGCCTGGACTGGACTGGACGGGACTGGACTGTTGTTTCGCCTCGTTGGCATTTTTCTACACTTTGACCCCCTTTTCGGTTAGCTAAGCTGGTCATTCTTTGTGCTTGCCCCCTGTGTGTGCGTTGCCCTCTCCCCTCCCGCCCACTCGCTCTCTCTCTCTCTCTCTCTCTCTGTGTATATCTAAGTCCTGTCAGCTTGGGCTGCCATTGTTGTCGCTGCATCCCCACTGCGTCCTTCTTGTCCTGATAGTTGTAATTGGCCAACTAAAATCATGTGACAAATTAACAGCGCAAAATTTATTGCCTGCCCGCCGCCTTAAGCTGTTGATGAAGAAATATTGTCTTCTAGAGCATTGTACACGTATGTATGTAGTAGTGGACCCAACTCGACTTGGCTCCCGTTTTCTTCCCCTCTCCTTGGAATTCCCCTTTCCAGCTCGCATGAGACAGCGTTTTCGTATTGACATCTGCCATGGCAAGGATTGCCTGCGGCTTGGTACCTGTACGCATTGCTTGGTGGCGATGATTCTGTGCGTGTCGTGCTCGTGTTACTCGTGACACGCAAGGAAAAATCGTGCAGCATGATTTTACAGCAGTTGGGGGAGTTTTCCTTAGAGTTTGCATTTCAAAAATTGATTTAGCAAAGTTTTTATTTCATTTCTCTTTCGATTGATTGTACTAAAAAATACAATATATGTAAAATATGCATATCTTATCCATTTTCAGGGTTGTCTTTCCTATTTATATCGTTATTTGCGAAAAATGGGGATTTTTAATAGTTTTTCACTTATAACTTTGCCAAAAATCATTTGTTTTCACGCGGAGATGAATTTTTGATCACCGTATTGTACCTGAAACAATTCTGTATTTAAATTTTATTATATTGGGAACTTCGACTTTTCTCGACTTTTTCCATGCAACCCCCTTGCAAAAATTTTGAATTTTTAACAAAAATTTTTAGTTTGATTTTTTGCTTAAAATCAATTAGGATATTCGAAATTAATATAAAAATCGAATCCGCAGTTAATTCGATTTCATTTCATTTCAATTTAATCGATTTGAAAACATCGATTTTTTTCGACTTTTTCCATGCAACTCCCTTACAAAAATTTCGAAATTTTTCAAAAAATTAAAGTATTTATTTTATGCTTAAAATCGATTAGGATATTCAAAATTAAGATAAAATATAAATTCGCAGCTAAGTGTAACAGAAAAGCTAAGCCCTGCAAAAGTCGATAAATAAGTAATCGATATGTTTAACGAAAAATCAGTTAAGTGTTGTGAAAGCAAGAAGTGTTGGAAGTCGCCAAAAACAGATCCCAAGGCAGGCTTGGCCAGCATATGCCAATGTATTGGGGTTATTCAAATGATTTAAGCCTTAAACAAGAGTTGTGTACACACGCACACACCAATACAAATACATATGCAAATATACATATACATATATAGATAAATTGTGGCACACACACACACGCACACAATGTCTCAGCCTCAGCAATCGCAACAGTTCTTATCGCTGTCGCTGTTGTTGTCCCCAAGTAGATATTATGTTGCTCTAGTGTCTCATACAACGTAGCGTTATGTATTCTATATGTGTGTGTGTGTGTGTGTGCTGAGCGTACATGTATTAGTAATATGTGCAAACAAGCTACACACACACACACACACACACAGGCATTAAGAATGAATGTGTTGTTGCGGCTCAAAACATTAATTAATGCGCCTGCAGCCAAATGATGTCATTTTATGCTAGTGTGAGTGCGTAGCCAGGTGTGCCAGTGTGTGTGTGTGAGGGTGTGTGTGTGTGTGTGTGTTTGCCTTTTTAGGTGGCCAGAGCAGGCGTAGAAGGCGTTGCCCGCAGGCGTGCCGGAAATGCAGTCGAGCGTTCTGAATGCGTGTGCATGTCTTATGAACAATGGCATTTAAGATGTATATGTGTGTGTGCTGGCCAAAAAACATTTCGCACACACACACACACGCACACGCACACACCTGGCCTGGCCAACATGTTCCTGTTTCAATTGCTGCAGGCGGCGCCAGCAACAGAGAGACAGAGCAAACAAAAAGGACATACACCAAAACTAAAAGCGACATGTTTTTGCACGCTCCACTGCGTAACGGTAAAACAGCAACAGCAGCAGCAGCAGTGAAAGCAACAACAACAACAGCAGCAGCAACAACAGCAGCAGCAACAGCAGCAACAACAGCAGCAACTGGACAAACAACAGCAACTGCAGCAGTTGCCGCAATTAAGCACACAAAACCCAACGAAGCTGCGAGCATTTCCGCTTGACCCACGGACTGTGCCTACGCCCAGCTCCTGCCCTGATCCTTCCCTGCTCCAACAGCTTCGCCAGTTCATCCCCTGCTAGCCACTTTGCACCTCCTGCTACTTTTCTTCAATTACATTAAAAAAAGCGGCGTAGAAGTAAAAGAACAAAAAATATTACGTATACGCCATGTGATGTCACACAATTGATGCGAATTTGCTGCCGCTTTTTAATTATGCTGCGGCCTTGGCTAACACTGAGGGCGGAGTAGGAATAGGAGTAGAAAGAGGAGCAGCAGCAGGAGTAGGAGTAGAAGTAGCAGCAGGAATAGGAGTAGGAGTAGAAGTAGACACTGCTGCATCTCCAGTCCTGTCCTGTCCTGCATTTTAAATGCAAGTGGTGCTCCAGCAAAATGGAAAATTTATTGCGCTGACAGTTATGGCTCCATAACAATAATAAAGAAAGCGAGGGGGGCCAATGGGGGTGAATGGGTCGGCGAGAGGGTGTGGAAGAGGAAGAGGAAGAGGTAGTGGCAGGACGTTGATGATGATGGCAATGATGGCGCTGATGGTGCTGATGATGGCGGCACTGATAGCCGGCGCAGCTACTTCAAAGTCAACTTCAATTGCTGCGGCCATGTCGCAGCTCCTCCCCCCCTACCATGTTCTGGCCACAGCCTTCGCCATGGTGTAGTTCGCTCTGCCTGTGCCCGAGCCTGAGCCTGCAACTTTTGTCCTGCTGGCGCTAAGTGCGTTTCGCAGTGTCCTTTTTGCGCTGCGCTCATCAGCGTCGCATTTGGTTAATGGCAAAAAAAATTAGCACGGAGTAAAACTCGACTTGCAGATACCCTTTGTGCTGACTATGATAGCATGCTATATTAAATTATTATTTAATACAATTTATAGCTAATTTTTATAGCTATATATGCTCTGCTACATTCCTTTTTTTTTTGTTAGGTACAAACTCTTCTCTCTTTCTTTTTTTTGCAGGGTATACAAAGCAAGTGCGCCTGTCATAAATGTGTAGTGACTGCCATGGATGCTGACAGCCCAATGGTTTCCATATTGACAGCCTGTCCGCTATTAGCTGCCATGCCAAATAGGCTGGCTGGCTGGGAGGCTGCCTGGCTGGCTGCATGCCCGTCTCGCCAATATTGCGTATACGCCACTTGGGCCATGTTAATTAACACTCGCCTAGCTGCACTTGCTTTGCAATTAAAGTCGCTCGTGTCGATGTTCAAGTGCTGCTTTAAGCAGAACTATAGAGAAGCTATAGATATAAACAAAAATATATAAATCATATATATAATATATCTAGCTTTACTGTAAATAAGTTGACTATGCAGAAAAAATACTTTTGATTGTAGATTAGCTGCGAATTGGTGCTATTGCTTAGGGAATACCTCTTTTTGTAGAGATATATTATAGATTTCTTTAAGTATTAAAGACAATATGAATTTTGACATAGTTATATTATGCTATATAGACCTTTTTTAGGGGTTCTTTCAATATGCATATATTTTTAAAGATTTAATCAACTGCACTAACTGATTTTTATTTAAAATGTATTCAATATTTTATTGTTTCATTTAAATACAAGTTTCCTATTTTTCTTTTGCCTTAAAGATTTTCTATTTCATATATTTTTCTTTGATTTTTTCTTTGGTCTGCATATTCTGGCAGAGAGCACTTTTCCGACTAATACATATACAATCCGATTGTTGCCCCATTTTCTTCATACATATTGCTCGCATACATATACACATACATATATGGTATTTTAAAGATTTTTATTGTGCAACCTAATGGGTGTTTTGTTGTTTGCGTTTGGGGCTGCTTTGACTGAGCACATAGAGGCATGCACACACACAGACACACACACACAGACACACACACTCGCAGTTCACTTGTACATATCGCTTTCTTTACGGCGCAAACTCCGACGTTATTGTTAAAGGTAAACTAGCCATAACACACACGCACACACGCACACTCAGCACACACACACTCTCAGCACACACACACACACACAGGCGCACAGCTTAAGCCATATCTGTGTGTGTTAGTTTAGCGCTTAAATTGAATTCTTAAGTGTTGCCCAATGCGCGCACAATTCTTTAGCGAGGGCACGCACAACAGGCTCACACACACACACACATAGAGAGGAACACACACACAGGCACATACACACTCACACACACTTGCACAGCAGCAGCCCATTCGACTCTGGCTATAAAATACTGTAGTTTAGTATTTTTAAACATGCTTCGCTTTAAACGGAACTCGTCGGTTAAATTAATGACTGTGTGGCAGAGAGAGGGAGAGAGAGAGAGAGAGAGAGAGAGAGAGAGAGAGAGAGAGAGAGCAGCAGGCAGCTGTAGATAGAGTTTAGATGATGCTTATGCCATGTTTATTGCTCACTGATCTTTGTTCTATTCGGCGGGCATTAAGAAATCATTGCCACGTCCGCAGCATACGAGAATTATGAATTATAGTTTCCTTGCCTTTGCCTGCTTCCTTTGCCTTTCTTCCTTTTTATTTATTCTCTCCTTCTCGGCTGGTCTGCTCTGGGATCTCAGGATTTACGAGTTCGCCTAATTGCATACGACAATAAATTTTCCAACTGTTGAAATTATGCTTAAAATGTTTCGCACAGTGCGGCACAGCTTCATTTTCCTTCATCTTTAGTACCCAGCAAAATTATGCATAGCTGAAGGGTTGTACAGACGAGTAAGTGCAAAAAAATATATGCTTATTTATTCTGAATATATGTAAGGTGTTTTAGCTAGGTATTTTAGCTGCAAAAAGATAGGTTTCAAGCTAGAAAATTATATAATTTTATTTTTATATTAATAACTCAGTATTTTCCCCAGCTAGTTTGCTTAAATTTGGCACAGAAATAACTTAGATATTTATCTATAATTCTAGAAAGTTTTAGAAAAATCTAGGTAATATTAATTAAGTTATATTTGGTTTTGGCAGGGTATCTCAGTGCTCGAGCGGCTGTACAAGTACAGTTCAGTGCATTTGCAACTTGTTTCATTTTCCTTTTTTTTCTACAGTTGCCCCTTATTTTTTTTTTCTGCTATGGCGCCTTTGCTTTAGTCGGCATCGAATATCTGATTTTATTTATGCCCCGTAATACGGAATAAAGTGCTGTTGTGCAATATCGAAACGGATATTAAGCAATGACCCTGGCACTGGAGCTGAAAAAAGTTAAGTTTTGTTAAGTCTGATCCTTGTGGTATTCGTAGTCCTATCGATGCGATAAATTCTGCAATATCCTTTCATTTCACACACCGTTTCAGTAAGTTCACTAAGTGAGAAAGAGAGAGAGCGAGAGATTTCAACCAATTTATGCAATTAAAGTTTTATAATCGATATGCAACATTGTTGTACTCGGAATCGAGCCCTAGGGGGGACCATTTCGCTGCCCAATAATATACTGTAATTCCAGTTATTTCCCATGCCAGATTGTGCGAGATTTCCCCAAAGAACTTACTCAGAAAGCAACTTTGCAACTTTCCCAGTCTAGCAGTTTGTGCACATACAAAAATCTACAGATCTCTGGAGTTAGATGAGTTAGCCCTATGAAAGTTGGTATATATAATGTAGATTAGCTAAGTTAGCTACAGTTTATCTTACAGTTCGTATATGTCTTTTGTATTCTATTATATTTGAAGCTTACTCGGTTGCTTCGATATTCACAGAGTGTTTTTCCATTTATTTTGATCTTGAACTGCATATTGATAACTTAAATTATGTATACCATCTGATTTTCCTGTTCTTTCTCAGCTTTTCTCATTTCGTTTGCCTTTCCTGCCCCCTTTGTTCTGACAACTGTGCAGCACGCTCGACTGCAGCTTGCGAACTGTCGCAGCGCATTTGCATTTTCAGATAGTAAACGCACAAGATTTCCTTTGAAGGGGGGTTACCCCTACCTCCTGTGGACCCTCTTAACCCTTCGCTGTGTGAGTTTTAAATGCTTGCAACACGTTTAAGTGTCAAATGCGCAACGCTAAACACAATTTCTAAGTCGAAACGCAGATGTAGAGAGAGAGAGAGAGAGAGAGAGCGACACATAAAAATGTCAAAGTTGTGCCGCAGCTTTTGCCCCGCCCCCCGCTTACCGCCCTTTTGGCTGCCATTGTTTGTGTGTGCGAGAGAAATGTAAATTTTATCTTTGGCAAAGTAACTTTTACAATTTCATTATGTTTCATTTGCATCGAATGCGTGTGTGTGTGTGTGTGCATGCAAATGTGCCACGCCCTGTTAGTGATTTAGAGGGGCGTATGAGGGGAGTACAATGTACGTGGCGGGCGATGATCGTGGGTTTTTTTTTTATTTTATTTTCGGGGTTGCCGCTAGAGCAACTTTTTGATTGTTCGCCTCGTTACGCGCACTGACTGCAACAGTTAAGGATTGTTGCAGTTGTAGTTTTCACTCCCTTTCTCTCTCTCTTTATCCCTCTCTCTCTCTCTCCCTCTCTCTCTATCTCTGCTGCTGCTCTTATTCTGCTTTTAGGCTGCAACTGATGTAATTTCTGATGTTTTCTTCTCTCTCCTCTCCACCAGCATCCTTGCTTGCTTTCTTTTTCCTAAAAATCTAATAGAATTAACATTCATCTAAAAATACCACTCAGTTCTTCATTTGTGTGTGTGTTGTTGTTGTTTGTGTGATTTCTTGAAGCGTATATCGCATATTTACCTAATGGCAAAGTTGCGTAGCTGCTGCTGCTGCTGTTTCCTTTTGCTTTATAAATTACGCATACGCCGTGTTAAAAATTCCCTTTCAAGTCACACGGCCACACAGCCCGACGGGCCTAATGAGCGACCCCACTAAATATAATTAACATATGCTTTTTTCGAGAGACTTGAAGACATCGCAGCCAGTCACCCACAGCCTCTCTCCCCCCCACCCCTCCTTCTGCCATGGCTAATAATTTAATTGGACCATGCGCAGTGCGTGTGCGCTTCGGGCAGATAATGCCAAAGGCGGCAAAAATAAAAAAAAAAATGCAAAAAAAAAAAAACTAACACAGTTTTTCTTCATTTCGCATAATGAGAATCTAGTGCCAGGACGGCAGGATGCGCGGCGGCACCTCGCAAAGGGACTAAGCGAAAAGGACATCGAAACTTTTGAGCTCTCTCTCTCTCTCTCCTCTTTTTCGGGTTAATTAAAATGTGAAACTCACGACTCAAATGTTGTAGACGGTAAAAAGCAGTAAATTCCAGCTAGTTATGTACTGCCAGATACGCATAGAGTACGAGATTATATATAATATATATAAACTGACTCCAGCACGTGCATAATCATGTTCATTAAACTTAGCCAAGCGAAGCGAAGCAGTTCGAGCTGGCAAAAAACTTGAACTTAATTTGTACACGCAGCAAGTGTTTGCCTCTCCCTCTCACACTTCCTCTCTCGCTCTCTCTCTCTCTCTCTCCTGCTTCCCTTTTGGCAGCCATTGTAAATTCTGTCTTTCACACCTGTTACACGCAATTACCCGGCCGCATGCAAAGAAACTTTCGGGGCGGACTGCACTTGAGGCCAATCCTTGACAGGGCGCTTCATTTCCGCCAAGCCAAAGTGAAGCTGGCACGGAAGGAAATGAGTTTAGGATTAGGGACAGCAATGCTAGAGGAGGAGCAGGAGCAGAGTAAGATGAAAGGCAGCCTTGCGGGTGACCAGGCGCGGGCTGGCTGTGAGCGAGCGAGCGAGTGCTGCATAAGTAGTTTGGGGCTAAGTGCCATTGCCTCCTGCCCCTCCCCTCCCCTCCGGCAGGAGCAGCGGTAGGAGCCCAAGTGCCACACGCACTGATTGCCACTGAAATGCATGTGAAATTAACCCCGAGAGCTGCTCGGTTTAATTTGCACTCGACGCTGCAAGCGGAAAAAGTTCTGCACGCTTGTTGTAATGCATGCCAATGCCAGAGCAATGGCGCCGGCAGCGGCAGCGACGGCGATGGCAGAGCAATGGCGGCATTGCAAATGGCGGCAGCGTGTCTCAAATGGAATTTTCTTTTGCTTATTTGCCGGCTGGGTGACGGCTGATGGCCTGGACCGGCACGTGGACACGCTGCCACCTGGCAGCCATCAGCAGCCTGCCTGCTCTCACTATCTTCTCTCTCCCTCTTCCTCTCTCTCTCTGTCTTTCTTGCTATCTATCTCTCTCACTCGCTACGCGCAGTCAACTTTGTGTGCATTTTGTTGCGGAAGTTGCAAGCTGTCAAATGTGGCGCGCGGTAATCGCATTTGATGTGTGCGTGTGCGTGTGTGTGTGTGTGTGTGGATGGATGAAAGTTCTGAGAGTGCTGCACTTACTCCTCTCATGCTGCACAGTATGTTAATGTGGTGTGCCTGCCAGCCGATCATAGTTGCAAATAACATATATACACACATATGTGTGTGTAATTAGTAGCTGAAGGGCGGGAAATCAGAGATTAAAGACTGTATTTTATATTAAATTAATTTTATTAAATTTTAAAATTACCTGGAAAATGTTATGCTAAGTTTTAAGCTCTTAAAATGGATTTACATGCTGTTTAGTTACAATTTTTATAGGCTTAAATATAAAATACAATTTTACATACAGTTATTTTACTTACATTTAAAAATTACTGTGAATTACTGCAAAAGATTAAGATTAAGACTTTGTAGTTACAATTTTCACAAGCAAAAATATACAATATAATTCAAAATAAAAGAAAACCTTTGCCAAGTTTAATTTATTTCATAAAGTTTAAATATGAGCAAACCACTTATTAAAAGCCGTACACTTTGCCAGATTAATTTACACAAGTGGCACATACACATATACGCACATAGATAGATCATATTATATATATTATACTATAGTATGTTTGTTGTATTTCTGTTTGTTCATTACGACCGCAATTGTCAGTCGGCATGGTAAGCAGCTTATCAGGCAATTAAGATCGATGTACATTTGTATGTACATACTATACTACTATATAAAGTATAAAAGATTTGCAATGCATTCTTGATAAAAACATGATTTATCACCAATGAACAGGGTATAAAACGTAGCTTATACTCGCTGCTTGGCAAAAGAAGCAACATTTAAATTGGAAATAAAGAAGATATATTTTTTATAATTTTTTTAGGACTTTACTAGACTATAGAAATGTATAGAAATTATAAATAATATAATATATATTATTATAATATTTATTGCTCTCAACCTTTATGTTGTTATATTTTAACAGGGTATCTTCTAGTTCTCATAACCCTTTTATTTGTCAAGCAACTGCAAATGCACAAAACGTAAGCGCAATAAAAATATAAAATCCAATTCGATGTGATTACACACACACACACACACACATTCTCAGACAGATACGGTTAAAATGGGACAAAAAAAAAAATTATTCATTAACACATGCGTAAAACGCACAAGAAGAACATTGCCATAAATAAATAATTGATGAATTGCAGATGAATTTTCATATTTTATGACATTTAAGTAGTGGGCGGGGCGGGACATGAGAAACGGAGTGAGAATGGAGGGAGAGAAGAGAGGGAGCCGGGCGGGACACACAGCCAGCTGTGCAATAATATTATGTTAAAATATACGATTTCCATTCGGTATTTTTTACGACTCGCTGCTCGCGCTGCTTTTGCCCACAATCGGCGCTACTTTGTCGTACAACGGTGCGTATGAAAATTGATTGTTGCTTTATTTATGATGCTGGCTCTCTCACTCACTCCCCCTCTCACTCGCACACTCGCAAAGTAGACATAAAAAATTAACACAAACATAAAATGCAATCATGCAGCGCGCAGTTGGATCGCAGTCGACACCCGACACATCCGTACACACACACATCTGCACACACACAAACACACACACATCCCTGTCCATTTGCTTGATTTGCTTTTACGTGCACCCTGAGACAAGCGCTGATGGGGTCAGGCCACATCAGGTCACACTCGGCGCTCGTCAGGGTCCTGGCCTAGCAATAAAATGCGTCAAAGTTTTGCCCCCTAACGAGCGAGTCGATTTTACGATCTTCAGGCGTGGCGACACCAGCAGCAGCAGCAGCAGGCGCTGCAATGCCTCTCCCTCTGCCACAAGTCGCAGCTGCTCGTTTCACAGTGTTGTCAATTTTTGGGAATAAAAAAGAAAGGGAACCTATATAAAAAGAAAGCCAAAAAAAAAAGCCAAAAAAAGCCACAACAAAAAATATTTCAACAGAAAACTTGAAAAACAAACTAGGGAATTTATAATAAAAAGTGTTGAAAAAAACTAAAATTATAAAATACATACATATTAATATTTGTATTTATTATCTTTTTAAAAAGCGTAAAAAAACTAAATAATTAATAATAATAAAAAATGGCAAAAAAAATTAATATTATATAATGTAAAATGATAATTAAACATAAATTTGAATTTTATTGTTAAAAAAATGTAATGTTTTGCATATATATTTATAGCAAACATTGGCAGTGTCGAAAATCACTAACTATCTAAAAAAAAAATCCAAAACTTCCGCTTCACTTCAAAAACAACCAAATTTGACTGAAAAAAATGCTAAATTAGCAACACTGTCGCTGTCTTGGCCTCCGATTCCTCTGGGCCTTTGCTGCGGTCGCTTAATGATTTGTTATGCGGTTCCCATTTGTGATGCCAAGGGAAAGAGTTGACTTGTGCTGGGATTGCAAAACCAAAAATGAAATGATATTAAATACGAAATTAAGCAGGAAAAAAAGAAATAACAGCTGCATCTATAAGGCATCCTCAGGCTAATCTATGTATAATTCGATGCGGAAAATATGTTCATCTGCCTGCAAAATATGCAATCAAACTTAATGAGTGTGAAATGTCTGCCTCTGGTTCGCACAACGAGTGCAGTCACTGGCGTTGCAAGTGCCAGAAATGCCAAGTCAAGTAAATCATCTCATTCATTCAGTCAATAAGCGGACAATGGGACTGACAGACTGGCAGACATGGTTAATTTAATTGCAGCAGCAGCAGCCCACTGTGCCATGGCGACAGGCGAGTTTAGCAAAATTCTGAACATTCCGTCTTTGTTTCGACTGTCAATTTGAGTCTGAGCTATCAACTACTACATACACATAAGTACACTGAGATTTTCGAGGCGTTCACAATATACGAAATTTTTGGAATTTACAATGAAGATTACGAGGCGGCAAACAGGGCCAACGGGACCATCGATTCAGGAATTGAACGGCAAGTTGGCCATGAAGGCGGCTCGCATTGCTGGCTATCGCTATAGGACAATGCCATCGATGATGCTCTCTGGATTCGATCAATCCAGTGAGTTTGATATCGATGCTGAGCTTGTACGCCTTCTACAGTGCAGGAAACGTCGCATATTGCGAAGAAAGTTGAGAAAGGTCGATTATAAAAGAATTCGTTGCGAGTCGAGTCGAGCGGAGGTGAGAGCAAAAAGAAGAGTGTAAGCGAGAGAGCGAAAGAGAGAGAGAGAGAGAGAAGAGAGTAAACTCCATGTTTTATCTGTAACTTATTAAAGTTTTTGGCGAAATTATACCATACATACCCAAAACATGTACCCAACGTTGTTTGTATTTGCACTCGACGTTAATTCTGTTTTTGTCCACGCGATTTGTGCAGTAAAACGATTATAATTGTTGTTGTTGTTGTTATGGCAGCATGAAGTGCATTTGATATCGGTCTGTTCTACACAATTGTTAAACACGACATATGCGCCCACACACACACACACAGACACACTCGCACACACACACAGAGCGAGAGAAAAGGCATGCACATGGCTGACTGCGTGTAATCACAAATATATACCCTGTAAATAATCAAAGAGACTCGTATGTCATGTTGAGCTATAAAGTGAGCAAGCATTAATTATTATGTATATTTATATTATTAATATTATATTATTATTAATCTATAGATGTATGAATGCTTTACATGGAAATCGTCTAATTAAATTCAGGATACTCAAATTATTATTATTTTTATTTGGCAGATTATTTATATTATTATTAATCTATAGATTTATGAATATTCTACATGGAAATCGGTTGAATAAATTCAGGATACTCAAATTATTATTATTATTATTATTATTTAGCAGATTAGGTTGTAGTTCCTTAGGCAATTTAAGTATTTCTATTTAGTTTTTTTGGGTACCTTTAATTCCATAAGGTTTTTTTTTTAATAAGAAAATTATGCATTTATTTACAACCCAAACTACTGCATATAGCATAACTGCCAGTCGAGTTGATCTAATTATTTTCCCCTTTTGGACCACGTTTCCCCATCCCCCTCATTTCGACGCGTATGTTTTGATTATTCCATTTTCATATTATTTTAATAAATTTTACAAAATTCTTTTGCGTTGAATTATGGACAAAAGAAGCATAAACTACATTGATTTCCCCTCCCTGCTGCTGCTGCTGCTCAGTCCCCTCCCCGATCATATGTAATAATATTAGCGCTGCTGGATGATTCTGATGTGTTTTTGGTATGACATTTTCGGTGTATTAACCCCTCGCGATGTCAGGCATTGTAAAAATATTATTTTGCCATCAACGATTTATGACACGATGTTGAATTATTCAAACAGAATTCAATTAGGCCATGAGATTGTGTTTTTAATGTGTGCGTGGAGGGGTCGGGTGAGTGAGTATACCATATATGTAAGGGGGAGGCGTGTTTTAATAGAGTTTGAAAATGTTTTGTGTGTTTCGTGTTGCGTTGTTTAATATTCAATCAAATATGCTAATTAAAGGGAACAATTTAAGGGGGAATTTTGCAGAGAAATTGAATGGGTTACGCCTTTCGGAAAATTGTATAAAAATGTATCAACTTTTCCTTTAAAGTTTTTGAGTTTCGCTTTAAATTCCAACTGTTTGCTCGGTCAGGAAAACCCTATCAGCACGACCTGCCGCTAATCTAAATTAACGCTTCACATTCACAATAGACGCAACCGACGCTTTATCATTCAATTAAAAACACAAAAAAAAAGGAAACGCGAACGCATACGAAATAAAACTAGGCGTATTTTTCGCACTGGCTTTAAGCCCAGCAATTTTCCCAACCAACCATGGCTAAAACACACACACTGTGTAGGGGAGAGGGAGAGAAAGAGAGAGAGAGAGAGAGAGAGAGAGCGTGAAGTAGCGAGAAAAAGCCAAACGCATTGGCGAAACAATTTGCGCTGCTGCCGACGAAATAATGAAGTGTTTAGTTGATTATCTAAACGCATGGGCCGTGGGTTCCGGACCCGTAGATGCGGATAGCGAAATGTTGGGGATTTGTACTTTTTGGATTGCGAAAGCCTGCCTGGCCATATAAAAAGGCGTATGCAATCAGACAACGTTGGGTTCGAATACGGGATACGGTTTGGTTTTGCTATGGCTTGGCTTTTGCCAGGGTTGCCAGCCCGCGTTGTCTATTATGCGCAAATAAACAGTCAACAACTTGGCTGGAAGGGGGGCAGAACCGGGCTAAAACTCTAAAAATTACCTTTAGTTGGTTTTCGGGCACGCAACTTGTTATCGCTAAGAGAGGGAGGGGAGGGGAGGGGGAGGGCAACGCATTCTGTCTGCGCTTTTTGCGGTGCATACTTTCAGGCGCAACGCAATTGCATTGATAACCCCCAAATGTTGCTGCTGTGTGTGTGTGTGTGTGTGTGCGTGTGTGTGCGTGTGCATTTCGTGCATTGCTCACATATTTCAACGGCAAATCAAACACATGCCTAAAGAGTGGGCGTGGCAAGGGGCTTGTATCGTTTTGGCAAGTGCGATGGCTTAATTAAATTTGATTAGACGTGTTTTAGGCGCGCGTTACCTTGCGCGTAATTAGTTACTTTCGCATACGGAGGGGGAAATTGATGAGCTTGAAGTTTCCCCCACTAATTGGTTAATTGATTGATGTATGATTGTGCCCATAGACATGGGCATGGGCCCCGTTTGCCCTGTTGCCAATTGCCAGTTGGCAGTTGAGAAGTTGCTGCCAAACTGTTGCACAGTTTATGAAAAACACATAAACTTTTGCCATGGCATTTTGGCCGTGGCCCATCTCGAGTTGGCCAGGCGAGATTGCCAACGGCGTCGTCCATCAGGTTTGCCAGCGTAAAGGAGCTGCATAATGCATATATACTATAGAAATAACCTTGGTCCGAGCGGCAAGCGGCAAAAGAATAACTCCGCATTGTTTGGCCAAAGCAAAGAGCAACTTTTCCCACTTGGCCGGGACTGGGAATGGGAATGGGACTGGGACTGGGACTTGGCAAAAGTGCTAAAGTTTTCGACTGCGCGCATGAAATTTCTACTTAACTCGCTCTCGCTCTCTCTGTCTCTCTCTCGCTCTCTATCTGACTCTCTCTTGCTCTCTCTCTCTCTCTCTGTGTGTGTAATATTTTCCCCTCTACATGCTGTACAAGTCTGGGGCTACTTTAGCCCTTGGCGCGTGCTCGTTTCGAGTAGTTGAAATTATTTTATAGTATGAAGACTTTAGTTTTTTAACTTCTGTCAGCAGGGGGGGGACAGGGGCAGCGGCTGCGTCTCTATCCGCCTTTGCATTTGGCATTCGCGCTTTTTGCTTCTTGCATATTTATATTTTAATAAGCATTCTTGCAGCTGCGCTCTGGCGCGTTGCAATTTTACTGCAATTTCTGACAGGCTTAGCAAAATCATGGTGAGCAGAACTTATGAACAGAGAGAGATGGAGAGAGAGAGAGAAAGAGAGAGAGCGCGAGCAAGACAGCTGCAACTGGCAGAAGGCAGCCTCGCTGGCAGCCAACGTGGCGTATGATTGTTATTAATTTCTTATTATGTACAAGCACAAGCGGTACTTGTTTTTTGCAATATGCAATAAGTGTCAGCTCAAATGATATTTAGCGTCAGGCAGCAGCAAGTCGACGTGGCCAAATGAGCTTGGCCTTGAGCAGGCCAAGTCAGCCAAGTTTGCCAAGTTGTCTTATACAAGTACTACCTTATCTATGCAGAATATTTCTTTCATGCGCATGCTTCAGTTACTCCTGCACATTGTTTTTAATTTACAGAGTATACTACAAGCAGTGTATATGATAATGTTAAGCTATAATCGTCACATGATCTACATTTAATCTGTATATATTATTTGAGATATTTATATTGTGCCAAAAAGCAAGAAAAGACATACAGAACCTTAAAATTTCACCTGAAATTGCATTGTATATTTTCATTTGGTTTCTTTTCATCTATTTCAAAGAAAGAAAATCACCTTATCTCAATTCTGAAAATTGAGAACACTGTTTAAAATAAATGAATAACGCTGTATATACATATGTATATAAATAAATATATGTAAAATTCTTATTATAAATTTATTTTAAGTAATGCAAATGAAAAGGGAAAATTGAAAATATTCAATGAAAATAAATAGCTCAGTATACATTATTAAATAAATAAATAAATATAATATTCTTATGATTATTATTATATATTTTTTTAACAAAAATACATTCTGTAATTGCTCAGATAGTTATTTTTTCTTTCTGCAGCTCAAACAGTTAGATAAATTATATTTTTATTAATAAAAATAAAGACAGAAATTTTAATACACATCCTAAAATATTAGGTTTCTCTGAAGGTTTTCCGTTTCCCTTGTCCACCAATGTTTCCCTGCTCTCTACGCTTTTCTAAGCACACATTTCAGCTTTTCCAGCTTTTCTGTGTGTGTCAATGCAATGAAAATGCAATTAAAACGATTTAGCACACTGTGAATATTTTAACTAAAATGAAACAATGACAGAAGCGTCAGAAACACGCGCGTTGCTGTTGTTGTTGCAGTTGCTGTAGCTGCTGTTGCTGTTGTTGCTGTTGCTGCTGTTGTTGCTGTTGTTGTTGTTGTTGTTGTTGTTCTAGTTGCCACAATTGTTAACCATTTACAGTTCAATACATTGTGGCTGGCAGCCGGAGTAGAGATTCATTTGTGTGTCTGTGCGTGTTCGAGCGTTTGTTTATGGTGGCTGTAAGTGTGTCTGCGTGTGTGTGTGTGTGTGTGTGTGAATCCATTGTGCGACCCA